>LR990930.1:17827908-19027908 GCA_905163415.1 Noctua fimbriata | reverse complement strand
AGATGGTCTCTGTTATTTTGTAATGTTTCTATGTCCTTTTTATATTGTATTGCGAACCTTTCATCTAGTACGCCGAATAGGCTGTTTGCAAGGTAACCTATTCCATTGACAAGACCTCGGGAAACGCGCCCCCTTGTCTGCCCATGATGTGTTTCCAACATGTAATTGTTATGGTCAAGTTCGTTAAGTTCCTGTTCGAATTCAGTCATAATGGTTTTACACATCGTTTGGTATGCAAATTGCTCACACCTTTCTCCCAAGTGTTTCACAACTCTATGTATGTTTTCCATGCCTTGCCAGTAAGATGTCATATTGTAGTAGGTAACAATCTTCCAGTCATCATGTACGCTTTGCAAATTGCCGATTTTGTCAAAGTACACTGCTCTATTTGGTTCAAACGGTGTGATATTTATGGCGTCACTGTTTTGCTTTGTGGGCTGAAATAATGTTAGTAATGTTAAGAGTGTAAATAGCAGGCTGGAACTTATGTTCCTTGATTTAGATCGTTGTTTCCTGTTAGTGCTATTTATTGTAGATTTTTGTTGTTCAGTGCAGATTTTGTCTTTGGAGGTGGCGTTGTCAGGTATTTCTATGTGAGACTCAGGTAGTGGTAGTTTAGCTAATTTTGTTATTGGTCTCGTTAGTAGCCCTGTTTTTGTTTTCATCGTCACAACTCTGACTAGGTTGTCCTTCCCCGGGTGAACGTCCTGTATTCTGCCAAGTGCCCATTTCGCAGGAGGAAGGTTGTCTTCTTTGATTAAGACAACATCCCCTATAGATAAATTATTTGTTTTGTTCAGCCATTTACTACGAACTTGAAGTTGTTGTAGGTATTCTGACGACCATCTGGCCCAAAACCCTTGTTTCATTTTGTTTAGTAACTGCCACCTATGTCGAATGTTGATGTTTTGCTTTTCGATGTCTTCCGTTGGTAAGAATGTTACTGGTCGGCCAATTAAAAAGTGTGCAGGAGTGAGATAATCAATATCGTCCACGTCTTCCGTTAAAGGGCAAAGTGGTCTAGAGTTCATACAGGCTTCGATTTGAGTAAGCAGTGTTAAAAACTCTTCGTATGTCAACTTTTGCTCTCCAAAGACACGCTTTAGGTGATATTTCATAGACTTAACTGCATCCTCCCAAAGTCCTCCCGCAGTCGGCCAACTTGGGGCGTTGAAATGCCACTCTATCCCCATCTCGGTGTTTCTTCTCGTTAAAGTGTCGTTGTTAAATGTTTGTGAGATATGCAGTTGTTTGGCTAACTCCCTTTCGGCTCCAACAAAGTTTGTTCCGTTGTCGGAGTAAATATGTTTCGGACAGCCTCGACGCCCAATCATGCGGTTGAGAGCCAGTATGAATGTTTGTGACGATAAATCTGAAGCAAGTTCTAAATGCACCGCCTTTGTTGCCATGCATACGAATACAACGACATAACCTTTACTGGTTCTGACGCCTCGACCCTTGTTTAGTTTAACACTAACAAACCCTGTGAAGTCCACCCCAGTGTGATAGAATGGTGGTGATTGCGTTATCCTCTCACTGGGTAGGTCGGCCATTAATTGGTATTGTTTCGATGGTTTGAAGCGACAACATTTTACACAGTCTTGCAGGTGTTTTTTAACAGTGTTATTTCCTCCTGTTATCCAGTATTTTTGTCTCAATGTAGCCCTAGTTAATCTCGCTCCACCATGTAGTGTTGTAACATGCGCACGGGCAATGAGAAGATATGCCAGCTTGCTTTGTTTTGGGATGATAACAGGGTGTTTCGTTTCTTCAGGTAAATTTGAATTCTGTAATCTCCCTCCGACGCGTAATATGTTATTTTCATCTAGGTATGGGCAAAGTTTCTGAAGTCCTCTGTTGTTGCTTACCCTTCCTTTTGTTTTTAAGTCTTGAATTTCTTGTCCATAGTGTTCATTTTGTACATGTTTTATAAGTATGTTAGTAGCGCGTCGAATATCAGCGAGTGTTAAATTACCTTGTTTTGACGCGGGCGGGTCATTCATGTTTGTATGATTCATAGCTGCGTCTTCCCTGTGACGACTGTTTTGTGACGTGTTTTTTATGTAACGCGACACCCAAGCTATAATGCGTATTATAGTCATAATACAGCTGTTCTTGATAAGGAGTTCTGTTACAATGTTTATGTTTTTGTTTTCGGTAGATCGTGACGTAACTGCATGCACCTTTTTAACTTCTATTTCTGGTATCTTAACCGTGTCATATGTTTCAGGGATGTCTTTATTAAGCCATTCGGGTCCATTAAACCACAGAGGAAAGTTATGTAACTGAGAAGGTAGAAGGCCACGTGACGCGCAGTCAGCCGGGTTTTGCTCCGATCTTACGTGCTTCCAACACCCGGCGGGCACTACAGATGTTATCTCCTGAACTCTGTGTCCTACATAGGCTTTCCATCGCGAGACATCGCCCTTTAGCCAGCCAAGCACGATCATTGAGTCCGTCCATGCTGTTACTTTAATGTTAGGTTTTTCCAGGCAATGTTTTATCCTCTTGACCAGTTGAGCTAACAGTTGAGCACCGCATAACTCAAGTCTGGGAAGTGTTTGTTGTTTTTGGATTGGAGCGACTTTTGTTTTTGCCGCAACCAATGCAATTTTTTGCTGTTTTCCCTCTGCAACTTTACTGTATACTACGCACGAAAACGCTTTTTCCGATGCGTCACAGAATGCGTGTAATTCCCAATCCTTGTTTGCTTCTAACCCAAGCCATCGGTTAATTTTGAAAGGTTGCATATTTGTTAACTCAGTTTTTAGTATTCTCCATTCCTTTTCTATTCCATCCGGAACAGTATCATCCCATTCGATTTTGTACTTCCAGATCTGTTGGAATGATATTTTTGCCTTGATTGTTATTGGGGATAGCCACCCCAAAGGATCGAAAATTGTTGATATGTCGCTTAAGATTTGCCGTTTTGACGAATTTTTGTTAATGCCAATGTTGGTTTTATTTTTTAATGTGGGTGAAAATATGAATTCGTCTTGTTTCGGATCCCACGCCAAGCCTAATGCTTTGGAAGCTGATGCCTCTGTAAAGCTTAAACTGACTGGGCTAATCATATGTTCTGGCAGATCTTCTAGCAGTTTATGTTCGTTACTCGACCACTTTCTGAGATTGAACCCTCCTTCTTTCAATAGCTGTATAAGTTGGTCTCTTGTATCTCTTGCTTCGTCTATGTTATCCTTTCCGAATAACGCATCATCTACAAAAAATTGGTTGAGTAAGATGTTTTTAGCTTCCGGGTACTTGTCACCTTCGTCCATCGCTAGCTGTTGAAGTGTTCGAAGTGCTAAGAATGGAGCGGCCTTAGTACCATAGGTGACTGTACGTAGTTGATATTCTCTTAGTAGTTGCCGTGGACAATTCCTCCACACTATTTTCTGCAAGGGTTGATGTTCTGGATGTACCGCTATAAATCGATACATTTTCTCAATATCTGATGATAAGACATATTTGTATTGTCTCCATTTCAGCAAGATGCTAAGGATATCTTTTTGTAGATTCGGTCCCGCCTCCATTACGTCATTAAGACTGTGTTTTGAACTGGTTTTTGCCGACGCGTTGAACACAACTCTAAGTTTCGTTGTGACAGCACCTGGTCGCACTACCCCGTGGTGCGGGAGAAAATATTCAATGTTTTTATTCCTAGTGTTGCTTTCGACTAGCTCCATGTGACCCATTTCTTCGTATTCTTCTATAAAAGCCTTATAATCTTTTGCAAACGCATGATTTTTAGCCATCTTCCGCTCTAGTTGTTGAAATTGAGCGATGGCCTGTGGTTTCGATGTTCCTAAGTGTTCAATAAAATTGTCCTTGAGGGGGAGACGAACTTGGTATCGCCCATCAGGAAGTCGTGTTGTTGTCTCTTTGTACAGCTGTTCGCACTTGTTGTCAGGGTCCACATCTTCTTTGTTTTCTTGCAAAGACTCCTGTTCCCAGAATTGGGCAAGATCCTGAATGTTGTTGACAATTACATGGCAGTTGAATGTTTTGTAATTACCACATACTACCCAGCCTAAATGCGTTTGTTGTGCTATGATGGATGACGTGTTTGTTTTTATTAACCCCTCTAACAATATTTCGGAATATACATCAGCTCCCAATAGTAAATCTATATCCTGAGATAGGTTAAATTCAGGATCAGCGAGTTGTAAATGTTGTATATGTTCAAAACTACCTTTGTTTACTGTTTTACTTGGCAGTTTGTTTGTTATTTTCTTCATAATAAGTGCGTTGATGTTAAAGTCGTAGTCATTGTATATCGCTTGGCATTTAAGATGGAGTACTCCTTTACACTTGGTAGTGGCTGAAGCACCAACACCAGACACCACTGCACTCATCTTGTTTCGTTTTAACTGCAATTTTTGTGCAGCATTTTCTGTAATTAGGCTAACCTGAGAGCCCTGGTCTATTAACGCGCGTAAAATGATAGTAGTTCCATCATTGGCCATTGTTTTGACTTGGGCTGTGGCTAGCAGTACCTCATTCGAGTTGTCATGTGCTAAATGCGTGTTCAATTGTTGACCTACATTAGCCCTGCCGGTTCTCGATTTTGCAACTCCAATCGCTTCATGCAAAATGCTGTTATGCGGCTCATCGCAGTGCTTGCACTTTTTTTCCGACGTACATTTTTCGCCGTTATGACTAAACAGGCAATTTAGACATACATGTAGGTTGTTAGCGGTCTTTAAGCTTTCTTCTGGTGACATACTTAAAAATTCTCTGCAATTATAGAGCCCGTGTTGATTATTACATCTAGGACAGGTTATATTGGAATTATGAAATGTTTGCTTGTTATGAAATGTTTTCGGCATGTTCTTAGTTCCACCTTGAATGGTATGTTGCTGCCCCTTAGGCTTGCTGTATGTTGCATTATGAACTGTTTTCGGCTGAATGTTTTGCTGTTGACTGTTAAAGTTTCGTGGGCGGTTCGGGTTTGTACCCGATTCCATTGACATGAACTTGGTTTCGATGAATTTCAGGAACTCGTTTAATGGCGGCATTTCCCTTGGATTTTCCATGGATTCTTTGAAACTCTGGCGTGTGTCTGCGTCCAGCTTTTGCATTAAAATGTGAACCACTAAGGGGTCCCAACTAGAAGTATCGTATTGCAGATTCTTAATAGCCTGAAGGCACTCAATGGTCGTATCATGCATTCTTTTCAGTAGAGATGCCGTTGAGGTTTGTATGTTGGGTAGACTCAGTAAAATGTTTGCTTGGTAGGTAAATAATAATCTCTTATTATCGTACCTCTGTTGAAGTATCTGCCAACTGGCTTCGTAGTTATCGGCACTAATGTTCATGTGCTGTATTAATCGCTCAGGTTCCCCCTTTAATTTCGCCTTTAAATGTTGCATTTTTTGAGCATTAGAGATAAAAGTGTTACGATGCACGATTTCCACGAACAAATCCTTAAATGTTATCCACTGGGCAAAGCTGCCACTGAAAATCGGAAGTTCAATTTTCGGCGTAGATTTTTCCTGATGTTTGTTATCCCAAATCTTCTTGTTAATTTGTTCCTTGCTGAATTCATACAGCCTTTCTAATCTATTATAATCACTTTCAAATGCTTGCGTGTTTACCAGCATGTTATCGAGCTTCCAATAAGTGCTGTCGACTTTTTCCCAACGTTGCGTAACTGTCCTCAACTTATCTTCAAGTTGCCACTTTTCCTTTAAATTTTTAATGTCCATGTTCCGCACTGTTCTCTCGAAAGCCTTGATGTTCGATCGCTGCTCATTCATCATATCTTTAGTTCGTTGGTCTACGACTAACTCCTCATTTGACATGTTCCTCACATCATCCGCGATCTCATCACTCTCCTGTTTTTCTGGAACATTCTCTTGAACACATGGCCTTTCTTCTACCTTTTGCAACTTACTAAACGAAGTAAATTTTTCGTCTTCAACTTTCGCCAATACTCTTTGTTTCGACTTATTTATCATACACTTCGTTTCCTCGTAAATTTGTTCCAAACGCTCGTAAATGCGATTCTCATAGTAAGGTCCAGATTTCTTTCCTTCAAACAAGGCTAATTGGATGTCGTTCTTTTTAAAGTCACTCCAATATCCCTCCAGTTTTTCAAGTCTGTCATCATGATACTCAAGAGTGGTTTTACGTGTAGAACTATCTTTCTTAAAGTTTTCATTTATTCGTTTGATAGCCTCAAGATTCGTAGATTGAGAGTTAAGTAAAGCATCGTAAGAAGACATTGTTGTTAACCGGTGCTTAGTGAACACAATAAATCCAAAATTTCAGAAAAGTAGGTAATATGGAACGTGCTCACCGGATTCGCTGCTTACGCTCTACCCCGATCTGTGTAATTCTCACTCAGTATCACTGTTCACACTGTTTTTAATGTTCTGTTGAATGTTCTGTTCAATGTCCGAGTTTAATGTTCAAATGTTCCCGCGAGTGAAAACGTACCACGGCACTGATTTTACTCTTAACGGCTCGAAGGACCAAAATGTAAGGGCAAGAGCCTTTACACTTAATGTTGAATGTTAATAAAATAAATGTTAATGTTTAAAAAAGGTATTTAATACGAAATTGCACTAAATTAATGTAATAAGAAAATAATAGAAAATGTTACAAAATGTTGGATGTTGCGCGAGCTCGATATTAAACCGAAGACTGACGTACTTACGTACGTGATGATATTACATTTTTATAAATTAACAAAATTTGCAGTATTTAAACTAGGCTAAGGTACAATGTGCGGTTGCTGACCGTACAGCTTGTTTTAATAATATCCTATTCCTGGAATATGTTCTAAGCACAAAGTGCCAATACTAGAGGACAATTTAGCAGATATTAATAGTACACTTCTAGTCCTCTAATGTGTTGGGACAATTTGTAATTTATGGCGTGCACGTAATCACGGGAAAATACAGGGTGTAAGGGACAGCCCCCGCAGACTGATAGGGTGAATTCAGTATATCGTACTAAGATGACCATTGACCGGTACAAGAAAGTATTTTAGGAACGCTATGGCAATCCAATAAATTTGATTTGTTCTATTTCCTCATACGCAATATATCGTTACCATGGCAAAAGCACGTAGCGAACGGCAAGCGCGACGCCGAGTTCGATGAAGTCTTTAGCTAGTCATAAAGTGAACAGTTGATTTCACACGTCGTTCGTTAAAGTATTTCAACATCCATTGTTGGTTTTTTGTTTTTAGCCGTACTATTATTTACATAAATGGAGTGAGACAATGAGTACAGAGAATGTAATTTTACATTCAAATAAAGGAATAGTAACTGAAAAAACGATAAAAAAGTGAAAATTTTCCTGAGAAAAAATAAAGAATATAGAATCTTTCAGTATTTGCGTTGACGCCTACAGACGAATTGAGTCGAACGTGAGTTCTCAGTTATATGATGATGCAAAGGGCCTACGTGATATATGACGACGAAAACTTTCAACGCTGGTGAGTCTAAAATCATGTACTGAATTCATGATGACAGGTTGCGCGTCAATGTCCTTCCATTCTGTATTATTATAATATAGATAAATGTTTTCACTTGACTCTTATTGAGGCAGCACTCCAACAATATCAAGAAAGTAGTCGCCACACAATGTTATCAAAGTTGCTCAAAATGTTTGTTGATCCTTTGCTCTGGAACCTTTTAACCGATTATTTAGGTACGAATGTAATTAGAGTAAGTATAGATACTTAAACAAATAATCCCTAAACATGTATTCTGTCACGGTGAAATTTGTGCATTTGCATATAATCCTGCCTGCAGACACGTAAACAGGCTTATTAATCAAGGTTTAACTTGTTGAACCACGTCACGTTCACTAGTAAGAACTTTATATTCCACGCTAGGTTCTAGTTTCACAGCGAGATCAAATTGAATGGCCTCGAATGACTGCCATACGTTTTACAGCCGTCATAATTTAACGAGTTAGTGCCAAAGTTGGACATGCACTCCCCTACCTCCCCTTACGGCGAGACGGTTTTTTATGTTATAAAAAACTTACTGCGCTTTATGAAAGAAAATTATTCATCGTACGGTGTTGGGACGATATTTGTTTTTTTATTTATTTAAAAGTATTATGCAAAGCAAATCTAAACATGTCATCATCATTCTATCAGCGAAAACGACCATGGAAATGCTTAAAATTGTACTGGATTGACATAACCTACCTAGCATATGCCAATTTAATCCTGTCGAATGCCATTGTAAAAATGGAAATTGGAAACGCTTTGAAAATGATTGCCGTTGGCTCAGGCCCTCCGGTCTTGTAACGCCTTTCAGCTGTATATTAAAGCTGTCCCAAGTATAAGGATGAACCACAAGGTATAATTAGGATTATACCTTGTGGTTTACAATTTTGTTAGAGATTTAAATGCTTCTTAGTTCATGCTACAAATTCGAAAGTTTGTGAGAATGGATTTATTGATGTTTATTTATCTTTCGCGCAAAAACTAATGAACGAATTTGGATGCAAGTGGGTACAAGGATAGTTGTTTGTAGCCTGGATTAACGATCCCGTGGGACAGTTAGCGAACTCCACGAAGCCGCGGGTATAGGTCAGTAATAAACCTCGACTGCCTCGTTGGTCTACTGGTTGCAATCGTGACTGCTGAGCATGAGGTCCTGGGTTCGATTCCCGGGTCGGGCGGGCAAAATGTCATTGAGTTTGTCTATCAGGAATTTCTCAATAGGAGCAGGATTTGTGCCCGGTTGATGGCAATAGGCTCGCCCCCTATTACATGGGACTTAAACATAACTGGCGAAATGTGGGTGTACTATTATTCCTATAGGCGTGATGATGTTATGTTAATAAACGTACTGAACAATAACTCGTAAAGGTAGAACTATACACTAAACACAATATTAGACTGTCGACGATCACTCATTAATTGAGTGGTTTATTAACAAAATGCAAGCTGTTTAAGACAAGTTATTAACCTGATGCCCTGCTTACCGCAGCACTTACAAATTGGTTATTGATTTCGGCTTCCACGGATAATGGCGTCGGGACATTGTGAATAGTTGGCAGAACATTCTGAAACGGCAGAAAGTGGAAAAGCCGATTAAGGTACTTTTACTTTACTTTGCTGTTGTGGCTCAGTAGCTGTGGTCGTGACTTCGAATCCAGGCAGTGTAACTTTATTTTTTAGTATATTAGTCATTACCATTGCTCTGAAAACAAATTAGAAAAGCGTCGTGAGGAAACGGGCGTGTCTTAGAATCAAAAATTCGTAGGATGGACTGCAGTGCGATCAATGTTTGACTACTGATCTACGGCGCAAACCATACTAAATCAAAGAAACCTAGGATCATCTGGATTCAAAGTATTTTTGAGAAATCGCAGCGAAAACTTGAAGTTAGATATAGATATTGTTCTAAAGCGCGGGATAAATACGCAATCTAACTCCTCAGGAGAGCGTTATAGAATTTACCAAGAATCCTTGTTCGTCGGCTTCGCGTAGCTCCTACTACGAGTATTTTTCATAATATTTACCTTTTATATATGTGTTGTAATTTTTACCTGCGTAGTTAAATTTGCTACTCTATTTCACTTACATACAAGTAAAATATTTTGTAATAATATATTAAAAAACACAGTATCTAAGAAAAAAAATGGTAATTTTCATATATCAATTATTTTAAATCATTTACCAATTTTAAGTCATGAAAAAATTACTTCAATCCATTTTTATTATGAGTTTTATTCAATTTATAGGCATCCGATAAGTTGTTGCCTTTAGTTAATGAATTTCACATTTACACCCGCTCTGTGATCTTTAATAGAACGACGTATACCTATCTACCTAAATAAGACAGTCTGCTCCAATAGCAATCTAAACAAAGCTAATTAAAGCTCAAAGGTTACCTACGGAACACTGTCTAATGCCTATTTACGGTAACACTTAGCATGATCATCTAAATAAATGTCAAAATATTATTGTACTGCGGTATTTCTACTGTCGGTACTGAGTCGAGCCTATTGTTAGTAAAAAGGGGCATTAGTAATACAAGTCGCAAGGTGTTCACACCGTCATAGACATGAAAAGCGTTACACAGTATTTATTTGGAAGCAATCACGAAATGGATTCTAAGATATTCAGATTGAAAAGCAGGTGGACAGACAGGTTTTGCGGTTCGCCTTTGATAAAGTCTGATTAGATCTCTCTTTTGTGTACCATGCCAAAATTTGTGAAAACCAGGTTAATCTTAAGGAATCATTAAAACCTTTCTAAGTAAATGCGAAAATTAATCAAGTTAAGATATTATTCTGATGAGTAGTAAAATAAGAAAGACAAGAGTGTAATTCCAGTGTCCCTATAGCGCCCAACTTTACTCATCCAAAGAACATTCGCCCGAATGACCATATCACCGACAAACTAGTCGAAAGAACGATTATCCGAATGATCACTAGCTGCTAGCTGGTGTGCAACCCTGTAAGTAAGTAGCACTAAATGTTTCTCAAAAACATCACGGTACTAAAAATTGAACAAGTGGTTTCGAATTTCCACAATATTTACCTATTTGCGACAATTTCAACAATAGTAGGAGCCACATCCCAGCCGTTGCAGTGTCATGAAACATTATTAAGCCAGTCGGCACGCACACAGCTCACGCCGCAAGATCTGCTGCTACAATATAATCCGAATAACACGCTTTCTTGCATCCCCGGGGAAGATGTAAGGAGCAAAGTTATATTAAATTCCGTTGACATCTAAAGGAAATGTGAAGTGTCATGTTATTAATTATTTATTTTACAAGTTATGTTTCCCTAAAGTTAGAATTAAAGTAACAAGCAAATGTAAGAAAACCAACTGGATTACTAAAGGTTTAAGAATTAGCAGTAAACGTAAACGCTCATTACGTTTTGTATATTACAAGAATAAGTCAGAACGTAACAAGGTAGTATATAAAAAATACAGTAAATTACTAAGATGCTGTATCACTAGTTCTATTAAAACATCAAATGACAAAGTATTAAAGTATTCGAAAAATAAAAATAAAGCTGCGTGGACACTTATAAAGCAAGAATCAGAAAGTGCGAGTAAATTATCACTAATAACGAACTTAAATATAGATAATAAAATAGAAGACAACCCAATAAAAATTGCGGACTCGTTTAATAACTACTGGATTGACTTAACAAATCAACAGAACGATAGTATAAGGGATACATGCAAAGCTAACACGTGCGATAGTCTGTTCCTTCGGCCATACGGCTACATTGACGTACAAAAAATTATACTTTCCCTGAACAACACAGGAGCAGTCGGGCATGATGAGATCTCGACGAAAATTCTAAAGGCTTGCTCAGGGGAAATAACTCCTGTGTTGACATACTTGAATAATTTGTCATTTTCAGAAGGCTGCTTCCCAGACTTGTTAAAGTCTGAGATTGTTAAGCCTCTTTATAAAAAAGGCGATAGCTTGAAAGCAGATAATTATAGACCAATTAGTCTAATACCAATAATTTCTAAAGTTTTTGAAAAAGCTATGCAAAACCGTCTCATGGAATTTATTGGGAAACATCAGATTCTAAAGAAAGATCAATACGGGTTTCAAAAAAGAAAATCGACCACTCTTGCATGCTTCAATCTTGTAAAAAATATTATTGATGAAGTAGACATAGGAAAACGAGTATCCGTAATCTTCTTCGATATGTCGAAGGCTTTTGATTTTGTGTCTCATAGATTATTGCTTTCAAAGTTGGAACGATATGGCATTCGAGGGCCGGCCCTTAGCTGGCTTGAAACTTACCTAGTGGGCAGAACTCAATGTGTAGAAATTTTAAGTATGAGAGGAAATAAAGAACTAAAGGGAATAAGATCTCGTTCAAAATGAAACAACTCAGGTGTACCACAAGGAAGCGTTTTGGGTCCTCCTTTATTTTTATTATATATTAATGATCTCCCTGAACACACAACCAATCCTTGCACATTATTTGCAGATGACATTTCTATCATTTTGACATCACCTATGAATACTGACATAAATAATTACAGAATTGACATTAATAACACAATTGAATCAATAATTTCTTGGTTAAACTATAATAATTTGCATGTAAATATTAATAAAACAAAAATTGTTCAATTCAGGACTTATGGTCGCAAGAGGGATAAACTTGACATTATTTATAACGGACAACCTCTATTAGAGACAGAGGAAACCATTTTCCTGGGAGTAAAACTGGATAACTTCTTCTCCTGGAAACCGCACGTAGAAAAAGTTTGCAACAAATTAAACAAATTCGTTTACGTCCTCTACACACTGCGAAAGACCTCGTCGCTGAGTACTATGTTGACTGCGTATCACGGCTGTGTTGCATCGACTTTACAATACGGCCTTATACTATGGGGTAACTCAACAGATGTGGATAAAGCCTTCAGGGTACAAAAAAAATGCATCCGAGCCATTTGTGGCATTCCACCATGGGAATCGTGTAAACCGTTGTTCTTAAAATTAAAAGTCCTTACATTACCCAGTATGTATATTTTAGAATGCACTAAATTTGTTCGACAGCACTTTGACTTGTTTAAAAAGGCTGACGACCGTTGCCCTCGAAAAGTCAGAGATCCAGATAGAATAGTTCTGCCTAGAGCGCCAAGGACTTCTCTGTATAAAAAGAACTCTTATAATATGTGTGGACTATAATAAAATATCAAAGGATTTCAAAGCTAACTAATAATTTATTTGTTTTAAAGCTAAAATTATGGCTGAGGGAAAAACGTTTTTATTCTATTAATGAATTTATAAATAATGCTAATGATTAATGTTAATACATTTTTTTATATTAAACTATTCGGGAAACTTACAGCTAATATAATCAATGTTCTTAAACAATAAGAATTTGAATGCCATTTACAAGTTTTCACATATAATTATTCGTTGTTCTATTGATGAGTTTAATGTTAATGATTAATCTTTTTAAAAATAATGTAACTTTAATTTTTTATAATAATAGTGAGTGATAGAAACCGACATTTAAAAACATTATTACGTATTGCTTGCTCTTTCATTAAAATATTGTAGAATTTTGCATGTCATCTATATCCCACTATGTATTAGGAACCTCAACTGATTTAAGACCAAAATGTACCAATACTTATTGCAAATAAATGATTATGATTATGATTATAATAATTCAGTTGTCAGCAAATTAAAAGCGTCATCTCCATTTGCCTACCAAAATGGAAAGCTCAAACACACTTTTTTTTATTTATTTTTTTAGGATGGGAAATCATCAAATGACCCCTCCCCCCCTCTCTGGGCGGAGCGGAAGGGAGTGTCAGACTTGTACTGACTAAAACCCATCCATGTTCCTTCTTTGCCCTTCGTGTTCCAGGGCCGCGGTATCTCTTTCGAACAGTCCTGCAGCCCTGGCAGGCATCGGCCCGTGCGGACCCCTACGTGGTTGCTGACATCTCTTTGAGGCGCGCGTGGAACACGAACGCGCCGTCGACACGGCCTGTCGTCATAAGACGGCCGGACGGCGAGCTAGCCCATAACTCGCCGTCCACAGGCCCGCGCCTACGGTGGCCGGGGGCCGCCACGTGACCCCCGACGCCCAGGGCGTCTCCCGCGGCGGCTGGGACGTGAGGCTCTTTCCCTTTCACGTCCCGCCACCTCCTTCACTAGCATGACTGCTTCGCAGAAGGAGGCGATGGCTTCCCATTCCCTCTCGCTGCGGACCATGGCTTGAACCAGGGCCGGGCGCGAGAGGTCGCCGCCGCCGATCGCCTCTACGAGGACACGGCGCTGCTCCACCCAAGCGGGGCAGGCCTCCACAGTGTGCTGCACCGTGTCCTCCGGACGATCCTCACAAAGGAAACACCCGGGCGTTTCCTCCCGCCCGATTCGGTGCAGGAACCTCCCGAAACAACCGTGTCCGGTGAGGACCTGCGTCAGGCGGAAGGTGAGGACGCCGTGGCGCCTCTCTAGCCACTCCTCAAAGAGGGGACTTATCGCCACTATGGTGGCGTGCCCTGCACGGGGTAGCTCAAACACACTGGTGTTCATATTCTGGTCTACATCGAATTTGCCTTTTACATGAAAATTTACTACATTTTTCTAGTATTTAACTCGCTGAAGCTAAATATACAAGTAAAAATTCTTAGTTAGCTCTTATTGTTCATTTGTGCCATATTTAATATAATAGCGGGAAGCTCGATGGATTCATCTTATTAATGATGATAGTTCAAAATAATTAGTGATTACCCGCGGAAATTTTATTATTTCTTATTCGTTTGTTGCATCTAACGCTGTCTGTGTTTTGTTAGCCAGTTAAAAAGTGAAATTTTCATCGTTTTTTTCGAAACATCTTCGGTTTTCATTATGTCGCAAAAATGTGTTAGTAGTGCAGACAATGTGGTAACATGACCCTTATTAACCAAAGATGCTCAATAACTCAGCTTTTGGAAACTGATTACTTCCCTTATTTTGGAATTAAAATTAAAAACCAAGACCGTGGGTACCACATTTTAGTTGCAGTACTTACTCTACAAATTTTATTAAGTAACGCTCATTGTCTCTTGGTGTTCCAATGATGTGGAGGGAACCTACCAATCATGTGAATGACTGTTACTTTTGCGTGACTCCTCCCATCCAGCACGGTATATCGAGAAAAAAGAAGCGAAGCGTGGTATACCTTGACGTAGCCTCTGTATCGGCGATTTAACAGGACTTTGAACAAGAAGTATGGATGAATCTTTTAGAGCACATCCTTTTTTGGGCCATAAAAGAATTGAAAATTATGTTGAACTTGTGAACAATCTACTTCAAAAGTATCAACAGTTGGATCGGGTTGCAATATGTACCTAAAAATTCATTTTCTTCATTCTCATCTTGATTTTTTTGCTTCTAACTGCGGTAATTTAAGTGACAAACATGGTGAACGATTCCACCAAGATATATCTACAATGGAAAAGAGATATCAGGGTCGATGGAATGCGTCAATGTCAGCGGACTATTGCTGGAATTTAAGTAGAGACACCCCAGCCCCCGTAGCATGACCACCGTAGACAAGGATTTCTTTGACGGAAGAATCGACAAAATGACAGATTGTGTCGACACAATGACAGATTTCTTTGCACTATCTGACATTTTGTCGATTCGAAAAAAGAAGAGTAAATCTTAATTAAACAGGTTTAGATATTTTGTTAATATATCAAAATTCCCAATTTCATATTAAAAGTAAAAAATATATACATAAAATAATACATAAATAAAGTTTTTTTTTTATTTTATTTTTTGTACTTCAACATGTTACTTAAAGTCAAATTTTGTATATTAGGTATATTTTTTATTTTTAAAATAAGAGCTAATTAAAAAAATATATTTGTGTTTTCGTATTCAATAACCTCAAGTAGTATAAAAATATAGTATTTAATTGAAAGGCATACAAAAAGTAAAATTTTGTTGACCAGTATTAACATAATGCTACGTAAATGAGACTGACTGATTTAACGGGAAAAATTTATAATTACTTTAGTGTCACTTTTTCAACAATTATGACCCTCGTCTTAGTCACCGTCAATCAAATTGGAAACAGAAAAACAACAAAGGACAGAACTGCAGAATCACCCATAATTTTCCACGCTGTTTCCTCAAGGAAAAACTAATTATGAAGTTGTAAATAAACGTTTATACGAGGCACAGCACGCCCTCGAGGCAAACTAACTGAAATTAAAAATTATTTCCTTCGCAGTTATGTACTAATGACATTGCATTGCGGTCTCCAGCACCGTGCTATATGATAATTGAACATATTTCATGATTAATGGTAAAAAATGTAAAGTCATGCATGAGAAATGTTACTTTGTTAAAGTGCAGCTTTTATAACGGTAGCACCAACCGTGTTTTTATATAAAGCTTGTATTGACATTGGTCATGGCTGAGACCATGGAGGACCTCAGTACAATGCTCGATGACCTTAGTAGAGCTTCCGAAAGAGTGGGTCTTAAAATGAACATGGACAAAACCAAAATCATGCTGAATAACCATGTAACACCCACTCCTATCAAGATCGGAGACTCTACACTCGAAGTTGTAGACGATTATGTCTACCTTGGACAAACGATCCAGTTAGGTAGGTCTAACTTCGAGAAAGAGGTCAATCGTCGAATCCGACTCGGCTGGGCAGCGTTCGGGAAGTTGCGTGGTATCTTCTCGTCCAACTTACCGCAGTGTCTCAAGACGAAAGTCTATGACCAGTGTGTGTTGCCAGTGATTACTTACGGGACCGAAACATGGTCGCTCACAATGGCCTTATCAGAAGGCTTAAAGTCACCCAAAGGGCAATGGAGAGGGCTATGCTCGGAGTTTCTTTGCGTGATAAAATCAGAAATGAGGACATCCGCAAGAGAACCAAGGTAACCGACGTAGCCCGAAGAATAGAAAAACTGAAGTGGCAGTGGGCAGGGCACATTGCTCGCAGAACGGATGGCCGATGGGGCCGAAAAGTTCTGGAGTGGCGACCGCGAACCGGAAGACGCTGCGTTGGAAGGCCTCCCACTAGGTGGACCGATGACCTGGTGAAGGCTGCAGGGATCCGCTGGATGCGAGTCGCACGGGACCGGTCAATGTGGCGACACTTGGGGGAGGCCTATGTCCAGCAGTGGACGTCTTTCGGCTGAAATGATGATGATGATGATGACATTGTTTTAAAAGCACTTGTGTAATACACTTTATTTCAATAAAATATTGCTCATAGCCACAGAGCCCGGAAACAATTTCTTCTATTCATTATTTCAACAATTCTTTTATTCATCATCTGCCTAGCCTTTTCCCAACTAAGTTAGGGTCGGCTTCCAGTTTAACCGGATGCAGTGGAATATCAGTTTCACATGGGCTGCCTATCTGACCTGAGCTACAACAGAAACTGACGGAGTTCACGGCGGTCCTTGAGCGAAATTGTTCGCTCGACGCACTTTTGGTACCACGAATTTTATTAGTGCTTCCGTCTCTAGATTCCTACCTGTGTGTTCGTGTCTCGGAAAGTTAAAATAAAAATAAATATGATTGGTGTATCAAACAAGCAAACTGTTCACTCGTTAGTTATCGAAATGCGGTCAGAGCATTCAGTTGACTGCACTCTTTACGTATTTTAAAACCGAACGGTTGATTTTAACTTAATTACTTGATTTTTCATTACGATGAGTATTGCATTATTATCTCCCATTATATTTATTAATCAACTACGCTTTAATGAGTGAATGAATTTGGATTCAATTTCACAACCCTGGATTTATATTTAGGGAACAGTGGCAAAACATGAAAACAAAATAGTTTTTCATTATACTGAAAGTTGCTGCTTTTAATCCACCGGTTTTGACAAATAAGTCTCATCTTACAACTATAATACCTTTATAACAATTCAATGTGTCTTTCCTTCAAAAAGATTTTTCCAGGTAAATTCTTTTATACTTTTCACAGACCAATCAAAACATGTTCCATACTGGATTTTTCGCATTTCAAACCGAGCGAATACCTAATACAAAACAAAGGGCTAACAAAACTGTTGCAGTACACAAACCGACAGCTTTGCATACCACCTGAAAACCTTTACCAATTTGTGTGGAATAAACCTGAAGCAAATAAACCTGCTGCTTTTGATGTCACGATGAACTTCCACAAAAGAGCTTTGTTTTGTTGGACTGGATTCTACGTAATATTGTTACAGACGAATTATTGGCAAAGTTGAATAACTTGTGTGTTACACTGTTGTGGAGGGCAGGTAGGCAGGCAGTGGGGTGCGTTGTCAGAATTCCCCCTCGTGTGCCTGATGGCTGCCGGTCCCTTTCGATACGTCGGGAGGGAATAGCAGCTGCCGGGCCGGTGCACCCTGGGCGTGGGCAGTATCCTTCCCCGAGGAATGGGAAGAGATTCTTATTCCCCGGGGAATTTTACTGTCCATGGCTAATATTCTGACATGGGAGGGGTCCTTTATGGACCAAGGGGGCGTTGCTCCGCGTGACCCTCTGAAAAGCAGAGGGCACAGCGGAGGAGCAAGGGCGGGCTCGGTGTGCACTTACCCTGCCTCCGAGCAGGCAGTGAAGGACGCAGTCATTCGCTGTCCCCGTCGATATCGTAATCTCACCGTCGAAGTGTCGTGGATCACGTCTCGCGGCTTCGATTGGGACCGAGGGTCTTGGCTTAACCGCCCGGACCGCGAGGTAGAAAACCTCTATAAAAAGTTACCCCGAATCTCAAGCGGCGGCGCACCGCGAGGAGATGTATGGCTGACGGGTTCCTTTGGAAAATCAGTTGCTAGTGCGAACCACTGCCGAGCCTGGCTATGGCTTATCTGGGTACAGGGGGCACTGCCCAGATGGACTTTTTATTTCCCCCATACTCGTGGGAACTATACGGAAAAAAATATAACCCGAAACGCGGCCGGTAACGGCGAAGGAAGGAAGGAGAGGGATGCGGGGTCGGAGTCCGGCGCCGCATCCGGCGATATGAGCGCGGAAGGCTCAGAGGGCTGCTGCGGTGAACGGAAAGTTCTTCCGCAAGCGGTCTGGCCAGAGGGCGACCGAGGGTCGTCGTCAGAGGAAGAGCTGGCCTCGGCTCGCAAGATCCCCACTAGCAAGCGTGGAGGGATCCGTGGCAAGGGGCGAGGCCTCTCTGCCACCGAGAGGTCGGCGCGGCTTGCCGAGGAGGGGCGCCACCCGGGGGTGGCCGGTCGCGGGGTGGCCCGTTCGGGCTCCTCTGGCGACGAGGCTGGCGCAGACGGCGGCTCCGATGCGGAGCGTAAGGCCGGTTTCGCGAAGGAGGTGGAGGCGGCGCTGAGGGCTGTCTCATACAAACAGAAGCCCTCCACCAGGCATAAGGCCATGCCCGCAGCAATCGCCTCCATCGTGGCGTCAGCGGAGGCCAGATATCCCCAGAGGCCCCCGTCAGACGAAGTGGCCAAACTGCGGGCGGAGGTCGCTCGCCTGACGGCCGCCACAGAGCTTCTCCAACAGGAGAACCGCAAGCTCCGAGCAGACTTGGCCGGTCTGCGCGAGTCCGCGCCCCAAAATGGGGGCCAGCAGCAACTAAGCCAGCCCGTGCCGGTTGAGAACCAGGTCTTGAACCTGGTTCGGCAGGAGCTGGCTGCCTTCCAGGCGCGGTTCTCCGTCCTGGAGGGCATTGTACTGCGCCCCCCCCTGGCGGCAAACAGGGCGCCCCCGGGACCGAGGGCGGCCACATATGCGGCTGCTGCGGCCTCCGCACCGGGGCCGGCTGGCCGGCCCTCCGGCAGGGTTGCGTCGGCCCCCGAAGGGCCGACTCCGGCGAAACCGGCTCCGGCCAAGAAGGCGGCGGCCCTGAGGCAGGGCAAGGCGGCGGCGCAAAAGAAGGGCAAGGTGGCGACTGTGCCAGCGCCACCCGCGAGACAGCCACCACCACCGCCCCCCCCGCCCCCTAAGCCTTCCGCGGCCGAGAGCGGATGGCAGGTGGCTGGAGAAAGGACAAGGGAGCGGCGGCCAAAAACGCCCGGAAGCTGGAGCGGAAGCGCCGACAAAAGGAGCGGAGCGTCGCGGCTAGGCTCAGCGCCCCGAAGACCGCAGCTGTAGTGATTACACTACAGCCGGACGCGGAAAAAAGGGGCGTGAGATACCGCGACGTGCTCGCTAAGGCGAGGGCGACGGTGGATCTGGGGGAGCTCGGGATCACCGGGGGCCTCCGCCTCAGAGTCACCGCGACAGGGGCTCGAGTGCTGGAGATCCCCGGCGAAACCCGTGGCTCGTCCGCGGACGCTCTAGCTGAAAAGCTTAGAGCGTCCCTAAATGCGGACGAGGCCCGAGTGTCCAGGCCCGTCAAATGCGAAGACCTGCGCATCCTGGGTCTGGACGACTCGGTGACCGAGGAGGAGGTGGTGGCCGCCGTCACCAGGACCGGTGGGTGCCCTGCTGAGCAGGTCAAGGCAGGCACCTTACGTCCGGACCTGTCGGGCATGCGAACCGTAACGGTAAGCTGCCCTGTGACGGCGGCGAAAGCCATTTTGGAGGGCCGAAGGCTCTTGGTGGGCTGGGTTTCGGCGCAGGTTAAGCTGCTTGAACCCAGACCTCTGAGGTGCTTCCGCTGCCATGTGGGGAACCACGTGTCGGTTCGGTGCACCTCGGAGGTGGACCGCAGTGGCCTATGATTCAGCTGCGGCCAGCCCGGTGACATGGCCGCGGCTTGCTCCGCCGCGCCGCACTGCGCCGCATGTGCGGCATCTGGCAAGCCGGCCGATCACCGGGCAGGGAGCAAGGCCTGCGGTACACCCACCAAGGCCAGGGGCAACGGAAGGCCCTCCGTAACCACCTCCAAAACCCCCACCGTCGTCGCCACCGCCGCAGCCGCCGCCACTGTCGCCGCCGCTGCCGCCACTGCTGCAACTACTGCAGCGGGGCCCTCGCAGGAGGCCCGGGAGGGGGCTGAAATGGAGTGCCAGTAACGGCCCCATTACGCCTTCTCCAGGCGAACATCAACCACTGCGCCTGCGCTTAGGATCTGTTGATCCAGAGCATGGCGCAGTGGTCGATTAACATCGCCGTGGTCGCTGAGCCGTACTTTGTCCCGCCCAGGGATGACTGGGTGGAGGACCTTAGCGGCTCAGTGACCATAATTGCGTCGGCCGCCGCCGGTACCCCGACCCTTGAGAGTGTCAGGAAGGGTCAGGGGTGCGTAGCAGCACGTTTCGTGGAGATAGTTGTAGTGGGAGTCTACTTCTCCCCGAACCGAACTCTCGCCGAGTTCCTCAACTCCCTCAGGGAGTTGAGTGCCGTCATCGGGAGCCATTCTCTCCCCGTACTTGTGCTCGGGGACTTCAATGCCAAGAACTTGGCTTGGGGTTCTCGTTACACGGATGTGCGGGGTAGAATGGTGGAGGACTGGGCTCTAGAGACAGGCCTGGTCGTCCTAAATCGGGGTTCTGTCCCCACGTGCGTGCGGATGCGGGGCGAGTCGGTGGTGGACATATCGTTCGCTAGCCCCGCTCTGTCGCCGCGTGTCGTTGACTGGCGCGTCATGGAGGGGGTGGAGACCTATTCCGACCACCGGTACATCCGGTTCGACGTCTCCACCCAGACCTCAAGCGCGCCGGTCCTACAGGCCCCGAGTGGTCCGCGATGGGCGCTGAAGCAGCTGGACCGGGAGCTCCTCCTGGAAGCCTCGATCGTGCAGGCCTGGGTGTCATCACCAGCCAGGCCTGCCGACATCAACAACGAGGCGGGTTGGTTCCAGGAGGCCATGTCCGAGATTTGCGA
Organism: Noctua fimbriata; assembly: GCA_905163415.1. Classification (NCBI taxonomy): domain Eukaryota; kingdom Metazoa; phylum Arthropoda; class Insecta; order Lepidoptera; family Noctuidae; genus Noctua; species Noctua fimbriata. The sequence goes on along the minus strand of LR990930.1, from coordinate 19,006,676 downwards.
CGTGGCAATGCCCCGAGTTCGGCCAGGAAGCGCCCGACGTCAGGTGTACTGGTGGTCGCGAGAGCTGACGTCTCTGCGTGAGGCGTGCGTGCCGCGCGGCACCGGTACACCAGGCATCGCAGGCTCCGCATCCGCCCTCCGGATGCGGCAGCCATTGAGGCGGAGCTTTACGAGGGGTACAGGGCGGCGAAGACCGCCCTCCAGGAGGCTGTCCGGCGGGCCAAGAACCTGGCCCGCGAGGAGATGCTGGAGTCTCTGAACGGAGATCCGTGGGGGCGCCCTTACAAGATGGTGCGGGACAAACTCCGCACCCGGGCCCCCCCGCTGACGCAGAGTCTCCGGCCTGAGCTCGTGGAGGACGTGGTGAGCGCTCTGTTCCCTTCGCGAGGGAGGCATCCTCCCCCGCCTATGGCTCCGCCGCCGCTTGCGGTGCCGGAAGCGGACCACACCGATGACGACGTTCCGGAGGTGACTGGGGTAGACCTGAGAGTGGCGGTACGCAGGCTGAAGGCCAGAAATACCGCCCCGGGACCCGATGGCTTGCCTGGCAAAGCCTGGGTCCTGGCCTCTGAGGCTCTCGGGCCTCGACTGGAAGGGCTCCTAAGCGCATGCTTGGAGAGAGGCCAGTTCCCGCTTCGTTGGAAGACGGGGAAGCTGGTCCTCATCCGGAAGCCAGGGCGCCCTGCGGACTCTCCGTCCGCATACCGGCCCATCGTGTTGCTCGACGAGGTGGGCAAGCTCTTTGAAAGAGTTATTGCTAACCGCCTCGCCGGGCACCTCGCGGGGATGGGGCCGGATCTTGCGGAACACCAGTTTGGTTTCCGCAAGGGGCGCTCGACGGTGGACGCCATCATGCGCGTGAGAGCCCTCACGACGGGGGATGCGGTTTCCCGGGGCGGGGTCGTATTGGCGGTGTCTCTTGACATCGCCAACGCCTTCAACTCCATGCCCTGGAGCTGCATTGGGGAGGCACTCCGGTATCACCGGGTGCCGACCTACCTTCGTCGTGTGGTCGGGGACTACCTGACGGATAGGGCCGTCATCTACCCCGGTCAGAGCGGAGAATGGAACCGGCGAGAGATTTCGTGCGGTGTTCCACAGGGATCGGTTCTGGGGTCGGCCTTGTGGAACATCGGTTACGACTGGGTGCTGCGCGCCGACCTCCCTAGCGGCGTCAGCGTAGTCTGCTACGCTGACGACACGCTGGTACTGGCACAAGGGGGGTCGCACGAGGCGGCGGCCGAAAACATGACACGCGGGGTTGCGATAGTCGTGGAGAGGATCCGGCAATTGGGTCTCGAGGTGGCATTGCACAAGTCCGAGGCCATGTGTTTTCATGGGCCTCGGAATGCGCCACCGTCGGGATCCCTACTGACGGCGGGAGGGGTTTCCATCGGCGTCGGGTCGACGCTGAAGTACCTGGGACTCGTCCTCGACAGCCGGTGGAACTTCGTGGAGCATTTCCGACGTTTGGCCCCCAAACTGGAACGGACCGGGGCTGCCTTCAAGCGGCTCCTGCCCAACCTGGGGGGTCCAAACGCCTCCTGCCGGAGGCTCTACGCGGGGGTCGTGCGGTCCATGGCCCTTTACGGGGCCCCGGTGTGGGCGCGTTCTCTGAGACGGCAAGCCGCCCGCTACCTGAACGCGCCCCAAAAGGGGATAGCCCTAAGGCTAGTCCGGGGGTACCGCACGATCTCCGGTGAGGCGGCTAGCCTCCTTGCCGGATTGCCGCCATGGGATCTGGAGGCGATAGTCCTCGCGCGCCTTCACGAATGGCGCGCGGAGGCACTACGTCGGGGGGAAACTCCGCTGCCGCGGCAAATCGCCGCTCAGCGGACAGACCTCCGGCGCGATCTCATGGTGACATGGAGAGAGCGACTGTCGCAACCCCGTGCAGGGCACGCCACCATCGTGGCGATAAGTCCCCTCTTTGAGGAGTGGCTAGAGAGGCGCCACGGCGCCCTCACCTTCCGCCTGACGCAGGTCCTCACCGGACACGGTTGTTTCGGGAGGTTCCTGCACCGAATCGGGCGGGAGGAAACGCCCGGGTGTTTCCATTGTGAGGATCGTCCGGAGGACACGGTGCAGCACACTGTGGAGGCCTGCCCTGCTTGGGCGGAGCAGCGCCGTGTCCTCGTAGAGGCGATCGGCGGCGGCGACCTCTCGCGCCCGGCCCTGGTTCAAGCCATGGTCTGGAGCGAGAGGGAATGGGAAGCCGTCACCTCCTTCTGCGAAGCAGTCATGCTAGTGAAGGAGGTGGCGGAACGTGAGAGGGAAAGAGCCTCACGTCCCAGCCGCCGCGGGAGACGCCCTGGGCGTCGGGGGTCACGTGGTGGCCCCCGGCCACCGTAGGCGCGGGCCTGTGGACGGCGAGTTATGGGCTAGCTCGCCGTCCGGCCGTCTTATGACGACAGGCCGTGTCGACGGCGCGTTCGTGTTCCACGCGCGCCTCAAAGAGATGTCAGCAACCACGCAGGGGTCCGCACGGGCCGATGCCTGCCAGGGCTGCGGGACTGTTCGAAAGAGATACCGCGGCCCTGGAACACAAAGGGCAAAGAAGGAACATGGATGGGTTTTAGTCAGTACAAGTCTGACACTCCCTTCCGCTCCGCCCAGAGCGGGGGGGGTCATTTGATGATTTCCCATCCAAAAAAAAAAAAAAAAAAAAAGGTAGGCAGGCAGTCGTCCCAAGTATAATGCTGGTGTTCAGCTGCATTCGGTTAGACTGGAAGCTGACTCTACCATACTTAGTTGGAAAAAGGCTATTATATAATGTTAGATATTGATTAACTCATTCAAAAAATTCTTCCCCAATCATACATTGAAATACCGCACTATAATATCAGAAGAAAATAAACAGTGCATTTTAAGGCAATATTTATTTCTCGGCTAAAACATCCACGAACCTGACACACAAAACAACACAAATACCTGAAATATTCTTTCCTTTGCTAAAAGAACTTGAAATGTTTAGAGTCTATCATAAAGTAAGAAAAATACTTTCGTACAAAGTATTTCACGAAAACAATGTATTCGCGGTACATTTAGGCATGAAACATGGCGGCATCTGTTACTGCAGTTAGCACCTGCGATGCTTCTAACACATTACTACTGCTATTATACCAAGTGTTGCGTGAGAACTATGAAACTACCCACATTTACCTACATTCATTCATATGACGTTTTAACGCGATGTATGAAAAGAAATTTCTTATTTATGCTGAAGTTATGAAAATGTTTTCATAAGATTGTGAGTAAAACATTAAAAGACCGTAGTAGGAAGGACCGTAGACCGTAGGTTCGTAGTTTTAAAACTGAAGCATTACGAAACCGAAAGCTTTTAATGTTTAACACTTAGTAAAGCAAAAATAAGTTGCAAAAGAAAATCTTGCGCCTACTTAAGTACAACGCTACGCTATTAGGTTATGTATTATGTAGCAAAATCGTCGTTTCACATTAAAAACTATTTGTCAGTCCACTTCATGAACTTACAAAAGTCAAGTGTAAAGCCAAGTCAAACGTTTTGGTAATTTATAAAAATAAGAAACTTTCCACCTTCACAAACTTATTGTTTGCCGAAGATCAAACTATTGATATTTCTTATCAATTCTTCAAACATCTGAACATCACTATCAATAAATCAGTTCGCCTAATTGAACAAACTTGTTATAATTGAATAGAAATGGAACAAACACGCGATGTCACAGACCTCTCACAGATTCGATTATCTTTTGTTTATCTACAAATACTAACAAGTTGGTCGCACAAACATTCTCAATTAGACCAACAGACGCAGACTTTACAATCGCTAAGAGGATTTGTATGTACAAGGCTAGATAAATAACACTTACTTAGAAAAATATCAATTTGTGTATTGTTTCAAATGTTTCTGTGCGTTCTATTTGAACTAAATTCATAGATTATTATAATGTTACAAATGCTCTTGATTTCACAGTTTTCATTTTCATCAGTTAAGTATGTTGCTGTTTAGTTGCTTCATCATAATTATAATACCATTGCTAAGATACCACCCAAGGGAAGTGTGAGACAGTCCCGACACAAGTACTATTGTAACTTACTTTGTTATTATAATGTAGACGAATTTTTTAACGACCATTTTTAGAATAATGCATTTTTATTTATTTTTTTACCTTTACTATGACTATTTATTAATTTTATTGTATTTGATGTTTTTTTTTTTATCCTTTTTTTCTTTTCATGTATTAATTAATTCAAAATATATATTGTTTTTTAATGACATAATGTAATGACACCTAATGGGTCACTTATAAATTTGTATGTCTTAATTATGACAAAACATAGCGCACCCCTATTTATGTAAACACCTATGTAAACACCTATGTTTCACAAAAAAACTGTTTGATTGATTGATTGATTACTGGGGCTGCCTCAGTTTATATATGACACAATGTTTTGAGATACAATAAGAGATTTATTAATTGAAATTAAATTGGATTGGGTGGGTCACGTGAGCCGCATGAATAACGACCGCTGGGCAAAGGTCTCAACACGATGGGTGGCTGAGGATGGACGGCGCCGCCGAGGCCTGTCTAGGAAGAGGTGGCGAGATGATCTAGACGCGCATCACGAAGGCTGGTTCGAGGTGGCGCCGGAGTAGAGTACTTGGAAGGAGAGAGTACTTGCCTGTGCCCAGCAGTGGGATATACATTATACAAGGCTATTCAAAATAAGTATTTAATTCTCACCTCCTTTGCTACTTTGATACAAACGATCGACGATTACTGACTGCCTTATCATTAATTCGAAACGCGTACATAACATTTCAAGTATGTATGTGAATCCACACATCCAAATACGGCGTTAACTATTTGGGACATAAACAAAATGCGGTGTGACACGACACAAAAGGTCCGTGTCGTCTGTTTCGTGTTGTGTCGGTGTGTCGTGTCGCAAGGATAATGATCGCTTAGCACCAACTTGTGTGGCGGACCGATATTCGTACTCGTACCGAGAAGTTTATCATCTTTGGAGAGGTAAGGATCGCGTGATGAGCGAAGCGGTTATGTAATTGAGTTGTTATGATGAGATATATCGATTCAGACAATAATTGTTTTTTGAGCGAAAAGCTGCCGGTGCCTTCACTGGGCATGGGTGAGCATGGTTGTGTTATGCTTGTAGGGTTATTCTAACGGATCCGAGACCAGCCTCATCATACAATGACAACTAATTAACTTCATTTCTTCGACCGCAAAGACATTGGCATCTGCCTAGCCTTTTCCCAACTGTGTAGGGGTTCGGTTTCAGTATAACCGAATGCAGCAGTATTTATTCCAATATTTAATATAAAGCGACTGCTTATCTAACCTGCACCACCGCAGGCAGTTTAAATATATACATTCGTGACTACTTGCAGTACCTACCACCCCATATTTTAAAAAACCTAGGCACAAAGTTAAAAAACTCTTTGCAAAACTTAGAAAAACCTTGAAAAAACTTACTGAATTACCAACTCTTCTGAAAATATAAAATCGCTCCGCTCATGCGATCAGTTTCAACGTTCTTGTTTCAAGCTTGTACTACAGCTTGGGTCTAAAACGCCGGTCCTCATAATGGGAGTCTGCTGAATACGACATTGTGTGACGCATGAATATTAATTAATTAATTCTTTAGGAGTGACCTCAAAAGGCTAAACGTGCCGTTAAATATTACAGTAGGCTTCCAACGTGTAGGTCTGACATCAAGTTGAATGGTCGGCTAAAAGGGACTTTTTGTCATAAAAATATACTTTGATTAACTTTGTTTAGCTTACTTTATAATGAATACCCATTATAAAGTAAGCTGGTGAATTAATTAGGTCCGTACCTAGTTTTCACAGTAGGTACGTGGAACGACAGCTATTTTCCGCAGACAATCCCAGGGGAAATAAAACCATCCACTATTAATAGTTCAATATGAATGTTAATCATGTTAGAATTTGTGTGTGCATGCTAGAATAGTTTAATACACGTTCTTAACGGCAAACAATTATACGGCAAATAATTTGAAGCATCATTAACAAAAAAAAATCTATAAAAACCCGACAGGAGCAATAATGATCTCATTATATAAGTTAAACTAGTTAGTTAGTAGAGTAGGTTAGTTGACTGGCTTGTTGGTCGAGTGGTTGGGACCACTAACGCGACTGCTAAGCATCAGGTCCTGGGTTCGAATCCCAAAGTGTTATTGGGTTATCCATCATAGATTTGGGCCTGGATGATGGCAATAGCACCACTATAACTGGTGAAATGTGGGTGTACTATTAGGTACACCTCTGGTTAGTCCTTCGGGGATTACAGGCGTGATGTTATGTAAAATAAGTTTAAGTTACTGCCTAAGTTCACATTGTGGGATGCAATCATTAAGTGTTGAAAATCTTTACCATATCGCATCCAAAATAGTAGTAAATTATCTTCAAAACCATTGTTTTTTTTAATTCTCTTCTTTGTAAACAAATAAACATACTTTTCTTCAAAACATTTACATTATTGCACCTACGCGCACGTTGCCAAATTGAACTTATAAACACCAATTCCAGCATGTAATTGGTTCGGGGGCGACTTTATCGACTAAAGCAATTTCTGTTTACGTTTGACGAGACTTGCGCTGGGGGTGACTTTGTATTTCGATGGGGCGTAACCGCGCGTCGCGGGAAATTTATCTGAGATGAAAGTGATTTTTGGTTACTTTGTGTTAAAAGATAATATTTTGCTGCTTTTCTTTCAAAGTTATCTTTTAAATTGTTTTGTATAGGTTCAGTTTCGACCCACTGTTCCAGCTGAACAACTTCGGCATATATGTTTTCTTTCGCAATAGCTGAGTTTCTAAGACCAGCTTTTCATATTTTGATTAACTGTGAAGTCATGTTACGTACGTCAAATCAGTTCTGAGTAAAAATCACTCTCTATAAGACTTTACACACAACATAAGTTGTGTATCACGCGTGTATCAAGCGTTAGGAAGAGATGTACAACAAGCCTTATTTATTTTAAAACCCGCATGATACCCAGCTATTCGACTGATCCTGAAAAGGAGCTCTCACTTACCAAATATTTGCCGAACACCGTTAAATATCGAGGCTCACCTCCAGGCTATTTATTTGACTATCGTTAGGCGTCATAATCGCATAGCCCGACATTGCCCCACATGACAACAGTGACCTCTAGCCCGGTCAAGGACCTGCATTGTCAGGGCAATAAAAGGGTCTAATGGCCCACATCCGATACTGTGTAGTGGTCTTTTGTAGTTGAGCTGTTCTGGGCTATCCCTGAAGGGCTTTAAGGCCGTGATTTAGGATCGGGATTTGAATAGCCTGAGGAATTTTATGTAAATATGTATGTAGATTTTTCGGACTTATGTAAATCTGTTGTAATATATAAAGGTATTCTTTTGTGTTGTGATAAATATTCCATGTACAGTAAAGAGAAGTTTCCATTGTGATTTTGCTTTTGGCTCGAACATATACCACATTCTTTACGTTCCTAAGAACCTGTTTTGTTCATGTCTTTCTTCTATTTATGTGTTTTCTTATTAGTTCGTCTCTACGTAGGTAAGCACGATGTCAATAAAGCTCATTTTATTGTGACACATTTGGAGAATAATGAGGTTTCATAACAATAATCTCACTGTTTTCGTCGCGACAATTCAGAACATAACACTCGGCCGTTTGGGATAATACCTTCGATTTATAACAGTTACCCCAGAAACATAAAATGTCTTATATAAAACTCGCCGGGACTGAAGGATATTATTTACAAAACATCGACCACACACTCCTGGACATAGGTACTTATTAGGTAAACCCTCGTTCTATACAGTGATAGATTTTGTACATATTTTCAGACTTGAGCAGCACAAAGGGGTTGTGGAATAACTATCAAAGGAAATTACATTTTTTCTTCCAAATTCATAAGAAACGCCATTTTCTCCTGTGACTTTGACAAATTGCGTAAGGTCACGGCAAACACCACCCTTTCATGGCTCCCCATAGAAACCCCGTTAGGTAATGTTAACCTTTTATGTATAAAAGCTATCTATTGTGTTTGAGCAGGCTCCTCGATTCGGGTCTAATGCGAAAACTTTCCATTGGAAGTATGTTCTACAAACGTTGACCCAGAGAACTAGCACGTCGGCAGATCATAGAAGAAAGGCGGATACGCCAAGAGAGTGGCATTGTGGCATCAAAACGGCCAATTTTGGCATAGATAGATAGATGGAATAATTATGTTTAAGTTATTTGTGCGTGTGTACGCAAGACAAAATTACATTCAGATTAATTTAGATGCAGAGTGCAGCACTGCAGTGCTGTATATGGGCACACGAAGAATGTGTAACAATTATCCCCGAACCTATACTGCACAGTGCACACGTATTTCCCCACAACGGGTCATCCCCAGATGTTGACTTGTCGTCGTTGTGCATTTTGTAAACATTCGAATTTTAGTGTCATGCGTAATATGTGAAAAGACGCTAAACGAGGCACTTGTTTTGCCATCATTGTGATTTTTTTTTGTTTGGACACATCCTAGTTATGAAGATATTAGAGGTCAAAGTTCCAACTTTTTCAGAAGTTTAAAAAAAAAAACAAGTTTTAATGTTACAATTTTTACGTAGAGTTTAGTTTGATGTACAGAATTCTTGGTTGACGACTTCGTGAAGGGTCTGTTTATACCATGTATAATTCCGAGACATCTTACGTTTTGCCTTGGGCAATTCACATTACAACGAGCGAGTTTGGAAATCAACGACGCCGTTTGTGTAGTTCTGAATCATTTAATAATATTGCCAACGACATAAGCATATTATGTAGGTACCGTTACACCACTATAAAATAAATCTTGTTTCTTCGCTCGTGGTCGGCACTCCATCATAAGACAGCGAGGGTATTCGTCAGTGCGTTGTGTGCTGAATACCAACCCCGCCAGATTTATGCGGCGCACTGGAGCAACTTTTATTAAATTTCGACGATCTCCGGCCGCCGCCGTATTATCCTAATGGCTATCGATATTTCCTGCTCTCTACTCAAATTTTCTGCGGACTCTCGGATTTTGGTTAGATTGCCTTGAAAATTTGGGTTGGATTATGTGATAACGTTGAATATAATCTGTACTACAGTCTATGATGTTCCAATCAGATTTGTGAGTTACTGGCTAATACGATACCGTATTAGCCAGTAACTGGGTTCTGGATGTCAGATAGGCACTTGGCAGTAGTTCCATGTAAAATGCTGGTACTAGTATGTTTATTAGCACACGCTAAGACTGCAAGCCGATCCCAACACAGTTGGGAAAGGCTAGGCAGATGATGATATGTGGTAACGTTGAAACAGAGATTGTTTTAAATTAATTTTACATTGAGGAACATTGTACATAGAATACTGTAACAAACATAGCATAATGGCGTGTTCAACGTTCAGATGTAAGAGGTCTATTTCCTTACCGGGAGAAACATTAGTCTGTCGTGACAAGTGTGATCGTTATGGCAGCTTGGAAACATCTCATTTATGAGGATCTTGATGATAATGTTAATGTATGTACAGTTAAGGGAGAAGAAGATAAAATGAGATTCCTGGCACTTGCATTGGTTTCTAGAAAATGTAAGCAAATATTTGACCCCGATTTGATAGCATACCCATCATCGTCACAGACTTTGTAATCAATTTTGTAAAGCTTCATTCTATGAAAAGTAAAAACTAACAAAATCTTGAATATATTGTACCAATTGAGCTATCGTCCAGAACTATGCTTCATAAATCAACAAGAAATTAGGTCTCCGACGTTGTCGAATTTACCTAAGTTATGAAATTCTCTTCCCCGTCAAATATGACTCAGATATTCATTTGCACAGACTAGAGAAAATGAGGTGCAAATCTAGAAAGTTTGATGACCTACCAGAGGCGAATAAAGGCTCATTTCTGGTGTATAAGTAAGTTAATAAATATCTGTGAACCTTTAAAAACATGAATAGTTAGAATGAAGTTCATAGGAAGGAACAAAATGAAACAGTTTGGAGCGTAAAAATCCTGAACTACTGCCGTGCGCTTATTCGTTTATTCCTTCGTAAGATTTTCAGATCTATAGCTGATCATGAAAATGTAATTCCAAAAGCTGTTGAGCTATAAAAGTGGTTTCAGAAATCCTTCTCTAACAGCTTAATTGAAAACGGTTTCTAGGCGAGACCGGTAGGTTAGGTTCAAATAGTTCGATGTTTGTAAGTCATTATTTGCTAAGCCCAACCGTGGCCATGCGTAACATAATTAGTTGGTTTCAGTTACAGTGTCAACCCCAACTTGTAACTTCAGTTAATTTCGCGAGTTCCGTGTGTTCAAGATTACACCCCTATTTACAGTTGGGCTGACAAGGTCGTGTGACCTTGACCCCGGTGTTACTCAGTTGGGTTGTTTACGTACTGAAGTGAAACTTTACAAAATGTGTTATTTGCAATAGGCGGGAACAGACGACGACTATTTATTTTATGTTTAAACTTTTGTGGGCTTATTTTTTCGTCCTATTGTGTTCATGGCTTAAGTTACTTTGAAAGTAAATGTTTTATCCGTAATTCGGACAGATATACTCTTGTTTGTTACGAGTTACTTATGCAAGAAATAGAAACTAAACAATCTAAACTAGCTTTAAACAATTCAAACACTGATGTTGTTTTGTGGATAGAAGAATAAGAATATAACAAGGGCATTTGCCAATGTTAACAATCAGTAACAAAATTAGAACAACAAATAGCTTTCCGACCATCGATATTATATTTTTACGACGCGCAATAAGATCGAATCAGCAGTGATCAGACACACAGCTGGCTACCAAACAGATCTACATGCAAAACAAATATAGTTATAAAACTGTCGTAAACTATACAATGGGATCATTCACTTTTTATTAGAAACTAGCGAGTAGCGACCCTCCTCCCCCCACACACACACCCGCCCCTCTTCGCACGGGTTTTACAACTTAACAAAACATCAAGATTCTTTTACTATAATGTACGTTAAATAATAATGTGTAATACGCATGGACCTTCGGTAACAAATTTACTAAATTATGGGAAAAAACTGCTTCAATTCCGTTGTGTGGTTGAGAAGAAACCCGAGGTCACACAGACAGACACGAGAAGCTACTTAAATTTGTAATATTTATAGATCCTTAATAATAATTGCTTAGAGATTGCTATCATCCGGAGTGCGTATAATATTAATAGTCAGATTTCTTATTGGAATATTATATTACGTTTATGGGTGATATGAATATGTAGGTCGTGACAGCAGTAGCCATTACTTAGGATTCAGACATCATTAATTTCTATCTGTTTAGTTTAGGTCAGCCAATTTGGTCTATAGCCATAAATATACCACATTTATTGGCTACCTACAAACTTACTTTCAAGTTTTCGGATACTGTTAATGTAAATCAAGCAAGTTTTCGGTTTCACCGGAACTGCGTCGAACTCGTTTATAGAAAAAACCCCAAAACTTCAGAAGTCGTTTAACAAAAGCGATTCGTTTTGACAGCTTCACCCTCTTTCAGGTCAAGTAACTGACAGCGAGATGATTTTAGATATAAAAGAAAAAAAATCGAGTTATCTTCCGCGCTGCTTGAAACTAAGCATTCGCGAAATCGTTTAAGTTTAGAACTTTGTTCTTCTATCCCCCGAGCACTAGCAAAGTCACGCACAGTTCGGCTAACTTCGGCTTTCCGAACATTGCCGAAGGCGCCATCAAAACTTTTCAATATTTTATACTATTTTCTACGGAATCTAAAGAAGCGAGTACTCTTTAAACGGTTTTTTATCTCAAAATAAAATCTTGTTTACGAGAATTCGTATGGAAGCTTTTACTTATCAATTCGTATATTAGAATTTTAATATAAGGGCTCTGTCACGCATACAATAGCTTTATTGGCCACTTTCATAAATTTATGAGGAGTTGTAAAGGCGCCTTTACACGAGCGAGTGGAGAGACATGTCAGTAAAAAGTGTTTACGGTCGAATCAGTAAAAGCTATCCAGCGTTTAATGGACGTTGGACAGTTCGGTAAAAAATGTTTGAGTGAGTATACTATGTTCATTATTCATGGCTATGTTGAAGTACCTGACACGGCGGTAAAATAATAGCATGAGTTTGGAACAAAATGTTAGGTGTAGGTGTCAGACTGGAACGCGATCGCGGCCATTTTTCCCGCAGCTGTTGTAAACTGGCGCACAAAGTGAATCCGTTAGTTGTAAACATGTTTTTATTTTAAGTCCTTGTAGGTACGATACCTACTATTAGGCTTGTGTGGAAGCATATCAATAACTGATGCGGACTGAGTAGTTTATACGACAAACAGATATGAGATGCTCTGACTTTCATAGACTCAGAAGAAACTTTTACAATAAGGTTTCAACGTCCAACACGATGTGCGGTGTTCTTCTAAACAAGCAATTAGAAAAAAAGGTTTTCTTGGCCCTTGTTTCTCGATTTTAACAATAATGTAATTAACCTGTATGTAGTCACCCTTAGCTCCCTTTGACTAGTATCAGACTGATTTGATTCGAATGAGATAAGTTTTCACATCAAAGTCAAACGTCTGTAAATAAACAACATAAAGTCAAAACATTCATAAATATGAAGTATTCGCGATTCATTGCGTTTTTTCAAACGAGTCTCGATAAAATTCGTTGATGATTCAGATAAAATTGAGCAATGGACTGTGAATTAAAATAGCACGTTTTATTTTTTTACTGATAAACGTTTTATTAGGGTTCTTGTTTTGTTTTCTTCAACATAATAATGAAACAATAACACAACACGAACACACAACACGTGTACTGAAAGGAACAAGTCTATAAAATACAAAGAAGACAAACATACTTTTGGAATTCAAATAAATAAAAATATCTACAAGATTTTCGTTCATAGCATAATCAGCCGATAATGTTCGCACTGCTGAGGCACAGTCCTCTTCCTTCTGAGAGGGAAAGGGCCACAATCTACCACAAGTGCACACTGTGGGTTGATCGATGTCGGTTTTGTATTCAAGAACATATCCTCCTGATGTTTTCCTTGACCGTTTTGAAAGCAACGGTGATGAAATAAAGAACACAAAGTAAAGTGCCTACCTGGCTTCGAACCCACCATCACCACTGCTCATCATCATCATTTCATCTTTGTTCATGTTAAGTTTTATTTCCTCTGTATCGTCTAACTTCAGGTCACATTCATTACGCACACAAATCCCTTTTACATTCGTCCGTTCTGGTGAAGTACTACTCCACACGATATGCAGCTGTGCTCCAATTTGATAGGTGTAGCTGCAGGTGAAAATAAAAGCACGCGACAGTTTCTACTTTGACTTCTAACTTCGTCTATATGGTCACACTTATACAACATTTTTTTGAACGAATTCTCAAATGCAACTCAATTATATCAGAGTCTGTCTCTGTTTAATTATTACTAATACTGAAAGACGATGTGTAAATGGTCCATTCACGAAGCCGTCAACCATTAAACTCAGTAATTCTACACAAAAGTTATTGCTGGAAAAAGACTTGTGTTTTTGGGGTGAAAACTTACGGTTTACGGTAGAACTCAATGTAAGCAATAATAGTAATTTTTTTTTATATGGCGTCTCGCAGTTCAGCCTAGAGGCTGGCTTCTGCTTAACCGGACTAGTCCTGTTAATGCCTTGAGTGTAAGGCCTCCAGCCAGGGGCTTAAAAACTATTTTTATTTATTTTATTTATTTATTTAACTATTTATGTACACACAGAAGACAACACAGGAAAATAACATTATAATATGTGAGTACAAAGGTACAGCTTATTTCACAAGAAATTTCTGCCAGCAGACCCGCAAAAAGGAGAAATGAAAAAGAAATGTAGACGATAGTGTTTAAAGGAACTGAATAAAGTTTATATGTGCCTTAACCTAAAATACTATATAAATATTCATAAAAGTAAATATTAATATATACTTATATAAATACATATGCTAAGATATATAAACCAATAAAAATATATATGCATATTATAAATCATAATTGAGAGGAAAGGTAATGCTCTTTCACTCTGGCTTTGAATAATGAAATGGTCTCCTGATCACGAATGCTAGGCGGAAGTGAGTTCCACAACCTTACAGCATGGACGGAGAAGGAGTAGGAGTAATAGCTGGATTTATGAGGATGGGATTTAAGTAGGGATCTAAGGTGCGATCTACACGGTGCGTCAGTACTGCGAGCATAAGAAAAACGCTCGCGCAGGTAAGAAGGATAGGACGGGTTGTGTAGGATATTGAAGAGGAGACATAGGATCCTAGTGTTCCTGCGAAGACGGATTGGGAGCCACTTGAGTTCTTTGCGAAGATGAGAAACGTGGTCATATTTACGGAGACCGAAAATAAAGCGAATACATAAATTTTGCAAGTGCTCAAGCTTATTTAATAGCTCCACAGTAGCATCCAGGTAGCAGGCATCGGCATAATCTATTATCGGCTGAATAAGTGTTTGAGCCAAAGAAATTTTAGTCTTCAAAGGCAGAAGACTCTGAAGGCATTTCAGCGAATGAAGAGAAAAGTGTACCTTACGGCTTACCTCATTGACTTGAGCTAGCCACGACAGATAGGGATCAATAGTTACACCCAGGTCTTTGGCGGTACCTGTATAATCGATGGGAACACCATCGAGGTACAACGGCATCAAAGATGCAACAACAGCCGCACCACGAACAAATCGGCTGCCTATGATCATGGCCTGAGATTTACTTGGGCTAATTTGCAATCTAAATGATTTAGCCCAGGCGCTGATATAAGCCAGGTCATGATTCATAGCAGCAATGGCGTATTTATAAAACTAAGCGACCACAAGCTAAGGGCACCCCCTGTGGGGTACGGGCCTCGGGTTAATGCGTCGCTGGGGAGGGCAGCAAGGGGACAGGTTGGATTTGATTTAGATTATTTAGGGGCTGATTTATTACTACTGGCTTAGCATCGCGGACTGGCTCTAGCAAGGATCGGGGGGGCAGTCAACGGGGACGTCGCGACGGACCTCGACGACGAGGTCGGAATATCGGCGGTCTGTATCTGTATTTCCTTAAAGTGCTGGTTTACCTACTGCTTTCCTGGAGGATGCTTATTAGTCGTCAGGGGTGATGAGAGTATGCCGTGGACGGCGAATCCTACCGATACGCGATGGGTCGCATTGGGCGGCCGATGCGATCAGAGAGTTAATATGCTTAACAGCAGTATCGAAGAAATGCTTGGAAAGAAGTTTCATGAATTGTTGGACGATAAGCGAATTGCGGTCTAAGTGAAAACTGTCATTACGGACATAAGGAGGGGTTCCGGTGATCTTACGGAGGAGTTGGTTCTGCAAGGTCTGCATCTTATGGATGCGGTGGGGATGAGCATGGGCAAATACGACACAAGCATATATCATAATGGGACGGATCACTGCGGTGTAAAGACGCAACTTGCACTTATGTGACAACTTGCTCTTTGTCGTAGTCAAGTAGTGGAGTCTACCCATAGCAAAGGCAGCTCGGTTACGGGCTGCTTTAGTGTGAGCCGCGAAGGATAGAGTGACTGTCTGTCACGTACTCCTAATTATTAAGTAAATATTTTAGTCTTGATTGTTACTTGAAATCATCAGACGGTATGGGCCACAAACACATTAAACTTCTATGTTCTGACTTGACAGGCTGACAAGTTACCGTTATTAATAACGAAGTGTCCTTTCTTCCTTTAAATTGTTAAACAATATTGCATCACTTGGAAACGCATAAATACTTTACTTAATGAGCGTGATCAGTTAGAATTCGTAGCAGGATCCTTAGTGGGCCTATGCCCTTAGGTCTAACAGTCACGTACTGAGGTAGTTATTGTAACCGGTTACATGCCATAGAGACGGGTTCGTAGTACATTTGAATCATAAAATTAACGTAACTGTAAATAATTAATCTCATAAGCGCAAGCGTAACGTTACCTTTACCAAACTTTCCATCATATATCATATCTTTGCGCCCTCTTGTCTTATTAGCTTCATACTTTATTATTGATTTAGTTTTATAAGATTTGATATTATTCATGTATATGTCTTAACTGTGAATTCCCAATATTAACTTCACCTTGTACCCCTCCCTGTCCCCTAGCTTCTAAAGTCGGGACAGGGCTGGAGTTCATTAATACAAATTTACATTAATACAAATATTTACATGATTTAAGAAAAACGAAAATTTTATCAGCCTAGGGTAATTTACGAACAATAACAATAGGTGGTGCTCTAATATGACTCCAATGTATTTGGCTTGCTTCTCCCAAGGGATAGGCTTGCCGAGCATAGTGATCGGAATGTGGAGTATTTAGTCACGCTTTGTGGTAGAGTTCTGCCTGCCTCTTATCGAGATTTACCTTGATTCTCCACTTACGGAACCAAGCGCCAATGACGTTGGCTTGTCTTGGCCGTGCCCGGTGTAATAAATGGCCGTATCATCGGCGAATAGGGCCAGTTGAGCCTTTTTGCTCTTTGGGATGTCGCTGGTGAACAGCGTAAATATAAGGGGGGACATAACGGAGCCCTAAGGGTCTCCTGCTCGAATAGGGTGAGGGGAAGATAGGGCATTCCCTACGCGGTAGCGGAAAGTGTGATCCGACAGAAAGTCTCGTAAGATGAGCACGAGATGGTCTAGCACACCTAGTTGGTAAAGCTTATATGTATAATAAGCCGTTGTGACAGACTTTATCGAAAGCTTTCGCTATATCGAAGTATATAACATCGCTCCACGCTAGAAGCCAGCTTAGCCAGCGCTCAAGTGTTCTACGATGCGGTAAACCTGTTGGATACACGAGTGTTGTCCCGGTACTAAGGTACTGCTACGCTACTTATCCTACCTAACCTAGGCACAGGTAATCCTAGGAGGATATTAAATAAAAAGTAGGTAGGCAGTAAACTGGAACATTTATTTTATTTTAAATGACTCGGTAGGTAGGCGAGGGTCGATAAAATTGGGTTAGGGCCTGTACAGCGATTATCCTCCTCACTGGCCTAGTACTCCCCTGACGTCACTGGCCGCTGCAGGAGACGAGTGCTCGCGCGTCGATCGCCAGGACCAACTGCTGGTATAGGGTTCGCAGGTTGTCCCGCTACGGTCCACCACGGGGAAGCAGGGAACTAAGGTGTACGTGAAACCCTGTAATGCGCAATAAGCGAAAGCATTACACGCTGGCCGTAGACGGTGAGCACCCACAGCAACGTTGAATAGGGAAGCACTAATATGTAGATGTGTTGCTATGGATGTTCACTATCAGATACGGAGATGACAATAATTTAGGTTACTTAGCCGTTAATTTAAACATTTGAAATTTACAACGGAAACTAAATTTTAATATGCAAGAATGATATAATTCTGAAAATGTGGGGTAGAACTACAAAGAGAAACAAGTAATGAGCGTCTAATAGAAACAAAGATAAGCAAAAAACACAAATGAAAAGATCACCAGGTAGGCAAAGCGAAAGAAACCGTTACGGTTTGCTAAGCTACTGGCTAATTATAATTGTGCAACACTTACCCAATCGGGGATTAATTCACACACACAGAATATGTTTAAATCGAGTCGAGTATTAAGATTGAATGTCGAGGGAACGGTAGGGACGCCTTCAAAAAACTTGATCGCGGTTACGATATAAAAGATTCGTATTAGGGACCGTGAAAAAATCTGACGTGCGTTCGCCTCGACAACCAGAATCGTCCTGCCGGTGGCGACGTGGAAGTGTTCTGTCGCTATGGCTCTTGCCCCCGCGCCGAGAACAAAGAAACTAGTTTCTGGGTGCCTAATATGTCGCTTGTTTTAATCGTGCGTGGTGATAAACTGTTGCTGGCCAGAAGTCTGATTTGATGCGTTCATTATTAGTTTATTTCTTTATTATTATTATTATATTATTATGAATTAAGACTTGTAACAATTAATGTTACATTACCCCCCTCGTCTCAGAAAGAGTTTTGTTCTCAAAGAAAACTCGTCTATAGGTTACCACTAGCACTACACAGTCATACTATCATCTTTCAAAATCCTTCCATAATATCAAACAAACAACCTTACACAATAGCTTCAACAATATAAAATGATGTTGACGCAACCTTACGTAAACAAGTTATCTGTGATTTATCGCACAGAAAACTAATGCTAGTCGTTAGAAGTTAATTTAGAGGTGAACTGTCTCAACTCCTACAACAATAAAAAAAAATGACACTTAACAACTTTTAACTGCACTTAATGTTTTTTAAATCTTTGATATGCCAGACGCCTATATTTTTTCCTGACATATCTTCCAGAACAAAGACAAGTGGAGACCGTTTTAATGTCGTCACTACGCGTTATCCTCTCGACACGATTGTGTAAATGATTCAACATATTCTGTGTCCGCAATAGTGAAGCAACACTAGGATCACTAGCGTCAAGATTTAATTGAATTTTCGTTAAAACTTCTAAACAACCCTTAAGGTCCTGTCTTACATCGAGTGGAGACTCTAATATATATATTCCGAGGGTAAATCAGGAGATAATTTTATAATTTGTTTTCGTAACTCCTCAACAGAAGGTGCAGGAGTCGCGCCTCTAATACGAACTTTATATTCCAACTCTGATTTTTGAAGAGACAGGAACTTAATAGGAAGCATGATAAAAATTAATTAAAAGAAACAGAAAGATAAGTGTCGCACTTCTACTGCTCACTACACAAAAAGCAAAAGCAAAAATAAAAAAACAAAGATTACCGGAAAAGAAACAACACGTTCTCCGTTCTGTTACAAAACAAAATTTAAGAACGTCTGGTTTTTTTTTACGGTTAAATAAAAATAATTAAAATGTAAAAAAATTCAAGCAAAATCATAAAAGAAAAAAAAATGCTACTAATGTGTACTATGACCGTAAAAATACGTTATTTCTTTTGTTGTGAAGAAAAAAAAATTTAACGAACAATTTTTTAAAAGCGTCGTTTTAGGTGCCCAAGACGAAACAGTAAAATAAAATATTTTAACAAACTATGCAACTAAACGACTTTAAATGAATAATTATTAACGTAGGGTAGGTTAATAATGACCAAGATTAACTTATACAAAGAATTTGAAAATTCGTGTACACATTAGTAACGGAAAAAAAACCAAAAAGTAAAAAATAAAGACGTTTAACACAGACAACCACTAACATACACAACCCACAACCAATGGAGGAGGAATTAATCAGCTGTATTTCTACCACGATTAAGGGCGCCAGTGTCCCGGTACTAAGGTACTGCTACGCTACTTATCCTACCTAACCTAGGCACAGGTAATCCTAGGAGGATATTAAATAAAAAGTAGGTAGGCAGTAAACTGGAACATTTATTTTATTTTAAATGACTCGGTAGGTAGGCGAGGGTCGATAAAATTGGGTTAGGGCCTGTACAGCGATTATCCTCCTCACTGGCCTAGTACTCCCCTGACGTCACTGGCCGCTGCAGGAGACGAGTGCTCGCGCGTCGATCGCCAGGACCAACTGCTGGTATAGGGTTCGCAGGTTGTCCCGCTACGGTCCACCACGGGGAATAATAATAATAAATAATAAAAATAGTTTATTTTCTCCACAATATTAATCTTACTAGTTACCTTATTTCTACGGTGACATATAGAACGGGCATTATATTGTGGGAGACTGGTGCCTAAACTAGGCTCGAGGCCTGTATTTCAGGTCACCAGGACTCCTCCATTTAAATTTAACAAATTATTTTATGTACTCGTACAAACTGTATTCAGTTAGAACATGTTAATATTTTTTTTTTTTTTTTTTTAGAGATTATTGATTATTAGTTAGTATGGTTAGTATCAGGGTATGAGTGAGGTTGAGTGTGTACTGCGTGTATGTGTAATTAGAGAAGTGTGTTCAGTGGTTGTGTGTGTGTGTGTGGGGGGGGGGGTTGTGTGTAGGGGGGTTGTGTGTGTGTATTTTGTTTTGATCGTAGCATATTTGCATAATGGTTTATGTTAAAACTTTTAATAAATTTTCAGTGTCATCGTAATTGAGTTCTTGGAGCCAACTGTATAGCTTCATTTTCATTTAGAAGCAGGGAACTAAGGTGTACGTGAAACCCTGTAATGCGCAATAAGCGAAAGCATTACACGCTGGCCGTAGACGGTGAGCACCCACAGCAACGTTGAATAGGGAAGCACTAATATGTAGATGTGTTGCTGTGGATGTTCACTATCAGATACGGAGATGACAATAATTTAGGTTACTTAGCCGTTAATTTAAACATTTGAAATTTACAACGGAAACTAAATTTTAATATGCAAGAATGATATAATTCTGAAAATGTGGGGTAGAACTACAAAGAGAAACAAGTAATGAGCGTCTAATAGAAACAAAGATAAGCAAAAAACACAAATGAAAAGATCACCAGGTAGGCAAAGCGAAAGAAACCGTTACGGTTTGCTAAGCTACTGGCTAATTATAATTGTGCAACACTTACCCAATCGGGGATTAATTCACACACACAGAATATGTTTAAATCGAGTCGAGTATTAAGATTGAATGTCGAGGGAACGGTAGGGACGCCTTCAAAAAACTTGATCGCGGTTACGATATAAAAGATTCGTATTAGGGACCGTGAAAAAATCTGACGTGCGTTCGCCTCGACAACCAGAATCGTCCTGCCGGTGGCGACGTGGAAGTGTTCTGTCGCTATGGCTCTTGCCCCCGCGCCGAGAACAAAGAAACTAGTTTCTGGGTGCCTAATATGTCGCTTGTTTTAATCGTGCGTGGTGATAAACTGTTGCTGGCCAGAAGTCTGATTTGATGCGTTCATTATTAGTTTATTTCTTTATTATTATTATTATATTATTATGAATTAAGACTTGTAACAATTAATGTTACAGTGTGCAGTCCTAATTGAATAGTACAGGGGTTACGTAGGTATTTAAAATAAAATAAATAAATAAAACCTTTTTTTTTAATCTGATAACAATGGAATTTTGACCTTCAATATTTCCGTAAAGACTAGAATAAAAAAAATAGCAATAACGGCAAGAAAAAGTGCGTTTCGGCAATAAATCTGCCCTTACCACTTACCCTAAAGCAGACCATTATCTTATTTCCCAGAAAACATCCGACTGCGGTCCAAGCTACACTTTCCTTTCAAAACACTAACAACCAGAAAAATAAAAAGCATTCCCCACACGACAGTCAAAGACAATACTCCTCTATTCCTCAAACAAAGTGCATCGTCAACGTGACCGCATCGCCGCTGTACCGAGCAGCACCATCTCCTCACTTAACCGACGTGGCGGAAGAGAGGTAATGCGTTATCACCGGCCACTCGCCGCTGACCCACTTGCGTCCACAATAAAACACCAGATGAGTTATGGACTTGGGACACACGGGACTTTAAACTTACCAACTGAGTTTATATAGTTGATTTTTATTGAACTTTCCAAGTTTACAGAAACATTATGTGATTTCGTGAAGTACTTTGTAGTTTTCAGAGCAAATGTATTCAATTCATTAGATGGTTTACCCGAGTGGATTTGGTTCGTATGCGATCTTGGGTCTGATACCCAGGAGCTATTAGGTTTTTCAACCACGAATTTCTCAGTACCAGCCTGAAGTCTAAATTTGTGCCTGGTTTATGGCACTAGGCTCCCCCCCCCTTTACATGGGACTTTAGCATAACTGTCACAATGTATAGGGTACGACCGTTTAACTCTGCCTATTCGTTCAAGGATTACAGGCGTGATGTTATGCCATGTTAGTGGTAGTTACGAACTCAAACATGGATCTGCACTATTTAGCTACATCATGAGAGCTCTACTTTTCTTTAATTTCAATAAAAACACATTGACTTAATTAGGTAGATCGTAAAAAAATACATATCTTTCGTTCTGAGGCAGTCGGGTAAAAAGGCAGTTTTATTTCTCTACTAGCTGTTGCCCGCGACTTTCGTCCGCGTGAAATTTTAGCTATAACCTTTCTCGATAAATGGGCTATCCAATTCTAAAAGAATTTTTCAAATCGAACCAGTAGTTCCTGAGATTAGCGCGTTCAAGCAAACAAACAAACAAACAAAGAAACTCTTCAGCTTTATAATATTATATTAGTATAGATTATTACTAACTAGGTAAATGAGTTCTCAATGTAAGCACTTAATCGTACATCATTTTTTGTTGGTTTACACTGTAGGAACATTTCCCGAAAAGCACCTTTAATAAATAACAAAAACATGACTTGCGATATAAACGGATCATACTTCTTTGTACATATTTCTTCGCAGGTCCGTGAATTTGAAATTTCATTTAGTCAGATGATTTATAATCATTCTCACACAATTTCCTTTTATATCCCCCTAGGTTATATCTATCATCCAATATTTAAATCATTAGATGTGCCCACACCGTATTCACCACTTAGAAACGAGCTACATGCGAAGAGACATGCATGTTGCGACAGTGACTGCGGAACAAACAAGTCAAAGAGCTGCTGAGAGCACGCCATGACTACGACGCTACGATGCTCACTTGAAAACAAGTGTCGCACGCGCTTGTCGCTCCCGTTGCAAGTTGCATCGCCTGACGCCGAGAAAAGGGCATAAAGCCGCGCAAAAAAGGCATGTCTGATGATTCAAATCTTTGGTATTCATCAAAGAAATTACGTTCTCATGCTAATCTAGGATTAAAGGAATAAGCGGTGTTTGAGCTGCAAGTCATACTCGCATTAAGTTGCTTTGTGAACGTATTTTCATGTTTTCCATAAATATTATTACACAAACACAATGGAATGGTAATTGGCTGAGTGGTTTTGATATAAAACCCCCATGGGTGTCGTGAAGGACTGCTAGCGGATTAAAAGGATAAGCAGAAATGAATTCACATTATTACGCCCATAAAATACACAGTCATTGTTTTTGTACAGGGAATACAAATAATTATGTACAATTATGTTTTCGTGTGTGCAGCGCGCAGGATTATTTCAAGATGATGAAAATTACTGCTTGGATAAATTGAGAGCTGAAGTGTAGAACACAAGTATAGCACCTTCCTGTCAATGTTATTCAGGCACCAAAAGATTTTGGTACTTGCTGGACTGGCTGTTGCCTGCGTCTTCGCGGCGTTGAACGCGGCTACTGCCGCAATAGAAAGTATCATCAGTGCCTTAGCCCGGGTCACCTGTGTGACAAGTTTTATTGAAATCCGTTCAACCGATAAAGCCTGAAAAGTCAGACAGTGTTACATTCGTGTTCATTATGGATGGATGGCTGATCTGTCATCGAGCACAAGTCACTGTACTAACAATACACGACACGAGTCACTACACAACCATCAAAAAGTTCAGACTCTTTTGTTCCGACAATAGTTAACAACAACAACAGGAAAAACCCAAGTTACATGATTTATCTCCTCACATGACATAGAGAGAGAGGACAGGAGAGAGGACATTCTCCGTAATTTATCAATATCGGATAATAAATATCTGTTCAGGCACATAATTCATACTAGTTTGTATACAAGCGTCGCCTCCCGGCGCGCCGTGTGTTCGCACAGTATTGGCGATGCTATTTCCTACCCCTTACGCGGTCGTTCACCCCTTGGGCCTGTTCCTGAACTTTTATGGAAAGTACGCAGTTAAAGATCAATCATAGCTTGTTAAAGCGTAGGCAGAGATATTGGTGGAATAGATAAATGTAGTATTGCACTTTCATGGAGACAGAGTTATCGTAAATTCAGGGAAATACACTTTACTTAAAATAAATTGACATCCTACGTATTTTTTTGATACCGTTTCATACAACTGTTAAATGTGATTTGAATATACGGATAAGTTCGTAGTTAATTTGCTTGACAATCAAATTACAAAAACTTCATATTGTTTTTTTCACGTAAATAAGCTATGCTAATAACCTTAGTAAAAAAAAGTATATTAAGTATATTTGAAATTAAACTTCATATAGTGTGACTGGTAATTAGTGGCCGATACCTAAACACTTGATTGTACTCATGATAACAAACAACTTCCCCAAAGAAATATTTTTTTAACACTAATGAGTATTAAAAACGGCCACTAATTACCAGTCACCCTATATAATTAATAATTAACGCTTAAAGCAAAATAAATTCTAATAAGGACTTCTCATGAAAGACCAGAATTTAAAAAAAAATATAATTTAAACTATTCAAATACGAAGTGTCGCAGGTGAAGCAGACGTTATTCTCAACTCGAACTAAAAATACGCGTTCCAAATCCAAAAATACCAAAAAATCTTCCCCAACAATACATCTAAAATACCTTCAAAGTAAAGTGCTGTACTTAAAACACCACTATTGTACAGACCAATCTTGCCACAGAGTAAATAAAAGCAGTAACCTCACTCAAAATATCTTAAGCCTTACAAAAGCCGGTGAGTACAAAAAGAGCTATTTGATTTATGAAGGTTTTTCGTATCATCTATCAAAGTGTTGATGACGATGTGTTAATGTGACTACCCTGGAAGTGTGGATGAATAAATAAAACACGCTGTATCTCCATCGATCATCGATGGCATGTAGTGTGATAAGGGTGGTTTGATTCGAGATTAGATTAAAGTTGATGTTGTTACGCTTGTGTACGTAAACCGTCTCCTAGAGGGTAGTTGGGAGCTAGCTGCAAAACTTTTGGAACATTGTTTTAGCTTAAAATTGGAACCCTTTCCGTTTGAGTTGTTTTTATTCACACACTGTATGGAATGTGTACTCTATTTCTACTTCACAAGGGTTTTGAAGACGACTCAGGGATTATTTATATTTTCAATAAAGCTGGCTAGGAGCATGTTATTTCTAATAAGTGGCCTCTAACTACGTTAAAAGAAAATAGTTATTTTGACTAGCTATAAGGCTTGTTAAAAAAGAATAAAAATAACCTATCATCATAACCTCATGCCTGTAATATCCGAAGGGCTAGGCAGAGGTGTACCTTATAGTACACCCTTATTTCTCCAGTTATGTTTCAGTCCCATGTAACAGGGGGCGAGCCTATTGCCATCAATCCGGAACAAATCCAGACTCCGTGGCTGCTACTGAGAAACTCCTGATGGAAAAAACCCAAAAACACTTTGCCCAACCTGGGAATCGAACCAAGAACCTCATGCTCAGCAGTCGTGCTTGCGACCACTAGACCAACGAGGCAGGCAGTAGGGCGAAGAAGAAAAATACTCCAAAGAAATTATTTAACTTTTGCAAAAGTGAGCAAGCAAACAATCGAATACTGTGATTGATATCCCACACAACTCTCACAGTTATCCCCAGGGTTCCCATTCGTTATGAGACAAACACAAGTTATTATCTCATGGGGACTGGGCGCACACTTTCACACATCATTTCAACGTGTTATTGGAGTTTATTCGTATGAGTCAAGATAGTATAAATAAGAGATACTGACGAAAATACATATAAAATTGTGAATCACTCACATTTCGGCGAGGTATACTTGAAGTCTGTAAGCTTTCAAGCTTTGTTGCCTTGCAGCTGTAAAGGATGCTTGAAAGCTGGTGACTGCTGAGATGACAAGTAATAGAAAAGTTTGGAAGAAGGGGAAAAACCACGCTGACCTCAAATAAATTGGCATAAGGGCTGGAATACCTTGTAAAGTGATTAGTTGATTAAATGATAACCATAACGTTACCAAGATATGGAACAAACTCTGGAGGCGTTCTGTGACCAAAGTTGTACACTCATCATAATTTAAACGATACCGCAAATCCGTGCTCTGTGTATTTCAGGCAAGTTGAAACCTTTCAATTGAAAACAATTTACTCACTTCTACAATTATTTTATTCGACTCGTGTCCCGCCCGTCTGGTCTCCAGACCATGAAGGCATTAATCACAACGTCGCAGCACAGACTGCCATTTATATGGGACATGATTCCTGCAAAAAAAATTATAAGTTTCCTAGGGCTAGATCCGAACTAGCAAAATCGGTACTTACAACGATCTCAAGTCTTCTTTTATTTTTACGTATAAATTGTTTGTAGCATGCTACAAAGCTAGATTTGGGCGCAGATAAAGGAGCGTTTATTTCTATAACTATCTTGTAATCAACATTAAATGTTACTGAGCCCTATAATATACTTGACGAAGCGCAATAGCTTCTATAATGATCTGAGACTACACAATTACAAGCACAAACGCTCTTGTTAGTATCTGACAAGTATATTATTAAAGAAATCTTGTTAATAATGCACTAGTAACGTACTTAGTTATAAGTATACTTTAATAGAGGTTTTCTATGTTGAGCTTCTTGTTGCTTCGGCTGGTGATTCCGGTTGTTTCTTCGGAAAACTTAATAATAACATAAGTTTCAATTACTATTATTTTGTATCATTGTAGAATATTAATTACAAAATATATATCATGAATATAGTGTCTGAATTCGTGGGAAGTAATTTTTACTTAAAATATGTACCGCAATATATTTAGTTTTTACAATCCCCTCCGAAAAATAGCACATTAATGTATTGTTGTAAACAGAATATTTCATCAATTCTTAAGAATATTCGCCATAATTTGAAATTGCTCTTCCTTAAGTACTTTATAGAACTTTATAAGTAATTTAGTACTTGTAGCAAGTAAGTACTTTATAAGTAAATTAGTACTTGTAGCAAGTAAGTACTTTATAAGTAAATTAGTACTTGTAGCAAGTAAGTACTTTATAGGTAAATTAGTACTTGTAGCAAGTAAGTACTTTATAAGTAAATTAGTACTTGTAGCAAGTAAGTACTTTATAAGTAAATTAGTACTTGTAGCAAGTAAGTACTTTATAGGTAAATTAGTACTTGTAGCAGTTTCAGTCCAGATAACTCGCCTCCATTTTAAAACAAATTAGGGTTCTTTTGGAATATGCCTGCTAAACTCTTCTCCTGTAACCACCACTAATTTTCAATCGTTTCTTATATTCATGTTCAACTTATTTCCTCAAGACGAAGGGAAACAACTGAATTTCAACAAAATGGCTGAGGTTTTCTAATAAAGTTATTGATCTTACAGTAGCTTTATAAGCTTTTTTGATCGTCAAGCGCTCTTATCAAGCACTATTAGATTTAAAAGAGTCTTGAGCAAAACTATAACGGCGCACACTTATAGTGATCTCAGCTAAGTATGATATAATATCTTGTTCACTCACAAAATGCTACGATAGGATCAAAATGTTATTCTAGATTATTTTGTTTTACTGTAAACAATTACAAGTGACTCATTCCTAAAACTGTCCTAAAAGATAATCTTGTAGCTAACTATAAGACTGAGTTATAAAAGCAAATGCTCTTGAGAATATCTACGCTTGTGAAATGCTATTACTGGTAAAAGTGTGCTATACATGTTTTATAGGTAAGTCTTGTAGCGAACTATAAGACCGAGATATAAAAACTATTGCGCTTGTGTATGTTAAGGCTTGGCAAATTCTATTATAAGTTAAATAGTCTACCGCAATGCCTTTATAAGAACGTTATTAGTAGTGATAGACTTATAATCTTTCTTTATAGGATTACTTTGCTAGTTGAGGATGTGGGTAGGCTGCGAGGCATTGCAAGAAACAGTCTTCTTGTTTACCTGTCGATTACAAATTGTCTAATCAGTTTGAAGCCACCTGTACGGCTTTCTCACTAGCTAAACTAACTTAGGTTTATTTCTAGAAGGTGAAGGCGGTTGTACACAGGACAGATAGGAAAGGACAGAATCAATCATTAGTTCTGATTGATTCTGTCCTTATATGCACGTAGTATGATACACATAAACCACCCACAAAAAATACAATTTCACATACTCTGTGTCATAAAAATGGAAGACATTGATATGTCTTCCATTTTTATGACACAGAGTATGTGAAATGGAAGACATATCAATGTCTTCCATTTTTATGACACAGAGTATGTGAAATTGTATTTTTTGTGGGTGGTTTCACATACTCTGTGTCATAAAAATGGAAGACATTGATATGTCTTCCATTTTTATGACACAGAGTATGTGAAATGGAAGACATATCAATGTCTTCCATTTTTATGACACAGAGTATGTGAAAATGTATTTTTTGTGGGTGGTTTATGTGTATCATACTACGTGCATATAAAAGGGAAACTCAATGTTTTGTGATCGGGGGTTTGTAGTATATACCTAGTAGTAATCTTCTTCGTCATACCTAACGTGTCGATGGCAATCTAAATTGGGTCGGCCCAGCACAGGGCCACGAGTTTGGCGCATTCAGTAGCGTCCATCAGTATACATGTTACTGTCAAAACTTTTAATTGGTCAAAAGCAGTTTTGCCTGGTTTTAGTCAAAACCGGTATGAGGTTAAAGGTGTGAGGTCGATGGCGATTCATGCACATTTTTCCTTTACACAAAAATTTCTCTTGCTTTGGGGATCTTCTGACTTTAACGAATATCCATGATATGCTTGGGACATTTAAAAAAAAAATCCTGTATTTGAATAGCGTGGCAGTCTAATTTTAAGGAAAAAGCAATGGCAGACTAACATTTTTCATATTTCAGTCTCTAGTTTTAATAGTAACATAGTACTTAATAAGAAAAACGTTTGCCGTTTGAAGAAACATCGTATTAAAAAGTTCAGAACATCATATTATTAACTTTCTTCAAACAAATCGATATTAAATCTCAGTACATTTTAGTACAGTGTTTTACATGCTTTTATTAGTGGCTTATGCAAGTCATAATTCCTATCGTGTTACAACTGTGGCCTCAGTTCATCACGATTACATAATTTAAGAAAGGCTCTTCTCTAGTTACTTAGTTTCAATAACGAATAAAACATCTAAATATGAGACTGTGTGAATAAGTTTGTTCCCCTGACACACCACCACAGGCAGCCATGATGTCCACTTAATTGCCTTCCCCGGCCACTCAAATCTTTTCTCCCCAAACAAAACAAAGCTAGCTCAACTAGATCTAAACATAGCCCACAATGTTCTGATCCACATATCAAGAGCCCACAAGAGCCTTTTCAAGCGAAATCTTTTGAATTTCTCGTTCTTTGTGCGAAAAGAATCGTTTAATTGTTCGCCAACAAAGCCTTGAACATAAACATTGTGAGTACGGAATATTCTCAACTCTATTGTACTCTGATATTTACAAATCGGTACATGATTTTTCACGATAAATAAGCACCGTTTTTCACTGTTTTTCTTTCACTTCAGCCTTAACCCTGCTTTTATTGAAGCAATTCTTTTGTATCCGATTGTTTTGATAAAGCGCTGAATCTAATGGATTCTGTACACAATGGGTGAGAAGATCGTAACACCGTCCTTTTGTCTTGGAAGCTAACCTGGCGTTCTTTATTGTCTCGATTGTTTTTTATAACACCCACAATATCCCAGTACTGTTTTAAGTAATAGAGGTTGAGCCTAATGCTATCAACTGGACACAAGTCCGGACTCCGAGGCTGCTACTAAGAAATTCCTGATGGGAAACCCCAATAACACTATTCCCGACCTGGGAATCGAACCCAGTAAATCATGCTCAGCAGTCGCGCTTGCGACCAGTTTTTCTGTTTAAGTCAAATACTCTATCATTTTTGAGATGACAGAAAGTAACTTTATTATTGCTTATAGTAAAAATGTAAAAGGCAGTTAAGTAAATAGTGATTACTAACTAGCAAAAGAATCATCTTGTTCAAAACTACTGCACTATCATCAGATTTGCAATATCTGTCGCAAATCTGACGATAGTGCTATTTCTTGCCGCTCAAATCTAATTCACCCCTCACATTTTCCTGCCATTTCCATACCTTGCGGGAAAACAGAATATTTCCAAGCGCGGTTACAGAATACTCTCAAAGGTTAAACAGTATTGATACAAAGGGGTCCCGGGAACTCAACAAACTACGTACAGGTAAGAGCAAGTCAGCTATTTCGCCAGCAAGGGGAGGAGGCGCGTATTACCGGCAACAATTGGACCATATTTATGGATTTCGGGCCAATTCACCTGTTTTCAGCTGTTGAGATTTTATATGGTAACGTGTGCGGGAAATTGCCTGAGAATAAAGAAGTAGGCAATGTTTGGTAGTATACAGTTGAGAGTTGCGGGTAGGAGACCCGATTTTCCGTAAAACTTTAACTGAGTTCAGAGCGCCTAGACTAGCAGCGATAAAATGTTAGACAAGTCAAACACATTGGTACTGAATTGAACTACCCAGCTTATGTCAATTCTATTGAAAGTCGTTGTAGGAATAGAAATAGCTTTGAAAGTGATTGTTACATGTCGAAACCCTCTGATCCTGAAATTAACTAAAGCTCTGTGTGGAATTGGAACTATCTGGAGACTCAATGAAAACAATGTTTCATGTAAAAAATGCTACTGCTCATAAAAAAAATTACTGAGTAGCGTTCCAAAACCAATCGGTTTTTCCACCGGTTTTATTAACCTAGGGTTTGTTTCAAAACATAAAAAAAATCAGTCAACTTTTTTAACCAAGCCACGAATTCGTTTATAAATAAATATACCAGCCACCATATTGGATGACAATAACGAATTATTTACAGGCAATTAAATACCATTTGCATAGCAATTGAGTGCTTTGTCAAAGCGAGTTTTTGTGAGGTTTCCACTTTTCCGCACAAACTCGTGACAATGAAAGAGCGCCATGAAACGGAATGGCTGCTACTATTTATAGGTACCTGCGAAATGCACGGATGCAATTATTTTGTCACCGTTGATTGGCCAATAGCAGACATTTTTAAAGCACATTCCGAATTTCGTAGGTTTTTTAGACTGCAGCCGACCTGCGAAAATTTAGTGTGGAAAGAAAACAATGAGTTGAGGTTACTAAGCCTAGTTTTCATGCATGTATCTGTACACACTGTGTCAACTTTTTATTTATTTATAAACAGGAGAACCAACAGCTATATATACCAGATGATGATTTTTATCAAAGAGATGTACTGATGCTAGCTAATCAGGAGAGCAGTATTTTTAGTGTACGAAATAAACAAATGGGAAACTACCAAATTAAATGACATAACACGATGTGCCTAAAATATGATTAGTGAATTTGATTGGCTGACTTATAACTAATTAATGTTTTGGTAATTGGGGCAATATTAACATAATTAGAAATTAGTTGCGTGAGTGGACCTCATTAATAGGGACTGAATAAAACATTTAATGTTGTTAATTATTATTTTGTCTTCTTTGAAATATTTAGGAGATTGACATAATCGAGTTTACTTGAACCTCGTTTTAAATATTTGCCTATAACGTGAGAGATACTTTTTATATAAAGCTACAGTTATTTGCATTATATCGTATTCTTTTGTGGCCAGATGTTTGGCTTCTTGCCGTTGACAGTGTGTGGTGTAAGATAACAACGAAAGAAACGATAATAGACGAAGGGGTTTGTAAATGATTTACTTGTAACTAATAATGAAATATAATAAATTTGGAGTTAATAATGAGGTTTTCTATCGGCAATAATAAAAAGTCTATTAAAACTTTCACCCCTTTAGAGGAAGTAATTTCAAAAATGTACCAAAGAAACGATGGATGGACTGTATAAAGAATGATATGGCAAGAAAGGAGGTGTCTAATGAGATGACGAGTAATAGAGAAGTATGGAAGAAAAAGACATGCTGCGCCGACCCCAAATGAATTGGGATAAGGGCAAGAGAATGATGATGATGATGTATCAAAAGTAAAATATTTTACGGTGAGATATTGGGATTACACGTTAGCATCCTATTGTTCACATCATCGGTTCAAACGGTTAAAAAAAAATGTAGTGTGACGTTATCTTGCGATCAAAACTTATGCAGTACAATATCATGCTGATCATTGCCTTGTGAACGGAGCCACACTGCAGGAAATTGCTTCTGCATTCCCGCTTCCGCTTATGACGCAGACCACCCCTCTCGGCAGTAAACCGTGGACCGGCTGAGCTATTCATCGGCGTATTTTTACGGCGTTTTGTCGAGGCGACAGGTGCGAGCCGCACACTGCACGTTCAGCTATTGTTTGAATTCCCATTATATTTCCTTGACATTATTTGTTTTTAGTTAGCTTAAATTCAAATAGTATATCGAATAATCTTTTAAACGCTTTATTACATAGATACTATAAAGAAAGCCTCGTGTGAAACGAGAGAAAATAATCGAAGCGTGTTTTTTATTCCAGAATTCAGCAACCTGTACAAGTATGTTTAACATTAATACAGAAGTATGAGAAAGACAACAGTTAAGGTGATTAGAAAATGTTTATGTGTAGCTCTCCGTTCCTACGACATAGCGTAGAAGGGACATCAACGAACCAACTCTGGGCACATTTGGGCATATTCAGCCTATATTGCTCCACTCTACTGCTGAAACACCGCTTATGAGAGAGGAAGTGAGCGGTTTTGAGTCCCTGTGGTGGAGAAATAATTTACAAAAATAAAGGACCAGCATAAGTTAGAACCTACGACCTAAACGTAGGTAGCGGTCATTACCGCTGCGTCACTCTAGATTGGGTACTTAAATAATCTGAATACACTTCACCAAAAATTAAGAAAATAGCGTTTTCTTATGAGACATCAAATGATACGGAGTAACTTAAAAGCCACTTCTGAAATAAAATGCCGTTAAAATACGCTACAGTTTGTGTGATTGTATTAGACCGATCCTACATCTAAATCGTGTCACCCTATCTAAGCCCGTCTTTATAGAGATTTTAATGGCAGCTATATTTTCCAAGCATAAAGTATTTCTAAGGGCGTGCAGTTACGAGGAAATTCTCTTTTCAAACACTACTTCATTGTGTGGAGCCGCTCAACTTGTTACGTACGTACTGACGTTTCTACAGAATTTATTATGTTCTGTTGCTTTCTGTATTTTATTTAAACCTGTAGTTCTTGAGTTGCTTTTATTTTACTGTCGGTCATACATATATCCGATTTAAACTTAAGCTTTGCAAAGATCAGTTCTTCTTTTTTCAAATTGAAATACCTAGAAGAGGATATTGATAACGAGCTTGAGTTATTCTTGTAACATTCATTGTTTTGGTAAGTTAATTAGTAAACAAACGTTCATTTAATCTACATTCAATGTCACGCTGTTTTTCTGTCTTTAAACTTTTCTCTTTTAGCTTGGGATAAAAGCTATTTATTTATTTTCTCTCCAACAAACCATTATATTTTTAAAAATACCAACTCCAAGAAAAACTTTCCCAACAGTAAACAGGAAAACAACCAACATTTAACAATAGCCCCACCGGTTCCGATCAGGTGGCTGTCAGGGCTGTCCAGAGCAGTAGCCGTCCGTCCAGCAAGGCGCTGCCACCGGCACGGCGCGCGCTCAGCCGGTATAATTACTGTATCGTATAGATGGTCTCACTGAACGATCTACTACTTAAAGCGAATTTCACCAAAGAAAATGATCGCGACCAGCACATCTAAAACGGCGTTCAAAAGCCGGCTAGGCTTTTTCACTTTCCATAAGGGAACTATGGAAAACATAAGAAGACAGGCACCGCCGATACCAAATTAATTGGGATAAGGGCAGGAGAATGATGCCGATGATGATTTGGGAACTAAGGAGTACCAAATACTGAGTTGCTTTTTGTTCTATGAGGTCATTGTGATAGTTCATGCTCGGGAAGCACCACACCACTTTTTTTGGCATTTTCAGATAATGATACTAATACCAAACATACTCTGGAGTTTCGCTAGGTATTTATTTTGGCCCTGCTGAAAATATAGAACTAAACGTTTGGTAGGTTATTAACCTACCAAAAATGGGATCCTTCAAGACTTGCCCGCTACCACTGAGCCCCTACCCCTTGTCTCAAGTCGTAATAGCGTGTGTCTGACACAGTGTCGCCATGTCGCAGTGGTCTCAGCAGACAATATGTGATTAACATCCCATCGCCGGCGCGTGACGTCACAGGGTGCACCACATTGTCCCTGATCGATTGGACGATTGGTTCATAATGAGATCGGAAACTGTGGGAATTGCACGCGAGTGTCTATACACATAGTTTGCTGCAGATAATTGGAATTCGTGATTGTGTTGTTAACGTAGTGTTTGTTTATATGCATAGAGCCAGCAGTAATACAGCCATTGTAGTGACACGACAAAAAGTACTACAGCAATATAGTACAAAAAGCACTACAGCAATATAGTACAAAGAGTACTACAGCAATATAGTACAAAAAGGACTACAGCAATATAGTACAAAAAGCACTACAGCAATATAGTACAAAAAGTACTACAGCAATATAGTACAAAAAGGACTACAGCAATATAGTACAAAAAGCACTACAGCAATATAGTACAAAAAGCACTACAGCAATATAGTACAAAAAGTACTACAGCAATATAGTACAAAAAGCACAACAGCAATATAGTACAAAAAGCACTACAGCAATATAGTACAAAAAGTACTACAGCAATATAGTACAAAAAGCACTACAGCAATATAGTACAAAAAGTACTACAGCAATATAGTACAAAAAGCACTACAGCAATATAGTACAAAAAGCACTACAGCAATATAGTACAAAAAGTACTACAGCAATATAGTACAAAAAGCACTACAGCAATATAGTACAAAAAGTACTACAGCAATATAGTACAAAAAGCACTACAGCAATATAGTACAAAAAGTACTACAGCAATATAGTACAAAAAGCACTACAGCAATATAGTACAAAAAGCACTACAGCAATATAGTACAAAAATCACTACAGCAATATAGTACAAAAAGCACTACAGCAATATAGTACAAAAAGCACTACAGCGCCATCTATAACGCAAAATGAAAAACTAACTTCATAATTCGAAATCGCACAGATAAAGTTTTATCCGTGACCAAAGACTATTATAGAAAAACCATACAACAACTGTCGGGCAGTAGCCCACCAGACACAACACCCGTCTGGTCGGAGGATC
The DNA here is from genome assembly GCA_905163415.1 of Noctua fimbriata. Lineage (NCBI taxonomy): Eukaryota > Metazoa > Arthropoda > Insecta > Lepidoptera > Noctuidae > Noctua > Noctua fimbriata. The sequence goes on along the minus strand of LR990930.1, from coordinate 18,971,757 downwards.
CTCCCTTTTCTACGGGGGATGAAGAACTTTACACCCTGTTCTTTGTAGCCCTAAAGCGTCTATTTAAGCATTTGGTCGTGGTTCGCACTTGAATTTGTGTATTTTATTTAATCAGGAAAACTTCGTGAAGATATTGTGTTACAACCACCGCACCGCACCGAACCGCACCGCACCGCACCGCACCGCACCGCACCGCACTGGGCTCACGTGGTGGATAAGAGATCTGTTTAACAACAAATTTGTTTTCATTCTATGTAGTTGTTTTAGTGCCTCGTTGGTCTAATGGTTTCAAGCGCGACTCCTGAGCATGCGGTCCTGGGTTCGATCCCCATGTCGTGCAAAGTGTTATTGGGTTTTCTATCAAGAATTTCTCAGTGACAGTTAGATTTATGCCCTGTTGATGGCAATAGGCTCGCTCCCTATCACATGAAACTTTAAATATACTTTCCAAATGTGTATGCGCTATTAGGTACGGATCCGCGGTTAGGTTGTTTACCTACATAACCTTACTGATACACCACATTATGTTTTAACACGATTTGTATTATTTTCAGCTGTACGTGCCACAATCCATCTGATACCAGACTCCTTCACCAGGAAGAGACAAAAAGAACAATCCATAAAACATGAAGTCACGCGTTAAAAACAGGCACGTTTTCAATACGTTCCCCTCACAGGTCACAACACATCACAATCAGTTCACGTCAACTCCACTTTTTTCAATAATAAAATTGATATTATTCGGAAATAACGCCGAATGCAAAACAAGATGAATGGTTATCGTACCGCGAGCGTGCCCACGGCGCGTGTCGGAGCGTGACGGCTGGCGTGACGCGGGGATTATACGCGCGTCGCTGACGTGACAAAAATGGCGATTGCAACTCATATGGTCATGTGTGTATTGTTTGTGACGGGTTTACTGTTCGCATGGCACGGCGCGACGGCGAGATACTTCTTGTGTGTTTTTGCATGAAGGAAAACAAGTAAATACCATAACTAGCTGTGTGGAAGGTACGACTGTATTACTGAACTTTGAAGTTTAAAGTACCGATGTACCGTATACATAAAGTTTGAAAGTACGACTTACGTGAATCAGAAGGTAGACTATGTCGAATTACTTAATTGAGAATGTTCATCATCGCGACATAGCATGATTTTCCATGACTAGGTTTTTATATTCGTGTGCATAAATTGGATATCTACTTGGACAGTGTTTTCTATAAACTTTAACTAAATTCACTAATGCCAGTCAAATATAACGGAGACTTTTCAAAATCTTGTATCTTAGATGAAAAACAAAGTACTATTCATTCTAATCGATTTTTTTTAAGTATTATAGTATTTTATAAACATGTTTTAAAAAAATACGGACAATGGATCTCGTACGGCCAGACTATGAAACCGTTCAAGCAAAAGTAGGCCGAGAGCTTCCAGACTCTTTTACTGGGCCCTGGAAAATGAAACAATTTATAATTTAGTACCTTTTACCTTAAAAACTAAAAATTTAACATATGTAAGTCCAAATGTTTTAAGCACGAAGCATAATATTATTCTGACATTTACGTAAGTTACTTAGCTTCCTTAAAATATTGGTCACTAAAACAAGTGTAATACTTTCACGGAATTTTTAAAAACTTCACTAATTAGATTATTATCCTCGTTATTAATTACAAGAAAAGTTTTCCGATTTAATTTTTATGAAAACAATTCGGAGCCATTCAACTGATGTTACTTAATTATTCTTTCCTTGTTTTTAACACCAGTCTTAATTTAGTTAGTACTTATCGCTTTATGAAAATTAATTTACTGGAATTCAAAGTTTTCTAAACAAGAAAAGTCACGTAGGTAGAAACCTAGCTCCCTCTGGTGCTACGTATTTCTTCCTGACGTCCAATATTTCAGTCTGTATGGCTCATATCCTACAGGTGCTTATACTCATTCAAGATTCAACCCCAGTTTATGATGCACAATACTCAACCCAGCTGACTGATCTCACCATAAAACTACGATCTGCTCCACGCATTTCGCTGTTCCATACATTTAAATAGCAAAATTTTGTTTGATTTAAGAACAGGAAAACTATAGAATCGCTCTTCAGGAGATTGATTCGTTTTGATACGATCGAAATAGGACATCAGTTAGGAATATATTTTCTGTTCTGTCTAGAATATATTTGCAAACAAAGAGATTCGTTTCTGTGATATGATTTAAGATAAAGAATATAACTTAACCGAATGACGGCAAAGAATTTATGTAGAAATAGAAAGATACATAGTTGGAAAGTCAGATAGCAACAGTGGTTCAAATTCAAGCTTATCAGTATCTTGAAAGAAAAACAACCAACTCATGAAAATTTCAGAACACAATATTACAAAACTGTGCCTTTTACACACTTACGTCACACATGACTGTATCCAAGAGCACGAGGGGCTTTATACATCTCGGAAATCTAGATTCAATGTCCTCTTCCAGTACTGTAATAACTGTATCTGTTCTATTTTTATCACATTACTCTTATATATAGCCATTGTGACGTGTAAAAGAATATATAAGCCTAACAATATATAAATAGTATTCAATACCTTATTCCTACATAGCAGAGCCATCCGGAGTTTCTCGATTATAGTAGTAGTAGCCGGATTTGTGGTCGGTTGATGGCGATTGGCTCGACTCCTATTACATGGAACTTGGGCATAGACACCGTGTGGGTTTACTATAGGGCATCTCTAAACCTAAACCTTTACGGGTTGTGATGTTACAAAGTTCCATAGTAGAGGGTCTAATAAACTTTTATATTCCCTTGTCATAGACGTATCCTCGCGAACTGGATTACATACAACATAGTTGGAAAGGTGTCTCTACTATGTAAGTTTATATTTTAAAGAAAAGTTATTTCTGCTTTCTAAGCAACAATGATGTTTCACTGCAATTCAGAGCAGTTTGAAAGTCGTAAAATGGTTCATGTGACATCCTATGAATAGCACAATGTTTTATGAACTTTGGACTAGCTAGTATATACAATATAGGTAATGACGTTGTATTTAGCTTTCACGGTTTAAAACTAAACTTATACTGTCACTTACGAGATTTCTTCCGTGATTGTTCATTATTTTGAGCTCCCGATATTTCGACGCGCTTGTTGCAAGCGCCATGATCGCGGGATGACTGGATAATGCGGGTGGATGGTAATTAAAAATGAACAATCACGGAAGATATCCCGTAAGTGACAGTATAAGTTTAGATAAAGACGTGTTAATGATTCTTTCATTTTTAATTTACTATTTACAAGATCCTGGGTTCCGTTCCTTGGTCGGGTAATTTTTTATTGGTATTTTTCGTCAGAATTTTCTCAGTAGCGGCCTGGAATCTGGATTTATGTCGATAGCAACGGCTTGCCCCATTTATGTCGATAGCAACGGCTTGCCCCATTTATGTCGATAGCAACGGCTTGCCCCAGTTTAAATGAGACTCAAAAATAACTTAGTGTGCAATAGGCACACCTCTGCCTTACATCCTTCGGGGACTACAGGTGTGAGATTATGTTATTATTGTCGTATGAATGAATTTATTTAAAAGTCACTTTTTATTGAATTCTTTATCTACGTGAATGATCCATTTCCCAAAGGTGCGAAGTGTATGGCATGTACAAATTCCCGTCGTCGCCGTTGCACTCACGCTGACTGAACATTCTCGTTCACAGAGCTAAGGCGGCTGCAGCTATCGGCCACAGTGCTCGTGTGTGTGACACTTTCACTTTGATTCTATTACAGATCAGTTCTTCGCATGCTTTTGTTATTTTTCTTCAATTCCTTTTCTTTACCGAAGACCTAGATGTAAGCCCCCTAAGTACATAGTATTGTTAGATTTTGGTAAGTAATAAAATATACTTCTTTCATTGTCTCATCAACGTTGTACATATAAACTGATTTGATTGACCTTGTTATCACTTTCATTTTAACCAATTGATGATTAGAGTGGAGCCACATAGCCAGCAGGCGTCGTGGCAGACCTCGTAAGGAGCTCGCAGGACGAGCTGGACGAAGCTGGTCCCTGGATCGAAAGAACTGGAAGAACTGGAAGCCTTAGCCCAGCAGTGGAACGACCCAGGCTAGCAGTAACAGTTACTGATGATTAACGAAAAATCTGTGGTCAGTCAACTTACTTTGGCATGTGATCCCTTTATAGTACCTGCTAGTATAATTATATTATTTTCGCATATCAACAGACGGATTGCAAGTTTACCGACTGGCAGAAACTACGCGTGGCTGTAAAGTCGCAGACAACACAAAGTTTTATTCACAACAGAGCAATATATCCATCAGTTGCTCGTCTCATGTGGCAGACGTATGCTATCACATAGCCCAGGGTGGTCAACGAAGGTTCACTCCATACAAGGACATACAATACCAACACCTAAGTATATCCGAGAGTAGAGCCCTTAGAAACTGTATTACGTTATTTTATCTGTTACTACTTAGGTAGGTGACCGTCCCGTTGGTCTCTTAGTTGCAAATGCGATTACTGGCTTTTGATTCCTAGGTCCAGCAAACTGGCATTGGGCTTTTCCAGCTCGGAATTGTGATGTAGGTGGTGTGAAAGATAACGGCTAGCTCTGACGTCTGTACTCTTCTTAGTAAGGAGTTTATTCTGCCCGTACCGTATCGAAAAATTAAAGATACAACGTATCGTGTGACCGAGTCTTCTGGTCCATCTTTCATACCGTCTCATATATAATGTTGGTAGTACATTATTAGTTTAGTCTGGGCGCGGCAGAAGTGCACGCTGTCTGTCTGCCGAGCTCCATTCGGTTTACGAGCGCGATGCCAGCCTGTCATCGCTTCTCTTTACGATCTCATAATACACTACGTTTTAGAAGAACGTTTTTTAAGTTTTTATAAATGAGAGATGTTTGCATCAGCTGTTTAACAAAGTAATAATGTACGGTAGTAAAAATAAATTGAAAAAGATAGTGAAGGAACTTTGGTGCAAGAGTAGGTATTTCAGTTGGGAAACAGACAGCAAAATGGAATACATTAGCTGTCGTAAAAAAGATCACGACTGGGACATTACCGACATCGGAAGTCAGGAGTGGGAAATCCGATAATTTTAAGAACAGATACTTTCTAATTTAATCTTTCATTACATCTATCTACATACATTATTGACAAGTTTTTGACATTAATTGTAGCGTCTTTAGATACGAGAATTTATCTTTATGTACCAAGCCAAATGGCCAAATGGTTTTAAAACCTTTTATAATGATGTTAATATCAATCCAAAACACCCCAATGCTTAACACCCCATTACATATAACAAAAATATTGAACCCTTATAACCGTAAAGTGACTCATTACATCAGGATTGACAGTCGGCCTTCGGTGACTACAAAATGGCCGAATACGTGCCATGTCCAATTATAATTATTATCTAGACTTCGGTGTCTATGGTTCAACGGTTTTTAAACCGTTCTGTTGGTTTTATTCGGCATTCACGCCGAAACGCGCGTGAGTGGATTCAAACGAATTTTTAAATTAATCTATACATATAATAAAATCGTAGACTTTCCGTGTCTGTACATTACAGATTTTTGCAAAAAAGTCACTGGAATGCGCGAGAAATAAGTAATAGAAAGTAAAAATACCTTTTTTTAAATTTTTGTCTGTTTGTCGGTTTGTCGGTTTGTCGGTTTGTCGGTTTGTCGGTTTGTCTGTTCGTTTGTGCGCGCATCACGTAAAAACCCCTCATTGTATTCAAAATCTAAATATTACAAAATAAGAAGCATTGTTGTGGGTATTATTTAGCGTTTATTTCATCAAAATCGACCAACAGACGCAAAAGATATTAATTTTTAAAATTTTGTTAGTAACCTCATACGGGATTTCTACGATAAAAATAATTTACGTAAATAGGTTTTAGTCGTAGTGTAGTCACTCGGAATGGCTGAAAATTAATTTTGTTTTATTTTTCCTTTTGTCTTTACTCTTTGCACGGAAGTAATAAGTACTACGTACGCACGCGACGGCCTGTCAAGCTTTACAAAACCAGTTTATGCGGATCTCTCATTGTATAGGAAATCTATACAAAGCGAGGTCAATTTATACTGGAAAATTACAGCTTCATGTGCCGCCGTGTGTACAACTGCAATTCTTGCTTGCATTAAAAAATTGCCACCAAAAGAGAGGTTAACGCTAATTTAGTCTCTTTCTAATAAGGTGACCATCCTTTTAATGTAAAAAGTAGGACATGATGGAAAGGCTGAGAATATAACATTATTAAATTAAATTAAAAAAAATATTTTCAATTTTCGTTTCCGAGGCAATTAAATAATAAAAAAAATAGTAATACGAGAAAGCTATTATTATAAATTAGGCGTCGGTAGATAGGTATTAAAAAATTAATCATAATCATAAATCTTTATTTAATTCAACATCAGAAGTAACAGGCACTGGTATATGCACAATCTTAAATAGAGAAAGGTGTCTGAAGTAGGAAGGTCCTGAGGTACAGATCACCTCTCCGGCTTAGATATACCATTTTATTACAGCAACTCAACCTGAAGTTTATTTAAATAATAAAATTACTATTATTTGGATTTTACTATATTTAATGGTGACCAGTGAAATGATGTATTAAATAAGATTAGTTCTTAGATAATAGGTAGATAAACAATATCCCACAAATTAAAAACTTTATGGGGACAATACCAAAATAAGACAATGACGTTGTCAAATTCAACCAGACCACCTTTTTCCAATCTTGCCCGCACACAAACTAAATAAAATAGTTTCGTTTGAATATTAAAAAAGGACTTTCAGGATTTCGTATTTTTATATGTGCCTACCGAAATAACTTCGAATACTAATAATTTTGTAGATTAATGATCATGTCCACATTGTGCGAGTGGGAAAAGGCTAAAATCCGGCAGTGACAAGCCTCAGAACGGCTATTTAAAACTTACGTTAACGGAGTAAAATACTTATATGAACAAACTAACATTGCGAATGGGTTGCCTGATAAAGTTAAGTCAAGGCTACCCTTTATTAAAACTAAAGGAACTAATCTTTTTTTCAAACCAAACGAAATCAAAATGGAATTATTAGAGTAAATATCTACAAAGCAATCAAGCCAAGAATCTGTTAGGTTGTCATCTTTTTGTCCCTACTACAGAGTTGTAAGGTATAAGTAGATAAATTGATACTATATGTCCACTCATCTATTTTCTTATTAAAATATGTATTAAAAGAACAGATAGGTAATTTTATTACAAACACGATGGCATAACGTTCGGTTGTCTAAGTAAAATCGGTCAAGCCCCACGGTTGTCGCAATTTTAAATAGTCTTCACTTAATGATATCAGGCAACCCATTTGTTATGCTTTTTCTCATGTATATTAAACATATTTTTGACTCAGTAAACATAGGATTTTTTTTGATACTAGACAGGCTTATTTATAATGGTAGGTACCCCAGAGTGAAGAGGAGTTATATCCGTAAGAGCAATTGTTACACTCGCGGCATATCTTTAACATCTAAATGCCCATGACTGCACTTGCATTTGAACTTCGAAGCAAAATATTAATAATAGTCAGTAGTAACATAAATATAGTGAATAGTCAAATGGCTTGCTTTCAACACTATTTGTTACATCGATCTGCGTAATACTTGCGTCTACGCTTCAACTTTTTTTTTTTGCCCGTTCATCAGAGTGCTTGGAAAAGTATCCGCTTCGGCAATCATGGTCTATCTTCGGAAATATGAGATCTAATATAATTCCCATGTTCTACTTCTTCTTTTGTATCGATGATTTATCACATTATTAGCACCCAGGTGGCTACGTTAATCGCGGTTTCAGTAGAGATTTTGACAGTAAGTCCTCTAAATCGCAGGTGTAGGGACACTTTAGATACTCCAGGAAGTCACAGTTAGCTGCTGCTACCATGGAAGTACGTGTCTATTAGGGGCCAGCCATAAAATTTATGACGTAATTTAATTACGTCATACGTTAAAGAGGTGGGGGGTGACAACAAAGTGTGACATTGTGTGACAAGGGGTGGAAGGGGTCCTAAATTTGGTGGCGTCACATTTAAAAAACTAATATTGCTAAGTTTTAAATCACAAAATTTGAACTATTAATGAAAAACTTATTAAAGAAATATTTCCAACTCTATCGGCGGGCAGCATGTAATATTGCAAAATATATGACGTCACACTTGGGAGGCAAGAGTCTCACAAAAATTGACCTTCTGATAAGGACGGATTTTTTGACCCCTCCGGTGAAAAAATCATAAAATTCGTATGACGTAATTTATGGGTGGTCCCTTATGTATCACCTTTGTTAGAATATTACAATTATACGACTAAAATCCTAAAAGTGCGGAATGAATGCACTACAATGCCTTGAAAAACCAAACTTAGAAGCTTTATAGCGATGTTCGTGTTAATTCGGAAACATGAAGATTCTCGAAGCGCATAGTCTTTCTGGTTCTATTGCTAAATACATTAAATTCAAGCATTTGCAGTATTTTTCAATTGCATGGTTTTTGCAAATTCTCAATTTTGTTTCCATCGTTTGTGTCCATCACATTTTTTCCATCGGTTGATTGAGCTCTCAGAGCTGAAAGATTTTTTTTTAAATTGTTAAGGATATTAACCGTTGGGCCCTAGGATAGATCATGAGTTGCATCTATATTTTGCTTACGTTCATAAACTTTGAGAATGACAAAAGAATGTGCGCTCACGTGAGCGAAGCCGCGGGCACAGCTAGTTTTTGAATAAAAAGATGGAAATATATATCTGAGCATATTTTATTTTAAAACTAAATGAAATTCACACATTTTTTTCAGTCATTAGCAATATTTCATTTTAGCAGACATAATCGAAAAAATCGCTTAAAATAACACATGGAGCAAAGTCAAATTTATATTTAAATTAAAGCTGAAAAATAAGTCAATACCCAAAAAGAAAATAAATACCACCGAACAAAATAAAAGAAAAGCGTCTTTTAAAAGCGTGACGAGACATAGCTTATTTTTGGCAGCCAATAATCAAAATTCCAGCCAGCTCGGGAAACATAATGGGATATGTATGTTAAAATCAAAAACCATTCTTTTATTTTTCTCCATATCATTGAAGCTTACAGACTGAATCTTACTCTAAATATACTCTTACTACTACTGGCTATAAGTACAGTAAATAACAGTTTCAAGTAAGTAACAAAGCAACAGGAAAAGCCTCGTAAAAATCTAGTGTTTTCTGAAACTCCTGTAGTATCGCCAAGTAAGTTAGGAAGTAAGATTGAGGCTATCGAGTTAGTTGGCGCCTGGTCCGGTAAGACTGTTGTATTGTATCAAGGCAATCTGTTTGCTATTCCGGTAGGTCTCTATTTCTTGTTGAAAGTTAGTTTCGGATTTCAGATGCCAGATGTGCCTTGAATAAATATTTTACGCGTTGCGGCTTCTTCTTGACTCTAGGTACAATAACTTACAATACTCTGGAATACCAATATTTTCATGGAAAAGTGAAAAAGAGGAGCTCCTAGTTAGATAATGATAGGCGCACGGGTACATCTTCAGGTTAAGCTGCACTTGCTAAGGTTGTGCCGTGGTCCGGGGAACCATCGATTACATACCGATTTTCCTTCATGCCTCGAAAAGTTCGTTAAGCCGTCGGTGCAGGCTGTCATTTCTGATTTTTGACAGTCGAAATCATGTATCCATGGTATGTAATGCTAAATGTCAATATGACGATGTTCCTTCCACCGTGTATGAGTCAGAATAAAATACTAATCTCTTAAAGTACCATTTATTATAGACAGCAATAAATTCTACGGGGTGATTGTAAACTGTGGGAGATCAATTTGTCACAGTTCCCTACTGCTATTGATAACAATAACACACGACATTGGGTCGTGCCCTAATGCCCTTAATCTCGTAAAATGTGAACATGAGCCCAATCAATACGTTTTACGACCCTGCTGATTTCTGATTTATAGGTTCAGCCAACTTAATTACTGGTCCTTATTGACTCGAAAAGTGTTGTTCTTTTTGTATGTTAGGTACAGTCGACTGACGACGGGTAACTTTGACCTTAAGCTGGTGGCAAGTCTACTTAATTATACTGGGCCTACCATTTACCAAAGCTTAAGTAAAACCTTGATAACGAAATTAACTCATTATCGATTTGCAGATTAAAAACAAATAAGCATGACATGGTTAGATGGTGTAAAGACCGACTTATGGTTATGTTGATATTACACACAGGCACAAGTTAAGTGGTTGTGGGTCGTGAGTTAGAAATGGCAGGATTTTTTTTGTGTAATATGTTTTCTCTCCACGGCTCTCCAGACGGTGAGGAAACAGACATTTCCTCAAACCAAAAATCCGAAGATACTGTAACATCATCCAATCCGCATTGGGGCCACGTGGCCACGTGGGGCCACGTGGCCCCAATGCGGATTGGGATGGGATTGTTTTGGGGGTTGTCGCGCGAGAGTGTACCACGCATCCCAAATGCGTGGTACACTCTCGCGCGACAGAAAGTGTACCATAGTGAGAGAGGAACATTATGCGCTGAAGCCTGATGATGATCTTGATGCGAGTTATCTATCTTCTTATATATAGTATATAAGGTCTAACTATTCATACACGAAATATTTTCAGGGAATCATCTAACGGCTATAACGAAGCCATTTCAAGGGATTATTTTTTTATCGAGTATATTTTTATAAAAAATAAATAACTTAAAATTACTTGACCCACAAAATAAATACTAGCTCCTTATTTTTGAACATCCATTACGCTAGTTTACTACGTCGTATTTACCTAGTGTCATTGTTAGAATATGGGAGTAAAGATTTTATGCAAAACGTCTCAATTTTTTTTTTAATTATAATAATTTCGTAAAAAAAACATTCAGATATTTTTTTTTTCGTTGCTATGGCGACTTTACGACTTATAGAGGTTACTCTTAAAATATTTCGTGTATGAATGGTTAGACTATATATATATAATGGTAAACTGACTGACTAACTGACTTGGTGATATATCAACACACCGCTGCCGCCCAAACCGCTGGTCCTAGAGACGTGAAACTTGGAGGGTGTGTTCTTTGTGAAGAGTAAGTATCCACTAAGAAAGGATTTTTGGGAATACCACCTCTAAACGGGTAAAATAGTGGATGGAAATTTATATGAAAATCCGTCAGTTTTGAAGTTCTTCAAATTTTGTGTTTAGGCTGACGATTGAAAATTAATTTATACGTGTCTCAGCGTTTTTTTTATAATTCTACCCCCGAAGGGTTAAAAAGGGGGATGAATGTAAGTAACTACATATGTTTGTTCGGCTGGGATATTTTTCGATATCCACGCGGGCGAAGCCGCGGGCAAAGGCTATTCATAAGTCAAAGCATGCCCCCCGCTAAATAGGTCCAGTTGTCAAGTGGCCATATTACACTGGTTTGATACCATTGACGTTGCACCTATTGCCTCCCGCTGACATACATACATGCATTGCACACATACAGCAATATCATTGTCTTATTAGTTACATCCACTGTTGAATATCGGACACATTACCTTGCTCAAGCTATTACCGAACTACACGTGCATAAACCTGTCTTGAGCAGAGCCTCAATAGGCCGACGTCTGCACAATACGCCTTTGACGCACCGGTCGTCTTTATACCCTGAGTAAGACAGTGCCATTGTTGTAATAGCTACTGCAACTGACCGCAAGACAAAATATTGTCGCATTACAGGTAAGTAATAGCCACACGAGGTCGGCGCGGCGAATGCTGCTCCAAGCGGCTCTGTCAACACATTCCATACGAACTAAGCAAATTACCGTGACTGGCACGACGGCGACGACCCGAATGTATACAAACTAGGTGGTCCGTAATAGGAGTTGACGCTCAATGCACTTTAGCAAAACGACTGATATTATTATACATGTAACCTTGACGATCAGAGCAACACCTCTGACGCTGAAATAAACCTGGCCAATTACTGGACCCAAACTGTAACATATGGATGTTACGGCGATACGAACAGAAGCAGAAGATTAGTAAAGCCTATCTCTAGCCTGTTACAGGCAATACATTAATATCTTATGCCAAAGGCCTACAATATTATTATAATGGATGGTCACTATATTACTGCGAACATATTGCATAGAGTCCCAACCAAACAGGAATCCAGTCTGTCTGTCTGTTACCTTTTCACACCTTAACGGTTAAAGGCACACGTAAAGCTGTTAAAATATAGGATACTTTTTTGTCGGTAGTATGCACCGATAGGATAATATCCGAGCTCCACACTGGCGAAGGCTCGGGCAAATGCTAGTTAGTCGTACGTGTACGAATTGCCCGTTGGCCAATAACAATATTACAATGGATGGCCACTAGATTAACTGTGAATATACTAGGCACTTCATAACGCCTCAAGCAAGCAGGAATTGCCTATAAATTGTGTTAGTAAGAGGTAGAGGGCGACAAATTACTTGAAACAAGAGTAATGTAGTGGAATGCTGTTACCTCTAGGTCGCAGGTGTAGGTCTTGGCTCGTTCCCAGGTATGCTGTTACTTTTTAGGCAGTTTAAAAACTGTTGAAAGCTTTTTGTTCTATTATATAATGAAGCTGCTTAATTGCGTGATGAAAATCTCGATCAAGTTACGGTGCAGCGTTGTAGCTGTCCTTTTCTTCTCGAGTGTTCTTTTCATTAGTGGACCGCCTCGTTGGTGTAGTGGCCGCGAGCGCGACTGCTGAACACGAGGTCCTGTGTTTTTATCATATTAAACTCAGTTTACAGTTGGAAATTAGCAACATTTGATGAATGTGCAAACATCCACATTTTGCTAGTTATGGGACGGTCTCTTGCCATCAACTGGGCATAAACCAGACTTCAGGCTGAAGATATAATTGTTTCTCAAACCTCCCGCTAAAAATTTGCTCTTTTCGAGAGCGTATGGCGAAAACAAAGTGACCCGAAGACGTTACATTTTGAGTTCAGCTACTTCAATTCATGAGCCGTGGCCAAAGTCCTTATTTATAATGGAAAAACCACTTTAATTATACCACTTGTTCCGAACCGGGAATTGACCCCTGGCTTCACGCTCAGTAGTCGTGTTTGCAATCACTAGACTAACGAGACAGTCATAGTCTACACTTTTTCTCGGTTTAAAAATAGTTATTTTTTTTACCTCCATGAAGTAGCTGCACAATCTGATGGTCGTTTAGTAATTTCAAATGTCGCAATTTAAAGCTTCAGTGACTCGAAAAGCAAACTTTGCTTGATACTTTGAAATGTCGTACGGGGAGTGGATAGGTAAAGGTCAATGCTACTATATGTAACATATTGCTGCCTGGCTATACCTTCTGTTAGTGTGTGAACTTACAAATGTGAAGATAAAAGGTTATCCAATAATGAAAATGTCAGGTTAGTTAATAATATGTCTTTAATACGGTAAATATATGCATAGAGATCTATAATTTATTTATCTTTTAGACATAGGTATCTAAATAAGAGTAAATCCTAATCTTATATTTGTATTGAAGTGGTGACACTGCCTAGTGTTCATCAAAACAGGCAATAAAGTTTAATTGCGAATGTCAATAGAAAATCATAGTTCTTTGGGGATTGTTCTTTTGTGTGAACTTTACGCCCTAGAGTGCTTATGCCATTCCCAGTTGTGGGTAAAATGAACAGACTGTAGGCTCTCTTGTCGATGTAGATTTTACAGAATAACTGTAATTATAACAGTAGCAGAATCATGGTTATAACTTAGAAGGTTACAATCTGAATGCTTTGTTATATGAATTGCGGACGATCGCAAAGCATTATTTTCGACCTCAAGCGATGCGACTTTGCGTCATGGATTGCGTCAAACGACAGTCGTGTATGTCACTTGTTTCCTTCGCGGTACCGTCGCGTCGAAAGTCACATGCTCTAATCGAAGCTATTGACATTTGTTTCTCCGCAGGCGCTGTCCCATTCAAGCTACAGCTGCACGCGAACCGCTTGAGCGTGCAGCTGTAGTATTCAAGCGCACAAACTTAATTTCCACTTAATTCTTTTCCTTCAACTTCTAGTGAATAAAAGATTGGTTCGTTCTTTTTGCCATTCGAAATGAACCTCTATATAATAGTTATAACTAGCGCCAACTTTACCAACGTTTTTGCAGTCAATAGCCGCGAGAGCGACCAAACTTGCGCAGTAAAAAGTTCCATTCTGCAATTTTATTATAGCACTTAACACCCCCGTGCGACGAGCCATGCATTTTAATAAGTCCTCAGCTTATACGACAACTACACTGTGTTTGTTATAAATTTGCTGGAAATGTTAGCAAAGTTTCAAACAATATTTTTTAAGTAATTTCAACTTTAATTTAGAAGTTTAATTAAAACCAGCAGGGATGGTGTGTATGGAACAAGGGGAACCGAGTTTTGAGGTGCTGATGTGAAGTGATTTGATTAACTTTAGACTGTCGAAAACTTGATCAGAAAACGCCAGAGAGACTTATTTCTGGGTAATTTTTCTGTTCACAACGCCAGTCAAATGTCAGCACAAAAACGCAGTGTAAAAATTTCCGGTTCCGTTTCTACAGATAGAACAAATTGCTTTAATTCCGAATTCGATTTTCTCGCCGATTGACTTTTTTAATTAGAGTTTTTATCTGGAGTGTGAGTTATTTTCGTTTTTATTTCAACGTAACTGGACCTAGCTGACTTTGGAAATGCGCGATGGCTTTTGCTTATTTTTAAATGGAGATCTGATTTGTCTAATTTGATGAGTGAAATTAAATATTCAGGTTGGTTTGGTAAATGGGTGAGATCGAGACTTGGTGATCAAACTGTTTTCCTTTTAGGTTGTATTTGAATGGTAAAGCGATTTCTTTTATTTCCACGAAGTACTACGTTGGCAACTAACTGCCCCGTTGGTCTCGTGGTCGCAAGAGCTACTTTTGAGCGTGGGGTCCTGGGTTCGATTCCCGGGTCGGGTAAAAAGTATTTTGATTAAATTACTCAGTAGTAGCCCGGAGTTTTGAAGTTGGCGGTATGATAGCCCCGTGACTACGAGAGCACGTTAGTCCCGCGCCTGATCTCTCTCCGGTCGTGGCGGATTGCCGTCCCATCGGACTATGAGAGTAAAGGTACAGAGAGCGCACCTGCGTCTGCGCACACACGCCTGCACTATAATATCTCCCGCGCCGATGGCTAATCTCAACTCTTGCTGGCGCCGTGACCGAAAACGGTCAAGAAGACTATTATTATTAGGTACGCTAAGTAAAAGGTGACTAATATAGTATAAGGGGATACCTTATCACGTTTCCAACCGCTTGAAACCAACGCTTAAGAGCAAACGGTGATAATATTCACACATTCAGCAAGTTATCGCCACCTTATGAGCGGCAATTCAATTCCAAATAATCCTTCCAGAAGACAATTTCTAAAATTAATAGCGGAGCAATTGCCATAAATCTAAGCTTAGGATCTATGTCTATGACACAGCACTCTACTCTAAGAGAATTTAGTTTTGCACGTAATTTTAACATAAAAATGCTAAACTCGGCTTCAAATTCAGCTCCAACCTGCAATATATGTAAAAGCGGTTAAAACTAAAAGCTAGTAACACACCGACAACTCAAACGTTAACAGAAGCGAGGCCACATTTTGTAATAATTATCTGATACCAAGAACTGCTTCCTAAAACAGATGAGATTAATTCGAGGCTATTAACATTTACTTTCAGTTGGAAGTTAATAACATTCACCAACATTAGGTAAACATGTAAAACTGCCTCGTTGGTCTAGAGGTCGCAAGTGCGGCTGCTGAGTGTTAGGTCCTGGGTTCGATTCCTAGGTCGGGCAAAGTGTTATTGGGTTTTTCAATTAGGATTTTTTAGTTGCAGCCATGGAGACTGGATTAGTGCCCGTCTGACGGCAAGACGCTCGTCCCCTATTACATGGGTCTTAAACATAACTGGCGAAATGTGGGTGTACTATTAGGTACACCTCTGCCTAACTCTTCGGGGATTACAGGCGTCATGTCATGATGTTAATTAGAAAAACTATTTTGAGTCCATTTTCGTTTCTTCTCGGTAAATAACAGACCAGTGGAAAAATTTCAACATTTTAATATTACTTAGTAGAAGCAAGCGAGGTTCTCAGGGAAAATGTATCGTCCCGTGCACACACAGCTTAAGTTTAAAACTTAAAACTATATTCTAACACACCAGTAAATTGTTACAGTAACTATAAATCATTGTGGCGTACTTTTTTATTTTCAATGGAGTGCAATTTTTAGCTGAAAATTTTAGTGAAAGCTTTTATTTATGTGAAGCTTTCGGAGCTCGTTAGTAATGTTAGCAGCGCGACGCGGTGTACTAGTTATGCCACCGGTAAAACTAATTTTATGATGGACTACATTTTAATTTTTGTGATCCGTTTCCAGAGATTTGATTAGATAAAAAGATCTGAAGTAGATGAAGGTAAAGATTACGCTTTAATTAATCGTTACAAGACTGATTACTTTTTTTTAGGAGTTCTAAAACGAAAACGTCATAGGTACACCTTACTGTCTGTCTCAGAAACCAGTGGAGGTATCAAGTTGAAATTCATATCAAATACTCAAGGTTGTAGTTGCTTAGAAAGGTAAATTTCAAGCTTCTAAGTCAATGCAACAAAGATATATGATCAAATATCTCGTCTTGTAAATTTTTGTATTCGTAAAAAAATTACTGTACAAAGCCTTAGATGTTTTGTTATATTAAGGATGTATTTGTTTAAACTAAATAAATACTTGATGAGTATCTCACTTTTAGAACCCAGTAGGGACTTGACCTTCATTCCGAAATTGGAAATTCAGGCAGCCGTGCACAGTTCTAAGACTAAATGGTATAAATCTTGTTCAATTTTCTTTATTAACTCGAGCACAACGATTATAACACAAAATCAACAGTCCCCTCATGCACTTCTAACATAAATTATAGGTAAATGTAACCTCTACAGTGAATCGCGTTTAATTATAAACCACTAATGAGTTTTATTCAAAACTCAACACGTTTCACATCAAGCAATCAAGTAATTTAATTACATTTTCCTTTAAAACAACTTATATGGCATTGCAAAATTAATGCAACACTGATTAAATCGAATTCAAAATTAAAATCAAAATATTTTATTTCACATAGGCCTAGATGGGCACTTTTAAAACGTCTACAAAAAGGTGCACGGTTCGGCTTGGTCGTTTCCTATGGAGAAGAACCGGCAAGAAACTCCATGGTTACTCTTTTCAAATCATTTGGTACTACAATATTATCATGGATACAGCATTTGTACTTAAGTATGGGGGGACAGCGTAGGCCCGACAATAAGTCGTTGCTTACTACACAAAAAATGTAGAACAAAATAAAAAGTTAACAAGCAGCTGGGAATCTACAAAGCCTACAATGTTCACAAATTCACAAATAATCGATAAAAAAGAGTCTATACAAAGGAAAAAAAAAATATTGTAAAAATCTAAATTAAACAAGTGACACAAATATTGTTATCAGTGCTGTAACTATTCTGAGCAAAAGATGTATAAATTATTTGAAAACTATTGTAAAAATCTGATTCGAAAGAAGAGAAAAAAAGGGATTGAGAATAGTTAGAGACATCCACATATTTGTGCCGTTTATGAGCTACCAGGGAAGCTGCATGAGCAGAAGGAACTAAAGCCAAACTTCTTTATCTGCAACGTAGTCCTCGATGTTGTGTGTTGTGTGTGCGTAAATGAGGACACGTTTGATGTAGTTTTTGAACTTTCCATCGGTCAGTTCTATAACTGACTTTGGCAACCTGTTATAAAAGCGTATACTGTTTATAAGAAAAGACTTGCTAGTTTTTGTTAATCTGAACTTAGGTATTACAATTTCGTGTTTACTGCGTGTATTTATATTATGAAATTCGCTTCTAATTTTGAAAAGCCCTCGATTTTTGCGGATATATAAAATACATTCTAAGATATAAAGTGAAGGCAGGGTCAGTATATCAATCTCTTTAAATTTTTCTCTGAGGGACTCGCGAGGACCCATTTTATAGGTCGCGCGGACTGCCCTCTTTTGTAGCATGAAAATTGAGTCAACGTCTGCTGCTGATCCCCATAGCAGAATGACATAAACCATAATACTGTACAAATATGCATAGTATACTAGCCTAGCTGTAGCCACATCAGCTAACTGCCTTATTTTTCTTACTGCATA
Organism: Noctua fimbriata; assembly: GCA_905163415.1. NCBI lineage: Eukaryota > Metazoa > Arthropoda > Insecta > Lepidoptera > Noctuidae > Noctua > Noctua fimbriata. The sequence continues at coordinate 18,953,522 of LR990930.1, read as the reverse complement.
TGCAGCTGAGCTTAACCATTGCTCAACTGACATTTTGTTTTGTTCGCATTCAGTAAAAGATTGTTAGCTGCGAACTATTTCGAGAGAACGGTTAGACTTTCGTTGACATGTAAGACATTCGTATCTTTTCTATCTATTTTAAAAATTTGCGAAGTGTCATCAGCAAATAGAATTATATCCGAAAATTTGGCCTTAATATAAGGGAGATCCTTAACGCAAACAAAAAATAGGAAAGGACCGAAAAATGAACCTTGGGGTACGCCCATCTTGACTAGAGACCCGGAGGACGTCGCCCCATTTACATTTACTTTTTTTTTTTTTTTTTTTTTCAAATCATTTATTTATTTGCAAACATGGGTAATAGGTACATAGATGTTCTTTTATAATGAGGTTCTCCACATTTTGCCGTCACATGGGCATGCAAATGGTTTGTTTACAATTATAAATTTAAAATAAAGGACATGTCATTAGAATTGTATACAATAAAAAAAATAAAAAAAATAATAAATGTCAATATGGTAATAAAAAAATAAAAAATATTATCAGTAATGTCAAATGGAATAATATTATGCCAACTTGAATAACAATATGTCAATTAGAGTAAAAGTAGGTAGTAACAGTAAGTATATTAATCAGTCAGTGAATCATCATTTAGAAAGTCGTCAATTAAGTAATAGCTTTTCATAATTAAAATTTCCTTTAGCGCCCTTTTAAATTTTAATACAGTCATGGTTTTTATAACATTGGGTACTTTATTATATATGCGTTGGGCGATACCAAAAAAACTTTTTTGCATTAGTGCGGTTTTACATAATTTATTGACGTATTGAGTCCGTATTGGATTTTTTCTGACCTCTGATAATTTTTGAAATAGATTTGGATTACATTTCACAAACAAAGCCGTTTCTATTATAAACAAAGAGGGCAAAGTTAAAATGTTCATTGATTTAAAATAGGGCACACAGCTATCAATTGTCTTAAGACCGCACATTGACCTGATGCATCGCTTCTGCAACCTAAATACCAGCTCCCTATCAGTGGACTGACCCCAGAAAATAATGCCATACCGCAAGACAGAGGCAACCAGTCCATGGTACGCTGCTAAAAGTGCCTGACCGTTAACTTTTTTTGAGAGTTGAAATAGAGCATATGCGGATTTGCTAAGTTTCTTACATAATTCTTCAACATGAGGCTTCCATGTAAGTTGGTTATCGATTATAATACCTAAGAACTTAGCTTTATTAGCTTCTTCAATATCACAGCCATTGTAGGAAATGTTAACCTTTGGGTTTGGACATCGTTGATAAAAATGCATGACTTTTGTTTTAGTCAGGTTTATAACCAAATTATTATTATTTAGCCAATTTATGATGTCATGTAAGCAAGTATTGATGTCATTCTTGTAATTATTTGTATCAGTACATTTTATTATAGCGGTACTATCATCTGCAAAAAGAACCATTTGGTTGGTTGTTGCTTTCGGGAGATCGTTTATATATATCAAGAAAAGCGGCGGACCCAGTACGCTACCCTGTGGGACGCCATATTTTACGTGTCTTGGTTTTGATACATATATGGTTTGTAATTTGCTTTTTGGACATATCCTAGAAACTTCTGAGCATTGTACTCTATTACTTAGGTATGATTCTATTAACTTTAAGATGTTCCCTCTTATACCATAGCTATGTAATTTGTGCAACAGAATCTTATGGTCCACGTAGTCAAAAGCCTTTGTCATGTCAGTGTAAATTGCACAGACCGGATTTCTCCTATCTACAGATGACATGACATTAGCCAACAAGTCAAATAGTGCCATATTAATCGTAGTGTTCTTACGGAAACCCTTTTGTTCTTTGCAAAATAGTTTGTACTTTTCGAAATAGGCATATAAAGAGTTATAGATAACTTTCTCAATAATTTTAGAAATAATCGGAATTTTTGCAATCGGCCTGTAATTTTTTAAATTAGTTTTGTCATCTTTTTTATAAAGAGGTTTTATAATAACTTTTTTGAGCTTGTCCGGAAAAATGCCATCAGCTATGCACAGGTTAATTATATGAGCTAATGGAGATGCTATTAGTAGTTTGGTAAATTTTAATACTTTTGTGGAAACTCCATCGTATCCAACAGTATTCGTGTTTTTAAGGTTGCAAATTATTTTTATTATGTCGTCAACGGTAACGGGTTGCATAAATAGTGAATTTAAGGTATTATTATTTAAAGGTGAATTATTCGATGTGATGTCAGCTTTAATATTATTCTCAATTGTGTCAATAAAATAATTGTTAAACTCGTTTGCAATGTCCATGGGGTCTGTAAATGTCAAATTGTCTCTATTCACGCACACTATAGGTTCCTGCGGCAGCCTAAATTTAGATTTATTTATTATTTGCCAGGTGGCTTTTGATTTATTTTGGGCTGTCTTTATGAAATGATTGTTTTGTGCCTTTTGTGTCAAATTTATAATTTTTCTATAACGTTTGGTGTAGTTTTTAAGGACTAATTTATTTTTTGAGTCTGAGTTTAGTCGATATGCCCAAAGTAACTGCCTTTGCTTATTACTACAAATTTTTATTCCGTGAGAAATCCATTTCGTTTTCTTGCTAGTTGGAATGGTTATAATTTTCTCAGGAAAACATAATCTATATAAAAAGGAGAAATCATCCATGAACATGTCAAAAGCTTCGTTAGCGTCATTAGCATTATGTACTTGCATAAATGATAGCGAGCTGAGATGTCTTTTGAAAGTAATTAGATTTTCCATGCATATTAGGTCTATAATTTGAAGGATCACTCTTACAACCCGATTTGAAAATTGGTACTACTTTAATATGTTTCATTAGATCAGGAAACTTGCCGCTGTCCAAACATTGATTGAAAATGCCTGTTAATTAAAACATGGCTTTTCGTGAAATTAAAAAATAAAGATTTTTCGATCCTAAGGCTTACAATTCTGGGAGTCTGTGCTGCCGACGGCATTTAAATTGCTTTCTGTAGATATAACTTACTTTTGAAAGGACACATCACAAAGCCAAGCATGTAAAGCCAAGTATGTACATCAAAGTAAGTGACACTGCTCAAAAAAATATTCCTGGAAAATGACGGTTTTTACGAGTAAAATGGCGGTCTCGTCAGCGCTCAATGTAACGCATTCAAAACATATTGATGTATTAAATAGTCCAGGTATCATGGCGGTTTTTAAAGTTAAATTGTAACCTTTAATAGTTATTTACAGCCGTTCGCTCGTCCCAATTGAAGCTCGGTCGCATTTGAGAGAAATACAAATTGGCGGTCAGTGTGATTGCTAGCACGCACAGTCGGGCACCGCAGTTATATTCAGTGCTTTTTGTTGATAAATGTGCACTGGACAAATTGGTTGTCGGAAAGAGAAATAAAAGGTTTTTTTCACAAAATCGAATTACATTACAACATACCTGTAATCCTTGATGGGTTAAGCAGTGGTATACCTACCCTACAGCCACATTTCGCTACGATTGTTTAAGTCCCATGTAATAGGGGGCGAGCCTATTGGCATAATCCAGTCCCAACAATAGACTCCGGGCTACTATTGAGAAATTCTAAAAGAGAAATTCAATAAATATTAAGAGAAATGGTAGTTAGTAACTTCACATGTATTCGTTAAACTTTATACAAAGTTATCATCATTCCTCAAAGAAGCACTAACTTACAAGTGGAAAATTAGTTTAAATTTACTTCAAGTTAATAAAATAAACTGCTTGTAACTTGAAAAGTAAACTACGTCGTTGCCAAGAAAACTATAAAGTTAACATGAAAGTGTTGGTGCACTTACTGCTAACGCACAACTGAAGATTTACATATTATACGTCCACACGGCGGCGCAAGACATGAAGCTGTACATTTCCAGTATAATTGGCCTCGCTTTGTATAGATTTTCAATGAGAGATCCGCGTAAACTGGTTTTGTATAGCTTGATTGGCCGTCGTGCGTACAAATACTTGGCAAAGATTCATTCATATCAAAGTTTTTTTGTTCGAAAGTACAAAGAACAACTTGGTACGTAATGGAAAACTTAATTCATGTTAAACCAACGAAAAATTAAAATTAAACTCAATTATCTTTTGCTGTAGAAGACGAAACACTTTAAAACGCAAATCGTTGACGTGGCTCAAAAGGCTGCCCAACTTAAATCGGACTGGGCAGGACATGTCTGTCGCATGCCGAACGAACTGTGGGCCCGTAAAGCTCAGGTTTGGTGCACGGAAACAGTAGCACGGGTCGCGGCAGACCACGCAGGAGATGGCGGGACGAACTGGATATCTTCCTTGAAAATTGGAAAGAAGTAGCACAGAAGCGTGACCCTTGGAATGACTGGAGGGAGGCCTTTGCCTAGCAGTGGGACAATGTGGGCTAGCTGTAATCTTTTACTTACTTCTTTTTCTGCAATATTGTTATGAGTGATCGTATCGTGGACTGACATCGCCTGGTTATGTGTAATTTGTGTTTTTTTTCCAACTAAGTACTGACGCTAATTAACTCAGAAATGTAAAGATGTCCTTGAAGAGAAACTCCTTGATAAAAACCAGTAAGCAAAACAAGACTCGGGCAAGATCTCAGTTAAGGTTCTACTTTAATACAAATCCTATTTAAAGAAACACGAGATAACCTTCATCACATGAAAACGAGATAAAGAAAAGAGAAAGACTGGAAAAAATACCCACAATTTTATTTTAAAAGTAAAACGCGTTAACATTTGTCGAAATCGTTATCTTTATGGCCTTAATCTAGAAATAAATAAATAAAATATACGAAAATATTCAGCCTTTGAAAAAAGCTAAAACAAAAGAAAAAATGCGTTTACCGAGATCCCTTTCAAGAGATAAAAGTGTAGCCGTCTACAGCGTAGCACTTGTCTACGACGTAGCATGGGTCTACGGCGTAGCGCGGCTACGGTCGAGTACCTGCAAAACAGATGTATTCTATTTGAGGAATTATTCTGAGCTGTGAGGGTTTATGTACTAAGTAAGATCTGAGGTAGATTACTTTGTAGAGGTCGTTGTGTTAATACCTGTTAAATGTTAGGTAGAGGTCGCAAATAATCGTTAGCGGGAAACGATTACTTATAGGTACAGCGAAAGTATTTTAATTTTCCTACTTCGGTACTATTTAAATAAAACGTTGCCCTACGCTAGGAATTTCTCCTGTATCGTGAGTGCGTTTACAAACATTTAAATTCACATACACAAACAGCCAGACCCGGATCATCTACATCTGTAGGCCATACAAATATTTTTTCCGTGCGGGGATCGAACCCACAGCGCAGCCACTGCGCCAAACGAGCCGTCATTTGTTAGCTTTTAAATATTTTTCATATTTTTTGTTAGCTGTTAAATATTTTACATAGAACAGTTGGAGTGCGATATTGGAGAGAAAAAGCCAGAAATCTGTGCAAAAAAATATTATTCTCAACCACACTAAGGCCCCCCGTGGGGGTTGACCCCCACGGCTGTAAAGCCTTAGAAGATGATGATGTCGTCACGTTGGTGGCATAATTATTTTTAAACGAGTTTTCAAATTAAGGATGACGAGAGACAGCCCCTCGGTAAAAATCTATTGTTGTCTATAGGTTCAGTCAAACAGATTAGGCCACGGAAAGATTTTGGAATTGCTGCGGATACTGGCCAGTCACGTCCATAACAATATCCACGTTACAATATCGGCCCAGTGCCCGTCCGTCTGTCCGCCGCGTCCGTAGTTTATGTAATTTTGTAAGGATTATATTATTCTTACCAAAAGTACGACAGCTTCACATTGAATCGCTCCTCTTGTCATTGTATCCGTACCCCACAGCACGCGCGCTGCTCATTAGAATAATGAAGAGTAGGTTCACTCGCATTGATTCACTTGTACTCGTGTTAAGTACAGCTGTACTCGTAAAAAAGCTGCTTGAGTTCAAGCAAAGTGCTTTTATGTAGAACGGGTTTAGTGTTAACTGACATTGTCTCACTAAGGGTGCCGTTACTGTTGTGTTTCTTGTAGAAAAATGCAGGTTAAAGGTAATTTGAAAATAAGTAAAATTTATCAATTGCACCGTTTGTTAACGTGTGGTCCTAGATTCGATTCCTAGGTCGGGCGAAGTGTTAAGGGCAAGGGTTGCCCATTAGGATTTTTTACTGTTTACTTGAGAATCATTTCTCAAATGAAATTTTAAATACATCAATTTTTGATACAGCATTCCGTCTGTCAACCCTGTTAGGCATAAATGGCCCATTCCCTTACAAACAGGAATTCATACCAGATCCAGAGCTTAACGAATATTATTTCAATATTCAGCTGCAATTAATACCAAGTAAACAAGATACGTATAACAAAGGGCTCGCGATGACCGCCACCGCCTTAATTAGACCCCGGCTTACACGATCACGAGTAATCGCTTCATACGGCCCGGCATTAATAATATTATCACGGAATATTCGCCTTTGTCTGTTATGAGACCGAACCCTGATATGGACCTTATGTATTTTTAATTAAGAAACAAAAGCAGAAGACTCCCTTTAAGCTATAAACATGAAAACCATGGCTCAGACTACTTAAAAGGACAGTCAATAATTAGTAGTACAAAATTGAACTGCAATCATTTTCCAAAGTGGCAGTGAGTTGGAAATGTTTGTCAAAAGATTATGATGAAGATGATGGCTGTTGTAGCATAGCAGTCTTGGAGTCGACATCGCGTATCGCCAAGCGCAGTGTCGGACGTCCCCTAGCCTTAACAAGTGGATATGTCTAACCGGAAGGTGTAAGGCAGGATGCTGTGCCAGCTTTGGAGAAGCCTATGTCCTGACGTGGACTACGAGTCTGCGATACGCTCAGTTGACTGATTGAAGTTTGTCTTGCTTGAAATATTAATCCAGACTTTGCTCATCACGAGACACGTATAACTATAAAGCCTACTTTATGTAACTTAAATTATAATTTAAGTAGGCTAAGCTTAACTTAACTCACATGAATACATTAGAGAATAAAACCCTGAAAGTGACAGTTCATAACAAGTTCTTAACTACTAGTTTAAAATTAAATAAAATTTGTAAGTTGGAAGTGCCTTCAGCTAAGTCTTGTATCAATTAACATTACATTATGAAAACATGTATATCCCATATCTTCCCGTGGGTGTCGTAAGAGGCGACTAAGAGACTTACCAGCGAATGGGCAGCAGCGTTCTCTATGTTTTTGTAACAACCGTACTGCGATCGCCAACCCGCCTGCCAAGCGTGGTGATTATGGCAAAAACGCCCCTTTTGGAGGATTCCTATGTCCAGCAGTGGACGTCTTGCGGCTGAAATAATGATGATGATGAATGATGACGAAAACATGTGGCAATTTCATTGTATGGCAGACTTAATGGGAACTATTGCATGTGTCCGGTGTGGGTACGGGCTATTGCGTCGTTGAGGGGAAGCCACGATTAGGCTCTTACTTGCTACCAGCTTGCAAGCTCGGCTTGGATAAATATAATGGTAACAATAAAGGAAACAAGTACATACTTTGTTTATGTTATCAATAAAAATATTTTAAATAATAAAAAAAAAAACTTTTTGACACGTTGTTTGCTTCCGATAGTGCGTTCCCGTGGAATAATCTCCATCCTCCATGCGGGTGAAGCCGCTTTATAGAAATAATTCAAAAATAAAATAACGACTATTTGCGCAGTTCACAAAATGTTTCATAGACTAAGCTTGTTACCTGTAGCGATTTCAAACCACCGCGCCGCTTTAGGACTACAATGTCAAGCTGTATGGTCTAGTAAAACTTTCGTAACTGAAAATCCAATTATTTTACTTGTCCGAGCAGTAATTACCGTCCACGAACACGAGACCACGAGTAAATAATAACGACACTAGACGTTAATGCCCCAGAGAAATAATAAGCTCCTTAAACTTTAGCCAGTTTCTAGAGAATACCAAGTATCTAAACCAATTTACATGAGCATCCCTGTATAAAATATCATTTGTTCCAGTCAATTCGGGTAGCCTGAGGCTGTGTCTGAGAGGAGACTGTACATAATAAACAGGTGCTGTGTCGGCATTCATTGCACGAAGTTTGTTAGCGCTCCTAACTTCTAATAATATTGCAGCAATCTGCATTCAATACACTGGAGGACAAAGTTTTGGGACACACAATAAACATGCTCGTTTGACATCGTTCCACGTTCCTCGGATTTGATGAGTCGACGGACTGAGGGCCAGACAGACAGGTAATTTTGTTTGGCTTTTATTACTTACGTCCCTATATTGGAGTTTTTATGAAACGTTACCTGAAAGTCTGAATGTTATTAATTTTCATCGTAATTCTGTAGGAGAATATGACAATTCAGCTAGATAGACAACTATTAGATTAGTACGTTTTAGACATACGAGTAATAAATATTATGTCTTTGTGTATAACTCCGATGAACAATAAAAATATCTCTTAATAAGTTTTACTAGACTTCATATTTATGTCCGAATTTCACCCTCTTCCATTTACGTTTCTGACGTTTAATTTTAATCGTCGAAAATGTCAAGTATGTCGCGAGAAATCATGAACTTTTATACAAACGAAAAAGCTACTACATTTACGGGAAGTTGCCAATCTGTTCCTCGTGTACAGTTTATTCATAATTTCCTAGAATAAATTGAACGTTTTCGGGTCACGATTGACAACTACGCTATATCCCGTGCTGCTCTCATTGAAAATTGTGGACGATGCAGGCTTAACGCAACCAGTGATTACGTGTATAAGTTCACATAATATCCCGCCGAAGTTTTATCAAAATAAAAGTAATTAATCTGATCATAAAACATAATAGAAAAAGGTATTTCAAACCTCTAAAACTTAATCACCCGAACGAAATTTCGACCACACCTACTCTCATAAAGATAAATTCTTGGGGTTTAATTAAATGTAATTTCATTAGCAATAAAGGGGTCTCAGTTTAATTTGTCCGCCAGTGTAAAGTGGGGGCATCGATGTCTGCTACAGATATCAGATCTACGGATGCACCTACCGCGCCACGGTTAATTCGAACTAAATTACATTTTCGTTCAAAACTTCGATTTTAAACATTTTCATCGAATTTTTCGAAGATTCTCTTGAAGATAGGAGCCTGATTTGAATATCTTAATGCTCGTCCTTTATGCGCTTCTGAATATAGATGATTTTAAAAGCTGGTTTTATGCAAAAGTGTGTTTAATTTTAGGACCAATGACATCGGAGTCTGCCAAGTTTTTATTACTTTATTATTAAATGCTTTCTGTCCGTACACAGACGTGTTACGCTGAATATTGCGATTCTCATATCCCAACGTTTCCATTCACTGCGAAATACAATTGTTAGACTTGCCCACAGTACACACGAGGAACTACAAGACAAGCCAGCAATTTTAAAATAAATTCCGTCACATTGTGGGCACAATATGTCACCGTTCAGAAGTGCCATATTATTTATTCGAAATATTGGCAATACGTAGAATTCGAAAAGTTGTGAATTCCTTTCGTAATGCAAGTGAAAATAAAATATTGCTGATTCTTTTCACAGAACAGTGACAGAAAAGGCATTTCTCACATAATCTGATATTAGCTTAACCCAGCCTCGTCCTTACGACTCCATGTCAAACATGATATTTACATGACATGTATGTAAACGTACACAGATACACTACAGTTCATTTAGCCGACCCATCTCCATGTTAATGGAATATTTGTATAACAAGATCTAGGCCAGAAGTAGTGCCCTGACGGGGACGGCCATTGTGTGTCTAAATAGGCTCTACTTTTATCAGGCCTCATATTTTGTCCGTCTTGTTAAGATTGGAATATTTTTTGTGTGGATATTATTTTTTGTTTATTTTCAAGATTCATTTGTTAGGTCAAGCTTAGTTATCATTTTGGTTTATTAGAATATAAGTCTAATACGAAATCCTGTCTAATACGTAGATACTAAATTAATGGTAGCTACGAAATTTTCCATCTAGTCTCAGTATTTGACTAGAATCGCGGTGATTCCACAAAACAACATTGTTTCAACACAGTATTTCAGCGGGAGGAGGTCGCTAATTCAGCGAAAATACTTCTCCATTTTAAAGTAAACTCGTCGCTTAACACAAAGTGCGCAAAAAGCATCCAATATGTGCACTCAGGCAATCCCGGAACTGAGACATCTTGGCCGACAATGTTATATACTGCTGCCAAGAGACTAGCGACCCTAAAAACTACAACATAAAGTCGTAAGCTACAATTAACTTTTCTTCCAGAGGCTTCTGACCGCCTGTCACATTGTTTCGTAACTTTATTCTCTAAAACAATAGAGTTGGCGAAGCTCATTAAATTAATTGTTTTCTTTAATTAAATGCTGATGATATTAACATCAATTAGTTTTTATATAGAGAATTGTGTTGTTCGCATAAATGGGATGTTTGGAGACGGTTTTAAGTGACGCCATTTTGTTTTTATTAATATGGTTGTCTTATAAATTGTAGTCCATTATCCCGTTTGGGATAAAGCTGCTGTATGACCGTCCATGAGTACCTAGATAAAATTAGTTTTTGAGATTAGATTTTACAGTCAAGCGACTATATTTATATAAAAGTTTTTAAAATTATTGAGAGCTTAATTTTGGCAAAGTATACCTACTCAACAAACATAACATAACACCATATCTGTATTCCTTGAACGGTCGAGCAGAGGTGTACCTATAGTAACGCCCACGTTTAATCAGTTATGTTGTATTACTGTGAAACCACATGACACACCCATAAAATTCCACCACAGAAAAGATGTTCATCACGACCAAATTTCAGCCAACTCCATTGACACGTGACGGTGTAACTAGCGGCATCTAGAGTACCACAGCACTGACCGCTGCCACTATTGTTGCGTTTTTACGCGCTCGCGCTTGACCAGGCGCTGATTAAATTTACACCGAAGTGCCTCCATGAGATACAACCTCCGCTCTAGTCTGTCGGTCCGGAAGTTCTGTTCTGATGTTGTTGTGGAAGGGGAATAGTTTGCTCATAGTTTTATGAGTGTTGGTTTTCAGCAAACGATATCATCTTGTTATTCTCATCTGGCCTTTCGATCTGACTAAGGGATTTTACTAAGGAGATGAGCCTTCTACTACCTCGGTGCAGGTAAATCGAATTGGGAAACCAGTACCTATGTCCTAGAACCAAAAATATGGAAGACAGGATCACGGCTCGATCGCTCTCCCGGAGAGGAGATCGGTGTCTTGGCAATGTGGGCATTAAGTGCTCATTATGCTTTGGACCTCAGATAAGCTAAAAGCAAAGCAAAGCGACTAACAATATAGCAATTTGCTGCATTTAGCTGTGGGACAATTTGTGTTGAAAAATGAACCCTACTTACTTACCTACACATCATTTAAACTCTTTAATAGGTTCTCTAATTAGTGTGGTAATATTAAGTTAATTTCAAACATACTGAGCACTCTTAGAAATCATATTTTCAAGATCAAGCTCATTTCTATGTAACACATGCCCTTGCGAATACCTCAAGTAAACGTAAATAAATTAGATATTTTAGTAATTAAACACTACGCGAGCGGAATTAACGAACTCTTTACATCATAATCAAAACTGTTGATAAAGACTAAAATATCACTAAATATTCCACTGCAAGGTCTCTCTTCAGACAGGGGAGAAAGTCATGATCACATTGGTGCTAACTTTTTCAGGCGAGGGCGAATTTCCTAGGCCGAGGTCTATAAACATTACTCGCTAAGTTATTCCGGTTATTATCGCAAATGTTAAACTTCAAGTGCAAGGCAGAGATATGTGTTTGTGTGTCAGGAATATGTCTTAATAAGCACGTGAAGGAAACATTTATTTATTTCGTCCTTAAAAATGCACCAATATGTTCACTGAAGGGCTAGGCAGGAGGTTGGAAGTTGGTACGTCCAAAATAATGAGAGAGCTTACTCACACCTTGTATGTCATCATCATCTGCCTAGCCTTTTTCCAACAATGTAGGGTTCTGCTTTCAGTCTAACCGAATGCAGCTGAAAACCTGAATTTAACAAGGAGTGACGGTCTATCTGACCCCACAAGCACTACCCAGTTAGTGCTGGGTAATACGATTATCTGTATGAAGCTTTATTCGTAAATCTGTACAAAAAATGTATAGTAGACATTATAAAGTTTGCTTTATAATACCCGCTTAATAATTTTGCGTACCCGAGCAGCTTACGCGGGATTACGAAGTCTTATAAAATCTTTTTAGTCAAAGAGATCACGTTTTTTGTAGAATCCTCATAATCTAGGAGTCTGTCATTTAACAGATGACTCTAATGTTAAGTCTATAAGGTTTTTGATGGAAGCAGTTACTGTTCAAGCAATTTTGAAATGCTGATGTCGAAATTATGGCAGAATATTGAGTATGTACCAGCTGTGTTAGAAGACGGGTTGCTTATGATTCATAGGACCCTTTCGTAGACAGATATTTTAAATTTCGGTCTCCGAATTACAGTTTAATGTTATGAAATTTCATAGTTTCATTTAAAAGTCTTTTTATCTTTTCCAGGCCGTAAATTATTTATTTTCATACTGCATTTAAGGCACGTGAGCACCTTATATTGATCAATAAGAAGTATCTTCAAACAAAACATACACGTTAAATAGAACAGTTGCACACATCAATTTATTTCTGACAAACCGACACAATATTTTACTTTCATATAAACTAGCAGAACATATAAATATATGTATTATGATAATCACAAATATTACAATAATTGTGACCAGTGGAGAGTAAAACGAGACGTGACTCCATTTGGAGCTGGTCTGTATATAAAGCTGCACTTACACAGGTAATTATTCCAGCCTTTAGTATCAAGCTTCTTTAGAATTCCATCAATTGTTGAGGCAATAATAGTCTCGATGGCTATATAATAACAGTATCTATTGCTGAGTCGACTTATTATTTAAGGTCTTCATATCACTCAATATGTCGTGGCTATATCTCTAGCAGCAATTTCAGTGCATAACATTTCTTTATCATTGCTTAATGTATTTCTTAACGACCAATATGGTCCAAATACGGACCATAGGTCGGTCGGTTATGGTGTGTGGTATGGTATGGTTATGGTATGGTGGTGTGGTCTATGGTGGTTGGTATAGTTAACATGGTAAATATCCCGTTTCCTGTAGTAATAATGTTAGTGACCATGATAGTTTAAAATCTTATATCAATATGGTCCAGTTTAAGCGACTTCTGTTCTCAGTGGAAGCGCACCTTAACAGTCATTTCACAGCCCGCTGCCCGCTTCCCGCTGCCGGACTCACCAATTACGTAGTAGACGCGTACAATTGATTGAGAGGGTATATCGGCGGCTTTTATTCGTGCACTGCGCAGTAAAATGTATGTAGCAAGCTATATAGACGATAGGATGAAAGGCACACAGATAGTTTGAAACCTGGATTAACACATAGGACTTTTTATTCCGACAGCTAGTCGATAGTTTATAGTCGATAATAAAAAACAAAAGTATGGTTTTGTTATGGTGATATCCAGGAGGATAGGATATCATTACCTGTCTTACATGGTCAGGGTTCAAATAATGTCCATAACTATGAGCCAAACTCCCTCTCTCTTTTATTTTGAACCAACCTCATCTCTGTCCTAGGACAAGATTGAGGTCAAGAGTATCATTTAATATATTTTTTAAAGTGAGAAAATCTCAAACTAAATTAAACTGTTGGTAGTGGCGTGACTCGCAAAAACAAACGAAATGAGAGTTTCAAAAATTAAGTATTCAAGTTCTAATTTTTCTTTTAGACTTCAGTGAATTATTTAATTATATACTAATTTACTTAGAACATACAATTGTAAGGAAAATTAAAACTACCAATTAAGTGGAGTGCTTCTTTGTACTATTTAATATTTGTAAATTAAAAATTCTTTGTTCTGTTAGCCATGATTGCTAAAATACCCAAGTATAATTAGCACGTGCAGAAGACAATGAGCTATAAGTGGATAGAATAGTAAGTATATTATGTGTTTTCAGCATACATTTAAGATTGTATTTCATGAGTATTAAATATTCAAATTACTAAATGTTGAAAACACAGTTCTGTGAAAGACTTAAAATATGATCAGGCGTATATATTTTAAATTCAGGTTTATGTTTACGTGTTAATTATACTATATTCTACATGATATAGTTTATTAAATAATGTGTGTTCTAACCTGGTTGGTATTCTAAGTTTAATTTGAAATATTAAAATATTGAAATTGAAGAAAACGTACTAGGGAAAGCAACATTTATTTTCAATTAAAAGAAGAAGGGCAGCCTGCCACGCAATCTGGGGACCACACTGGGGACATACAGCTCACGTACATTCATTTATAAAAGATAGCTCACGGTCAAATTAAGATAAAGCGTAATCTCAGCATATGTTTACCCGACTGCGGCGAAGCCCAAAAGGAGGGTTATGTTTTTGATATGTTTGTATGTATGTGGGTATGTATGTATGTCCGTTTCTATGTTCCCTCGTAACTCTTAAACGGATGAACTGATTTGGATAAATTGTACGTCGTTAGGTTTGTCTTGGTAGCGCGAATGTCACTGGCTACATATTATTATGTATAAAAAGGGAGAAAATCGTATACAGGCTGTCCCACGGGTATGCCACACGTAAGGACCTTAAATATTGTATAAAGGAAGTTTTACTAAAAGAAGACTTCATTTTGATTTTTATAATAATCAGAACTGCGTTCAAAGATTTTAAAATAATCACCTGCCTAAACCGGGAAGCGAACCCGCCAATAATGTGAAAAAAACACAAGTATTTTATAAAAACGGTCGAAAGAGTTAATCATAAGGATTATTTTGTCCTCTGTAACATACCATCTGAAATAAAAGGAAGACCAAGACATTTTACATTTTATGTTAAACTAGCTAATGCCCGCGGCTTCTCCCGCGTGGAGTTCTTGCATAGTCCGCAGGCCTTACTTCTGGGATAATAAGCTATGCCATGCCATGCTATGCTATGCTATGTCTGGTATGTGCTATACCAGACTACAACCTATCTCTGTGCAAAGTTTCATCTAGATATGTTCAGCCGTTCTGGCGTGATTGAGTAACAAACATGTATTCATCCAGACTTTCACATTTATAATAGTTTATGCAAGATATAGTGTAATATTAGTTTTTTCAATATAAAATTATGAAAATGGAATGGGCCCCACCTGCTTCCAACTTTTGTTTAATTTAAAATGTGCTTGTTTTGTGCTTTTCAGTTTTTTCAGTCGGGTTTCTTTATAAGATTGGATTTGGCTAGAATAACACAACTCATAACCATACTTGTCGCGTGGGCAAAATCAGAACTAAATCCGCCGTCTTATTTTTTATTTATGTTTAGCAACAGCGCTCTCCTGTCAACGTCAACAGACCATCAAAAGATCCATATAACACTGTAGGATAGACAACTACGCACAACTACGTCAGCCCTAAGTGCTTTCCTATTTGTTTCCTTATATTTGTTTTTAAAATAGAGCTTTTGAAATTGAAATACACAGCAATGAAACAAGATTTGCAATAACACTTGAAAACAACAGCGCAAGCAGAAAATCTAATAAAGATTTCGTATATTCGCTGATTTGGGAATATAGACTCTATCGCTAAAGTAATAGGGGTGTAGTGTTTTCAATATTTTCAAGAAGCGAGCATGAAAGCTATTCCAAATCCGGACACAGTAGAAACTTATAGTATACGACGTATCTGTGTCGCTTTTAGCAATTTAACCGAGTCGGGCGATATCTAAAGTAATATTAAGTGTTTATTAGGATTTCATTTCCTCTGTAAAGGCTTGAACATACAGAACATCTCGCGTACTCCCGGGCATTTCCAAGGCATATTGCACATAACCGGCTTACTTATCTAAGACTAGCGCACATTACCAGCGCATCGGGCCTCATCACGTTGAGCCGTTAGTCCCGGCTGACATTTGTAGATCTTTGACAATAGTTACCAAGCCAGAAGTCCAAAAGTCAGAAGCCCAAAAGTCTGAAAACCAGTCTTACCAAGGGGTATTGTATTACCCAGTACTAACTGGGTTGTGGAGGTCAGGGGGCAGTCGTTCAATGTAAAATACTGTTCATTGTACGGGAAATCTATAAAAATCGAGGCCATGTTATATTGGAATTGTATAGCTTGATGTGTCACCGTGTGTACACACCCGCTTTCTACTAAACCTGCACTACCATGAGAAGCAAATACAGCGTAATGCTTCATATTATCTCAATCTCCTAATAATAATTAAGTGCATATTGTCAGTGCCGTACCGCCTTGCTTAGAGATCGCATTCATTAATTAGAGTCGCTTGCTACGCCTGAGAGCTGGTAATTAGGACACACATACATGTAATTAATAACTTAGACTAGCGTTATAATATGCGTGAGGTAGCTAGCATAATAGCGTTGCAGCAAGAGAATTAATTTTGCAAATTAACAGAATTGCACAGCAGCATTATCGTCTTCTCTTATGTTTTGGGTAGCTTCCTACTACAAGGTACAACACAGGTACAGCCCTTCGTTATGACCTTTCAGGACTTCAAAATGATAATGTCTTTTAAAACTCAGAAAACTTAATTGTGATTTCCTTATTCTTAGAAAATGTCCAAAATCTTGTCTTGAAACTGGAGTCTTCGGAGGTTTCACACCACGAAAGTTGTAAGTTTCAATATATAACTACTTCAAGTTTAACATTCAAAACAACTCGTCCGACCTACAGTCTAACAAGCTTTGTTGAAAGATGAAATTGGTATGTATTTGTTCTTTTTGGCAATCAGCGAATTGGTATTGAGTAGCGATAGAACTGTTCGTCTCTTTGCGATGAAAATACCGATGTTGAAGCGTTTGCGACACAAACTCGAAACGAGGGTAAATAGACCCACTTGGCTTCTGCGCGGGTCGCTCCAAATTGGCATTGTTGGATAACCTTATTGGCATGCAAGTGATTGCAACGTTTTAATTCTGTTTTTTTTTCAATCACGGAATGCATCTGTTAGGTCTTTCTACTCAACTTTTAATTTTGTAATGTGTCAAACGTAGCCATTTCAAACTAAATCGATCATGTAATATTATTATTAAATAAATAAATAATAGTCAATGCGACGGGACCGTAACTTAACTTCAAGAGTCATATGTTCGATTAATGGTAAGTCGACTGAACGATTCATCGAATATTTCTTAATCGATGGACTGCGCTTTCGAATGAGTTTTAGTTATTATATAGTTTAACTATCTTATGCCCGAGGCTTCGCCCGCGTGGATTTCGGGAATTGCCCACGCGATCTTACTTCTGGGATAATAAGTCATCTATGTGCTATACCAGACTATAATCTATCTCTGTACCAAGTTTCATCCAGATCTGTTCGGCCGTTCTGGTGTGATTGAGTAACAAACATCCATCCATCCAAACTTTCGTATTTATAATAGTTAATGTAAGAATATGTAATATTAGTTTATACTTTTAAAGTTGAATAGGTAATAAAAAATAGTGTAAGTATTTAATTTTATTTGAGTAATACAGACATACTCGCCTTTTTAGGGATCCGTGCCTCAAAAGGAAAAAACGGAACCCTTATAGGATCACTCACGTGTCTGTCTGTCTGTCTGTCTGTCTGTCTGTCTGTCTGTCTGTCTGTCCGTCTGTCACAGTAAATTTACTAAAACCGGGAAAATCGGGATATTACATATATTTACAGACACGTCTACCTCAGAAAAATCTTACCTAATTACTAATAGGTAAATACTCCCGAGCCCCGCACGCCCTGCGCCACACTGCGCGCCATGCGCCCGTCTATGTCAATTTCGAAGCCTTATTTGACTCTGTTGGAGGATTTTGAAAAAACTGTTATATCCGTGTCTCATAACTTTAATTAAAGAGTGTGTACACCAATTTTCGAGTCAATTGACCCAGAGAATATTAAGTTTCACATAAAATTCATACCTCCATTTCACCCTCTTATGTGTGGAATTTCGAAAAACCTTTTCTTAGTGGATACTTACTCTTCATAAAGAACATACCCTCCAAATTTCATGTCTCTAGGACCAGCGGTTTGGGCTGTGCTTTGATATGTCAGTCAGTCAGGACTTTGAAATTGTTTTTGGGGGATGATTTTGGAGAAAGTGTGATACACATATATCATAATTTTAACTGAAGAGTATGTACACCAATTTTCAAGGCCATGGACTGCAATAATAAAAAGTTTCACAGAAAATTCAACATCCCATTTCACCCTCTTAGGGATAGAATTTCGTAAAACCCTTTCTTAGTGGATACCTACTCTTCACAAAGGGTACACCCTCCAAATTTCCTAACCAGCGGTTTGGGGTGTGCGTTGATATATCAGTCAGTCAGTCAGGACTTTTAATTTTATATGTATAGATAATTAAAATAAAATTATATTAAAAAGATTTTTCGTCGCATATTATTTCATAAATAATCGAGGAAATCAAACACTTTTAAGATATCGTACTTACGTTCTTCCCGTTGATTTTGAAACATGAAATTTGGTGAAAAGGAAGAAATAATTATCAAATTTAGAAACAACATTGTTTTATTTTTTAGTGGCAAATGTAAGCCATCGAGCTCATGAAGTCAAGCCAGTCCATGTGTTCCTTTTGATTTAATTTTTTTTTCAGGTTTTCTTCTTGGTAGGAGAAGTTGACTCATCTTGGACTCACACATTCATACAGACATCATTATTTTTTGCTTTATTATCTTCCTTCCTTTTCATATCTTAAAAGTGTTTGATTTCCTCGATTATGTATGAAATAATATGTGCCGAAAAATATTTTTAATATAATTTTATGTCAATTATTAAACTATATAATAACTAAAACTCATTCGAAAACAGCAGTCCATCGATTAATAAATATTCGATGAATCGTTCAGTCGAAGTAGTGTTTGGCGATAAAAGGTTGTTTCGCAATAAATTCCATTCGAACAATCGTTCAGTCGACTTACCATTAATCGAACATATGACTCTCGAAGTTAAGTTACGGACCCCAATGCGACATAGTACAAGCCTGCACAGGCTAATATTGTTTTTCATAATTGACATGTTACTGAGTTATACCATGCCTTTACAAATTAACGTTGAAAATTTCATAGTGTTATAGTTTTTTTTTTAAAGAACAATCAAAGATTCAGGTTCCACAATACGTAATAATAATAGTACAGTTTTCCAACTTATGAAAAACAATATTTATCCCCAAGATAATCTAGCAAAATGGATTGGAACGAACGCAGAAATTACGAGAAATATGAGAAACTATTATGAAGAAATCTAATATCTTCGTGAAATATTATATTACGGTATTGTGTGCGCTATTTGCATTTTATCCATGGTACTTACCGTTTGATATTGAGAAAAATATGATTATGAATTTGCCTGTTTAATAAATTTTTGCATTTCATTGGTTTTAAAGTTTAACTGAACATATTGTTTTTTGGATTACTTCAGATTAAAATAGATCGTTCTTATTTATGTTGACAAACGACGCAAACGCAGTGTAGGCATCGTCGACCTCGGAATAGGTTTACCTCCCTAAGGTCGAATGTCACTTACACTAGTTGTAGTTTCAATATAACCCTCTTTTTTCAATAACTTGAATTGTTAGGAGGAAGTCGGCTATACTCGGCTTTTAGTTTCGATTACGTTACCTAACGTTAACGTATTAACTGTATGTATTATTGCAATCTCACAAGCCTGGGTGTTACGGCATAAAATCTACCGCACGTTCATGGTAACAATTTTACTTGCAGGTAATTATTAAAGAGAATGTACTACATTACCCTCTAAACACTATTCCAACAGCTCAGTTTGCACCCATAACCGCAGATTACCTAGCATTGTTTCAACATCTTAACCCTGCGAGCGTGGTAGGTACAATTGAACCAACTAATTGATTTACAGTTTATATGTGTGGGTGAAGTCATAGTTATGCACACAAACACTAAATAAAACGAGCGAGCTCGGTTTTTATTATTGTGCGTGTGGCACATCATTTACTATATACCAATATATAGTCATCATTCACTTATGATACTGAAGGAGATATAAAATTTTGCATAATATTACTATAGCAAACTTGGCACAATGGCTATCGTATTTGGTCAGTGAACGAGAAGCCGTAAGTTCAAACCATGTATGCAGCAATATATTCTTTGTCTTTTTGTATTCATTATTTTGTTAAAACATTACTTAAAGTAGAATTTATTACGATTCGATCTCGTTCAAGGTTGCGTAATGAAGTTTCCAACGTTTGAGATTAACACGGAACTCTCAGGTCATTTTATTTTGACTGTTTAGAAAATAACTAACGAGAATTTAAAAATATTGTTTTCAAACACCTTAATTTATAAAAATGAGCATTCTTAGTTGTCAATCTACGAGTATTTGCATTACTGTTATTGTTCAAGAGGGTAGATATCGTTGTTTTGGATGAGCAAAATGCAAAATGTATCTATATGTGAAATTCTGAGTGTAAATGTGTTACTGCCCCACAAACGATGGGACACTTTATATCGTGTCCTGCCTGTCCTGTTGTTTGCTCATGTGATGTGCATTACAGGACGCTACTGAAAGTGCCAAAGTCGTCGCCAAATTTTGGGCTGACTCAATTTGAATTGTCATCGACACGCTAAGTAAATCGGAAGGCGCTTAATGATATCGGTGAGTAACAGTTACATATTATGTTGATATTATACCTACTTCACTTTAACTAACTCCTCTGACCTTTCAATGTTTACTAGGAATAAATAATTAATGTAACTTTAGTGCAATACTTACAATAGTTATAATAATATATTATCATAACAGAATTAAAGTTTTTTTTTTTAAATCTTATGATGATTATGATAAAATTAATTAGGTATATACAAGTAAATTGTATAAACATAGTGTATATATAGTATATTTTTATTATAATAATAGCTATTATTAATAGTATTATAAATACTGTTTTTATCCACAGAAGAGAACCGTGCAGAAATGGGTCCGCCGATATGCGGATTTTGGAGACGTAGAACATCTTAGGCCAAAACCAAAGACAAATTCATCGGCTGGATACCACAACATTGTGGCAAGGCACAAGGCTGATCCCTTCTTGTCCACCCGCGTAAAAGCAACAGCACACAATATGTGCTTACAAACTGTGAGAAATCACCTACATTCTGTTGGATTACGTTGCAGCAAGCCAGCGCGCACCTTTGCTGTCTACTGCGCACCGACAAAACCGACTACACTTTGCTAGGTTATACGTCAATTTTGATTGGAAGAACAATGTGCTGATTTTTAGCGACGAAAAAACGTTTAAGTCGGATAAGGATGAGCGTAAAGTAGTAACTTACGCGCGAATTTGGCTAACAGTATGAGTAGAAGGTTACAAGAAGTAATAGAAAAGGAAGTTTGGCCGACTCTTTATTGGTTGAATTTATTTTAATTAGTAGACGAATATGAATCTTGTTTTTATGCAAATAATGTTCATATTTAAATATAATATTTGTTCTTATTTTTATGCAAATAATGTTAATTTTAAGCCAATGTGAACGAAATATATAAACCTTAGCAATAATTAGGTATAAATGTTAATAATCTCCTCCTCTAATCCTCTTTTTAAAACCACAACTCGTAAAGTATTGAAAGTATGGTGAAGTGATGTTATTGTTATGCGGTTAGAAGTTGTCATAATTTCTTACTATCTAACATGTTGATTCACTTCACCTCTAATTTTACTTTGATTCAATTTAAATACCTACCTACTTTGACAAATTATTTACGTCCATCCTTACCAACAAAAAACTGTGTCTTTGTCAAAAAAACTGGTAAACAACAGTTTTTTACTCATTCGAATGTCTAGTATAGATAGCTTTAGCCTATATATGTTTAAAACCAGTTCGTATTAAATCATTGTATCAGCCACACAATTTTTTTTTGCTAACATACAGCCCACCAAATTTAACCTTATAACAACCAGTGTAAGGAAGGAACATATTGGAAGAAACGAGACGGATCATTTTCTAATGATCAATGTTTATCTAATAAAAAATCTAATTATTTTATTGGTTTTATTTAATTACTTTTTTACTTTTTGCTTGAGTGATTTTATTGGTCACAAAATTAATTTAATAAAGAACAAAAAGTAAAAACCAGAAAAAACCTAACAAACGAACTAACTCCTAACTAACTCCTCAGCTGGAATTGAACTCACGTCGTCGAGCTTAGATCACTCTGACGCAAGCGCTTACACTAATCAGCTATGGTGTGGTGGTGGTGGTGTGATGGTGGTTATCGTAAACCTGTTTATTTTATCTTTACCCGTGTACCCTACATGGGTAAAGATAAAAATAAATAAACCCCGTGTAGGGTAGACTACGTGCTGCGGGACTGTTCGAAAGTGATACCGCGGCCCTGGAACATAAAGGGCAAAGAAGGAACATGGATGGGTTTTAGTCAGTACAAGTCTGACACTCCCTTCCGCTCCGCCCAGAGCGGGGGGGTCATTTGATGATTTCCCATCCTAAAAAAAAAAAAAAAGGGTAGACTACGTATACGCACACAATAATAATGAGCGGCTGTATGAACATTACCGGCTCGTACAATGACAGTTACCGCTGTGTGCGATGTAAACTAATTAGCTTGGCTTGCTGTACCTACACGTTGATACATTGCCTTGAAATAACCCTGCAACTCCGGTGTATACTGTGTGCTAATACATTCAGCAGTGATGCATCGACAAGTAGGGTAATACTCACGTCACTGCGATGTGACGTCTTGTCTGACACCGTTAATGTGGAAACATACCGCTGTGGAAGTTGAAGCGGAAGCTACACGAATAAAATTAGGTTTTTGGGGTTTGCCAAGTTTCTGATTAGTTAATTTGGTGCTACATGATTGTAACGCTAGTTGGTCAGATACGTGAAACTGAAAAAATGCGATTTAGTTTACAGCGTTCCCATTTAGTCCCCACCTCTTACCATCTTACTGTCTAGCATTCACTATCACCTTTACTTATAACACCTGTTAAATGCAGACGTCGGTTCTATCGTCAGTCAGTGTCAAAGAGTGGGTGCTAGTAAAACGATATTCTTACAAGTAATCCACGAGTTCTTTTAGCACCTGTAAGCCTTATCTGGTAAGAACATTAGGTTGGGTCCCGCCAGATAATAATATGTTGTACCAACGGAGCAGCCCCAATTCCAGCTCCCGTACAGTCCCCATGCATATTGCAGCAATATCACAACAGCATGCACCCGTAGCCTCCGTACGGCTACTTATTGCACTACATGCACCCATTTAACCCTGCAGCGGCGCGCGTGAGCAATCCCGCCACGTACAGGTTAATACGGGGTGCGCAGGTTATTGCGCGGATTTACTGAATAGTACGTTTATTAGAGAGGGTTGCACAGATACATTTAAATAAGTAAATGCATATGTTTATGAAGGGAAGGTAGAGGGAGGTTTGTTGTGGTAGTATAGTTCATACGTGTTATTAAAGAGAATACGGTCTTTAAAGCGCAGGGCCACACTGCCAGCTGGCGTCGTTCGCGTCGCTCGTCGACCGTCAGCCAAGGCCATCTTTCCCATTGGGCACTCTGGGCACTTCCCCAGGGCCCCACAAGCCAAGGAGGCCCCAAGTTCCTTTAAATGTCAAAGCGAGTGGCTGTCAAATGAAACTTTACTTATTCCAGGCGGAATACTGAAATTTTCAAACTCGCTTTTACAACGCTCGCATTAAAATTTCTAAAATAAAAATTATAAACAAAGCAACAGTGCTCTCTGAGGTTTATGATATACCACCTTAAGTTGGCGTCTGGATTGACAGCCTAAGTTACACACACATATTTAGCTAAACATAATAAAGGCCCATCATTCATGGACCTTTGCAAGTTCCATATTTTTAACTAATCTCCCTTTAAGTGTCAATTTTATTGCAAGGATTTAATAATGGGCCCTCAGTGACGATGCATATGATTTTACTAAATACCTATTATTAATATTTCCGCATGAACTTGACACAAGAAATCCCAAACTATCAGAGTACCTATGTGTGCAAAATAAAATTGAGCTCGCTTCGCTCGCTCTTGCATCCTGCATGGGGCCCCATTATTGTAAAGTGCCCAGAGCCTCCAATTGGTTAAAGGCGGCCCTGGGTGTTGCTCTCCCGAAGACGATCGCAGCCGTCGACGCCGAAGCCGGCGAAAACCACCTTTAAGTTGGAATTTTTCACTTATAATGATTTATTTTTGACTTATACATTTACATTTGATTTAGTTAAGTAGCAGTAGCGAGTTTCGTATCTAAACATCAATCCAAAAGTGATATTTTTTTTAAATTATAAAATGTAATGAATTATAGACGTCAAAGAAAAAAAAACTTGCTAGTGATACTTATGCTTATGCAAATGGGTAGTTTTAAGCGTAAATCAGTTTCAGACAATACAACAACCTAACCGAAGCTCGGCATCGAATGCGGGATTTATGCTCGTTCTGCTGCCACAATAGCAATCATAGTGAGAGATAATTAGGTAAATACAAGTATATAATGCTGCAGCTAATTGGATAAACGTCGAGTTGATCACGGAAGGATTAATCTCGTAATGAGCATGTCAGACATCAGTGGTACTATTATACAGCTATAATTAGGTGAATTACGTAGCCGCCTACAATGTAATTTACCTACCTCGCCTACAATGTTACTGTAGTAGGCAAGCATAACAACATGTGCCGTCCCACTGCTCTGTGGTTATACACCACGCAGACTCAGCGTGGGTTGGTAAATGTCACATGTCTTCAAATGTTTGGTTCTAAGACATGATAGACAGAATACTCTTTATTATGTACACCACAAACACAGGTATGAGAAACATACACATCTTACTAGCACACACATTAAGTGGCAGCTAAATACATGCCCAAATAATAGTATATTGTTTTGCGGAAAATCTGCGGGCTTATTTAACAATTGAAATGGGCTTAAAAAAAGCTTTTTGTCACGAGTCTCCCTCCAAATGTTACAGCAAATCACCAAGCGTCTTATATACATACATAACAGTACCTTTAAGTAAAGGTGCATCCACACCTAAGTTACTTTTTGTGAGCAATATTTTAGAACATGTTACCAGCTAGCGTTAAGTAACTTAACTTTTGCGGTTTTCCTCTAACTCTTTGTGACCCGTTGTTGCTCACTAACACTTGCAAACAGGGTGGATACGCGTTTACAGTAAAAATACACACATCAAAAACAACTCGTCTTACGCGTCATCACGAAACCATAGCAGACTTATAACGACCTCCCATCCGTTTGATTTGCCATCAAATTGCCTTTATTGGCAACGACGAAATTAAGACACCGTGCCACACACGACACGACTCTTTATAACCCACAGGCACACAACTGAGTTCTCAACACCGTGTCGCTGATAATGAATCACTGTCATCCTTTGTGAGGAACACAGTGTAAAAAAGTCGTTGTTGGAAATCGCAGTTTATTTACAATTGGAGTCGATGCGTGTTTCATTTGACGCGCATATTAAATGTGAGTTTGACGCGCGTTTACGTGATTCTGCCAAGTTTTAGATGATTTGTAATGTTTGGTAGATACTTTATTTGTTTACGCTTTTTTTTTTGGTTAACCTTATTTGCAATAAATAAATTAAACAGAACCCATAGCACTGAACTGAGAAGAAATACTGTAGTAAAACCATGTGCACTGAAGAGTTAAATTGAATAGTTGAAATTTTCGCGTTTTGTTTTCGCTTGTTGTATTTAGTATCGTAGACTAAACTAAAGACGGTACAAGTATTGGATACAAATTATTTCCAAAAAGCAATTGTTCTCGACCACCGATTGTATCTTTTGCTATTATAGAACTTCACCTGACGGCTAGTCATTTAAATGTAAATTGCTACCATAATGCCTAGGTAGGTACTATTTTCCATGACTACCTTCACGGTGTCATAATGTTGGCGAACAGGAAATTACAAACTACGACCCATTTTCACCAGCAGTAAATGAAAGCATGATTATTATTGACACTGTTGGAATTTCGATTCTTGGTGCTAAAAATCTGGTTCAAATCAATCAGTCAAGTGTTATTTTGGCATGCATTTAGGTGAATATTTTTTACATTGTTCTTTTTTGAACACAGTTAAATTGGCACGACGGCTGAGCATAAGGTCCTGGGTTAGAGAAAAAGTGTTATTGAGTTTTTCCATCAGCAATTTCTCAGTAGCAGTCACGGAGTCTAGATTTGTGCCCGGTTGATGGCAATAGGCACGCCCCCTATTACATGGGACTTAAAAATAACTGGTGAAATGTTAGTGTACTATATTAGGTACACCTCTGCCTAACCCTTCGGGGATTACAGGCGTTGTGTTATATTATGTAAATTAGCATAAGAAAACAAAATCACCCTTCCGCCCCGACCATTAACACAATACCCTATCTAGTAAACAAGAGTCCCTACCTATTAAGACATTTCGACATCAAATCTCTATCGTTGCACACATTCCTGTAAGATTATCCCCCTTATTGCTTTCGCCTTTACTCGCGAGTTAACGCATCTAGCAATCACGCGAGCTATAAACATGATTGTGGCTATAAAACGCGGGTACGCGCGGGTGGCGCGGCCACGTGTGTCCCCGCCATTACCGCTTGCCCATGAACTACACGTTTAAGCGACATACGTTTTACTGCGACTGGTGTGGTCATATTGTAGGGTGTGACTCAGAACATCAAACTGAACAACTTTTTCCATAAGACCACCATCGATATTGTGAAAAAACGGTATTTAAGTTTTGTACTGGACAGCTGTTTTTTTTTCATGATTTCGATAGTAGTGCATCATGGCTCTTCTCTTGTACCGCAAAAGTCAATGACAATGTCAGGAGGGCGCTATTGAGCAACATTAATTGTGAACTTTTTTTGGGAAAACAATATGGCGGCGTTAGTTCTGAATGTGCTTACCACGAACTAACGCGACGAGGCTTGCGAAGCGACCGCGACAGTCGTCACCCGAGGGTCCGAGGAAAACAAGGGAGGTACGTGCATGACGCTTGACGCAACGCGCATCGCCGGAGGTCGTCAATGGGGCGTTATGTTCGGGAGTCGCAGAGGCGTTCGATCTCCGTCATATGGAATTGTGACTAGATTATGGTGAAATTTGATTGACGGCTTTATTGGCTTGACTTCACTGAACAGATTGAGGGAAGTTCGTGTGTCACCCTTTTCCATATTTATTTTCTTCGAATAGGATGAAGGAGCAGGAAAATGCTTGTTTATCGCGGTTTTTAATACCTAGGTTCTACATTCTCGTTTGCTGCCCTTAGAGATTTTTAGATCAAGAGCATATTCAAAATCATAGGATATTTTGGAAAGTTCCCGTATTTGAAATAACTGCAAACAGGTCAATGAACTTATTATTTTGAATAACTTGTACGACGGGACCAAACCTAAAATTGTTAAAAAAAATCGGCTTTTCCCTACACCTTAACGAGTTATTAATGCATATTCAGCCTTCAATGTTCCCACTGCTGGGCCACACAGGCCTCTCTATGAGAGGCAATGGGCTATAATCCACCACGCGGGCGCAGTGCGGGTGGGTAGATGTCACATGTCTTCGATGTTTGGTTCTAGGACATACCAGGTTATTACCAATATTTATGGAGGAGCTGACAAATTTTTCGCGATTTCAGGATAAAAATAAATACAATGGGTCAAAATGGGGGTCCCCATTGTATTTATTTCTTTCCAGGTTTGCAGTTATTCTAATTACATAAGCCTTGTATACTGCCACCATCATCCCCACCTATAAAATGCAAATAAGCAGTACATTGCGTGATGAACACTGTGCGGCAGACGCAAGGGATCGCAGCTAATTACACAATACAGAAACGCACTGTTAAGGCGACTACACACAAATTCGGGGTGACGCCATCACGATGTATGAGTAGGTAAGCTGTTGACTACTGTACAATATCTAGCTATTGGTAACCCTATTCACTCCTTCAACTTAACTGATTAAATTGTAGAGAGAGAGTTTTTTATACCCTGAAAGGTATAAAAAAACTCAGCGGAAAAAAACAGAAACTCTGCAAAAAAGTAATACAGCGCCATCTGACACAAATTAAGAACAAACATCAAAAACCTGAATCCCGATATTAAAGTAATCCGCTATTTAAGACCACATAGAAAAAATAACCATCGGGTAGTAGCCCACTGGCCTGCTCGGGGATCCTACCTTTTCAATAAGAGATGAGGAGCTTTACAGCCTGTTCCTCATACCCCAAAAAATGAAGTACTGGACCCGAATGTCAATATAGCTCATCGAGTTACAATAAAGAGATGACGACGAGAACGTCGTAGATCGGACAGTTTTATTAAAAACTGGCTTCTGCCCGCGGCTTCACTCGCGCTTTGGCAAATTATCCCAGTCAGTCAGGGACAATGCAGCTTATAGTTAGCGAAAGAAATATTGGAATCGGATCAGTAGTTCCGAAGATTACCCCCTACATCTAAACATACAAACATTATCTTTTTATATTTGAATAGGTTTTATTTTTGTTTGCTGTCGGATAGCAAGAGTTCTTAGATGTACTGCTTGAGGTATCTATAAGTAATAATAACAATGTGTATTCCTTATATATAATTACATAAGGCATATTTCGTTTGTGTTAACTCATGGAACAAGCTGCCTAATTATCGTTGCCCCAGCGCCAATAATTTTATCAGTGTGTGGAAATAATAATAATAAACAGATATAATTTTATTTATTTGTTATTTTTTATTGCCTTTAATCTAGTATCTTTATTTTGAAACTAAAAACATCACATTGGATGAAAATACTTGGTATGAAGACGAGATTTCATTTTGAACATATCACATGTAGAGATTTAATCAAAAGTTTTCACTCCTTAAATGTCAAGAAGACTGCGGATCTGTGGGGTAATTCTGTAGAAGTTGCCAAGTCTATTATAGACATTGTAGCACCTACCTTAGTTCTTATCTTTAATAATTGTATTGATTGTGGGGAGTTTCCTGATCTTATGAAGAATAGTAAAATAATTCCTTTATTCAAAACGGGTAGTACATCAGACCCCACAAATTATAGACCTATTTCAGTACTACCTACTTTTAGTAAAATTTTTGAGAAATTAATTCTAGAACAATTGCAAAGATTTTTTAATAAACATAAATTATTACATAGCAAACAGTTCGGTTTTAAGAGGGGTCGTTCAACTACTGATGCCGGTGTTGAACTTTTAGGACATATTTATAGTGCATGGGAAGATAAATGCGATGCTTTGGGCATTTTCTGCGATTTGTCTAAGGCATTTGATTGCGTTCTTCATGAAACTTTAATCAGGAAACTCCGCCACTACGGAATCCGGAACAGCGCTCTGGATCTTCTTACCTCATACCTGAGTAATAGGATCCAGAGAGTTGACATCAACGGAAAAATATCTCCCGGATCTATAGTAACAATGGGAGTCCCACAGGGCTCGATTCTTGGTCCTTTCTTGTTTCTTATTTATATTAATGACTTACCTTACCTCATAAAGGATAACCACGATATAGTGTTGTTTGCAGATGACACTTCGCTTTTGTTTAAACTTAAACGTCAGCAGCTAGTTACTGACGATGTAAATAGCGCGATTTCCAAAGTAGTGCATTAGTTTAACGCTAATAACTTACTTCTAAATGAAAAAAAACCAAATGCATTAAGTTTGCACTACCTCACGTTAGGCAGGTGAAAACTAGTGTGTTGGTGAAGGGCGAAGAGTTGAACCCTGAAGATAGCACGGTGTTCTTGGGCTTAACTTTAGACGCTAAGCTTCAGTGGGGCCCACATATAGATAAATTGTCTAAGAAACTGAGCTCCGCAGCATACGCAGTTAGAAAAATTCGTAATTTAACCGATGTAGAGACAGCTCGATTAGTTTACTTCAGCTATTTTCATAGCGTAATGTCGTACGGCATTCTGTTATGCGGGAATGCCGCCGATATTCAGACCATCTTTGTTTTGCAGAAAAGGGCCGTTCGATCAATTTATAAGTTGAGTCCGAGACACTCTCTCAGAGAAGAGTTTAAGGAGATTAATGTAATGACTGTTCCTTCTCAATACATATATGAAAACCTTTTGTATGCTCACAAAAATACAAAGCGGTTTAAAAAATATTCTGATATTCACAATATAAATACAAGGAATAAACATCAATTTATTGTACCCACAACAAGGCTCAAGAAAATAGGTGGATCATTTAGATGCCAATGTATACGCTTTTATAATAAACTTCCAGGCTACATACATGAACTAAGCCTTAATAAATTCAAAATTTTTATAAAACGTAAACTTTGCCAGAAAGCCTTCTATTCTGTTAAGGATTATATCGAGGACAAAAAGGCTTGGAATTGAACTGCTCCAATTGAAATCGATATTAAACTGAATTGTACCCATTTTATTTTATTTTTATTACTGTTTGACATTTTTTTTTTTTATTAATTATTGTTCGATTTAGTTGACATTATTTACTTTTTCAAGTACCTGTGGTATTATTATTATTATTTTTTTTTTTTTCTTGACTTTATTTTACTTTTTCAAGTGTCGTATTATATATATTTTTTTTGTTTATTACTGTGAATATGAGGACTACGTGGGTCATACTATTATTATTATTTTAATTTTTTAGTTAAGTTAGTTTCACGATTGTCTGGCAGTTTGAGTACTTTATGCGGCCTACCCAAAAGTCCTTTCTTTGGTATTGTTCGTCGTGTCGTTGAGCTCCTTGGATTACGAGTCGAGCTACACGATCACTGACAAATGCTTGCACTGTCTGGACAGGTCCACTCAAATCTGTGTGGTTATTTCTTCAAAATACCATCTCGGACATTAATCTACATGGTCCTCATATGACTTGAGCAATGTCTGGACTTTAAAAGAGACTGTGACCTCTGAGTTTGTTTCGGATGTTACTTCTCAGAGTAGTCAGGTACGAAACACCGGCCCCATCTAGTTTTAAAAAACAACATGTTGTGACATGTAAAAGAGTTTTGTAAACCAACTTACAGAAATAAATATGATTTGATTTGATTTGATTAGATAATTTAAATCTAATATTAAATTGTTTACTATTTCAGTACCAAAATAACAGGAATATTATTAAAACCCGAATTAGGTACCTTTGTACCTTTTAAATTAGACTCTGGTATTATTTTGACGTTTTCCCACATATACCGGTTATCAAAGGCGAAGTATTTTTACAATGAACAGCCTATTGGCTCCAGAGCCCTAAGCCTGTTATGATTCGTGTCGGTTCATTGGTTTATTAAAAAGGTCCGAATAAATATAGAGCCTTCTGTAGAAAGTTTATTTTTATAAGTTCGTTAATAAACTGAGCCACTTTTGTCGGTTAATTAAAAAATAAAGGCTTCTTTTTAAAAAGCTTACAAATGGTCTTCCGGTCTTGTCCCAAGTTTTAGATAACTGTACCCATAAAAAAGAAAGAAAAGTAAGTTGTACGTTCATTACGTTCATTCGCTTGCTAAATAGAAGACTCAAATGTGTACAAAAATATGGGAACTAAGCTGTGGATCTAACAACGAATCATTTTGTTGGCGCCCAACTGGGACACGGACGGACGTTGTGCCTTTTTCTAGCTATCAATGTCATAACTTGTTAAGTTGCAAACCTGAACACATAGAAAAATGATACTTTAAGAATAACCAACTTCTCCTGCTTTCTTTTTCTAAAGTATCTGTCAGTGTCCGGTGTCCGCCAATCCGCAATTTGTCCACAATAGTCTGGCTGATCCTTAAAAATAGTGCACCACACGGTCAGTGTGAAAGACCACTCAGCGTTAAACATCGCCCGGCAACACAGACATCAATAACTTTGGTTGCGGCCACACCCAGCAATGGAAGCCGAATCGCTTGATTACGGCGGATGGCCCCATTGTTACATCATTTACTGCCGCTTTATGGTGGCGACTTTATTTACTGCCCCATTTTACTTTCTACGACGTTTTCGTTTCAGGAATATTTTTTGGCTAGAACTTTAGGGAATATTTTAAGTGATTGGAAACGTCATTTGGAATAAGAGTCGTGCTGGGAGACGTAAGTCGACACGCAACTTGTAACTTACACTGTGAAGCTCGTAAACTCAGCGTGGTTGTTTCTAGACTAAAGTATCTTTTGTTATCTAAACATAATTTGAAGCGATATTTTTGGTAGTCGCGTTCAATCAATGTCAACGTCCAATTTTATATTTTCTTTTTTAACGTCCTCTCCAAGCCGTGTGATATCAGTTACTTTCCAAGAACTAGGTATCTTACATTCTTCTAAGATATTCTTTTGTAGAATTATCTATCGTAGTATAATATTACCTCTTCCATTTGCCAGCTCCATCACTTATGTACAAATTAAAAAAGCATAGGTACGCTAGCATATATAGCTATCCGAAACTGTCAAATTTTCCCAATCAACCTTGAACCTAATGCTATAGCGATAAAGTTGAAAATCTATTAAAATAATTTGACCGATTGAAGTAGCTTGATGTGCTGGCGTCTATACTTAAAACCTCAGCCGTCACATTCAAGGAAATCGATAAAACAATCGAGTCATAAAAGCAAGAATAGAATATAATTTAAAAATAAATACCTTTCAGCTATGAAACCGGGCGTTATTTCGCCGTAAACTTTATCACCATAAAAATATGGTGTTTTTACCAGTAAGCAATAAACTTTCTATTGCTGCTATAATAACTGCTTCGAGAATTGATAACTGAGTTTTATATTCTGCTAACTATTGCCTTCGAGTTCACGTGGGAGCAATCTACTCAAGTTGTGAATCAACCTGTGTTTGTGAAAAACTTATGAATGTGCATCTGCTAAATTTACTGACAGATCACCACCAGTCGCCGTTTATGTACAACACTGAACGAAATACTCGTTCAGTGTTGTGTGTACACTAATACCCATCACCCACTATGCTGCTTAAAAGCTACTTGCTACAAAATCAAATAGTCGCCAATGAGAAGCTAGAATGTCCCAGCGCTAGTATTCACGCAAGCAGCATCCAATTTAAAGGGTAAACGTACATCAAAGTTATCTAATTAGATAACTTTGATGTGTGTAATTATACTTTTTAGCTTTATCTCTAGGTTGGCAACGCAACTGCGATGCTTCTGATATTGTAGATTTCTAAAAACGACGGTGACCACTTATCACACATTGATCGTTTACTCGTTTTCGATCTTACAAACCAACATCATCATCATCATCATCATCAGCCTATAGCAATCCACTGCTCGACATAGGCCTCCTCAATCGCACGCCATTCAACTCGACTTTCAGCAATTCTCATCCAGTTACTACCAGCCACCCTGCGAAGATCGTCACTCCACCGAGGCTGAGGGCGTCCCACCTTACGTTTGCCGATTCGCGGTCTCCACTCAAGAACACGTCTACCCCAACGGTCATCGGTTCTACGGCAAATATGACCGGCCCATTGCCACTTCAGCTTACTTATTCTGTGAGCTATGTCGACAACTCTGGTTCTCTGTCGGATCACATCGTTTCGAATGCGATCTCTCAGAGAGACTCCAAGCATAGCTCGTTCCATAGCTCGCTGAGCGACCTTTAATTTATGGACCAGCCGTACTGTGAGTGTCCACGTTTCGGCTCCGTAAGTCATATACAAACCAACATCAAACATTAATTTAAATAATTATGATTACAAATAAACAAACAAGAACAGTAAAAATATTGTAAAGCGATTCGCTATCATACCTTATACGACATTTATATTTCTAAATGTTTTACTACTTGAGATAGTCGACATCTGCACTTAATGTAGTTTCAATAATAAAATGTTGGAACTTCAAGATTGTAGTGTTTATAGCCGCTTAACATGTTATCAAACCTTATATGTGTTTTGTGATAACCTGAGGTTGGTAAAATGTTATGTGCCTCTCTTATCTGTTCCCGCTCTGTTTTCCATAAAAGGGATCTTTTGGAAATTTCAAAAAATATTATGTTATTGGCAGACACTTTTTGTAATTTATTCCATCCCGATTGCTCTAAAAACGGTACAGGAATACATAAAGAGGAAACTGGCTTGACCGTGAGCCACAAAATCGAAGGCATATGACATCCTGGTGGAAAGCACAGCGGCTCGGTATCCGCACTGGCCTGCATGCTCGGTACCCGCACTGGCCTGCATGCTGGATACTGGGCCAATCCCTCTCTCTGAGGTCCAGTGTCCCGGCTGTGGTAACACAATAGGCTGATTATGCTATCTTTGAGTATTCTTTTTAATCGTATTGTACTTTTGATTAGTGAACAAGGCTCTGACCTCACAATATGCATCTATAGTTTACTCGAATGTTGTTGAGACGAGACTCCTGGGACCACTAAAACTTTCGTAAACACAGGTGCGTCGATTTATTGAGAAAGACAACACAAAGCCGAACCTACCTAATGAATGGTACAATTACCCCAAACAGGGCTCCAGAGAACTGTGCAAATGTGCGTTTCTTTCACTAACGGCAATAATCATTGTACAAAAAAACTGTGCTCTTTCGTATAAACTATTTCAAGTCGTACTTGCGATTTGTAATTGATGATGATGTTTTATTTTTTTAAATTGGTTTTAGCAAACATTGTTATTAGATTTCAAAATGTTTTAAAATCTAAGTAAAGTCACTGTTCCTATCTGAAAAGGTACAGCGAAACAAACTTAGAGGTCCCAGTCTTTTTATCGATCCTTATACATATACCTACTCCATCAATATGTGTGTTCATTCAATTATCCATTACTGTACAGACAGCACATATGTACTGAAACTCCTTAGAGGCACCAGTGGCGCGTGAAACTAGTCTGTCGATACGACACGATATAGAGCGGTGACATGATACTGACGGGCGCTGATTGAGTCAGTGACTGGTCACTGCTGCCGATATCGATACCACATTTGGCTTCTATAGACGTTTAATAACATCTGCAGTCGTCTTACAATTTATAATACCAAATTGATAGCGAGTTTTCATGACTTGATAAAACATCGAGATTCCTTCGTTTTAATATTAATTTAAAATTCACGGTGTAAACAAACCCTTCACATAGCCGTCAACCAAGCATTATGTACATCAAACTAAGTAACTTTACGCAAAAAATATTGCTGGGAATCGACTTTTTTTTGGGGTGAATAATCACGTTTTACGGTAGGACTCGATGGAAAGCACTCAAAGCATTGTGCTGATGGATGGATTGAATAGTACGGGGATCGTGGAGGTGTGTAAAGTAAAAATCTTTCTTTAAATCGTGTGAAAAAGTTGGAAGTTTGACCCCTAATATCTCCGTAACTAGACGGTTCCCAGGTATGGTCAAGAACATAAAAAATATTGCAAAGATGGGGAGAACAAGTGCCTTTCGGCTGTGTTAAAGGTCTATTTACACCCTTTATGTATAAACCTTCCATAAGAAAGTCTCTAAATTATAGTCAAAACAGCATAAAAATGAATGTGTAGTTTGGAAAAACTAAGCGGTGCCGCAAACAGACACGAGAAGCAAAAACTTATTTGGTATTATTTATGCGTAATGGCTGTTGTACCTCGGAGAGTTTCAGACAAAAACATTTACAAACCGGAAACTGGGAACATAATAACAAAAACATAATTTACCGATACAGCCCCATTAATACCACTACGAACGATTAACAGCCAAGAGATAAACAATAGTTATCAACAACCGAAATTGCCAACCTTTAACTTTGAAGGCAGAGGTCTGGATAACAGCGGCTAGCGGGGCGGGTAGCATTAGTGAGGCGGGTAACATTAGTGAGGCAGGTAGCATTAGTGAGGTGGGTAGCATTAGTGAGGCGGGTAGCATTAGTGAGGTGGGTAGCATTAGGGAGGCGGGTAGCATTAGTGAGGCGGGTAGCATTAGTGAGGCGGGTAGCATTAGTGAGGCGGGTAGCATTAGTGAGGCGGGTAGCATTAGTGAGGCGGGTAGCATTAGTGAGGCGGGTAGCATTAGGGAGGCGGGTAGCATTAGTGAGGCGGGTAGCATTAGTGAGGCGGGTAGCATTAGTGAGGCGGGTAGCATTAGTGAGGCGGGTAGCATTAGTGAGGCGGGTAGCATTAGTGAGGCGGGTAGCATTAGTGAGGCGGGTAGCATTAGTGAGGCGGGTAGCATAATAAAAATATAACAAATGTCTCTTTCGTGCTTTTAAACAAAAGTAAAAGGATGTACGTAGAATGCCTCCTTTGATTTATTGAAAAGGAAGATGCGACTCAAATGACCAGCCATCATTTTGACAACACACGCGGACACTTAGGTTATCAATAATATAAATACAATCAATGCTTACCATGTGTGTTTAACCACTTTATACAAAGCCAAAAATATCTTAAACTTGCATGATTATCTCCAACCACGCTGATTCCTACCATCGCCCACCGTCGCCCCGCTACCCGCTATCATCGATACCTCGTTCAGACATAGCGTGTTGACGATGGGACCCTTCCGTTCAGTAAATATTTACCTACCCACTTAATTGCTTGATCCTGTTAACAATTAAAATATTAACCGACTAAGAACTTGGTATTTATTTATTACAACGAAATACAGAAGAATGGGGTAAAGGTGTTGTTGGAAACTTTGTAATTTTCTAAGTGGCTGTAACGAGTATCTAAGTACTTGGGTACCTTAATGCTGTTTCGGTCTACGTCATCAACTATCAACGCCGGCTGACGTTGAAAACTAGCGCTATAACTCTGAGTCGCAACATAAAACTGAACATTGGCCGTTTTCGACGCATAATTTCCTCGTGAATGTGTTTTATTTTAAAATTTTTGTCCACCATCAATCTCCTCGAATGTGTGCACACTCTAACCTAGGTAAGTTAATTCCTGTTATGTTAATGTGTTTGTTGATTATTATTTATAGTAGTGTTTCAAAATAATATACATCGCTTCATAGAAATGTGGCTTTCAAATCCCTGAATTTCGATCAAAAAATTCAAGCAAGCCTTTTAAGTTGAAACTATTGTTTTACATATAAAATTATTTTAAGGTATTAAAGCATAGATTATTTACATATATTTAACAGTTTCAAAGTACTAACACTTTGAAACTGTTAAATATATGTAAATGATCTTATTTCCAGGTTTTTTTTCAATCTTGTCTTCAAGTCTCGACTCTCGAGTCTGCAGTAAGGTAGTAAGCGTGCACTTTAGTCGCCAAATTTTTGCTTACCATCAGGTAAGATAGTAACCAAATTCGAGCTAATCCATTACTAGTTTCTGCCCGCGGTTTCGTTCGCATTTAAAATTAGCCTAGCTTCCCATAAGTTAATAATATTGATTTCCGATCAGTAATTTCGAATACTATCTCCTACATCCCAAACTTAAAACTCTCTTTTAAATATTAGTGTTAGTGTAGATTCCGAAAAAACTAATAAAAGCTATTTAGTATACTGTATATAGCCTAGGGAGTAAGTTTAACTAAGTAATACAAACGTCTGTAAATAAACGTGTACCATATTGTTTTTCTCAGCGTGTCGATGACAATTCAAATTGAGTCAGCCCAAAATTTGGCGACGAGTTTCACACTTTCAGTAGCGTCCATCAGCTCCTGTGATGTGCAAGCAACAGGACACGATATCAAGTATCCCAACATGTATGTACCTTATTCATTCATAATACTTATTGTGTTAGTGTGGAGCCCAGGTGCTAACCGTAGACTTACCTAGTACGTACCTGCATTACGGTCAACTCCCCCGTAATCCAGCTTACTTATACTCTACTACTGCATTGTGTTAATTGGATCTGAACTAATTTAGACAATAACGCATGCGACAGATATTATGATAGATGTTTAAGATCAGTAACCTAGTATTATACATCGACCTCGTCACTGCTTTACCACCTTGAGGTTGAATGTCAGTTGAACGTCATAAAACGACAAGAAGTCTTGGAAAAAGTGACATTCTAGTCATAGTTATAAATGTTTGGCTGAACTAAGCTACCAAAACGCCGATGGCACTCCTGTGGATGTCGTTGTCGAAATTCGAAATGCTATGAAAGCGATTGCCACTACACTATAAATATACTTAAACTATTTATCAGATTTATTTAAGAGAGGATGGATTTTAGGCTGTTGAAAGGTTAGGTTAGGTTGTTGTTGTTTTAGGAGGTTGAAAAAGTGTTGATACTTATCAAGTAAAATAAACAAAACATATAGGTAGGAATCCTATTTTCATCCTATACCACACAATACTTGTATGTATAGGTAGTCTAAAACATAATTTTGTAACACGATTATTTCCAAATTGATGTGTTCATCAGCTCTCATCGCATCGAACTCCATTAGGGTTCCCGTCAATACATTCACGGCATTGTGTGCGGGAGCCGAGGTGAGCAGAACGAGAGCTTCCGCGCGGGCGGCGCCCGATCACGTGGAAACGGAAGATAACGATGTGACACACATTGTGGTATCCAGGTGAACTCGGTACGTTACGAGGTATGATGGTTAATTTTAGAGCCATTTCTGTGAAAATACCTTGATCATTCGTACACAAGTCACGTACACTGTTTTAACTGGTCAATAATAAATTTAACTTATAAAAAACAATTTACAGACTAAACATCATTATTATGTATATTATTCAATATCTAAACTCAAATCTACCACAAATTCAGTGTCTTCTCATTTTTCAAGAACTCCCTTGACATTATTTTCGATAAATAAGGTAGGCATGTACCAAATCTCCGTCGGCTTTACATAATCCTCTTGGAAAGCCTTCTGACCCTCGGGAGGGATCCTACTCCTCATTCAGACGTAAATTAAGGAGTTTTTCCTGATAAAAAGAGTATTAATTATTAAATGTATAAACCTTATAATTGTTAGGCTAGCTTTACTTACGTAAGTCTTTCTGAGGAGTTCTGGTAGAAATAATTACTATATAATTAACAAGTGAACCGCCCTTGCTATGCACGGGTGAAATATATAACGAATGTGGCGACATGTTAAAACATCGGTATTTATATGCTTTATCTAAGTCGAAAATAATTATGTTAAACATAACGTAAACCTTCGCAGTAATTCAGAAATATTTCTCCGAATAATGAAAAAAGACAATCAAAATCCATAGCGAAATATAAGTAGCATAAAAGAACCAACCGGTCAAGAAAAATAACTTTAAATGGCTAATAAACGTTATGAGAAAGGTGATATCGACAGAATTTTATACTAAGAATGCATGAAGTTCATTTTACGTCGTAAAACTGCTTGTTATACGCAAGTTGTAAAATATACCCGAGACAACTAGCTCATAATATTATATTCATAAACTATAAACTGATATTAGGATACCTATTACTATCATATAGAATATCTGGCCTCGTTGTATTATATATATAATGGGCTGGTGTCCGCAACTCCACGTCCAAAGCGCGTATTTTGAGTACGAAATATATGGTCTCTTACCCACTAATAGTTTCGAAACACTTTTATAATAAGCCTATAATGTTCCCACTGCTGGGACACAGGCCTCCTTTTTTTTTATTGTAGTGCATCCGGTATGTTCGCGTTTGCGCATACTGATGATTTTTACGCCTTAATGCGCAAAAAAACAAATTCCATCTTGTCAAGAGCGCGGTCTAGTTCTAACAGCATCCTAAGTATGTTGATAGAGAAGTACGACGCACCTTGGTTGTCGCACGCTGTGGAGGTACTGGTCAGAAGACCCCACACCTAATAATTTTGATTTTGTCTTTTGCTTGTTTTTGTTTACTAACAATAGTTTTTAAGAACAATGTTACTAACAATTGGGCCTAGTTGCCATAAATAAACAAATATTTAATTTAATTTAATTTTATAAGAGCGAGTGGGCTAATAGTCCACCACGCGGTCCCATTGCGAGTTGGTAGATGCCTCATGTCTCCGATTTTTTTATTCTAGGACGTGTCGGTGTCCTCACGAAGTTTTCTTTCACAGTTAGCACACTATTGGTAAAACGCCCAAATCTGTATCAGCCTTCACAACTCCAATATTAGTGCGTTATAAAACTCAAGTGCCCCCGACCCGTCTGCTTACCGCGGATGATACCCGAGCGTAATAGCGACGATTACCGAATGGAATTGCCCATAAAATATGACCCTACAGACTACGGCGGTCTATTATGATGTGGTACAAAGGCACTTTTTCACGGTGCTAGCAACTTGGACATGATTTTTTACAAATTGGAAAAAAGTGTAGGAATACTAATATTATAATGTGAAAGCAACGGATTTCGATGAAGCCATAAAAATTATGTTCGGATAAGTTGTGGGTTCAGTGAAACTCTAACTGAAACAACTCGATGTTCCTCCGACTGACTCCATCCAGTGAATGAGAAGCTTTAAAATCTGTAATTATTCACTTTAACACAAACACACAGTCGCGCTCATTATGTGGCACGTGCTATTTTAATTTGGAGTAGTGGACTGTATGAGATCTATAGAGGGCTTTAGATATACCTAAAATAAATATAATTTGGTGAAAACTGGCTGAGATTCAGATCCTTGACTAGAATAGGCAATTTGACTCCAACCTCAAGCTTGCTGATGCAGCTTGCTGCCGCGTGGTTGGATGTGACGTCACTACGGGCTTATAAAAAGTTCTTTCGGGATCCGAATAGCAGGCACACACAAATTAATGTCTAGGATTGTTCTGATACGATCAGAAACCACTATATCACAATAGTAGACGAAAGGTCAGGTACATTGTGGTAATCGACACATCGCCGTGCACGGCAACGCGTTCCTGCTTCCCTTTCGGAAGTCGAACGTCGACTCAATGCAGCATCAAGATGGCTGCTCGCCGTCATTTCACCAGAAGTGAGGTAGAAGGCATATAACAATTAATCGAGCTAAACACTACTTTAAACTAGACAAGAATCGAACACATTATGTACAGAGGCGGAATTAATGCCATAGACATTTTCTAAAACTTTGGTTGCTGCAGAGGCAAACAGCGGTAGGTGCAATTCCGAAAAATTAAAGCATAATGTGATTAATTTTACGCAAAACACGAGTCAGCGAAACTAGATTAAAAACCTCACTAATGAAAGCATGATACCACTTTCCACAGTTTTCATGGAATCCATCGCCATTTTACCGCGTCAGACCAAAATCCGAAGCGCTTCGTGCGATAACCAATCACTGGCGCTTTTCACGGGAAAATTATAATTCGATGTACGTAAAATTATAGTACGATCAAATTATCTGCCGTCAAAGCCTCCACCCGGTGTCCGGACCGGACAGCCGCTGTAATCACGTTACGGACCGCACACGGCGATGCGGCCCGGTTTGTGTTCAGTTAAGAAATACATAATTGTGTCACGGTTGTGTACAGTTTTAATTATTATTGTTGTTGGTGTATAAGTGACTGTTGACAATGTGTTCCTGAGAAGTTTTGTCTGAACAATGAGTTTGAACACTTTTATAAATATGAGAGAACGATTTTTTAAAACCCTCTCAATTCTATTTGTTAAGTACATACGTAATATAATAGTGCAACTTTTTAACATAACTTAGCATATAATCACGCTTGTTTTCCCCAAAGAGTTAGGCAGTGGTATGACCTACACTACACCCACATTTCACAAATTAAGATTAAGTCCCGCCAAGTAATAGGAGGCAAACTGCACACAATTCCAGACTCCGGGTTACTAGAAATTCCAGTCGCTAACTATCAACGTATTATTTGATAATTTAATACAGGGGTGTGACAGGGGTGACAAGCAATGAAGAAATAAAACTTCTTGAGATATTATCCCACGTACATAATACATGAGTTGTATATAATATAAGATACATACATAAAGCTATGAGTAAGTTTCGCTGTTCGCGCGAAGTTTAATTTTAATGTGTCGTAAAACGTCTCCGTGTGCGGTCATCTTTACGAGTGGCCAGCTAGAGTTGTGCAGGTCAACTAGTCAGAATTTATCGATAATTATGTTATTGGATGGTCCATAAACACACTACTTTTATTTTATAAAAACAAATCTTAAAAATATCTTATGTATTTGGTATGTCTATCTTTCAAACGATTGACTTTGAGAAAACTTTTAGGAAGCTCGATGTCATTTTAAAGACCTATCTATAGACCCCCCGCAGGTAAAGGTTTAATGACTTTTTTATTTTTAGTTTAAATTCCATGTATGGGGAGCACCCCTTTATCTTTTAATTTCTTTATTTTTGTATAATTATCGTAAAGCGGTTCACAGAATACTAGATGTATTCTGTGAACCGCTACCAAGTTTCAACTGTGTAGCCCTAATAGTTTCGGAATCATGTGGCTGTGACATACGGACGGACAGACAGACAGACACGACGAAACTATAAAAGTTCCGTTTTTTGCCATTCGGCTCCGGAATCCTAATAAAAATAATAAATTATTGGGAATTGGACGCTCGCATGACCAGCTAGCCTAATGAAAGCATTCCAGCTATATTATTTGCGTACCATTGCAATCTGCAAACTTCCCAACAAATGGTTCTACTCTTCCTCGCTAATAGTATCCAAATATTGCAACTATCTACTAACCAACTTTTTCAATCAATGCTAGCGTGTATTTTTTTAGTTTTATCTATAGAACCGTCCAATCAGTCCGTACTTTTGTTTGGTCGGAATGTAGAAGCGCGGCAGTTATTTGTGAGGCCTTTGTTTTTGGTGGACGAAATTAAAATGCAAATGACGATGATGGTATTTTAAGGTTCTGCGGATGTCAGGTAAGTAGGTGTTGTACGGCAAACGTTGATTTAACAAGAGAAAGTAGTTTACTAATGTTCGTTGCCATGAATTAAATTGCTTAATCATTTTAACTTTATCCAGTAAATACAGCCAAAATTTAAATCAATTGATTAATGATAATACTAATAGATCCACCGCTCTGCTTAACGGATTCATATCGCTCGCACTACTCTTTATCCTTTGCTATCGACTATAATACTTTAATATCGATACCGATAAATCAAATCATCGATATGTAGCATCTCTATTGTATTGTGCTAGCCAAATGGAATATGAATTTATGGCATTTCACCACCTTGACACTAGTTTTATGGAGGATAGTGGACCTTAGTTGTTTTATTACTTGCCCAGTGTTGGGCGAAGAGCGCCCCAATTTACTCTTATTAATTTCACATTTATGAAAGGTGTTTTTGGATCGTGGGGTGCTTTCGAGTTGTGCGAATTAATGGGTTAGCTTTGCTACGTAATAGCCTAAAATAAAAATTCATATATTTAAATAGACTGACTGCCTTTTTGGTCTAGTGGTCATAAGCGCAACTGCTGAGAATGAGGTCCTGGGTTCGATTGCCAGGTCGAGCAAAATGTTATTGGGTTTTTCCATCCGGAATTTCTCAGCTGCCACGGAGCAAGGATTTGTGTCGCCCCCTATTATATGGGACTTAAACATAACTGGCGAAATGTGGGTGTACTTGTTAAGTACACCTCTGCCCAACCCTTCATGGATAACAAAGCAATGTTATTCCTGAAAATTAGTTATAAAAACACAATTTTACATGTCACTATAAATTATGTTTGAAAACTAGACTAGGTCGGTGTTTCCTATTCGATTAGTTTGAGAAGAAACACAAACAAACTTAAAGTTCAGACATAATCTTGGACGGTGGAGGACCATGCAGATATATTTTAGGAAATAATCTCACAGATTTGAGTTCACCTGTCTAACCCGTACAGACATAAACATACTTCATTCCTGGCTACATCACAATGCTGGTATATCTCGCTGAATTACTGTTGTAATCACCTCGTACTATGCAGTGCAGTTGGCAACCTTGCCAAGTCTTAATGCCATGAATAAATTGGTTCGTGTCTGGGAGCAACTCAATCATAGTTTATGTTATTGACTGACAGACTGTTTGTCAATGAGGGTTGGCAGGTGGGCTGCAGACGTGACTAGCTGTGATTAGGATTGAGGTGGACGAAGAAGAATACCTATATCTATGTAAGTACTTCTATCTTTTTTTGTATTTAAGCCTTCGTCTATATTGGC
Source organism: Noctua fimbriata (assembly GCA_905163415.1). Classification (NCBI taxonomy): domain Eukaryota; kingdom Metazoa; phylum Arthropoda; class Insecta; order Lepidoptera; family Noctuidae; genus Noctua; species Noctua fimbriata. The sequence continues at coordinate 18,909,423 of LR990930.1, read as the reverse complement.
TGCGACTCTCTAAGGCTCCTGCACAGCCTCGAGTTTAAAGCTATGAGGAACAGGATATAAAGTTTCTCATCCCCGATTGAAAAAGGAAGATCCCTTGCTCAGACGGGTGTTGTGTCTGTGTCTGGTGTGTTACTGCCATACAGTTATTGTCGGGTTCTTGAACATATCCTTACCTCGCGAATAATTTTGATCGCACGATGCAGGATTTTTATCTTTCATCTTGTGTCATTGATGTCGCTGCTGGTCATATTTGTGGCTATGTCGTAATACGCTTGTCGCTTGAGCATGTAACCCGTGACCAAGCGGTAGGGTCGACACCTCACAGCTAGGTGTAATACGTACTGAAACCTACTATTCTATTCCTTGCGCCACCCCATCTTCCTAGCGCGGCGTGCTTTGCTGGGGGGCTGCTGCATAAATCTATTTATAGTTTGTAAATAATGTAGGTACATACACAAAATAAAATAAAAGATATTCTATTCCTTGTGAATCGTTGAAGGTATGATACAAAAACATAGCCACTGTAGGAATGTTACTGTCAAACTTTACTAAAAACCAAATTTAATCTAAACGCGATCTACTCGCACACACGTCACCTCTCTGCATCTCAGCAAAAAACAAACTCGAATTTCATTCCCATTGCCTTCAAACACAGCGTAAAAGGAAAATTAAAAGGCTCCAGTGAAACCAGATAGACATCTTACCGTCGAGATCAATTGTCGGAGCGTACCGATCCGTTCCGACAGTCTAACCGGGACACGGCAATACGCTCTCCACGGTCGGCTGCCGAGCGCACAGTCGGCAATATCGTCTGCGATACATTGCGCATAGATTAGTCGTCGGTACGGATGCAACACGGAGCTATTTACCGGATTTTATATTTTTATGGACTATAATTTCTAAACGAATTAAAGAAAGAAAATACATTTATCCGAATAAGGTATACAGGCTTGATGTTGTGGTATTCTCCACAATGAGTCACACCAACACATCAAAATATTACTATAAAAGTAAATGAAGTATGCGCATACTCGTCCAAATAATAATAGTTTTTGTTTCATCGAAATTGAGCCAGGATTTACAAAGTTACCGAGTTGTAAAGGTTCACCGCTTTTTTAAAGAAGATCGGCTTTATAGGGCTCTCTTAATTTCAGATGCATTCATAAATGAAAGTATGTACATTATATGAAGCAATTATTGGGCTTTTCTTTACATGTTATGTATTTTTTTTACTAAGCTGCGCAAAGTAAAAAAGAAGAAACAAATATTTTACTTAATCTGAACATCTAAACGCAATCATTTGCAATATCGAAACGTAGAAACAGTCACGTAAGCAATTGAGTTACCATATTCAACATTACTACTGACGTAGTTGTCTATCATACAGTGTTCTATGGATTTTTTTACGCTCCATTGAAGTTGACAGGAAAGCGCTGTTGCTAAACATTCGTGAAATGTATGGAAAAAATAAGATGGCGGCGTTAGTTCTGATGTTGCCCACGCGACAAACATGGTTATAAATTATATTATTCTAGCCAAATGCAATCATCATCTGCCGAGCCTTTTCCCAACTATATTGGGGTCGGCTTCCAGTCTAACCGGATGCAGCTGAGTACCAGTATTTTACATCTAGCCAAATGCAATATAAAAAAAATATGCTGTGATTACCTTTTATCTTAATTTGACCGAGACCTATCTTTTGAGAGTATTTTTACGAATGTACGCGAGCTTTATGTGCTGCTTTTCTTTTTTGCGTTAAGTGTTTGTGTTAGCGATTACTTTAAATATTATTGCTACTAAATTAACATAGTGATACAAATATTATTACCACATGGTACAGAAAAAGGTGTTATTTCACTAGAGTTCGTACACATTGGCACAATACAATATTTCATAACTATTTTAGTGATCCACAGTAAGAAAAACAATTAAATTTATAGAGACACCGCGAAAGCGCAGCGAGCCAAAGTATGTAGGTGTACTCGTATCGCATCGCATCAGCGCGGTCGCTTAATCGGATTTTGCCGCGGAGGCCGTACTTTAACGATTAATATAGATCTCAGTCATTTTTTAAGATAGCAAAAAAAAACATTCTTTTTTCTCGAGTTACCTATATTTTGACATGCTGCTAACAAAACATTGGTGTGACACATTACAGAAGATAAAAAAAATACAGCGGTTGTTTTATGTGCGTCGATGTCCGCTCCATCCTGAATAGTTGTGAGACTGTGCCGCACACCTGTGTAAAGTGTCGGCTCTGCGCCTCTCGCTAATCTTGCGATAGGCATTTGACTAGCATTTCCTACAACCGATTTGTTGTGGCGGCGATGATATGCAATATGCTCTGGAGCATATTGCATACCATCGCCGCCGGAACATAAAACAATTGCCCCAACTGCAGGCGAAACCAGCTACATCTAGAGTGTGCATGGATCTTTTGGCGCGTGGCCATAATCGGAACTAAAGCCATCTTATCTTTTCAATACATTTCATACACAATTTGCAAGGGACATCGACACAGAAACGATTACCATGTCTTCAGTACATTATTTCAAATACTTAAAAAAAATTCATAGCAAATTTTAAATAAAAACAGCTGTTTCCTACAAAAGCGCAATACCCGTCATCGGTCAAAATGAATGTAACAGCTGTTTTTTTTTAAATGCGTCGATGACCCTTCCACCCTGTATACGTAGCGCCCCTCCGACAACGTTTTCATTATTTAAGCCGCTGCCCCATATAGGACAAGTTTTACATAGTCTGATTTGATTCTGAGTTATTACCTAGGAGACTCCAAGTTAGGGTATCTAACGTGAGCGTGAAAGTGAGTTGGTCTGACTCTGATCGCGGCATATGATTGTTCGTCACCGCCTTATGGAAATAATAATATTTATTTTCTAATGAAAGTAATAGTAGCTGGTTAGTAGTTTAACGGCGCGGTTGGCGCAGTGGCTGAACGATTGCCTACTGTGGTATTGCGTGTCGCGGATTCGATTCCCGAACGGAACAAATATTTGTATAGCCTATATCTCGTTGTTCTGGGTCTAGCTGTTTGTAATTATGTGAGTTTAAATGTTTGTAAATGCACCCACGATACAGGAGAAATTCCTAGTGTGATGCAAAAATTAAAAAAAAAAAAACAAAATACAAAATAGCAATGAATACAAGGTAGGTTAGGCAAGTTAGTAATCTTGCGAACTACAAAAACCAGCCAACTCCGAGTCGGGCTCGTGCATGAAGGGTCTGGAACTAATATTGCAATTTGTAATTATGACAATCGGATAAACCGTTTAGAAGATAATTATATTATGTATTTGAAAAATGTTAGCGTGCTAAATAGAGTAATTTGGTTACAGCGCCCTCTAGCGTTGAGTAGTTGAACTCGTTGTACTGCGCGCGTTCATTGGTCAAATCAAACAGCGTGCGCTTCCCTGGCTTCCAGTTTCACACTTCCGTCCCTTTTCACGAAATCTCTCGCACAGATTGCAGGAAAGCGAGAGGTGTTGGTGTGTGAGAGATATATTACAGATTTGAATAATTAGACAAAACATTATTAGTGTAAATAGGCACACATCCGTTTCAGACTACTTGACAAAATAATCAGCTACACAATGTCATACAATATTTTACAAAAACTGCATTTTTACAGAAAATTTTATTCAGTTTTATTTAGTTTTTTTTTCTCATATAAGATAAGTTTTTATAATAAGTTGTTTTCCACATAACTCGCTCGTTCCTACGTATAAAATATGTTTGCTATAAAATATGAACGTCTCACAGAAATCTCATCACAGTAAAGTGTTCATCTCATGTTGTTTAGTCAGGAAAGCGATTTCTGAAACGACATATTGTTACTCATGTCGTGTACAGTCTAAAACGATACAAATAATAGCTTTTCCAACCAGGGACCACAAAGGTTACACTGTAGGGGTTAGAAAGAAAAAGAAAAAAGAAAAGAAAGAAAACACATTTATTTGGCACATGCCACAAGTGCACAGAACAAACAAATAAAAATAAATTAAATAACTTGAATTTACACAGTAAAAAAGTTATTAAAGTTAAGTTTGGTGAAAAACCCTACAGTAAAGGCCAAAAACATTGTTAATATTTAAGGAAACCAATATTGTGAAGAGAGAATAAAATAAATGAATACTTTTGACATTATGATTAAAACTAAAAAAAAAAAGTATAATAACTGGTTCACGACACTCGATTCTTGACACTTCAGGCCTTGAAAAAATGTAAACATATGCACATGTCACAGACATCACAGTGGATCACGCAATACTAACAATAAGTAAAATTACTTCGGCACATGTTTGAACCGAATGTTCGACCGAATTCGACATTTGGATAAATCCACATTTGGGTCATCTCTATTTACTATAGGCTTGGCGGCAATAACAGCATGACAAATGATGGTGTGCTCAACCTGTGTCCTGCAAACCATGCTGTCAGAGGCAATCGACACCCTTGTGGCATTGTCTGCAGTGACGGAAGCCAGCGGTGGATTCAAAAACGTCCCTAACAGCTACCCTATAAAGGGTGTAACAAGACCCTTAACGAAGCCGAAAGGCACTTGTTCTCCCCGTCATTGCGATCGTTTTTTTGTTCTAGACCATACCTGGGGAACCTTCTATTTACGGAGATATTGGGGGTCAAAGTTCCAACTTTTTTATAAGTTTTTTTTTTAAACACATGTTTTTACTTATTTTTGTTTATTTTAAACACGTCCACGACCCTCGTATTGTTCAACCCATCCATCCAAAAAAGTTGTTTCCCAGCAATAATTTTTGCGTTAAGTAGGTAACTTAGTTTGATGTAGGTATGTACATAATGCTTGGTTGACGGTTTCGATGGGTGATAGTAGGCCTAATTTGCAACAATTTTGGTTCCAATAATACTTGCAACAATTTTGATCCCGATAGTTTTCCGAAGCTCCAGTTCTAAAAATAACGAACACTGTTTTTTTTGTTTATTTATATTAAAGCCCCCTAGATTAACTAGAACCCTACATTTCATATAAATATAGCTCAAACGGTCATTGAGTTATTAAAGTATAAAAATTGGCATTTTTATCACTGACTGGCTAAAGTTTAAATCAAAAACGTAACCCACTTCCAGATGACCTAGAAAGTTGAAGTTTGACGTCCAGCTGTACCCATCTGGACGCCAAATTTGTTTAATTTGTAAAAAGTGTTTACAAAGGATAATATCCCAAAACAGTGAATTTAACGATTTGAAATACTCGTAATCACTACAAAATGCGTGTGCACTAGACGGGGTCATCTTGTCAATCTAGATCCTATTCAAATTAAGACACAAGAAAATTCTATAGTAGAATACAACCTGCCTTACGTGTATAAAGAAGATTACTTGATTATCCAAATGTAAGATGACATATGTGAAAATTAGCCAAGTCAAATCTTGAACTTCAATTATTTGCTTTTTAAGTTATCTGTTTTGTGTAAATAATTCGACTATGTATTATTTATAAAGTTATATTACATACAAACGGCTGATCAGATTTTGTAAGTAAACATTATGACACTTTTGTACCTGACTGCCTTGTTCGTCAAGTGGTCGCAAGTGCGACCGCCGAGCAGGAGGTCCTGGGTTCGATTCGGGATTTCGGGTCGAACTCTAGGAAATTCGGGGGCCGTTTAGAAACATTTACAACTCGCATACACAAACAAACACACCCGGAACCACTACCTGTGGGCCATACAAATATTTGTTCAGTGTGAGGATTGAACCCGCAACACTCAGCGCAGCAGCCAGTCGCCCAGCCACTGGACCAACCACGCCGTCATGTAGGTAACAGCGCAATATTGCAATAGTTTCTTTATATACGGGAGACAGGAATTAAGAAAGATAGCGTTCGTGATATGGAGTCGACCTTCTATGACTATATACTGTAGATACATACATATGTATATGTATTTTGTTGTGACGAAGTCCCACCGCCCATTAATTTCATTCAACTCATTAATTTCCCCGCAAACCTATTGCCTTCCTGCTGTTACTTAAATGCTCCAAAATAAAGGCTAAGACGAGACGCGGACACATTGAAGAGTATGTACCGTGAAATGTTTATGTCGCTGTTTTTATCCTTGCTACCCACTCAACATGGCTCAACCAGTTTGCTACTTATGTTATCAACTAGACATGTTGCGGACATAAGTCACAAGTTTTGCCAATTACTGTGGTTTATTGTGCACAAATAACGAATTTATTGAAAGTGTGGACGTTTCGTACACAGAATCTTTCGAACTTTTTTAATTTCGTGATCTTCTGCAAAAAAAATACCGAGTTCCAAAAAAACACTAAAAATGTCTCAAATAACTTTACTATCGGAAGTCGGTTATTTTGTATGTTTCATTTTTTTTTTACTCTTATAAGTTGTAGCATATCACACAAATTTTTGTCATGAATTATTTTTTACATTGTAACTACAAGTTATTAAGGGATCATCATGTCATCAACTACAGATAGCCCAAGAAGAAAAAATAGGTATTAAAGGAAAAAAAAACAAATTACTGAACCGAAATTTGGAACCAATCGGAAAGTATCGGTTCATAAATGACGGAGTTATGATGTAACAAACATAAAAAATACAACCGAATTGAGAACCTACTCCTTTTTTTGAAGTCGGTTAAAACCGATTTTAATGACTGGTTCAAGATATTCGTGGTTTGTCTCTAATCGGATAATTTAAACAAAGCGACACCATTTCTTTCGAATAAATTCAATTCAATTTTAAAACATCATCATTATAGCCTTTTCGCAACTATGTTGGGGTCGGCTTCCAGTCTTACCGGATTCAGCTAATACGATATAACATATCCTATGGTATGACTGGTTGTCGGACTTTCAGGGTTCTGTCTACCGGCTAACGGCTTAACGTAATTTCCGAGCCATGGAGGAAGCTCGGTATGTAATGGGTGGTCACCCATCCACGGACCAACCTAGGCAAGCACGGCTCAACCGAAAGATCGACCCGAGCGACTGTTCTTATTAGTCACGAAAAAAGAAAACATGATCACATAAAAGATCTCTTCGTGAAAACGCTGTCTTACAATCTTAGCAAAGAACGTCCCTGTGCAGTGTGCAGTGTGCGGCTGACTACCAACGAGACAGGAAATAGAGTCGTCGTCCATGTGTCGCCTGTCCACAGTGTCCACTCTATCCGATCTCTTTGGTTTAAAAGTAAAGATACAGACATTTCTCATAACGCCCCGCTCGTGACCTCAGGTGATGCGAATTGGGTCCAGCGACAAGCGCACACGTCGTTTATTTCCGTCGTCCTGACTCGTGGCATGTTCAAAACATTTTTTTGTTATTTGGTTTATCCGCAGCAGCAAGACGCGAACAAGCGGTGAGGCTTACACCGACAACACAAAACATGTCCTCAAGTTGGTTGGACACCCTACGGATATCCAGATAAATAATGACTGTAAAAAGAAAAAAAAATCAGCCTTCGTATTTATATTGATACGGAAAAGAAGACTAAATATTATGTATATTTTTCTTAAGCAACATAATACCTATCCCCGGAGACAAGTGACAGAAAGCTTGCGAGAGCGGTTGTTCCGGCCTTCGGTGACAACCCCCCCCTCCCCCGCCCCCATAAGGTCGGCGCGATAGCAGGAAATAGGATTTGCGGCCATACTAGCACAGACACTTTGTGTACGCCGCGCGCCGCAAACAAATACGCACTGGGCTGGACACATACGACGTTTACGTTGAACCGTTTGCGACGGCGACGCAATGGACGAGAAAAAAAACGTCATTTGACATATCCGCGTCTCGTTTGATGGCATCATTTGAGGTCGTGGCGGAGCGTAACCGTTTCCATACTACTTTACTCTTAGCCTATTTAATCGTTTCAATTACGTTCATACCTATACTTCTCATTTTTCGTAGGCTTGCTTTTTTTTTGTATGAATCAGTAAAACAGATCATAAAATGCTCTTTAAAAACCCTTAGCGTTGGTTCTAACCAGTGCGGCCACAAGACTGCAGGCGTACGAGCTCGGAAGTGCTTCTATTTATTATAAAGGTTATAAAAGACGAGCAGTTGCGATTAATTGAATGTCTTGTACGCCATGGCGGCTACCCCGGTAGGGTATCGGGGTGTCACACACTCTACAGCATGTGCCAGAAAGGTGTGGTTATATGTAGACAATTTCCTCCCTGGGACTTTGAGAATATCATAAATTCCTAAATTTAAGAGATTTCGATTAAAAACGATTACATAAACTAAACCAACAATAAACTACAAGAGGGCAACAAAAAATTCGTTGACATCCTCCGCAGCCGCAGCGGCAGCACCAGCACAGCATGATGAGCTGGAAAGATGTGATGACGCAAGAATATCGTCACATGTTGCGTTCCACACTAAAAGCCTACCCATCATCCAAAGAAACAAATATATATCGTCCGGTCATTTGCCGTCATCGCGTGAAAAGCCAAGGTGTTCTAAAACAGGTGGAACGCCGACGGTAACAAGAGCTCGTCTGATTATGTAATTTATGTTCGCGTACCGTGCAATACGGCAAAACAAACAAGTTGTACGAGTATAGCATGCGACAAAATCATGGGAACATTTCCGTATTAAGCTATCAAAGTTGTGCTGATGGCGAAGATTGTGAGACTCGGTAACGTGACGCTTTAGAAGATTTTCTCTCGTGCAATACTTGTTTGTGTTGATAGCAACTATTGATTAATACAGTTCGGGTGGCTGCTAGTTTGAAAATAACATAAAATGGAAGTTAGGCAAGCCACATAATTTATAGCCCTTTTCATACCTTTTAAGGGATGTAACCGTGGACGAAGCAATAGGTTCCTACGTAACTGAAGTATGTACACATCCTAACCGGTTTACAGGTAGGTGGAAGAAGGCTTTAGATTTTAATAATACAGGGTGTAAACAGACCCTTCACGAAGCCGTCAACCAATCATTATGTACATCAAACTAAGTTACTTTACGCAAAAAATAGTGCTGGGAAACGACTTTTTTTTTTGGTGTGAAAAATCACGTTTTACGGTAGGACTCAATGTAACGCACTCAAAACATTGTGCCGATGGATGGATTGAATAGTAAGGGGATCGTGGATCACATTAAAAACATGTATTTAAAAAGACTTGTGATAAAGTTGGCACTGACATGGTCTGGAACAAAAAAATGATCTCAATGACGGGGAGAATAAGTGCCTGTCGGCTTCGTTAAGGGTCTTGTTACACCCTTTGTACAAGATGGAGACGACAATACGACAATAAATGAAAACATTGGAATATTTTTAAACTATCAAGTAAATCCTAACATCTTACAAACCTAAATATAATCAAAGGTTTTAGAAGTAGCGAGTTGCCAACACGTGTTTAGTGTTTATACCGATGGGGGGTCGTTAACCTGTTGATGCTAGCCTAGTAATCATCATGTAGGAAATGCTAAAAATAATGTCCTGTGACTAAACTACTGGATATTTTCGATTGAATTTTTGTTTACAAACTGGGGGCATTATAAGAAATGCGCAGTTTAATTTGTTGTCGTCTCCACCTTGTATATGTTACGTACAAACCTATTATGATAATAGAGTCTCATGAGCCTCATGTCGGAAGTGACGACTGACGCCAGGCTCATGTAATTTGGACCGGAAGTCGTGTTATTATTGGGAAAGATGATTCACGATTATTTTAATTGGAAGCTGTGTACAGACTTATTTATGTCTTGTTTCCAGAAAGTTCTATTCTTATCAGGAAAATACACGAGGCTATAAAGTCAGAGGAAACAGGAAGAAACAATTATGTACAGAGAAGAGAATTTAAAAATACATTTGCTGTTTACTAAAAATACCTTTTAAAGACACTTTTACAGATTCTCTCTGATAAATAAATCGTTGTTCGGTTTACAGTGTTGTATTTCTTAAAACAACATTAATTTACAAAAATAACATTAGGTACAAAACATTTCGAGAAACTAAGTAAATATAGAACTGCTCTCGAACAACAACAAAATCAATTATTTAGAGGATTATTCCTTATTTTGTTTTATCTTCCTTTTACCTAAATAAATATAACTTTCAAAGACATTGTCAAATTAAATTCACTTCTGTCTTTGTTTCTACTGATTGTTTTCTTCAATATTCTAATTAAATTTTGGATATCAATCCAAAGTCCTATTTTTAAGTTATGTTTCAAATGTGTATACCTATTTTTATATAAGGCCTATTCACACGGTTGACGTCCTGCGACATATTCTCGCGATACCTTTTATGTCGTAACAAGCAAACGTCACATTGAATTGATGTAACTTAAGGGGGTGTCGTACATGTTTTCAAAGTTTATCTTTAAACCAAAAGCAATTTTCAATTACTTTTTCGAATTCATATTAGGATAAATAAATTGTGGCAAACCAAAATAATACTCTGAGTAAATACATCTCCACAGTTCAGGTTCATTGAAAAAAGCCAGTTTGGGATGCTTGGAGAGTTGAATACTGATTGATTACTTTAAGAGTCAATTCATAACATGTTGGTTGGTCAGATTGCATGGCCTGAATATTTCTGTATGTCAATTTTCTAAGCTGGGTTTAGCAAGATTCGACGTTTTCAACTATTATTCTGACTGCAACATACAAGATAAATATATCACACTATACAAAACCAGTATAAGCTAATTTCTCATTGTACGGGAAATCTATATAAAGCGAGGCCATCTTATACGGCTTGACATGTTGCCGTATGTACTGAGTACCAATAAACCGAACAACATATAATAAACTTCGCCTTAACAAGTCAACTAAGGCGTGTGGCGCGTCGCAGCGCGGCGACTAATGAGGACGCGTCTTTAGCGCGCCGGTGTGCGCGCACCTTTATCACGCCGGTGTGCGCGCACCTTTATCACGCCTTCCGCTGTAGCGTGACATACAGGGTGATCTCTTTGTGACCGTGATGCGAAACGGATATCACTTACTGTGTGTATCCTTCAGTGTTTGATACTCATTTCATTTTGCTCTTTGTAAGGACCGTAGCAGCTGGCGTTCAGCTGTTTCTGCCTACCTACATGGGCAAAAAGCGTCAGTTTGTGCATGAATTTATATGCAATGAGTGGATGTAATTATTTTGAATCAACTTAGGAAGTAAGTATTAATATTTATATTAGTAATAACAATTTCGTGACGATGTAACTGAAAATATCAGCATCTTGCTACCCTTGTCCCATGTTATTTGGGGTCGGCGTAACACCCGAAATCACATAACATCTTCCATTCTCCTCTGTCAATCGTCACGCTATCATTTACTCCTTTTTCTTTCATATCATTCTTCACATAATTCATCCATCTTTTCTTTGGTCTTCCTCACCCTCTCCATCCATCAACACTTATATTCAACACTCTTTTAGTCACATGTGATTCGTCCCTCCTCATTACATGCCCATAACAAGACAGTCACGTCAGTTTACGTTAACAAAAAATAGTTACCCTTATATTTACGTTTCTTTTATCCACAAAAGGTAACCAATGTTTGTCGAACAACTTTCCTAGTATAGCCGTGTTAACAAAATATCTTGCGTTTTTATGGCATTCATTAGCGACACACAACAGACCAATTATTATTTTTAACGTCCAATTATAACATAAAACTTGTACCTACTTACTTAAGAGAGAAAATAACCAGGCCGTCCTTGTTGAATAAAAAGGTGTAAAAACAAAAAGAAAATACCTAGTATTAGCGTAATGTGTTTTAAAGTAAAGTGGAGCACAACAATTAGCGAATGTCTTATAAAATGAAGGCAGTAATGTTGCCTATGGTTTTAATATTTAACGAGAAAGTGTGGTACAGCTGGTAGGAAATACTGCCTGCTTTAACCAATGAAAATTAAAAGTAGCCTATACCTACACGTGACACGCGTGTTGCTACAGCGACTGTGGTAAAAATCAAAGAAAGAGTTGAGAGTTGCTTAGAACATGCCGCTAGTCACCGCGACGTGACTTGCAGAGCGACGGTACCGCGCGTAGGAAACAAGAGACATACGTACGCGCGAGTCGCGTGCACAGAAGGGCTGCTCAGTATGACGAGCGAATCGTTATACTGAGCTGGTCTTCTGTGCTTATTTATTTTGTGATCTTTTTTTCTGTCCCACTTATGACAAAGACCCCTTTCCTCTCGCGAACCTGTGCGTCCTGCTTCCAGTTCAGAGGGAACCTTTCCTGTTCGTCCCACCATCTCCTTCGTACCCCGCCTCACTGTCTTAGGGCACCCACCAGTTTTGTGTTATTTTGGCCCACAGTTTATCCGACATGCAGCAAACAAGACCTGCCCAGTCCCATTTGAGTTGGGCAGCCTTTTCAGCCAGTTTTTATGTTTGTTTTGGAACGCAGTATTGTCTACTTTTATTATTTCATTATAATTATAGGATTTATTTCGGGCTACGGCTATAGTGCACTAACAAGACCATTTTATGGTCTTAATAACTAGTGTTAGTAGACAAATATGGTTCATTCTGCGTGGAGTTCTGGAGACTTCCATCTATCTGCACGCAATATAGTGTTGCCACTGCCACGAAGACGAGCGAGCAGGGAAGCGCTAAGGTGTATCATTGCTCATAACTTTGGTCTTCGACATGTTCACCTTCAGTCCAACCTCAAGGCTTGCTTCACTTTGATCTTGAAACATCCGCTCAAGTTCAGTGGGCGAGGATCTAAAGAGAACAATGTCGTAGGGAAACGGTAATACTATCATTAATTACTACGAACAGTAACTGTACTCCAGCACTGAACTTCCACTTGTAACTTGCACGGTGGGCCTGAACAATTGAATTAGCGCCAACTAAGTAACTTGTGGCTCGTAAATCATTCCCAGGGAACTGTTTTTGTCCGTACAGGCCCTAGAAGGGACCCATGTTAATAAATCTATCAACGTGGTGGTATGTATCTACTTATGCAGTTATATGTTATAGGACTCAATAAAAGATTAATAAACAACGCATCATCTTTTGTATTGTAAAAATACAACTTTTCACCAATGAAACTCAACACTTTAAAAGGCGTTCAAGAGAAGTCACTTTCAACTTCATAGCAATGATGACACTGATAACTCTTGAACGCAGTTTGTACTGATCGCGGTCAGATTAATTGGTGAATTTCGCCCTAAGTAGTACAAATGTCTATCGCTAGTAAATTGACATCTGTCGTATTAAATAAAAAACTGATGTCCATCTTAAAAAAAATGATAAAATTCAGTCTGTACTCAAGCACGTGTCCCCAATATTTTTCATAATGATAGCCATCATACTTAAACCATGAAATTACCCGAGCTTAGTTTAGAAGTCTGGACCCCTACTTATCGATTCTATTCGCATTCCGGTGACAAATTCTCAATCCTTACTCACTGATCCTGTCCGCTTGAGCAGACCTCATCGAGACCAAAAAGTGTATCGGTACAGACAATCGATCCCTTGCTGCTTGGCCACGAGCTCCACGCAAGCGACGCGTGACTTGTGACAGCACTTACGGAGAAGCAAGCTTATAGTAAAAAACAATTTTAAAATCAATCTTTTAAATGTACATTAGGTGTGACGTCATTTTTTTCGAATTCTTTGTGGTAAACCCTTTTAATTGATACCCATATTATGGAGGTGCATAAAAAATAAGTAGTCCGCCATCTTTGGGAGTCCGCCATATTGGATTAAGAATGACGTCACTTAGCTAACCATGCATTTTCATCCAAACTAAAAGCGTATGCAAAATTCCAGCTCAATCAGTTGGGGACAACTGTTTTAAAATTCAGTTGCAAGAGTTGACCTAAACAAACAAACACACATACAAACATTGCAAGTTAAATAAAAGCTTGTAAAAAAATGAAAGAAGAAATTGTTTCAAGAGCATGCAACGAGTCCCAGCGGCCGTACTCACACTAACAAGACAACAAAGAAACATGTGTGTGTTACGTGACGCACGAGCCTAGCGGTTGACGCAAGTATCGTCGCAGAACGAGTTGAACGGGCCATTATGTCAAGCAAATCAACAAAGTGAGTTTCTTAACCTTCTTCTACGCATCTATTTTGTGTCGCATCCAATGAGGGACAGGGGCGAAGTATCGACAATTTGCGATAACATTATCATTAAACGGATATTACTAACTATGTATGTATCATAAGCGAGTGTGTTATGGTAACCAAATATTTCGATAGGGAAGAATGTAATTGTGTGCTACGAAAGCGTAGCTGAGTGCTACGGCGTAGCGACTTGTTATGAGGCTGAAGCTACGGGTCTAGGATCACGGGCATCCTAATGTTCGTTGTCAGTACAGCAACGTTTTGTTGATCACGAATACGAGGTCTTAATACTTTGTTAAAATACAATTTAGATATTTTCATCGAAAGAGTTTTAAAACTCAGTAGCCTTAATATCAAAAATCGAAGCCTGGTGACTTCATGACGTGTTACAAAGTGAGTGCAATCGGTGCACGTGCACTGCACAACGAGGAGACAAAATACTCTCTCACAGAGAAAGATAAGGGTAGAGCTTATGTTACGACATATCACAATAAAATCTATATTATTCTAATCAAACTAGAAGCTGAAACAATATATCAACCAATCAATATAACTATTTAGAACTTAAAACAATTGAAATACACACACCATCATCCCGATTTTCGCGATCCCTTATCTATTTTTTTTTCTTCCATACATGTCTACTGAATAATGTCTACTTGTCCTCTCATCTCAGTAGTGAATCCATCCGTCAGTTATATTAGTCAATATTTAGATAGTGTACATACTTAAAATCAGACCGTTTGCTCTGGAAGTTAAGAGTAATCTTATAAACATTCAAGTCAATTTACCTCATTTGATCATCGCGTAGTAGCTCTACGATGGCTTAGCTATGCACAGCCACGTCGTAGCTTCATCGCTAAGTCATAGACTTCCTTTAAACTCTTAGTAAATGATGAATTTATTTTTACTTCTACCGTGTTTACTAACGGTATCTTTAGCAAACTACCGATTGTGAACAAATTAATAACGTACATGAGCTCGTAACTGGATATTGCCGATAAGTTAAATATCTATAGAAAAACAGTAGCAGTCAGCGGCTGAAGATGCATAAAATTTGGTGTGGCGTACCGCGTCATTTCTCTAATAAATATAAGTTAGTACGTAAATCATACACAACCCGGGCCTTATCTTGATGACAGTAAAAACTACCATCACAATCAATACGTGTAATGCCATGTTCGACAAAAACTCGCGAACAAGAACTGTCCGCTTAAATAAAGCTGGGTACTGGCTGATGTATTTGCGAGCGGCTGTAAGTGGCGGAGCAAATCGCTGTCTGCACCCGCCTTATAAGAACTGCCGAGGGTCGGACATTGATCATAGCTGTCGCCGCTATCACTGCTTAGTACTTATAAAAAAAGGACTGATAAATGATAGGAGAAAAAAACTAAAGAAAAGATAGATGGATATTAAGAGGAATGATATGAAAAAAAGGAGTAAATCATAGCGTGATGATTGACGGGGAGAGTGGAAGAACAAGACGTTTAATGTTAAGCAAAATATTTAGTGTTAATTCCGCGAAAACGATCTAAGCTTGGATGCAGGATGCAGCACCACCTTCCCACCCGACAATCATCGAGTATCTCTACTTGCAAGATACAGCTTTTCAGATTAAGTTCAAAAATGATCTTAGCTTGTCGAAGGAAAAAAGGTTTTTATATGTTTGGCTCAAAATTCAGCTACGAGAACGGCGCTCACTGATGCCATAACTTATTGCCTTATTATTGAGGCCCCCAAGATACAGGTAAACTGATTTAGATGGTAACAGATAAAATAATTATACAGGGTGTAAACAGACCTTTCACGAAGCCGTCAAAATGCAAAAATCGTTCCTGGGGAACGACTTTTTTTTGGGGTACAAAATCACGTTTTACGGTAGGACTCAATGTAACGCACTTAAAACACTGTGCTGATGGTTGCATTGAATAGTACGGGGGTATTTGAGGTATTTAAAGTAAAGTTATAACATTAAAAACTTGTATTTAAAAAAAACTTTTGAAAAAGTTGGAACTTTGACCACGAATATCTCCATAACTAAAAGGTTCCCAGGTATGGTCTAGAAAAAAAAATCGCATTGACGGGGAGAACAAGTATCTACAACAAGTACCTTTCAGCTTCGTTAAGGTTATTGTTACACCCATTATTATGGCCGTAAAGTCCCCTTGTAACAATGAAAATAAAATTCATAGTAACATTTACACTGTTATTATGTTTATTTCTGTATTGAAATGTACATTTTGGTTCCAAGCAAGTATTAGGCAACAATTTCCAAGTATTAGACGTCAAAACTAGAATGTCACAAACAATATGCAAGCCAAAGTCACATAAAAATTCTAAAAATAGGCGCAGCACACCTCCTCACCCTCCCGTAACGAAATATGCGAAACTTTCCAGCACCCTCACTTCTGACGTCAACAAAGTTGAAAAGTCATCTGAATTTCATACGAAAACAGTATCTCGGCTATTTAATTCTCGTAAAAATCCCAAATTCGTTCACAACAGGTCCTTGAGCTGCGATTAGGGTTGCCATTTCGTAATATGAAACATTCTTACAACAATTTGGATTTTTGAAGAAAAAATACGGATTTTTTACCAAAAACCTGGACAATGTAAAACAAGTCTAGACGTAGATAGTTTTAATCTTTCTTTTTTCAGTAGATATTTTAGTTACTCACTTGGCCTGGGGCCTTTTGGCCTCGTACATACAAGACCAATTTCATTTGTTTTATTGATGATTCAAGATTTCTTTGTGTTGTCCTGTGTCAGTCTAATAAATACTTTTTCTTTCTTACATTTGTCTTTTTCTACTTTATAAAAAACCCCCTTTAGTCAAAAAATTGGAAAAGTCCTGATGGGGGGCCAATAAACCGGCCATGTCCGGATAATCTGAAAGGGTGGTAACCCCAGCTGCGACCCGCCAGCCCCGTTAGCCCCGCGAGCCCCGTGAACCCCGTCAGTCAAGCACGCTGAAAACATTAAAATACGTTCGCCAAAGTTAAATTGCCTTCGGCGCCGCATCGAATTTAATCGGAAGGAAAAAATAGGCGTGAACTTTGACTTCTCTCCTACAATATGGGATGGGGGATGAAATTAGACCGTGACATAGTTAGCCAAGACGCCATATTGAAATTTATTATCTATACATATTAATATAATAAAATCGTAGACTTTCCGTGTCTGTACATTACTGATTTTTGCAAAAAAGTCACTGGAAAGTGCGAGAAATAAGTAATAGAAAGTAAAAATATCTTTTTTTAAATTTTTGTCTGTTTGTCGGTTTGTCGGTTTGTCGGTTTGTCGGTTTGTCGGTTTGTCGGTTTGTCGGTTTGTCTGTTCGTTTGTGCGCGCATCACGTAAAAACCCCTCATTGTATTCAAAATCTAAATATTACAAAATAAGAAGCATTGTTGTGGGTATTATTTAGCGTTTATTTCATTAAAATCGACCAACAGACGCAAAAGATATTAACTTTTAAAATTTTATTAGTAACCTCATACGCGATTTCTATGATAAAAATCATCATCATCATTTCAGCCGAAAAGTCCACTGCTGGACATAGGCCTCCCCCAAGAAGGGGGGTTTTGCCATAATCGCCACGCTTGGCAGGCGGGTTGGCGATCGCAGTATGGTTGTTGTAGAATCAGAGAACGATAATTACGATAATTGATAAAAATAATTTACGTAAATAGGTTTTAGTCGTAGTGTAGTCACTCGGAATGGCTGAAAACTAATTTTGTTTTATTTTTCCTTTTGACTTTACTCTTTGCACGGAAGTAATAAGTACTACGTACGCACGCGACGGCCAGTCAAGCTTTACATAACCAGTTTATGCGGATCTCACACTGTATAGGAAATCTATACAAAGCGAGGTCAATTTATTCTGGAATTTTACAGCTTCATGTGCCGCCGTGTTTACAACTGCAATTCTTGCTTGCATTAAAAAATTGCCACCAAAAGAGAGGTTAACGCTAATTTAGTCTCTTTCTAATAAGGTGACCATTCATTTTATGTAAAAAGTAGGACATGATGGAAAGGCTGAGAATATAACATTATTAAATTAAATTATAAAAATATTTTCAATTTTCGTTTCCGAGGCAATTAAATAATAAAAAAAATTGTAATACGAGAAAGCTATTATTATACATATATTAGGCAATTACAGCAACTCAACCTGAAGTTTATTTAAATAATAAAATTACTATTATTTGGATTTTACTATATTTAATGGTGACCAGTGAAATTATGTATTAAATAAGATTAGTTCTTAGATAATAGGTAGATAAACAATATCCCACAAAATAAAAACTTTATAGGGACAATACCAAAATAAGACAATGACGTTGTCAAATTCAACCAGACCACCTTTTTCCAATGTTGCCCGCACACAAACTAAAAAAAATAGTTTCGTTTGAATATTAAAACAGGACTTTCAGGATTTCGTATTTTTATATGTGCCTACCGAAATGACTTCGAATACTAATAATTTAGTAGATTAATGATCATGTCCACATTGTGCGAATGGGAAAAGGCTAAAATCCGGCGGCAGTGACGAGCCTCAGAACGGCTATTTAAAACTTACGTTAACGGAGTAAAATACTTATATGAACAAACTAACATTGCGAATGGGTTGCCTGATAAAGTTAAGTCAAGGCTACCCTTTATTAAAACTAACGGAACTAATCTTTTTTTCAAACCAAACGAAATCAAAATGGAATTAGAGTAAATATCTACAAAGCAATCAAGCCAAGAATCTGTTAGGTTGTCATCTTTTTGTCCCTACTACAGAGTTGTAAGGTATAAATAGATAAATTGATACTATATGTCCACTCATCTATTTTCTTATTAAAATATGTAGTAAAAGAACAGATAGGTAACTTTATTACAAACACGATGGCATAACGTTCGGTTGTCTAAGTAAAATCGGTCAAGCCCCACGGTTGTCGCAATTTTAAATAGTCTTTACTTAATGATATCAGGCAACCCATTTGTTATGCTTTTTTTCATGTATATTAAACATATTTTTGACTCAGGAAACATAGGATTTTTTTTGATACTAGACAGGCTTATTTATAATGGTAGGTACACCAGAGTGAAGAGGAGTTATATCCGTAAGAGCAATTGTTTCACTCATGGCATATCTTTAACGTTTAAATGCCCATGATTGCACTTGCATTTGAACTTCGGAGCAAAATATAAATAATAGTCAGTAGTAACATAAATATAGTGAATAGTCAAATGGCTTGCTTTCAACACTATTTGTTACATCGATCTGCGTAATACTTGCGTCTACGCTTCAACTTTTTTTTTTGCCTGTTCATCAAAGTCCTTGGAAAAGTATCCGCTTCGACAATCATGATCTATCTTCGGAAATATGAGATCTAATCTAATTCCCATGTTCTTCTTCTTCTTTTGTATCGATGATTTATCACATTATTAGCACCCAGGTGGCTACGTTAATCGCGGTTTCAGTAGAGATTTTGACAGTAAGTCCTCTAAATCGCAGGTGTAGGGACACTTTAGATACTCCAGGAAGTCACAGTTAGCTGCTGCTACCATGGAAGTACGTGTCTATTAGGAGCCAGCCATAAAATTTATGACGTAATTTAATTACGTCATACGTTAAAGAGGTGGGGGGTGACAACAAAGTGTGACATTGTGTGACAAGGGGTGGAAGGGGTCCTAAATTTGGTGACGTCACATTTAAAAAACTAATATTGCTAAGTTTTAAAACACGAAATTTGAACTATTAACGAAAAACTTATTAAAGAAATATTCCCAACTCTATCGGCGGGCATGTAATATTGCAAAATATGTGACGTCACACTTGGGAGGCGGGAGTCTCACAAAAATTGACCTTCTGATAAGGACGGATTTTTTGACCCCTCCGGTGAAAAAATCATAAAATTCGTATGACGTAATTTATGGGTGGTCCCTTATGTATCACCTTTGTTAGAATATTACAATTATACGACTAATATCCTAAAAGTGCGGAATGAATGCACTAAAATTCCTTGAAAAACCAAACTTAGAAGCTTTATAGCGATGTTCGTGTTAATTCGGAAACATGAAGATTCTCGAAGCGCATAGTCTTTCTGGTTCTATTGCTAAATACATTAAATTCAAGCGTTTGCAGTATTTTTCAATTGCATGGTTTTTGCAAATTCTCAATTTTGTTTCCATCGTTTGTGTCCAGCACATTTTTTCCATCGGTTGATTGAGCTCTCAGAGCTGAAAGATTATTTTTTAAATTGTTAAGGATATTAACCTTTGGGCCCTAGGATAGATCATGAGTTGCATCTATATTTTGCTTACGTTCATAAACTTTGAGAATGACAAAAGAATGTGCGCTCACGTGAGCGAAGCCGCGGGCACAGCTAGTAATATAATAAAGTACTGATGTTTGTATAATCTCGTCAAAAAAACTGAGTCTCTACCATGAACAGATTTTTGCCCGTATTGGTGGATTCGAATAGAAAAGGTGTATCAATGCGTTTTTATAAGTGGAGTGAAAAAAACATGCTACACTTACGCCAGTCAGTAGATCTAACTTTACGTAACTAGGATTGACAACATACAAAATTCAAACTCGTAATTTGAATAGTCTAAAAAGATATGTATAATTGTACAGCTAAAAACACATTCCAGCCACAGGCATGATAACGGTGAAAGGACTGTAGTTCCCGATTCCAAAGCGTAGATCTCATGAAGAAGAATGGGCAAGAAACTCCATGGATTTGGACACTTTCTTTTCAAATCAAGTTAGGTACTATCAAAAACAAAAACAAAGTCCAAGGTACAAAGTCCTGGGTACATTATTGTTGTTTATATATGTGAGCTTCGTATAGAAAAATTATATTAGGAAAAACCAAAATGTCTCTAAAACATTTTTTTTTTTTAATTATTAAATTTAATAAAGCTTCTAAATTATACAAAACAAAGATAATGGTAAACAATAAATGATAGCCAAGCAGACATTGATCTGCAAAATCCGCAATACGCTTATTGACTCAAATTATTTCCACTTTTCCAACTATTTTTAGGACTTATAGGAGTACCTCCTATAAGTCCTAAATATAGCTAACTAAACCAATATTACAGAATAAACTAAAAGCTAAAACTCAACAGTTTACCTTCACGAGAGTTTGCGAACAAAAAGACAATTTGGCACATCAAATAATTGAGGACAGGCATTTGGAAGATTAAACGCAGTTTTTGTGTTCTCAAGGGATGACTTGAGGCTCTGGCAGACGATCGACCGATCGAATTTCGGACCATCCTAATGTTGTTTCTGACCATCCTAATGTTGTTTGGCGGAAATCGGTGATGGAGTAGGACCGCCCCTTGTATCACCCGTGCACTCTGGTGTGAATCAATCAATCAATCAATAGTCTTTATTTGTAAACATAGGTTACAACAGTGTGCAAGATGTTACAATAATTGTTTTACATAATATAGTTTCTCTATTTTTTGCCATTTGGCGTACAAATATACATTTAAAGGAAGCTTTTGCCAATTAGGTAAATTAATCTATAGGTACTAGTATTATAAAGAGGTAAAATTTAATTCGTAATATCAATTTTAATAAAATGCATTAGGTAATGTCAGGTAATGTCAATCTTTAATGAAATACGATAATGTCAATAATAAATGGTTATGATGTCAATAAGATACTGCAAAGAAAATGTCTAAATTGATATTGTGAAATAAAATGATTGTATATAGGTAGCTATGTTATAGACTTTCCTCTATGTACAGCTTTGCTCTATATGAGATTTCTGCAGCATCATTAAAATGGGTGTGTAATATATGCCATAATAACAGATAATATATTATCACTTCAAATAACGTTCACATGATATAATTTTCATATGCTATAAAAACAAATAACCTAATTTCATGTGATCTAATATTACATTTCATATAAACTTCTTTTGCTCTAATAACATTTAGTATAACGTTCATCTCATATAATTTTCAATTAGTATATTGCTCTTTTTATATAACGTTCAGTTGACCTAATTTTCATTTGACCTAATTTTCATATTTACTCATTTTCTGCCCAAATTCTGTAGTGAATAAGTAAATATCAAAAAACATCATACTGTTTTAGCCTCATCTAACCCACATGATTCACCAACCATAGAGGGGATCTGACTCAGGTATATATGAGGTGAATATGAAAGAACAAAAAATAATATTAATTCGTAGTTATTTATTCATACAACAATGTTAAAAGTGAAGACAAAATACTATGTTAAGGTTGACTAACCTTATTTCAGTTTTAAGTTAGAGGCCAAAGCAACAGCGATAGTTATTCGGTGCGTTTTTGCTAGCACGAAAATGGCAGGCGTTTATAATCCAATCAGTTTTTGCAAAAATTTACAAAACAAAGTATACGTTTCAAAATTATATTAAAAGTTACTATAGAATTTGAATATTATACTAACTAAATATTATACTAACTGAATATTAGTTCAAATGTGCATTATAGAAAATGGTTATTAAACCATATAAAATTGAAAAACTGAAATTATATCAATAATTCATTATATCATATCATCGTTATATAAAAAAAAAAATATATTAAATGAAATTAGATCATGTGATCGTTGGAACTTTTGTCATTATGTCAAATGGTACGCACCCCATTAAAATACACAAATAGACACAAAACTCTCAAGTTAACACGAACTAAGAATGGCTTATACCTCAATAAAAAGTTTACCCTTGCTTACGGTGCCGATCAATTATAAACGATCCGATGCTTAGACGAGACGCGATTATTGAAAACGAGCATCTGAGTTATTTTGCAAAAAAGCTAATGTTCTTTTAATGAAACATTGAAAACACTACATCGTGAAAGGTAAACGAATAGTCGATCATCTGAACAATCCCTTACACATAGAGTTTTTTACACGTAGAGGTTTTTCTCAATTTGTGTTGTCTAGCTTCAAATTAAATGACCTGTAAAGTTCGAGAAGCTAGTAGTTTGTCGATAGAAAGGTTTTTCTTGAAGGTAATCATTGATCAAAGGATTACTGAGCCGATTCCATTAGCTTTTAATTATGTTGTTGTAAGATGGATAAAGTACTTAGGTAGTGGTCTCTTGAAATAAAATTGAAGTGAACAAGCAGAAATACAGCCGTTGTGTTCAAGTTTACAGGGTGGAAGGAACACCGACAATAAAACGGTTACCACTATTTAAAAAAAAACATGTTTTCCATAGATTTAGGCCGTGTAGGTATTGCAGTTTTGTAGGAAACAGCTGGTTGACCGAAGATAAATTTCTATGGGGTTCAGAATGTGCAGAACACGGAACACGGTAACTATTTTTGCGTCGGTGTCCCTTACCCTGAGTTCCCTGTCTTTGCAGCGATGACCTCACGGTAGTACCTCACGGTAGTGGAACCTCTCACTATAGTATGTTGGTACGTGGTATAATAATATTATATACATATAGCCGTTGGCTGATTGGTCATGTTCTTATTTCATATTGCGTAAGCTAGAAAAAACAAATCCCCAATCCCTATAATTATTATCCCGTCGTTTTCGTATCGTTGTTTCGCCCGGATTACCTACGTATAATTCCCCCTTATTTTTACCCAGAATTAATATCGAATACAATAATAATCATAATTACACAATAACAATCTACGTAGCGCTATTCCGCATCCGGCCGGTCAACTGTTCGAAGTAGTTCGAACGTAAAGCCTTGCCAATTCTCTATCTATGGAGATGATAATATTACTTGAAAATAGACGCGGTACGTGTTATTGGGTTTTTTCACCAGTAATTTCTCAGTAGCAGCCTCGGAGTCTTGTGCCCGGTTGACGGCAATAGGCTCGCCCCTATTACATGAGCCTTAAATATACTATTCAGTACACCTGTGCCTTTTCTTTCTTTAAGGTAGGTGTACACTTCTACCTCTGCCCTCCGGGGATTACCTACACGCGTGATGTTATGTTAGAGAATAATTGAAAAACCAGTTTACTTGTTACTTTATTCTGCTTTCATGTAACAACGAGACAACGCATTGATGTGTTTTTTGGCCAGAAACTGACAGAAATTTATTTAAAACAAATGGTCAGCACCTAATTCAGTATTGAGTGGGATGATTGTGTAGGATACGTTACATGGTACAAGGTACATACGAAATGAATGGTCTAACCTGAACAAGTAGTAAGTAGGTTCATACTAAAATCCTTGTAGTTAAATAATACTCAACCAACTAGGAACAAGCTTCCCTCTGGCTCTGAGGTTTATCTGTTGTCGGCCATTCTGACCGGTAATGGCGTGCTGGCGGTTGTCGTAAATGTCACTACTCTGTCACTAACTGCTGGGCTGCTGACGGAATGTGAACACGTCTGTGATGGACGATTTTTAGCTGACAGCTGTCGGGCGCATTACATTGCTTTTTATCCAACATCAGGATACGTCAGGAGTACATTTTAGAAATAACACGGGCAATGGACACCACAGAATGTCTTACCAGTGGCGAAGGTTCCATACAACTCGATTCCTACCGGTTTCCCTGTGAAAAATGGCACAGTCAGTATTATCTAGGCAAATAATGTAATCACATTAAAGATTATGTACTCCGGCTTACCTCTTACAAAAATTGACCCTTCGCTACTGTGTCTTACCGTACCTAGATCAGTCAGTTGTAGGTAAGCCTTGCACAACAAAGACCGTCCATAGTGCTACAACAAAAGGCGCTATCACTGGAATTTATTCTCACCATTGAAATGCGGTAGATTGTGTGTAACAATGTGGTCAAAAAAACTCAATATATACGTAGGTACCTACAGTCATACACAAACCTCAAACAAAACATATTGCGTTTTACGTGCAACGTACCGACAGTCTTTGTCCTAGCTTAACGAGGTGCCAGGCACTATAATAGTAGCTTATTTTCCTCGTTTTTACGACGCATTCGGACGAGCCCTGTAACAACCACCAAATAGGACTATTCCTAGCACTCTCCTTAGAGCGACATAAATAAGTGAAGGTATCACATACCCACGTTTATAATGATGAAAGTTCACCCAGTCTGACTGTGTCTGTCGGTGTCGGACTGGTAAGAGATTGCTGTAAATCTATTATCTGTGCTGTAAATGCTCTCTACTAGTATCTACAACAAATGACAATGTAGGTACCTACATTTTGTACTATTGGCATTGTAGGTAAGTATCAAACCGTAAGCAGCCGAGTGAAAAATCTTACCATCAGGTGAGTTCATAAAGAGGATGCACATTCTTGTTGGCCAACAAGTAAACGAATTTTTTTTAACAGACGTTTTCGCTTATAATTACTAGTGACCCGTACAGGTTTCGCACGGGTGCAATTTGCGAATGAAGAAAATGAGAATAAAAAAAACAAATTTTCGTTCATTTTGTTATCCTAACAATTACGAGAACAACAATAAAAATCTGCCAGATGAGGAGGATGCCAAGGGAGGAGAGCTACAAGAGGCCATTGATTTTTATCTAAATAAATTGAAAAGCAAACTTAGAAAAAATATTATTTATATCACGGTACATTTGGGTATAGCGCCATCTATTAAGCAATGCTGAAATTTCTACATCAATTACTTTTTGACGCATGTAAAAGCTTTTCATTTAGATGGTGAATCCAAATAGATGCCTCTTTTATCAAAATAAAGTAAGAATTTTCTTTGTGTAATCGTAATCATCATTAATAATGCTGCAAACGATTATTTTTATTTTAAATTTGTTTCATTTCACAAAAACAAACCGCAAGTTTTTACTCTTACTTGACCTAAACTGATACGTGGCTCTTAAGTCGCGCGCTTACTTCATGTAATAACAGATGGCGCTTTCGACGACAACATAAAAAGTTATGCAATTTGAGAAATATAGTTCAAATAAATATAGTTATGCATTAACGGATAATAAATTTATTGAAAACACAATAAACAAAAACAATATAAAATCTCAAAAAGTATTTTTTTACCTACTGTAATTTTCAAACTGTCCTACTCTTTCTATAGTCTGTGGTTGACAGAAAAAAGAAGTAAAAATGTCACTATGGATTTATATTTGTGTCGGATAGAAATACGTCGAGAGCTACGCCGGCGGACAATTTATTTCAATTATCATGAATAAGCTCAGTGGAGACGCTGTGTGTTGTCGTTTGCTCTAGACAAATATATCAACTGTATTATTCGTCTAGCAAAAGGTTCATAGCGAGTGTCGTGTAACGAATAATGGTTTGGGAAAAAACTACAGTGACGTCTCGCGATTCAGCCTTGGATATTATGGTTACAAGAAAAAGTGTATTTTGAAAATATACCAAGTGTTTTCTTGTGAAAAACGTCTCTGAGGTATTCATCGACTGTGTGGTGGTTTTGTTCGTCGTTTTGGTGTTGTATATCGGTGTTATGTCGGGTGGCAGGAGCATCGACAAGGAGCGAAAGTCTCCTCGGGAAAGCGGGGAGGATTCGGAGGACGAGAGTGAGATCCTCGAGGAAAGCCCCTGCGGCCGGTGGCTGAAGCGCCGAGAAGAGGTAAGCGCACGTTATAACTCATTAGCGCATTTACGTGGAAATATTTAGGGCAGTCAGGCAGACAAAGACCGTCGTCAGCTGATTCACAAGGTTAGCTCATCCTATACAAATAAGACGTAGTTCAATATGTTTTTATTGAAGACGACAAGGTTTGTTGTGATGTATCAACATTGAGCAACATGATGACAACTGCTGGATCACAACTGATTTCTACAGCCACCATACAAACTTTCTACTGATGACACAATCATGATTATCAGTGAATCAGTCATTTATAATGCTCTTTACGGGGGTTTTGTTGTAATGGACATTCTGGAATTTAATTTTATTGTTCAGTTGTGCAGATAGGATGAGTATGAATCCTGTGCTTATCTGATAATACCTAGTTTTATCTTTTAATTAAATTGTTGCATTTTAACTTCAAAGCTAACTGTGTTTACATTAATACAAAGATTTATTAAGATTAAACATTCACACAAACAATTTCTGTGTTATCTTGATTATAAGATAACTTTATTCATGTAATAAACATGCACATAATATTGCAAATTATTATTGTTAGTTGGTAACTCAATAATTAACCAAATAAAATTATACTGTAACTAAACATGAAAACCTAGAAAATTATTTAACTTAACTAAATAACTTAAAGGAATACAAATTTCTATAGTTATACCAAAAATAATGACTCAATGGTATTAATTAACAAATGACTGCAAAAGCCAGCCACATTGAATCCTCATAAAACATTAATTATAAAGAAATGCACAGATGTTGCAATGGAGAAAGAGTTAATTAATCGCTTGCATATGTTGTCTCGCTGGTGGCCCTAGTAACAATGAATTTCTTCAATGAAACTGAATTTCCGAATCAGCACAATATGTAAACCGCTACTCAAGGACTGTCAGTGTCTTGAGCACTGTTTATTTTAGATGTAATAAGCAAGAACTGCTATTTTTTTGTTGTAACAACTCAATTCTACTGTAACTGATGGTCAAGTCTATTAAATCCAGCTACCAAACTGTTGTGTAATGCCAAAAAGTCTACTTAGTTAACTCATTTAATTCAAATCCGCCCCTAACACGACCCACTGACTTATTTTTCTAAAAATAATTCTTATTGTTTACCTATTTTCTTTTTTCGACCGACTCTTTTGCCTTTGCTTAAAGGGTTTAAACCATCACTGATGATGCTCATCCAATATAAAACAAACGGTCTTCGAAAGATAATAAATAATAATTCAATCAATGAAAGTAAGAAGAAAGCTTTTTCAAGTAATTACATAGTCTGGTACTTGCCTCTCACTGGTGCCTAGTACTATCTGCCAGTGAAAGTTAATGTCTTGAAATGTGATGCCGTTAAATGTTTAGCGGTCATGTGTTATTTCATAGGCCCATATCTTAGTACTGTAAATTTGAACTACTTTTAGATAGTTTCGAAATATTTAGATGCCTGCGTTTGTAGTTTACTTCTAAAATATATCCTGTTTTTACCTCTACAATACAAGTTAATTGATAAAAAAGGCCTTAGTGCACCATATAAAAATATTATACAACCATATCAATTGTCAAAAATGTTGTGATTGACAATAAAAAGAGGTTTAATGCATCATATATTATCTTGAATCTGATCTAGTTTACAAGCACTCTTAATAAAACTTTACTATTAAAGATAAGATAAGGAATGACCTCAAATAAATGATTTAATGGTGCTTATGAAATCGTAAATAAATAACATAATAGACTAAAATCACCACTCATGCATGCCAATAAAACTATCGGATTCTATCCTATCTCAACAATATATTTGTTTCTAAACTTTGTTTTCTTAACCTTTGTCAGATATCGTACACAGTTCCTGTTTTTTAACCAACTTTGACAAACGGGTCTGAAATTAAATTATAATTAAACTTACTAAATATCCGCTACTAATTTCCTTATTTATTCATGCATTTGCATCATTATTTCTTTAAAGATGAAACATTCTACGGTTTTAATGATAATGACTTTCTTCAAACAAAGTTAAATTTCATGGCTTTTGCCAGCTTTGCCTTTCAAGTCAGTTCTATTCACATTTGTTCAATTGTCTGCATTGATTTACTGATATCAAAGGTTTCAACCGACGTCCCAAAATTGAACCAGTATAGTACATATTTAAAAGTCAGAAATAGGAATTCTTTAAGAATGTATGTATAAAATAATCTAGATAAGGTATTCCATAATATAAATATAGAAAGACCAGTCTCCCAAGTAAGTGCATGGTATTTTAATGAGCATTAGTAGTATAAGTATTCCACTCCCGTAGTTATTAATTCTGTGCAGTGGCAAGTAGCAGCGATTCTCAGTAGTATTGTAATAGTATGGCTATTAATGGGTTCACAGAATATGTGCTAACAACTCTTCTAGTTCTGTATATCTCTTTTGTAGCTGAAATATCCAAAGAAACACTTGGACTGTGACAGTGACTTCATTAAGTAGCAGTAGGGGTGATTGTTCAAGTGGTACTGGTGGTGTCAGAGTTCGAGCTCAGTTTTATGGACCACTTAACCTGGATTCTGAATTTCTGATACCAATAAAATCTGTGGTGTCTCCATTATGAGTGTTTTGGTTAACAAGCCCATAAAAAACGAAACAAGATCAAAAAACAAGTACCCATTAATTTGTTTCTTATAAGAAGCGTGTGAGAATAGAAATATCTTTAAAATATAATTCCAATAACGACTTTGTACTTTCCGATTCATTAGTCATGTTTTGCAATAACTACATTATTATAAATATTGAGCTGCATAATCTGAAGCTCATAAATCATTGTGTTTCCTTTAAATTCAGCATAATTATATTTAAAAACATCTGATTTGCAGTTGATTTTAAAGTATGTATTTAATAGGATGTTTCTGACATTATTAATTTATTTTTATTTTTAACCGATGTCTAAAAAGGAGAAGCTTTTCAATTGGCAGTACTTTTTTTCATATACTTAAAGTGGCTTGTACCAAGGTATTTGTCGCTTAATTTAAATGATTAATATCTCTAAAAACCTAATGCAAGGTATTACAAACTCTAACATTTATTTTTCACAGTTATCCTATTTTGAATTCTGCGCATGATTTGATCGGTAGATAAGATTGGTGATGATAATACCAAATGTCAAACTGATATAGAATTTAAATGACTTTACAGATACTATGAATAAGTATGTAACAATAAAATAATTTAAATCTTGTCCTGACCTCAAATCTGCAGTAATAGGTGAGTGCAAGAATAGACTTTAAGAAGGGAATTTCCAGTTTTTTAGCATTGGTTTATTTTGGCGAGATCAAGACCACATTTACTGGTATGACAACTGGTTGACATGACCTACAGCCACATTATAATATTTGAATAATTTGACATACCTTAGACACTGCTCAGTGACAAGAACTCGGAACGAAGATAAAGAAAGATGTTCGTTCAAAATCTGTTTTTTCTAGCGTTGGTTTTGTAAAGGCGCCTTCCCACTACGTACCTAAGTTATTCTATGCTGTTTAGTTATGTACAACTTGAGGAAAATAAACTGGCATCTAATGATTTTCATTGGCAGCCCATTAGCTTATTGTCAATTACCACATTGACCTATTATTCCCTCATGATAATCAGCTCACGAATGCGTGTTACTTTTGACGGCACAGTCAATTTGCGCAGTGGCGGAGGGCTATCTGTGCTCGCCAATTGCGCGTTAAACCGAATATTTGTGTGGTTTATCTGTCGTCTACAGTAATATTATAATCCATCTATTTAATAATGTTCCCCAAACGATGAGACTGAAGGCTTTTCTCGGTGAAAGAGAGCAGGCCGTAATCCACCACATTGGCCAAGTTCGTGGATGTAGGTGGTGTTTCGAATTCCGGAACAACACTTTGAGTCCAAATTGCCGCCTTCAGTCTTCTGTAACTAAGTTCTTCAGGAATAAATCATTGTTGCGGAAAATTTTCCAAAATTCATATACTTAAATTCATAATAACTATGTTGTACGGGAGTACAATTAAGTTATTTAAATGTCCCCAACATTTAAATAACTTCAATGATCTTTTTACTGCTAACATCATTAAACATTCAAAGTGAATCTCTTAGTCACCGCCAACAATGCCGTCTACTTTCTACGCTCCATCAAGCTAACCCTCATCTAGTGCTCACTCAATGCTCATCGGATGTCGGCCACATAGGTTCTAATTACCAGCAATACTTAGGTACGCCACTTTCGCTCGCGCCCGCCGGTCGTCGACCTGCGCTTGCGATTCGGCGCTTACGCAAGTAATCACTGTCGCTTTCTAGGCTTAGGGTGATGGGATTGGGCTGGCAGATGAAGGTTAGGTGTTGTCTGCAGAGTTGGAGATTTTTTTTGGTTTGCTTGTTTTGAATGTAAAACTAGGACTTTTTTTATGATATTTTGCTGCTGATAAGTAATAAACAGAACCACGTTTCTTAGGAAAAAAAAATACATTTCCTAGATATCTGAAAAAAATATCTCGTGAAATCCTAACTGAGAGCATTTCATCCTCAACAGCAACACATAAGCCAGACGAATCAAATTGATTTCGTCAATATTACCGCACGGACCGTAAAACTATAAACCATAATGGCTTGTCTAGAGTTTTATTATTTAAGTAATACATCTTGGAACATTAGTTCTACACCATAATTTATTTATGTAATAATGTCTAAATATTTTATTGGTTTTCCATACTCTCATTGTGACAGCGGTGATGTTAAAAGCTAGTTTATCCATAGCTAGCTTTTGTTAGTATCAAAATTGGAAAAACTGAACCAAAATAAGGATTTTAACAACACAAAGGTCATGTTTTTCTTAAATCTATAAATAAATCCATGTCTATGAAACTGACACCTAATAGTTTTGACGTCATCATATTTCGGGTACGGCTCGTTCAGTTTTCCTGTTATGATGCCATTGTCCTATAACGGGAGGCTCTCAAACCAATTGCCAAACTGAAGAGGCGATCCCGTACTAAGAACACCTTGTTTTTTTCACTTAGAGTTATTGAAAGAATGTTTGGTCTTATGACTTGCAAGAAAAAGGCTCGGAGAAATAATGGCACTGGTTACGTGGACGGTTTTCTCGTTAACATAATATTTTGTCTTGTAATGTTTGCGCACAATGGATGCAACGACATGGCTTGTTTAAGCAATCATATTTTGGAAACGTTGTGCAACGGTAAATGAACACCGATCATTGGGTATTCCAAGAACAAATGACAGGAGCACCCAACTGATTTTGCAATCTACCAGACATCACAGTCGCATAAAAAAATTTGTAAACTGAAGTATTGCAATCTTTTCTCGATCGTAAAATAAAACAACACAAGACCTGAGAAGTACACTGGGGCAAACACATCAAGCTAGGCTATACATATAATAGATGAAGCCGAAGTGGGTGGCATTTGTGGGCAAATGTGCGTTAAAAATACAACGTGCATTCTTTGTTCTACCGTCCACCACAGAGATACGACGGGAATTTTAATTTGTAGATATCAGCCGCCCCATTGTAGTCCCATCAACATTCTGACGCATTAATGCGAAAATGGACGAGTACAATAAATTCTGTACCTCGGATATCACCCCTGAGGCATTCCTGATGTAGGCTAGCATCTATTGAACGTCGCACCTGCGAGGGAACCTTCTATTCAAAAATCTCTACAAGAAATGTTTGACGACTCTGTAGCATTTCCACGGTCCCAAACATTATGGAAATATGGGCACATGAAAATAAAGTATGTTGTAGAGCGCGTAAGAATCTCAGAAACATTACCCAAAGGTTACCTCAGCACATAAAGCTGAGGCTTCACGTCCACAGCATTACTTCAGTACGCATTGCAGGCAGTGATGTAACAACTAGCACTCAGATAAAATTGCCGTTTCTTTTCGCGGTTTCAGAAGCTCGAGGTAAAAGTGCTACAGCAAGATCCCAATAAATCTTCATTGAGAGGTAAGTAGTGTGTACTTGTGTCTATTTTCGTGGCGACCTCGACGGTGTAAAGGTCGTCTCATGTCCAGCTTTCGTCAATTGTCATATTCGCGACGGCGACCTAGAATTGTTCAATGTCGTATTCGTTTACATTAGGCTCCGTAGATATTTAAGAGCATTTAATATCGTCTCTTGACAAAATATTACTTGAAAAACTAGTAGCTTTTATTCCTTAGAGAAAACCCAAAAAAAAGATGCCTTACGGCCCTTCATAACTAAGCGAGATTTGTCTGCGGCTGTAGAAAGTGCCAATATTATAGTGAACGCAACATCCCAGCGCCGACGCTCGTAATTTTTGTATTTAATTATTGTGCTGGTACTGATTGTTACTTGGCCAATTCATTAATATTCTCTTAATGAACCATTAATAATAACATGTCATCATTAAATACACTATTCGTATAATTAAACCGCAACTGAGAGTGAAGTGCGACACCGTGCACCGTGTATTTATTGAGGAGCGCTCACTACGTAGCGGCGACTACGTAATTTATTATAACGTCTGTCTCTACGGTGTCCTCTGGCTCCTAAAGAAGGGCAACAAAATCAATCTCTACAAATACTATAACAATTACAGAACTATAAACACCGTTTAATATTTTGATATCGTGCAAAGAGACTGATTCACGTTCATTTCCTATCTCCTTTCTACCTTGCTCACCTTTGAAATCTTCATAGCGGAACCAACTGACTCATTCATCATAATAAATAATCATCTAATTTTTTACTCCTTGGTTTTTATACACACTAGCGCACTCGATATGCGATCATTGACAATTGTAAAGCGACGGTATAAGAACCATATTTTATTGTACGCCGTGCAAGTTAGGTTTGTTATAGGTAACATACTTTCATCGGTGGGTCATCGACACAGATATTTAAGTCTATGGTGCCTTTTTTCATCACTTTTTTGTTCGAAAGTGAAAATTATTTTACATGTAGGAAGAGAGCTGGCAGATTTGCATACCGCGTTTTTGCAACCAAGTGAAAGTGCTATATTATTTGGAAAAATTTCGCATTTCCGCATACCGAGACGTGGGTAAAGTCTCACTGAAGTTTTGTCAGAAGAGAATTTGAATGAGGTGTTGCCAAAGTTTTGCTCAGGAGAATTGAGTCGGCCACAATGAATCGAAGAAACCCGCGGGATTTGCGAAACAGCTCAACAAACTTTATAAAACAAGTAACGCCGTACTATCGTTTCTGCTAAATAAAGTGACCTTCGTACAGAACAGCCCCAATTTTGTTTATTTTAATTCAAATCCCAGAAGTGCTAAAGATACTATTAAAATATTACTTTCGTTTCGGATGTGTCACTACTCACTACATTTTTTCTAATGACACGCCTACCTACGCTAGTTTTTTTGCCGTCGGTGTTATGAATGGACCGAGATTGTGTTCCCGGTTGTGGGCCAGCATCATTCAACACGAACATTAGTCATAACACCCAGAAGTGTTTCGGTTCCCAATTTTTCCACGGTTTATTTTACAATCCGATGTGTCCATTTTGTGCCGTTCGAATAGTTTTTCGGAATCAATATTTTGATTTTGAGCAAAGACAGTTTCGCGTCAAAGTGTCATAAAATTTTATTTGGCAAAAAGTTAGAATAGACTGTTTTGTACATAAATAATGGCCTCTGATTACAAATTACTGACACGAAACGCCTACCAACGTACACGGTAATGAAGCCATTTTACACGGTAGCAAAGTTGCCACGGAAAATTGTATCATCGATGTTCGCAAGTGCGGTAACCCGGTGTCGCCTAACTGCGTAATCGGAGACGCTGACGTCGCCATTAGCCGGGCAAACAACGACCCGATGCCGACCCGATGCCCCGACGGCCTTATGGGATTTGTGGACGAAAGTGTCACGGACATCATAACGACTATTGTTGACAATGCCTGAATAGTGAATATTTTACAAAACTGTCTGTCTGTTTAAGGTGTTGCGCTAACGGTTCGGGGAATTATACTGTAACATGTTTGTTTATCTCTGGTGTTATTAGTATTGGTACCTAGTTTTCGAATCATCAATAAGCCATTCATAACTTTGAGATGCGTCATATTTTCATGGTTTTTCATCGAACTCGTCTGAATTAGTTCAAACCGAATTATTACTATTTTCTTGTCCGATTTTAGATCTCCCATCTGTCCTTATAAACTTGAACATTCCGAAATGTCCGACCTAAGTACTAATAAAGAGCTTGGGATGTGAAAGAGCTCTGTACTTAGAAGACTGTCTATTCGTCCAAGTCAACATATTGAACTGGATATTTGAATTGATTGAATTCAAAATGTTTTTCCTATTTAAACTTCAAAGTGACCCACATTGGTTCTGCCATGACACGCCACTCTGTCATCAGTGGTTTTCATATTATCAAATAAATAAGTACTTCGCCAGTGGCGATTTTTCTATGAACTGCTAATTAAGTCAGGTCCTTGATCTTTCTATACTTTGAATCATTGATAGTGTCTTATTGGAAACTACTAACGGTTATAAGGATATATTATTCGGTGTCCCCTTGTTTCGCAGATAGAAATCTCATAGAATTTCGTTGCCTTGGGGCACACCAACTTCGGAAAGGACAGTTAGGTTACTTTAAACCCTGCAGACAGAAATAGGAGCCCCGCGTAGCGTGGCTACCCGTCGACTACGCCTTATTACAACATTTTGATAATTACCTTGACGTTGAAACGTTCAGTTTACTCCGACCAAGACCAGTTAGAACTGTGACCAACGCGCGAGCCGAGCGAGCGAAGCGAGCAGTGCCGCGGCAGCGGCCGGCGAGTGCTACGTCAAAATTGGTCGCACTAATAAAATTATGAACCGCAAAATAAACACAGTACGTACGTGTATATTAGTCACTATTAATGAGAATAACAAGATTACCCGTATTGTTTTTGTGAACGCGGTGTTGTTATTTTACAGGAACCCATGCATTTTGTCAAAGGTATGAATTGAAACATTTAGAAACTGTCAGTCGATAAAATGTTTTTCTTGGGAATAAGTTTTATATTAACTAAACAATATGAATATAATGAATATTTGATTTGTAATATGAATATCGAAACATTGAATTTTATTTGTAACAAAAATTCGTTTTTTTTTTTCGAAGATTTCTGAGTATTCTATGAAATGATAATATGATAAAAATTTTATATGAAACGAAATTCTATAAAACTTTTGTCTATAAATCAGTGTACAACCATATTTTTCATTTTACTGTACTAGAGCTACTGTGCGATTCCGGAGACCAGTGTCCATTTTATCGCCCCTTACCATGTTATGATACCAACCTTTATTTCTAACCTGTTTATTCATTTAAAAATTCCTCGACGGAGATTAAACTGAAGCTCGTGTAAAATTTTCCTCCGTGCAGCTTTAATTTTAATAAAGCCGTATGTACCAAAAATTTTTAATCCTTACTTATCACCGTTAATGAACCGCCAGCTGGATCTAGCTGAACCCTGTAGCATCATTATGTAACCAGTTGCTGACTATTAGCAGTTGCTCATTAACAACGGCTGCAAACCAGTCGTGTGTGTGGTATGTGTACCTATTTATTAAGAGATGTAATCCGACCAGATCTAATTGCTAAGTTAAATGATAATGAAACGGGACCGCGAGCCCGTTTTGAAAGTGGTTCGTGGAACGCCTTTTTGTTGCGATCAGTTCTTGGTAAAAGTGATAAGTAGTCGATTGTGACCATTATCCTTGTGTAGGATTTGGAGCGCCTTGTTCTGTGTTTGAAGACCGAGATTGATAAACGTTACTTAGCGCGTGATCCGGCTTGAGTACGTTCTTGTCTCTATCTTGCGGTTGAAATTTGACAACTGTGTTACAATGACAGAAATAATATTAAGGTAAAGTACGTGCTAAGTAACGTTTATAATTATTAAACTTGGCCACAGACTTTTTGCCGTAAACGGTATGTCGCGTCACTGAGATTAGTGAATGAGGCCTCGTTTACTCATCAAATGTCTCGATTATTTTACGGACAAAACTTCAGTGTATCTATGTAAACGATAAGAATAGGGAGACCCGATTTTCTTTTATCTTATCAGTTATAAGCGTTCAAAACAACGCGTATCTTGATAAAAACGACAATTAATTGATGACCGATTTCGGTCTACTGACGTCGAGACGCGATTCGCAAATATTAGAAGGCCTCTAATAGTCTAATTACCGATAATTAATTGAACTGCTAAATTCTTCAATTACGAAATTATAGATTATGTCATTAATTTTTAGGTTTATTTTCCAGTAGCGCGTACAGCAGCCGATAACTTATCTGTCCTAACTATCCATCATTGATTGTGCATTATGGTAATCTTGTCCAAGATAAAAGGAGAAATTGATAAAACATTACGTAGATAGAACCTA
The DNA here is from genome assembly GCA_905163415.1 of Noctua fimbriata. Lineage (NCBI taxonomy): Eukaryota > Metazoa > Arthropoda > Insecta > Lepidoptera > Noctuidae > Noctua > Noctua fimbriata. Next base: position 18,872,434 of record LR990930.1, on the reverse strand, counting down.
TGAACGTTATGGCAATCATTTTCGTATTACTTACATTGCTCAAATTCGTAGCGAAGGCCCTTATAAAACTTCTACAACGGGATGTACAGAGTACCTACTGTATATTATTTTCGATTTACTCTAGGGCTTTCTGTGTATTTAATATATAACCTATTTTCATTCGATTTTGAATAACATAACATCACGCCTATATTTTTCCGTAAGCTTAGGCAGTAGTGTCCCTAAAGTATAGCAACATTTCACGAGTTTTGTGTTAACAGATTATATAAAAATATTATATATTAATAAACAAATTCCTAAAGTAACTTTGAACCCTCTCAGAACTTCGCAGATCCACTCTTAAAGTTCCCCAAACTGGTATTAGTCAGGACAGAAGTGGTTGGTATTTGCACTGGCTTGGCAGGTCGGCGTCGACACAAATCATACAATAGTTGTATTGTTTCCGAAATATTGTGACTATGTCGAACACTGCCGCCATACTGCAGATGTTATCTTAATGAATAGGTAGCAAAAATTACAAAAGAACGCTCGGTATTCTTTTTTGGTTTCATGAATGGCATGATGATTAGGCACAGACAGGAAGGCTTTCGTCTGGTAATATGGTAGCCTCCGATTGGCTAGTAGAAGTAGAAAAATACTGTACGGCCGATCTAGACTGCAGAAGCCCATCAATAAAGCTTATTAAAACTCTTTCGTAGATAGCGGCATTCCCAACCGCTGCCATGTCACAGTTTGCGGAAGCGTTTTCACAGCGTTACATAGAAACCAGTGTTGTCGCTGCAGTCTTTCAAAGCATCAGCATAATCAATCTCCTCTCCATGAGAGGGAATGGAGTATAATCCACCACGTGAGCCCAGTGCGGGTTGGTAGATGTCACATGTCTTCGATTTTTTTATTCTAAAGCATGCCGTTTTCCTCACCAGTTTTACTTCACCGTTTTAAGAGGAGTGGTGATGAAATAAATTACACAAAGTAATGCGCCTGCCTGGGTTCGAAGCCACGACTTACTGTTTGTAAGTCGGGGCCGCCACTGGGCTACCGCTGCCCTTTCAACGCGATTAGTCGGTTTTTCCGCTGCGGTTTGTGGTCTGCCGTCGTCTTCGGAATTTAACCATAAAACGCACGTAACAGCAGCTTGCAGAAATGATAACATTTCTCTACTCTTCGTTTTGCTATACAATATCAGTTCTTATTATTATGCAATACCTATTTACTCTCTAATGGCTTTCATTCTCTCATGTACCTAATGCTGCTCAACTGCGCGTAACAACTTGGAAAATGTTTAAATATAAAATTATATACTTTTACTGAAACTTCGCGGGTGATCCCTAATCTCTAATCTAAATTGGATTATAACTTTTTTATCGTCCTTAATGCTGGTTTTTGCTATGTTAAAATTCCTGTCTCTGAAATTAGCACATACTTGCATTTTTTTAGTACATTTCAGATGCGCACTGATGTACTTAATTCGTTATTACTGCAATAGATCAGCAGAAGCTTATCCTTTGTACTGATAGAAATAATAAATGATAATAATAATGACTGAATGGGTGGTCTCAGCCATCATCATCATCATGATGATGATGATGATGATGGGTGGTCTCAGGAAAAAAAGGAAAAGTATTGAATGATGTCTAGTGTAAAATGGAAAAAAAGATTTGCTTCAACTCTAAGACGTAAAAACATTAGGTCCTAGACGGCGTGATTGAAGGAAAATGTCTATGCAGTTTTCAACAGTTACTTGCAACAACTGAAAGAACGCCCACCGAAGTCACAGAATGTTCAACTACAAAAAAACTGCAGCACCAAATCGTGGCAAACTGAACGATTTCCACAACACCAGTTCGTTATCATCTGTGGGCATGCGGCCCAGACACTCGGTAGACGAGAGAAAGGCGTGACTCAAAGGTACGGTGCATTGACTCGTTACGTGACCGATGTAGGAGCTTAGGAACGTCTGGTTACAAGTCGAGGAATGTACCGAAAAAACGACCTGTAAGAGAAGCGAGAGGAAATATAACATCGATTGAAAATAAATTTTTAGCAGTATCGATGAGTTAAGCTTTGTCTGGCAATTGAATAATCGGGGGTTTACCTTTGCATATTACCTGCTCAATGCTCCATCCACGACCTCAGGCCACGTGACAAGCGCGTGTGTCCTATGTGTCGTAAGTCGCGTCGCGGTGACTCGTGTCATACTTTAAGCAACTTCATTTGTTGTCGCCGCAGTCGCAGCACCACGCGTGTCGTTTGAGCGTGTAACTCGTGTCCAAGAGATAACTGTTGCAGTGCTGCCCCTAACCGCAAACATTCCATGTCACATTACGTAATAGGAAATTGTTGTTTGATTATGCATCATGGACTCGTTACAGGAAAGTCTCATCCTGAACTCTTGAGTCTGAATGAATTGTCCGCATGTATGAACTTTCAGAATTATTATGCTCGAAATCTTATTATATCCCATAAGAATACTTGGTCAAGACAACTAATCCATCCATCAAAGGCGCCTTGCGTTAGGCGCCTTTTAGGTGAAAAATTCCAAGATGACACTACTATTTGAAACAGTGACATCATCTTGAATGACATTGAGTGAAGGAAACCCATTAGCGCATTTGCCAAAAAATCCATGTAGTTCCAACTGTAATGAACAAAGACTGCTGAAACGAAGATTTAACGTAACCATTGATTATTGACACCCGGTTTCCGCATTGAGAATTTGAAGTGAACACAATGATATGTAACGTATTATGTGTAAAAACATTAGTTAAGGCCTTTGTTTTCCTATACTTTGGCGGCTACTTTTTAGGAATCATCTTGAGTAATTTTTAAGTAAAATTTGATAAAATTCTCACCTCTGACACTACATTGCCTAAATGCCGAAGTGGTGTCACGATTGAAATGGCACAGATCACAAACTATGAATCATCTCTGACACAGTTTATTGATTTATCAATACCCACCTTCGTGCTCACATTGTGAGTGTGTGGGAAAGCCTCAATACCCAGTTCAATGTTAAAGGTCTAGAAAGTAAGTTCACAAGATTAAGTAGCCTTATTAAAATAAATGGAATGGGAAATTGTGCTGGCATCCGCACTGTGTTTATGCTAGTCAAGTAGGACCTTGGGAATTGATCCCCGCCCCTAATTTAGGTAAAGCTTTCACAAACTAAAATAGCACAACCTGTATTTACTCCACGGCAATTTTCAAGCTTGTAAATTTAGTAGATTGGGTATTGGTTAAGCATTTGGAATAATATAGCTATGTTATTTACATTATGTCTGGTTTCATAATAACCAGCATTAGGTATTTCTCTATTTATAACAATTGTCGACTTAGCGCTAAACTTCCTTTCAGAAAATACCAACATCGTCCAAATAAGAGTTCAAAATAACCACTATAGGTACGCTATTGAATGAACAAGACAGCAAGTTTTTGCAGATAATACTGTAACAGTGTTCTATAACGACTTGTATGTAAGCTGCGGCATTGAATGTGACCAATGGGCCGTGACAATATCGCCGATTGCCGGATCTCAGGCACTTGTCCCACAGGCGCCGGCAGCGAGCGCGACCCATAAATAACGGAGATACTGAGAAGCGACTGTTTTGCGAGGACAGCTATAAAGTATGGAGCAACATGGCCGAGAGATGAACGGGCAACCTGCACTGGAGAGTTAATGCGCTGTCACACCTCGCAACAAGTTACCTAGTAGTTTTTGCTCGTTTTCATACAACAAGAGCCTTTAAAGGTTAACCGTCAACCTTTGCACTGGCTATGTTCCAACTTACGATGGCTTAGCTCGCTCTCGGTTCCACGCTGACAGTGAGACAAGTGTCTAATGGCATTCCAGACAAGCTAACTAGAATAAATAACACGCATACTTGTATATTCAGCTTCTATTCTATGTTTATCGGGTATTCGCAATTGATATTGCAAATTGTAGGAATTAACCAAGGAGAGCGATGGACTGAGTTTAGTTTTTCAATGGGATATTAGAATTTAAATGCAATGGTTATTCGTAGTTTTACTGTGAGCAGTTGCTTTGTACTATAGTAAAAGGAAACATTAAGAAAAATAAACACGAAAAAATACTTAAGTTAGACTACAATGCAATCGCTTTTGCATGTTGCTATTTAAGCACTAAGAATTGTTCGTGCCATTCTGTTTATTATCGTTCACTTAACTCAACCATAAAACGCCATGGATTGTTAATAAACAATTTTCTCAGAACTTATTATAAGCTATCTATTGTTTTCATTTTAAATTCTAATTTACGTAACTGTTGAGCTCCTTTCAATTAAATTAACGAATATGTCATCACCATCAGTTTGAATAGCGACGTCCCTTGGTTCTCAATGGGGACGAAATGCAAAAGTTAGACGCTTTGTTTAATGCCCTCAGGTTGTTCATTTCCGTGTTTTGGACGAAGGAACTGCGTTTACTGAAGAAAGAGATCAAAAGCGTTTTCTGTTTTAGTAATCAGCATCTTGAGTTTATTCCGAAAGGAATAATGCAAATACAACCCATCTCAATGTTATGGCAAAGGTTGACTCACTTGACTCAATTCCTTCACACATTTAGAGGAATAAAATTTTCAGGGAAAGTGACTTATTTAACTTTCCGAAATCTCTTTTTCACGAGTTTGCTTTGGGATCTTCATCTTTACACATACCAGACATGACATCAAAAGCGCTTTTGACAGATGAGCATTTTCCTGTCTCAATGTAATTCCATGACACGTCAACAAAGAAAATTGAAAGCCTGGTTTGCGAGCACATTCACTGAAGATTTTCTTGACTTTGAAACCACTCAAGATCGGAAAAATTGCTGGTCTTACCTAAGTTGTTTTACACATTACATACCTTTAATTTTGTGAATCAACACCTTTTGCTTTAAGATTCCCAAGCCTTCTATAATTGGGTTAACCACTTGGATATTCCCAAAGCAAGTTTCTTTGTAGTATTTTATACCCATTTTGTTGCATATTCCAAAACAAACAGGACAGCGAGGGGTTGCGTTACAGATCAAGTTGAAGGCGCCGATAAATCGCCGGGCGGCGAGGCAGCTGACCGCGCAAATTGCAGCGTAGGCGATGCAGCGCCAACCATATCCTGCGGTGTAGATTATAGGAGGGCACGGTTTTGTAGAATTTTGACTAAAGGGTCTTGACGTACTGTGTTGACTAGAGAGGAGAGTCTAGAACTGTTTTGTTTCTGCGGTGACAATTTTCCTATGCGGGTAAACAGTAAAATGAACAGTATCGATATTTCAGCTAGCTTGTAGGTCCCATCTTTTACAAACTTGTTAGTCAAAGTATGCTTTCATGAAAATTACTCCCGTAAAGAACCCACTTCGTTAGTTTTGACGCTTTACGTCGATACCTCGTCCCACAAGAGAAATGCTGGTTCTGGACATCTGGTATCGCTTGCTTGAACATATACCGCTTACAAAGTGTACAAGTACTTAACTTATATTCAACACAACTAATTTATATCTCAATTAAAAAGTCACGCTTGGAACGCACCAGCGACATTTAGATCTTTAATAAGTCTGTTCTCAAGACACACCGGTTGCGAACCGTAACGGGGTAGGCTGGACATATAATTAGCAACAAACTTAAAGTATTTAATATGGCGTTTTACAAGTTGACGCTATGCAGTCAATATTTTATGCTGGATCGCTGATAACAGAGTACCTTTCTTCGGACGAATGTAACAGCTTCGTAAAGACAAGTATGACTAGTGCACTTTCTACTCGTTTGTTAGCTATAACTATTTACTAATCAGCATTAAAGCTTAACTTTATAGCTGCAGTTTATTTTCAATGGCATAAGTTTTTCTTTGTTAATTGTAGTTGGAATATTATCTTCTGATGTAGGAGTAATCTTGCAATGATTTATAGTAAAATCTGTGCGACTTGCCTTTTCTTTTTTGACTCATCACATTGTATTTCGTTTACCTATTCTGTTCTTGGACATATTTATTGAATAGATAGTATAAGTTTCAAGATATAGTTGGTCAAAGTTCCCATTCGTATTATCGGGAGCGATTGGGAGCGGACGCGCCCACGACTCGTCCGTGCATTGTGCACGCTATCTGCTTGTAGACCGTGGAATCCGGTATATTTTCTTTATTGTAATTTATCGATGTTGCTTCTCGATACATAGATTTACGATTGTCTCGCTATTTCTATGCTGATTAGGGATAAGTTATTGGCTTTATTTTTTAAAGTAATACATTATAAGCTTTTCTAATTTCTTTTATAGCTAATAGAGTTATTTCTATTTCCAGAATAATGTTGTTCTACCCCATATACTCGTATTATATTAGCCTAAAGGAAAAACATGACTTGCGAAACTACGTTGTAGCCTCAACTCCCCAACGGTTCACTGGCAGCTAATATCTTATTCAACACAATCAAGCCTGAAATAACTCCTCGACGTTTTAATGCTTCGTAAAAATTCTTTCGTCGAAGTGCAGTCAGGAGATTACTCAGTTTGGAATTTCACAACTCTCGGTCTTGGCTCAGCGCGGTTACCCTAAGTACCGCAAACACACAAACGTAATTACGGACTCACCAGACATTTCCTGGAAAATCTGCCTCAATCTTACAGCCTTAATGAAGAATATTGGCCGAAAAAGAGAAACCTAGTTAGTTGCTTTCCAAAATAGCACGCAGCCTAATTATTCCTTTAACTTCATGAAAGAAAACTAGTATTTTGACCCATGAATTATACTCATAACTCCAACTCATATTTGCACCTCCATAAACTCCCTAGAATCACCACCCTCACTCACTAATCACAATTCCGCGTCAGGCTTCCCTCAGAGCGTCTTAACGAGCGAAATATGCAGTGTATCCTAATTAAGTATACGCCGGGGTGATTTGTAGTCTCCGTTTATTTAAACCGAGTTATTTATAGCACGCTTTAGCGTTCTCGCCTCTCCTTTCCACGCGATACAGTATAACCTTTTTAAGAATCATAAGACAGATAGCATACTTGTGGATCAGACAAACATGAGGCTTAGATTTATGTATGTGTTGAAATTGGCAGTCAAATCTCCTCTAAAGATACGCTTCAGTTCTCAAAGGAGTAATTTCTGGGACCTTAAAGAACCTAACAGTAAGTTAGAACTTTAGAAGCCACGTTATTCACATTCAGAGCAGCTGTTGTTCGTGCTTCCAAAAATACAAGCCCTGTTTGTTATCTTATTCAAACAGTCTGGAAACTTCTTGCGGTTCCGTCAGGCAAGTTCAGAATGTCAAGGTCGTGAAAATTGCAATTAAGTCTACCATCTGTACGCGTAGCTGGAGTAATGGCGGTAGACATGCAAATAACGTGAAAGATGGACTCCCAGACGAGGCGAGGTTCTCGCTAAACTAATTTGCATTTCGTCTTCCAGTAATTTTCACAAAACAAATAGTGGGAGTTCTGCCAGACCTAACGTTATTATCCCAAAAAGGCTCTATCTTTAATTTTCTCAGTGCTGTATTCAGTTATAATATGGAAACAAATAAATAAACAGTTTCAGAGAGCAAACAAAGTATATCTCTGTCACAATTTTAAGTTGAAATACTTTTCCGACCTTCACAAATCGTAGCCAAATCCTTTCATGCTAGGAACAATGAGTACAAAAGAAAACCAGCAGTAAACCCATAAAAGAACTATTAAAACGCAACCCAATATTGTCTTTGATTAACAATATCCTGTCGTGCTGAGCTGTCGTGACAATGCGCTATAATTTCCATCAGCTCAAAGGAAATATGAACTGATTTATAAACGGTCTAAATGCCTGCTCATTAGACAGTTTGACCTCGTCGTCGCTTACAATTAATGATGTTCTGTCTATCGCTACTGCTAATTGGACACGCGACTTAGAAAGAAGTTAATCAGCAGTAACTGGTGAAATTAGATGTACCAATATTCGTCTCTCTTCTATATAGCGTCTTCTGCCTAGCATGATAAATTCCATTGTTTTTATTCCAACTATAAAATGGTCTTCGCCTTTCACGATCTCTCGCTTAATGGAAGGCTTCAGAACTAGATAATAACAATTAAAGCAACCATTTAACTGACACGGTCTTGTCATATTCTAAACAGATTAATATTCTAAGTAAAGGGTAGCAGTGCCCAGCTGCGCAGCAACATCCTAAGCGATCTCTAATTGCTAAGTAATCATGACATTTACTTCGAGCAGTCGATTAAGAAGTGATGTTGACATTTACCGACATGATGCACTAAAGACAGCTATTTCCTTAATTGCTGTGTCTAAGTGTGTGGTCTAAACGTTCGCTAACCTTTCTATGTTGACCTTTGTATTTAGGGCGCTGAACTGTTTGTACAGCGCGACGTCTGTCATACCTAGCTTTTACAGCTGATAGTATTTTCTTTTAGTAGTTTAATCAAGCAAACATTAGACTAGTTTAAGAAAGAGTAAAAGCAAGAAAATGATGTTGAACCTGAAAAGCTGTCTCCGATGACAGTCTTTAGGCGATAGTAAGACTAACTTGTAACCACATCATACAACAAAGATACTGCACAGGAAACTGAGTCTTCAACAATAAGATTAGGCTTCTTTGTAAGGAATCTGTCTGCAAGAATCTTAACGACTAAAACCCGCCATTCCTGGTCCCACACCACCCATAAACGCTGCCATATCCATATTTTGTACGCCATTAGCTCCCAATGAAGCGTTTACATGGTAATGTTACGGAATTTTCTCATTGTACCTATTAATTGTTGTCTAAGTATAGACGCCATTAAGCAGTCATCGCCTTCAGCGTGTTGGGAATGCTAAGACGTTTAGAAATAGAAGAGATAGGCGCAGAAGGTTCACTCCTCGCCCGTTTACTTGTGTACTGAGATGCTAACACTTATCTAAATCTGAGACATGCGACTGCTATGCTCCTATTTTCCGGAGACTTTTTGCAATTGATTCGGACAATCGTTGCAGTGGCGTACCAAAAGACTAAAAATTGCAAACGCAGTAGTACAAAAGACCCTTATATGTGTTAACCTTCTCCACTTCCTCATTGTGAGTGTAAACTCTAGGCATCGTCACCTCGTGAATCATCGTCAGCGCCTAGATATTAGCCCCGCGTCTTCTTATGAATAATAATTGGACAACTGATATGGATTTTTCGGTCTAGTTATTTCGTCTGCCTTTGACGTGGCAGGTCAGGCGTAAAACTAATCTTATTTGCTTAATAGAGTACAAATTGTCGTACTTATGATTTATTGAAAGGTTATTATTAGCCAACCAATAAAAACTTACTGCGTGTTTACAAAAAGATTCATATCGATGAGCTGAGAAATATAAAGTGTCGGAAGATAGGCCAGCTGCTAGGATATTGTAATGATATCGTGTGCAGCAAACATCTACCTGCTGAGCATGATATTTGGTAATTTCCCTTACAATAAGTCTATTTGATTAGATTTATTTTTCATATGCATAAATACATGGATAAGGGGCCTACCTACTATAGATTCATATTAATAATAATAATCGGCCAATGATTCGCTGTGAGATGGTTATAGGATAATATAGATTAGAATCAAACACAATTTATTTACAATCAACATACAGTGTCACATGAACTAAACTGGTAATGTTAATTCCTAGGCCGTTTAAACTAAGGTGCATATAACCTATATTCACCTTATTATTTACCTAATATGGTAGCTTACCATGTAAAGGTATTTCCGTGTTCAATAATACCTTTGCAATTAAGCCGCTGAATCAACTACCTGTAACCATCTGACTAAAGAGTGTAAAGTTGTGGCTGGTACCAGCCACAACTTTACAATTATCACGTATTTTTTGTGTAGTTTCCCTATTAAACATTTTAATTATAACAGAAACAACGTCAATGTCAAGGAAAGCAAAACCATATCATGTCATACGACTACAAGGATCGAAAAGTTCTCTAGAACTTTGAGTTTGGTAGGTGCATAAATACAATATCACAGATTGACATGAAACCCAAACTATGAACAAGTAGAACTACTTGTGTACTTGTTTAGATGTTGTATGGTCCCTTGCACATTCTATCGAGTGGAGCTTCTATGCCTGTGAGTGAGTGCTACCTACAGTTCACCAGCAAGGTGTGTAGGTCTGATTCACCGTCGCCGTCGCCGCCGTGTCCATGATTCACGCCATTAACGGTATTGTTTACGAGCCGACGACACGTGTAAATGGAGGTTTTTTTTATAATACACCATGTTTGTTTGGAGAATATTCGTTTTCATGCTCGTTTTCCGTGACGGAGTGGATAGAATCGTTAAAGATACCGACGTCGCAGGTTTGCAAATATTCATAGCGATTAAAGGAGAGAACGACTTTTGCATATATATTATTTCTCCACATGGTAAACTCGTCTCTCCTGCTCTATCTAAGGCTAACCATGTCATTATAGAATGGGGACTACTAATAAAAATCTTCGTGTAATCCGGAAAGTTGTAAAAAAATATGAGGATTGAAGTGTCGGGACGTTCCAAACAATTTAGCCGCTTGTAGTAGGTACCTACAAATATAAACAGGTTGCGTTTCTAACTTTCAGGAACTGATGTAACAAGTTTCTAAAAAGATCTAGGTACATCTATTAGAAAACGAAACGTTAAGATCTCCTTTCCAGCAACAAACTAAGCTTCTATTAGCATTCTAGCTTTACTCTAAATTACTAGTAAAAATACAGGAACCAGACGTTAGAAAATTCAGTAAATTCAAGTTATAGTTGTGTTCCACCATTCACTAGCGATCTGGAAACCCGTCGGTTTATTGCGCTCGTGACCTCGACGGTACCAACGCACTCCGTATTAAAGTTCACGGCTACGTATGAAGCGCGTAATTTTGAACATCCCATAAATCGAATAGACTTAAAGAAATGTATTTATGTCTTGAACCCTTAGTAGGGATTCAAGGCAAAAGTCACTGTCAAGGTCAAATGCAAAGACATGACAAATTGCCTACTTTTATTGCGAACGAGCGCCGCAACGACCTGTTTCCTTTAGTTGGGGCTTAGGTAAGTACCCAGGATGTCAACCGACGACGCACCGAATCGTTGAGTTGGATTGGCTTAGGTATCCTGTTTGGAATTACTGGATTGGTTGTTACTGTAAAGATCGGCTGTGTGATGTAGTGATTTGTATAATATATTGAGTGTAATAATTAAAAGGTGTTTAGACGTTGAATTCAGATAATTATTGGAAAGAAATCATACACATTGCCAGACGGACGCCATTTCATTTTTTACTAGCTTTGACCCGCAGCTTCGCTCACGTTAATTTAGAATTTGACAATCAATTCGGGTTGTACTCTGCTTGTAATAATATGATTCAATCATGGTTCGAAAGACACGTGGCGCCATCTATTGTCATAAGAACGTTATTGTTGTTTTCCTCGGGAACAGTACTTTTTTCGGGATGAAAGGTACCCTATGACCGTTTCTGTACAACTGACAACGTATATACAAACTTTCAGGATGATCGGTTCAGTGGCTTAGGCGTCAAAAGTTAACAAACTCCTTTTTCTTTACAACGTACTAGAGTTAATTCCAAAATTACCACAAATGTTAAGGTTTACTCTCTACACTTACAATCTTTGCTGGGTTCAATGGCGCAGCCAGTCTTTCTGCTTTATGTAAGATTGCATTCTTCCGAACTCTTCGAGGACTATGGGTCTGATGTTATAAGTGTATTCTAGCGGATTCTACTATGTATCCTTACACCACCATACCTCTACTTATGTTACGAGCTTCCTGATGTAATAAAATCCATACCCGCCCGGAACAGATCAGCCATTGATACAAAGCCAAACTGATCACATGATCGCATCTATCCCCCATATTTTTTTTATATTTGCAATACAAACAGCACATGGCGTGAACGGAAACATCCTAAGCAAACAGACGGATTGAAACACAAATTGAAAGATTATGAATCAGTTCCATACAATGGGAGGTGAATACTAATCGTAGGATATACGTAAGAGACGATGAACTTTTATGGGATATGTATGGGTCTGTGGTATTTCCCCCATACAAACAATACGACAATATGACGTCTGTATAATCTTGATAGAGGAAACTAAGGTCTCGTCTGGATTGTGAATTGAAATGTTATACATAGATCTATGACATTAAGTACTAACCTACTGAAAAATTAAAAGAAGTAAAACTAACACAGTCTTATTTACTGTTATAATCAACTGTCAATCGTACAAGTTCGTCGGACATACCACAATAATATTTGACGAGTACGGAGTTACTTTGTTTGTTCCTACAATACACGCATATCATGTTCTGTAAAAAAAACTACAAGTCGAGTACCCACTATTTTTTTCTCATATTATCATATTGAATAACAACATCACTTTTTGGGCGTGCGTAAAAACTCGGCGCCGGCGCATGAAAAGCGTATCAACAACAGAAAACAGAAAGTTCACTTCATATAAACTGCTAAACCAAGCCTAAGCACATTAATTAAGCCATTAGAAAGAAAAAATATATATCATAATCTGTAGATACAATGGTTTCACAACGACTCATTTTACCATCACCTTCCGTTGAGGTAATGCTGTTCTCTGTGGTCCAAAGTGCGCTGCCACGGACATGCCTGGAGAAGTTTATGCCCAACAAAACATAAAATAATAACGTGCCAGCGGAAAGACGAAGACTCTGATCACCTTAGAGTATTTCAAGTAATTGACATCAGACCTTCTGAACTTCTCATTCCTTTGTGGCCAGTCATTGACATGAATCATTAATCACGATCAATGATCGGCCAACTCCGTTGATCATCTGTCGTAAGTCGCTGTCTCGTCAGTATAACTGTGTGGCTAGTGAAAATTGTTTTGAGATCAAACCATTCGTCATTGGAGAAAATGTTTACGAGATCTATTTTAAAGTAATCGATATTCCGGTAAGCACGTTAAGCTGTTAGTCCCGGCTGTCATTTGTAGATCTTTGCTATACGAGTTGTCAGAAGGCATTATGTTACCCAATAACTGGGTTATGGAGGTCAGATAGGTAAGGAGCCTACCTTAACATATGTAGTTGGAAAAAGGCTTGGCAGGTAGAAATCCGTATTAAATTAGTTAGATAGTTCATAAGATTGAGGTTTAAAAGTACTGCGCAGTTGTTCAATTAAGATTTGGTTTAGTGTAGAGCGGCGCCAGTAAATACGGCAAGTCATCTAAGGTCTTTAAAATTCGCGAGACATGCAATTATATGTTGTCACTATAAGTACCTAGAATTGTAGCAGGAAGTGTTTCTAAGTCTGTTTATGGTCCTGTTGATCTTGAAAACGAACCTACTGAAAGTAATAGATAGAAAAATATGATCATAATATGAATCCATGATTCCATATAGTTGGTAACTTGTGAATGACACTTTTCCTTTTCTTTTCCAGGTAAGCATATCGAATCCAGATTCCAGTCGATCAAAAGCCGTTAAAAATCAGTAAGTAACACTTTAAATACAGAGGACAAAATAGAAACCGTACACAGGTCGATAATCTTCGAAGCAGTAAGGCCATCTGCTACAATGATTTCATACGCTCATTACGGTAATCAGGACAATGAGTCATTGCACTACAGCGCATCAACCTACTTGGAAATCTAATTTTGAATATTTTCATGGCCGAATCATATATTCGGCCTTAAGAAGATAGAAGACAAGCATAGAACTGTATAGATTTAAAGAAAGACAGAAATGCTAAAGAAAATGTTTTTGTGGATGTAGGTAAGTAACGCAAAACAGATGCGGAAAAAGCATAACATAAATTGGAGAAATAAGGTTCTTGTTTACGTTACCATGCCATTATAACGAACGTCTGATATAATCATTTAGTAGCTAAGGGCACTTATGACACGCACGCCACGAAACACCGTGCTCACTATTTAACCTCTTAATGTAATAACGTTTAGAGTAGCCTCAAACATTTTACCTGCGGTTTATAGTCCCACAGGAGCCAAGTTTGGTAACTTTATTAATCCCTCAAGTAATTGTACAAAAAAGAGGGATATTTCCCCAAGGACATTAATATTTAGTTTTTGGGCTGCTGCTTGTACTCCAAATGTGTTTCTTTATTACGTGATATAAATCTGATCTGCCAAGTTTCATAATTTCACACAGTAGCTCTGACGACAGCGGGTGAAGTAAACAAGCAAACTTTTGCAATTACAATGTTAGTTTTAACTCATATTTCGAGCTAGTTAGTTTAAGGATTACGTAAATATGCAATTCACTTCCACGGAAATGACAAATCCGAACGCGTTAGCAAGGCTTTTTATACAAGAATTTAATAATTTGGCTAAATTAATTAAATTTACTTAGTAATAAAGTTATTTATTTAATATTCTTTGCAAGCTAGCCCGGTGCTTATTATCTACGTCAGTCTTAACTTTTTCAAACTCATTCACCAATATTTCATTTTTACCCGCTGGTCCTCTCGCATTGGTGTTTCATTTTAAAAAGTTATTGATTTACGAGCACTGGAATGATTTACACCCTCAATCAAGTCTCTACAAATCAATCGTTTAAACGAATTGCTGAATATGTTCTAAATAAAAATGGGGCTATTGGCATTTGATATAGTAACACTTCTTTTAATATATCATTCTAATATCGATAGAAAATACAGTATAGATTGAATACAAATGTTGGAACTTTATAACGCTTTTAGTTTCTTGTGGTGTGGGTCTTAATCAAAAGTCTTTTTCACTTTGAATATCTTCTGTATCCAACACATCATCAACATTAAAAACTTTATTACTATTATTATCACTATCAAACAGGATGTAACTTCCTTCACCCATCCTTCTTTCTAATCGCAAAGTGAGTAGACATCTAATATCCATCAATAAATTCTCCATTTATTTGTATTGCATCCATCTTCATTGAATAATTCATCACCGCAACTCCGGCTTCGCACCTCGCAGTGTTAACGATCGCCGATACGTTCGCAACTCTGTTCTTTGACAAATTGGGGCGCAGGATCTTTTTATTGGTTTTACAGGAGTTGGGTGAAGCCGTCATTAGATGGTGTTTATTTGCAAGTATCTACGCATTTGGGAATTTAGTTTTCTACCCCGTTTTATCAAAATGCCCGACATATTTGCTTTGTAAGTTATGTCTCACTCATGAATCACGCCAATTGTTCTTTTTGCAAATTAATCTTATAAACAGCTTTTGCACGATGTCCTTGATTGCAATTTTAAAGTCCGATGCGTTCACAGTATTGGCAATATGTTAAATTTTTGACGAAGGTACGTACGACAGGCGTGTCGCTTAACGACGTTATTGCAAAATCTTTACACAATACTGAAATTAGCTGCTATTTAAAGTTTTGTTCAAAGAAAACTGCAAATGAGTGCCGTTGAACTTTCCTTATTAACTTCACCTTCCTTGACTTTCGAATTTTATTCATCGGCATCTATTTTGGATTCTGTTTCTTTATTACTGTGACAGTTATAAATATCATTATCTTCTTCCGTAACTTTGTGGTTCCTTTCATCGTACCTAATCTAACCATTAACTCCATCCATTATCTTCTGTTCTCTTTGTTTCCCTTCCAAAATTGATGATGAATCGTAAACAATGCATAGAATCAAGCATCAATATGTCCCCCTGCATCCCGTCAGTTGATAGTGACAAACGACATCAGTCGGGGCGCATTGTCACGGCCTACGTGACATAGGACACGATGCTACGCAGTTTTTTGTCCTTCTGTTTTTGAATTCAATGGATCTTGTTCGGGAGATGATTCGGTAGTTTAGTAGCAGTGAAGTCCCGGTACATTAGGGATGCACGATACTTGCATTTGGATCGATCTGGATCACAACTATGCAATACGATTCTAGGATTTGCGTCTAGCCAAAATTCCAAGACTCTTGACCTATGGGGTTCTTTCAAATTGCCTAATCATACTATTTATTACAATGCGATCTATTCATTCCGATACTAGTAATTTTATATCGATACTGTAAACTATTGAGGTGCTGCCGAACGCATTGTCGATGCTGCCGCGTACGATAGAAGTCCTGTTCTGTTTCTCGCTCTAGCAAATGACGGTTCTGGGCGACGGAAAAGGATAAGAGCATGAAGCCGTGCTGCTAGATGAGGCGCAACTCTTATATCGGATTGTGAATCACTAGTGCACATTTCGTCTCCTGCTACCGTCTACTTGTACAGTACTTATTTGGTCTCTTTCATTTTGTCTTCAGTTATCGTCTACATCGCTTCTATATTGTTATGCGAAAGTCCAAGGCTGTATGTTGACACAAATCAAAAGCTCGCGTGAAACGTATCGTGTAAACGGCTGTTTTATATGTTTACTTACTTTACTTTTTCCTGTTTCTCCGCTCGTGTGGAAGTTGTGGATGGCAGGCCTTTTCTTGTGGAAGTTTCTTTTTTACGACATATAATGTCATCGCTTCTCCATATCTTACCCTATTGTATCCTCGCGTAGATATAAAATGTGTTATATTTAATATATTGCGAGCCTCATATTCAGCGTAGAGTATAAGTTGAGACATGCGTTTTCTGTTTGCATTCCCCTGCAATCAAATACAAGAGTAAGCTATGCTGTTCCCCTGCATCTAATGTGAGGTGATAGTGACAAATGACACAAGCAACAGCGGCGGTATACGTGACTCTAAACACGGCGGCTTACATTTCTTCTAAAGCCTTTTAAATATGTAGATCTCGTTTAGGCGATAATTTTCATAGCTCTATGAATTTCTATTGAGTTATTTTAAAATATTAGTTTTCAGCTTCCAATTTAAATCATTTTGAAGCGTTGCTTTCAATATTCTCACATAAGGCTTAATTCAGGCATGACTGCGCGAATACGTTTCAATAAAATACGCAGCGCCTTATAATATTGTAAGCTCCTTAGACAGACGATCATAAAAGGCCACAAGAAATAACTTAATAACAAACAACTTTAAAGGCTTCTCATTAGATTTGAGCACTGCATTTACTTTGAAAAGATGACTAAAGCATTCCGGGAAAAGTGCATTTAATATTTATCATGAAACTTAAATTATTTACAAATAGAGGATATTTTCCTTTAAAAATAATTTTATATTGCAATTCGCAACGAGCAGAGCTATTAATACGTACTTCGTGTAGCTATAGGTATGATGAATCTCTCTGAGAGAAGCCAATATTAAGCGAATTCGTCGGACTCATCGTCTGTCTAGTTCGTAAAGCTTCCAAGTTCCCATCACGATTATTAAATAGTTTCGCAAGTGACAAGGTACATTAGTTTTAATAGCATTGAGTTTAAGTTACATTTTGTTTGCAATGAACAGTTTAATGCTCATGCTCATTTCCTGGATTCGGTTTCCATTAGTCCACGATCAGTATCTTCACTTTAAATGTATCTACCCAAGTTAAAGTGAATTAATAATTGATTATTTATCTTGGCTTTCCGAGACTGCACGGCGACAATTTTTGTATTAAAAGCGTAGAAACTTTCATATTACACGTTAATTACTAAGAGAGCAGCGGTGGCCTAGTGGTGGCGGTCCCGGTCGTGGTTCACCCACGACTTACGAGCAGTAAGTCGTGGGTGAACCCTGGCAGGCGCATTACTTTGTGTAATTTATTTCATCACCACTGCTCTCAAAACGGTGAAGGAAAACATCGTGAGGAAACCGGCATGTCCTAGAACCAAAAATTCGAAGACATGTGACATCTACCAACCCGCACTGGGCCCGCATGGTGGATTATAGCCCATTCCCTCTCATAGAGAGGAGGCCTGTGTCCCAGCAGTGGGAACATTATAGGCTGATTATGCTATGTAATTACTTCCACACCGATCTAGACTTTCGAGAAAATCATAGCATGAGCAGATGTTCATCCCGTTCAAGTAGTAATACCAACTAAGTGAGCGAAACTGCTTATTACTTGCCTCACAACTTGTCATTACTTATGCACTATGTTGCGTTAATACATAGTTGTTAGAAACTGAAGACAGGCGACTTGAAGAGTAAATAATAACTGAAGAGGCTGGGTAAATATGACTTGATATAGGCACACAGAAAGCTGATGCTTTGACTAAGGTTATATTGGCGTCTTGCGGTGACAACCAGCTAAACAATAGTAATGTATTCAATAGTAGACTATTCAGATGTTAATCCATTGGCTAAGCACTTTTATGTAACGGTACTGTGTTCTACAGTTATTTCAAGATTTTTCTTAAATCCCTGGGGGGCTAAAATGAAGAAAGGAAGAATTTTAACGTGACTCCTTATGATTCTACCAAAGCGGCTATTTTAGGCCCCCGTTAGCACTTTCTACTTCTACTTATTTCATTTAGCGAAGCCTCATCATAAAATATGTCACATTCTTCATCCTGAACCTCAAATTCTTCAACGTCTAAAAATAAAATAATTTCCGCTTGCCCAATTTTAATCCGTCCCACGGCCCGGGATTTAGTAGGTTGCAAGCCTTAAGCCGATTGTGGCGGTATTGTATAATGAAGAGCGATCGTATTACCGCTCCACTGGACTCCCAAGTATCTAGTTCTATGTACGAAGATAGAAATGGTATGCATGTAGTTGGTATATCTATGCTTTTATTGTCAGAAGCTTCGATTGAAAATACAATGGGTAAATTGAAGTCTATTGTTGCAGGAGTGGAGCCTTGAGTGCTTGTTGTTCTCGTTTCTTTATGGTTTCAGGAATAACTGAATTCTATGGTCTCAAATTCTCAATGTTATGATTTTTTTAGCAAAAGACAAACCTTTAACAGCCATGCGTGTTTTTATTTTTAACTCTGATGAACTTTTATATTTTGGTGTTTCAGCGCGATCGATATTATCTATACATCTACATGCTATGCTTTATTTTATTTGTAAAGTTTTACAATTGTTGCAAGAAAAACAACTTCATTATCTTTTCAATTCTTTTTTGTTCACTATTACATCATCGTTTGAAGTGCATTCAAAGAATGTACGTCTAATATCTACTCTAATTTCGGACACGTTGGATCATCGATACGTTTGCATTTTATTGCGAATTATGTTTACGTGAAACTTTATTGACGTAAACGTATGTTGTTTTAAATTTTATAGCTGATTTTATTCGTGTCTTACAGTATACGAATTTACGTAGCTCCATAGAATCAGCCTTATCTGCGAAACTATAAAGAGTCAAATAATCATAATTTTGAACAGTGTCCTTTACTTTGTAAACGACTTCTAAAAAGGAGGAGGTTATGTATTCTACGAGAATCTTTTTATTCTCATGTATGTTCACCGATTTCTCCGTGATTACTGGTCCGATTTAAGTGATTCTTTTCTCATTTGGTAGAGGCAGCTCGCGCGGTGGTCTCATATAAATTGTATAAACTTTGCTTCGATACTTTATGAGTTTTTCTCTATAATGTGTTTTTTTTTTCTTCTTCATCTATGTGTATGATGTGCTAATAACTTCTAGTTACAATGCAAAATTGATACTTGACAGGGATTTGTGTGAGATACCACAACTAAAAACCAGCCAAGTGCGAGTCATAAAGAGTTCCGTACTATCGTAGTAGGGGAGCCCCCGTTAATTTTTAATTTATTTTTATTATTTGTTGTTGAAGCGGCAACCGATATACACATTCTGTGAAAATTTCAATTGTCTTCCTATTACGGATCATGAGATACAGGCCGCTAACACAGACACAGGGTAAAATAAAACCTTTTTTGCAAAAAAAAAAAATAACCGAGTTCCACTTCTTCTTCTTTATCGTGTGGTTTAAGCCAGACTTGGCTTTACATGCCGTCGAGAAATAAAAAAAAACAGTCAGTGGCAAAAGAGTCATTAAAACAAACAAAAGTCACCGTCTTCCGAATGTAACGTTATTTTCTGGAGTTGGTTATTTTTCTCCTGAGAGAATTCATGATGGGTTCAATCAAGCGTGTTGCTGCATTAACTATTGGTTCGATTACTAAACAGAAAATGAAACGCACTAGATTCTTATCAGCAGCGCTGTAGCAGTCAACAAGGATTGAGAACATGGTTAAACACCATGTTCAAAGACAATACATACAGTCACTTTATAGGCTATTGTTGCTTTTGCAGCCATTGCGACGGGTGTAACGACAACAGTTACATTTACTGATAAGAGTTACAAGTCATAATTATGTGTATGTAATCACATCATCATCAGTTTATACATCCAGCACTAGAAACTTCGATGACTTGAGTATCTGGAAGTCTAATCACTCTTGAGTGTAGGTAACTGTGTTACAAGGCCCAAAGTCGTTCCTTCACCCTAGTTTACTGTGAATGCTAATTATATGGATTCCGCTGGAGCCATTTCGTGAGACCAATCGGTCTGGTCCAATTGGTCTCACGAAATGGATCGAAAGCAATGAACAACAAAAGCCAAAGACGAAGCTTCGTCAACTTGCACAAGAGGTACCGGAAAATCCGACAATTTAAAATACACGCGATGCAATAACCGTGATCACACGTCACATCAAATTGGCTGTCTAATAAAAAACCCACATCATAAAAGTTTGCCAAGAAAACTAAACCAAATAAACGGTGCATTAATCCGCAAATTATTTGTTTATTTATAACTGCAGTTCGCAGCTTATTGCTGGTGCAGATGATGACGTCACTGCACACTTGCGCACGCGCCGGCGCATGGCGCTGACACCGCACGAAGATTGTAACATGTGTGGTGAATCGCGAACCTACGTAGAATACAGTACATAATGTCTGCTACGTCAGCGGTCGCACGAAAGCGATAAAGCTGCTGATTTGGGTTATAATTGGACTTCAACCCTGTTTACAGCTGAATTTGTTACGTAAGTAGGCTTTGGGCACCATGAAATTAAACCTGTTTAAACGTCAATGTGGCCTGTTTTTAGTTCACAATTTGACATGACGTGACACTTGTGCCTAACAGGATCTGTTTTCTGAATAATTATGTGGTTTCATCCTTCCGTCAACAGTTTCAGTTTAATAAAATTTCAAAATTGCATACAAATCAGAATACCCGGTTCCGTGTTCCGTTTCCTACTTCCTATCTTGAGGTGGTCAGTCTACCTTGAGGCTAACCCGTACTCTAACACTTTTCCATGGTAGCTGCATCAGAACCTCAGTAAAGAGCGTGTCAAATTCACAATAGCGCATAACTATTATAGTACTTTTAACTTTATCGCCGGAAAGCCACGTAACCTATTTCTCTGCAAGATTTACAGCTTGCACGAAATGGCACACATCTGTAGCACTTTCCGTCACTTCGAAACAATATATTATTATGTTCTGCCTAGCTACCTACACACTACGGAACTCGCATTGGAAAACGTCTTGCATAGCTGTACAATATAATGGGTGTAAAAGTACCCTTAACGAAGCCGTAAGACACTTGTTCTCCCAGTCAATGCGATATTTTTTTTTGTTCTAGACCATACCTGGGAACCTTCTAGTTACGGAGATATTGGGGGTCAAACTTCCAACTTCTTCACAAGTTTTTTTTTAATATATGTTTTTAATGTTATAACTTTAATTTAAATACCTCCACGACCCCTGTACGAGTAGTACAGGGGTCAAAAAAAATGCATTCATCAGCACAGTGTTTTGAGTGCGTTACATTGAGTCCTACCATAAAATAGGATTTTTCACACACAAAAAAAAGTCGTTTCCCAGAAAAACTTTTGCGTAGAGTTACTTAGTTTGTTGTACAACTTGTACAGAATGCTTGGTTGACGGCTTCGTGAAGGGTCCGTTTACACCCTGTAGATGTAGCAGGATTTAACAGTCAGCGTGGCGAAACGTGGGGATACAGTTTCTTGCCATTTAGTTATGCTTTCATTTTATAGATTTTTTTTGTGCCGTTTCGTAGCGATATAGTGCTTTCATTTATTAGTTCAGTAGAAGAAGTAAAACTTCGAAGCAGATCGTAAGACGTTCCATATGTGCTCGATGACACAACATGGCCACAGGAGGAATTTCTCCGATCATTTATTACGTCTGGTAACAGGCGACCAGGTGTTAAAGCACTAGCATGCACAAGATAGTAATCATCGCTCGTTCATTGTCTGCATATCTTTACAACTGCACCAAACATCGATCTCCTATTATCATTCAATCTACCTTCAAGTCGTTCACCTTTGCAGCGTTACGTCACATGCTTATGTAAGCATGTTCGTCGATAAGTTTATAGCTGATTATACTCTTTATATAATGCCATGATAAAGTGCAGCTCCATTCGTTTTGCTCCGGGTATCGCGATATGCGATATGTGCATTCGACACCCTTTTCATTTTGTTCGGTACGTCATTAAAAACATGTTTCTTGTTGGTACATGCGTGGACAGTGTCGGTTACAAACTCAGTTTTTTATTTAGCTGTATTGACTCATAATATCAAATACGGTTTCGACGTTAAAGCTGATCAAGTTCGGCTTCCATTTTCATATTGAGAAACACTAGCTCAAATGTAGTAGAACTGTTTCCAATAAATGGCTACAGCACCTTGGGAAATCATACAATTCCATAGGACGACATCGTTTAAAATTAAACGCAAACACCAGCACACTTTTCTTCGCGTATTATTTCCCAGAGCGATTTTCCACGGGAGCTCTTTACAATTTCCTCAGTTAAAACCTATCGAATGTACCACTTCCACACTCTGAAACGCAATCGAATTTTGCGACGTCACTCAAATTACAGTGCATTTAGCGATATACACAGTGTATTGGTTTCTGCACTTTCTGAGAAATGAAGCGAAAAAGAAAACAAATTTGAAGCTTTCGGTTGAATCTGTGAGTTCACGCATAGGTGTGACTCTTCGTATTACCTCGCACGGTGACAGTGCTTCTTGTAAAGTATGGAAATAAGCTCAAAAATGAAGTGTGGACTCATGTTTACAGCGAAATGAGAGGGTTATCCTAATTGATTGCGCATATTCGCGGTATTGCTTAGCAATCTCGCCCAACAAGCTGCAAGTCGTAGTCGCAATTAGTTTTCAAACTAAATTATTCAACAATAAACGCCTGAAGCGATATGCGGTATGCCGAATAGGATTCCTGGTAGTATTACTGTGTATATATATATATATAGATGTTAAACTTTTCATCCAATAAACGTGCAACAATTCGATAAAACATTGTGAATTAATTCACTAATTAGAATTTCATATTTTAAATACGATTATTAGAGTAACATCAAAAGCATGAAGAAGCTCTAATTCACTATACCCAAGAACGAATTTATAACTAGACTATGTATTATTAATGGACCAATTTGGGAGTTTACATTTTCGCACATGATTGTACTATTAACGTCATTCGTGTGATTAATTTCATTGAACGCGTATTACAATAACGACTTGCAGGTTTGTTTGTTTGATCTGTTCTCGGAATATGGACTTAGCATAGTCTGCTGAACGGACTATATTGATTTATTGTTACAGTTATTGCTTTTATGAAGTTTTGGAGGAGCAATATGTTATGCGCTTTGTATTCAATTCCATTTTATTGGTCTTTTTTGGTTCGATGTCAACACCACGTAACACATATGTATATATAGGTACGTCAGAGAAGAATGTATATTATAAATTTATTAAACAAGAATAATGTTTAATCAGGTGTACTTTCGCATTGAATTAAGATTTGCACAATACTTTGATGAAAGATTATTTCAATAATCGAATAACATAATCTTTAACCATTGTCTGAACTTGACAAACTCACCTTGCTGTTTCGGATGATGAAGGTCGATCAAAGCTTATTGTAGATGGCGTGCCTGTGGCTAAATCCCAATATGAGGTTATGAGGTAATAAGGTCAAGCTATCTTGAAATACAAAATAACGTTATCTGATTTTCAACCAATGACAATGTTTGGAATCAGCTATGTCAGCGCCACTTTTTTCATAGTTACCATACCATTTCACCCAATTCTTTCTGAAACACATCGCACTTGCACTAACAGTCGTACCGTGATTTACGATAGAAAACCTCTGGTACAGCGCATTTACATTTTACAATCCGAATAAACACGTTCGGACATAAATCACCCTGTATAAGGTATTGAATGCGACAAACGCCGTGCCCGCCATGTTGTCTGGGTGTTATGGCCAGTCGCTGGAATGTCATAGCTGTGTGCTGTATACGCTTGAAACCCTACAGGAAAATGTGGCGACTTGATTGTTCTAAATTAACATGCTACTGATACTGTTGGTTGTGAAGTAAGAAACCCGCAAGTCTGGCAACCAGGCTTACCAAGGTGTATAGTATTACCCGATAACCGAGGTGTGATGATCAGATAGACAGTCGCTCCATGCGAAGTACTGTTCAGCTGGTTGCAGTTGCAGGTGATGATGATATTGTTAATGTTGAAGCCCTGCACGCGGTGGGACTATGACTATGGTATGAAAATGGTCTGGAAAAGAACGTCGAATAATTAATATACGCGCCAGATGGACATACTTATAATGAAGATGGTAATGATAACTGCTTCTGTGAAATAAATTAAAACGGGTGTTTACCACAAATTGGTTGGATACTTATCGTATATCAATCAGCAACGGACCTATAGACTATAATGAATACCAACTGCTTACTTATGATGTTTAATATGAAGGAATAGATGTGTAATAAATCACGCTCCTCTTATAATAAGATCCTTCAGTAACATAGCGTGTGTAACAAACCCTATTACCCAATGGTTCATATCTCGAACTTGTATATAAATGCTAATTCGCCACGCGATGTGGCTCTGATGACGTCACGATGTGCAATATTGCGAATGTGGCTACAATATTATTATCCCCCCGAAGATCTTTCAGTGTTAGGGGTGGATAATACTAAGTAACAAAAAGTTAAATTGATGATGCAGAAAAGTATAAGTGAATTCAAAGCCTTGCAAAGCAAATTCTGGCTCCGAGCCGAAATACCGTGAATAGGAAGATGCAAATTGCATTAAAAACTTTCATTTGACTGTTCAGCAGCCGCGGCATCTTGCCAACCGGAAGAGTTAAGCTCGGGAAACCTTAAGAAGATTTTACCCAGTAAAGTAAAATTTGGGAACATTTATAGGCATTCATATTTTGTCAGCATATTTATTGTATATGTTATGACTACCTTAGCTTATGAAACCAATGAATAGGCTGTTTTCACTATGTCCATATATGTATTTCATATATGTCGTGATTTTTATTCTATTTCAACAAATGTGTACACACACACTTGAGTGTAAAAATGATGGATGGTTTCGAAACTTTTCCACCATTTTCAGTTGTTTTACTTTCTTAGCTCCAGACTCTTGAAACTGCAGTGAGATTAATCTTATAAACTTTGTTGCTGGTCTTATACAGATTTCAGTATCCAATAGATGAGGGGCTATTAAGGTATCTTATTTAGTTATAGCATTTTATTTCTCGCCTTATGCGAGTATGCTCTTGAATATATTACATTGATCTATTTCCTTATTGACTCACAACATAGTTAAATTGTATATTAACATGTTGTCGTAGGTCATGACTAGTTTTCTAGAATAGCGTAATTTATTATTTAATCGTGTCCGAGAATGACTTGCAAGTGAATACATGGCAAATCTTTATGTTGTGAGTTGTGGCGCGTGCTACGAATTCATGATACATAAAAAAATGAAAATGAATTCATGAAAACGATTCATCTATTAAAAAGGCATACAAACACGTATCAAAATGTGGGGCAATAACTAGGTGGTCACGTGGTTGGTGTGCATTGTGCAGCGCTTGTAACTCGACTCCTGCGCACAAGTGCGCCGTGCGCCCATTGTTGCGGGATCGCGGTCGGCGGATCGAATGGCCGATACTCCGGCGACACGGAACGACCGCCATGTATCGGCCTTTTAAGATCCTATCGCGTTATCTGATTAAAAGGGATATTGTGTGGGGTGCGTTTTGCTTGTCAGTGTCCTCGATTTTGTGGATAATGTTTATTGGTTCTTTCTCTGCTTTTGTTTAATTCTTGCTCGAGTTTGGATATAGGTATACGCGAAGGGACTGCAGTAGTCGAGTGGATATTGCGCGACAGATCGGTAGTCTATAACAGCAGAAAAGCGGAATTTTGCAGTCATAGTAAACATCATCATCTGTCTAGCCTTTTCTCAACTATGTTGGTATCGGTTTGCAGTCTAACCGGTTACAGCTGAATACCAGTATTTTACATGGAGCGACTGAATATCTGACCTCCACAACCCAGTTAGTACTGGGCAATACGATACCCCTTGGTAAGACTGGTTGTCAGACTTTCGGGCCACTGAATAACTTGACTTGTTGACTGTAACGACAGTCAAAGATCTACAAATAACAGCGGGGACCAACGACTTACCGTGCTTTCCGAGGCACGGAGGAAACTCGGTAAGTAATGGGTGTCACCCATCCACGGACCAACCTAAGTAAACGCAGCTTTACTTGAAGATCGACCCGAGCGGCGGTTATTATTACATAGCCACGAGCTCCTCAGTTATAGTAGACATTGTTCTTACATATTCCAGATGTTTCATTTCATTTTCCCTTATGTTTCCTGTATTATGTTTTCAATAGTCCCCTCAATTTTCCAATAACCTGATCTGTGCCCATAATAATCGTGAGAATTGAAGGTACATTCGCATATTGTTCCATTGATTCCGACCTATTGTACGATATTATTCGCGATAAAGCGTTGTACAGAAGACTGAACGGCTCTCACGGCACAATGCCGCTTGTTTGTGCAGGAGTGCCGCAGGTCCTATTATGCTTTTATTCTGCGTACGTTACTCTTTTGATCGCTAATGCGGTGAGCAAAGTTATGGAGTCCTTGACTACGTTTGTCATACAGATGAATCGTCGGTATATCTGGCATAGTCCGTTTACAGATGGTTCGACAATCTTCTTGAGCTTTATCGATCAGATGAACGATGACGCCATATATTGGCAAAACATAGTGCACATATTTTAGACAATATGCTATCTGTAACTATACCTAAGTTTAACAAAATAAATGATTGAGTCTTATCTGGCAACTGAAACGTCATCATTCTCCTGCCCTTATCCCAATTTATTTATATATAAAATATTTAAAGCCAACCTTATTAGCTTCTCTATATTTTACGTGCTTTCTTTCTTTGTTTTCTTAGCATCGCACAAACCGTGGATGTTTATAAGTTGAGGTAACTTTTCCAGGATTTTCCGCGACCTTCGTAGTATGATGCGGAGGTTACGAAGATCTTAAATATGGATGTTATGTCGCTCAGTCTTACGCGAAACGAAAACAAAGGATATCTTGACGTTATATTGGCTGGCTTTTTGTGTTTTTCTTTGCAGATTTATGTATTGATCTGGCACGGACTATGTATCTTTGAATCTAAAATAGCATAGGTTAAAACAAAATAAACAAAACTGGTAAATATGAATAAGTTAATGAAATAATAAGTAATCCGTGTTTCTTTTCTTCACTTGGTCACAGCTACAAGATTATCATAATTAAGTTGCTTTAATAGTTTCTAAGTTCTGGTTTACGCAGAAAGGTGACCATCGCCGCCCTCGGGGTTCATCAAGCTTACACCAAAGTGTCGTTACGTAAACCGGTCCTAGCCTTAACAACTAGCTCTTGGCAATAAGCTATTAGCCTTAAAATTTAGCAGTGTAGCTACAATGTTGGGAAACCAAACTAGAGGTAAAGCAGACATCGTTTAGCTTTAAGAAATGATAACTGACCAAGAGAGCTCTAAAAAATTATTGACTACTGAACCGAAAGCTGAACTATAAAGGATCAAACCGGTCGTGCAGACACGGCTCTAGACACAGATAATGTCATTGACAGATACGTCAGTTAGTAACATCACTTAAGTCCCATATAATAGGGGAGCCTATTGCAATCAACCGGGCACAAACCCAGATTCCGTGGCTGCTCCTTAAAAATTCCAGATGAGAAAACCCATTAACACTTTGTCCGACCTGGGAATAGATCCCTCAACTACTAGACTAACGTTAATGTAAACGTATTGCGTAGGTTTTTTTAGTTGAGGCAACACCGGACTCTAGGCAGTAAACTGTTAAACACCACAAAGTAATCCTTGCAAATTACAATGTTGTCAAAAAGCTAAAGTTTTCCCACACACATAGTAATCGATATTTACAATTTGCGTTACGCCTGCAAGTACACTAATCGCGTGCTGAGTACGCCGTACGCTTCATGCTTCCATACTCGCTTCTAATTAACTTATCAATTAGCATATTGAATTGATAATTATTGCGCTTATCTATTTTTGTTATCTAGTGCGGTCGCTAGGCGAGCGGGCTTGGTTGCCTCAGTATTAGCGGTGATTACTTGGACGAGTACATACAATTTGTAGAGCTAGTCTTAACCTGTCCATTCTTGACACAATTCATTATCTCTTGCAGGTATAGATGTAATTTCCTTGAAATTCGGCATTCCCATCCCTATTCAGGATTAATTTCATCCTATTCTCTGTATTTTTTGGCTTGTCTTCGTTCCTTCTGTTTCACCGTTTACTCGGTTTTTCAGTTCGTCACCGACTTTTATCTACTTTTATAATTTCACACTTGTTTTTAGTATGAGAGATATTTCAAGAGGGTACTTTAATGAGTTGTTGATCAATAAAATGAGTAGGTGTTAAACGTCTTCCGTTCCCAAAGCGTACACACATTCCCAATAGGCTTACTCCTAATTGCCAATTATTTAGCATCAATCGGATTACTATTTGGCTTTCGATGTCTCCTAGAATAGACTTTTCTTCTCTCTAGACTGAGGTATTCTTCCATTATTTCCTGTTTCTCTCCCGCTATTAATACAGCCACACCTCACAATTTTGATTGTATAAAAGGCGCATAAACAAATAATTGAATACCTGCAATAAAAATGAGTACTCCAATTACTTAATTGAATGGATTCGTAACAACAAAGCTATCGTTTAAGTAGACTGGAATTAACGGTTACATTCTGTTTAAGTAATTAATTGTTGAGTAATTGTTTAGGCAGAAATTCTATACTTTGGGGATAGCTATGGATAGAAATGTAGAAGTAGGTAATACTGGTTTTCAAATTAAGATACGTCTTAAGTTTTTTTTTTTGGATCGGAGTAGACACATTGCGTAATACTTGTATCTGTTTCTTAACTAATGTTATGATTTCCATGTTTTGATTTCCATGACACTTATAAAAAGCTATAAAATTAAATTACGCTTCAACAACAACAATTATGCTTCATTATCAAATATTATGTCATCAAAAACAACTGTAGACGCATCTCGCTATCAACTCTCAGTTTCGTAACTACCGTCTCAAGACAAAACGATACGTTTATCGAAACCAATATCGTTGAATCGATAACAGTTATCGAATAATCGGAAAACAGATGTTCTCTTTGTTCCGTTGATAGTGTCATCTGATCTGTCTGTCTGTCTGATATAATTGTACTGAGAACGATACCGTCTTGTGTCTGACGTTTCTCTGTATTGTGTAATGGTGTGTTCCCGGGATTTCAAGTCCTTTTTGTCGTGTTGGAGATTCGATTTGTGTAGTACGTACTTTCCATTACTGTGGAGAAAGTTCTTATAGATAGACATTGATATATTATACAATATTTCAACAGTCTATTGAAGAATTGATAATTGTAAGGGGTGCTATACAATCTTGTGCGGGTCGGGAAATTCTATTCCGTAGTATGTGTTGAAACCCATAATCGGCTTTTATTCAGCTCGGTCAGCATAGCTATTCAGAACAAAATCAAAAGTTCCTTATTCAAATTAGACTGACAATCTTTAATTCTAATCAAACCTCCCGCCCTTCGCGCCACTTCCTAGTGTTTTAGCTGGGAAGAGGAAGTGGCGGAGCCAACTGCCTGGCAACACATCTGTCTGTTAGGTTAGAAGAGCCAGTATGCAAGATAGAAGGTTAGAAGAAATAGTATGATAAGTAAACAAAAGTATTTTATTTGATTTTGCCTACCGGCTCGCGGCTATACCATATCATGCTGGCCAGAACTTGTGTGTAGCTCCTCTTACTTGAAACATCTGAAGTAACGTTTTAAATGTGTTTACCTAAACAGTGAGTGATATCAAATTAATTCATTTGCTGCGAATCTTAATGAGTGTTGTGTGACCGATAGCAAAAGACCTGCGCACTTCTGCGCTGATTGCGAACTGAATTTTATTCGACAGCGTCCTCATGCATATTCAGATAGCGTTCAGGAATTGACGTTGACTAAAACATACGACAGAAGCACAACTCACACACAATAAGTGAGGTAACATCATGCAACTATTGACGAATGCTGCACGAAATGGGGAAGGCAACTGTGAAAATCTGTTTCTGTCATTTTATATTTCAAAATAGCTAGACTTCATGGGTCAGATTGGAATTTAGCTTTGGTTGCCATCTACAATGAACTTTGATAGACCTTTCCTATTCTTTGTGTCCTCCAATGGCGCGACTGGTGCGACTGTTTTTTGTTTTAGGACTATCTCACGCTTTGTACTGAGTCCTCTGTCATTAAATATTTACCTTTTCCGTGGTTCGCCGAGTTCTCAGTGACGTCACAGCACACACGGATACTTATCAATTTGGAAGCGCCTCGTAAAACACTGCCGTATATTTATACTCCTCATTTTCATATAGATCGGTACCACGTTTTCCTTTTATCACAGTTTCAGTCTTTTTCGATTTTTGGCACGTCAAATTTTTCTGTAGTCTGGGATTTGCTACAATGCCACAAAGTGCCTACTACTTTGTCAAGTACCAATAATTAGCCCAATGAATTAATAAAACCAGAATAATAACAGTACGTACAATCTAGATTTTCCTATAGATTTCAGCGTCTTTGACCGCCCTTGGCTTTCCAAGTTCAATGTACACCCTCCCGCAACCTGCTAACGAACTATGAACTAAATAGTAAAAGAAACACGCGCAAAAGGTCCACTGGGAATCTAGCAGTGGTAACGCAAAGAGAAACAAAAAACACCTCTCATGCAAACTACGAGAGTCGCAAATGCTGAATCTCGTTCCATTTTCGTTCAAGGCATCGGTATCATTGACGTTAGAGGCTGTCTATCTAGGCGTGAACGTTGCGGACTTTCAGTGAGAGCTGTCAAAAGTCAGTTTCATTTAAAAGTTCGCAGCATAGTTTTCTGGCTTTAGACCTTTTCGCTTATCTATCACGTAACTAAAAATATGATAACATGACGTACAGTCACGAGCACCGATATTTAAACACTTAACGACTTCTACAACTGTTTTTTCTCCTACTGTTTTGATTACAATTTCATGTTGTGATAATCATAGTATTCTGGAACTCATATTTTTATGAAAAAGATCCTATCTCCAAGTTAAAATCGTTATTTCTCGCTAAAATTGCTTATAAATTTAGGAAAGTGTATACATATTGGTGCTCGTGACTGTACACTATCTAAAACATGTTTATTTACCAAGTTAGTTAAATTCGGTCCAGCACGTGATTTTATTTACTGCGCATGTCCTTGAAAGTCCCAATCTTAACAAAACAAGCAACGAACGAAGATAATTAATGTTTATGAGGCATTAAACTATAGATGTAACATGTGAGAGGAATCCGTTTTATTTGACACCAGAATATATTACGCTATTCTTCGAGGAAAAGCTATTCTCTGCAGCTTTGATCGTGCGAACATGTCTTTGTTTTTCTTTCAGGCTAATACTATATTCATACATTACAAGTAAAATAGGCGGTAGCATCTAACATCTACTATGAAAACGTATGAAGGAAAGAAACGATGAGTGAAGCTTAGGGAATCCCTGATACCCAGTAACAGCGCATTGCCAAAAAAGATGCTCCAAGGTATTAAATCATCAAAAATAGGAATTAAATAGCTTTCAGGCCGAGTACGGTTTGAATGCGAAATCGGACGGGTTCATAGAATCTATTCAGGACACATTGAGTGCACACTGTACATATATATAGATTGCGTGTTTATCCTTGAGGTCTAGTTTTCACTATTGTAACTAAATTTTTACTTTAAAATGCAGGACACTTAAACCGAAACGATTCGGATGTCAACAGTTTCATTCGCGGCTGTACGCACGATTAGCTCAAGGGTCGGGGTTTTGGGAATGTCGCCACGATTTTCCCGTAATGCTCGATTTCACGGGAGAACATGTCCAAATTGCGCGGCGTTCAGATAACTTTACAATTATGTCAGGAAATTTGGTCCACGTTAGCCCTGGATCGAAAAAACTGCAAGTTATTTGGAGAAGCCTTTGGCCAGCAGTGCGATGACGCAGGTTAACAGTATCAGTATCATAAAATTGCGCAGAACATTAGTTCAATAGCCAGTAAATAATCCTAGACCGAAAGTCATAGACCTCCATGCCTCACCAACTACAAATGAAAAAGCTTACACTACTCACATGTCATGTCAATAAATCTAAAATAAACATAGTGAATGAAAATAGAAATACGGCTCAAGCACCTCGTATTAATTACGTAACTTATTTATGTGAGAAACACAACAAAAACAATCGTGATATAAACACGAGTCATATGCAAGTCAGGAACTCGGACAGCGTAGGTGTCGCGGCGCCAATATGCAATTTGTTTGCGAAATTATACAATTTAGAAGACAAGAATAGAATGATGAGGGTTCTCTCATCTCTCTGCGTGGGCGTATGAGCTGCCCAGGATCGTAGCAAGTGGCTGTATCCTGCACTACACATACGAAGCGAGATATCAGAATTCTGACGTCACGTTTGAAAAAAATACTGGTGACACCGAAGGGCATGGATCAGATTATTATACTAATAAAGGAAACTAGTACTGAACAGAAAATCAGTCACAAGAATTTGCTTTACATTTATAAGAATATACCTCTTCATAATAATTGATGAAAAGCGTTAGAACTGGTATTCATCTGCACCCGGTTAGAATGGAAGCCAACCCCAATATAGTTGGAAGACTAGGCAACCGATTATTAACTGAATAAAAGTATCAGACTGGATGACATAATGCGGAAAAATCACACTTATTTGGAAGATGCATGTATAACTCTCTAACATTATTACTTAAAAATACTCAACTGTCGTAAGTTTGACGCAAAATAATGATTCGAAAGAAGGAAACGACATTTCTTACACAATACCCGAGACATTAGTCATTTTAACAAAGTGTGTCATTTAGTTTTTATATTCCAAGCTGTCGCAGCTAATTTACTTTTATCTATTGTATTTAGACTTTTGGCAAACATTTGCTAGTTTTTATGTTTGAGTGGGAATGAATGAAAAAAAGTTAAGCGCTCAGTTCACACGTAAATCATTATTGTCTGAAAATGGGTTAGTGTTTTAGTGAACTATGGTAATCTTTCAGGTTTATTTCAAACGCTGACTCAATAACCGTCTGGTCCGACTGGTTTAACAAAAGTAGTTCCACTAGAGTGACTAAACGGACGGAAATAAATGACGCCATTTGTTTTCAGAATCACTTGTCAATACCAAAGATATTTCTTGGTTTCCCTTTCCAATGGTCACGGAAAGTGATTTACGGCCTTCTTGTTAATTAGTTACTCTACATTGACCCTAATTATTAAGAATAGAACTTATAACTGACATTTT
Source organism: Noctua fimbriata (assembly GCA_905163415.1). Classification (NCBI taxonomy): domain Eukaryota; kingdom Metazoa; phylum Arthropoda; class Insecta; order Lepidoptera; family Noctuidae; genus Noctua; species Noctua fimbriata. The sequence goes on along the minus strand of LR990930.1, from coordinate 18,838,861 downwards.
ACATTCAAATAAAATAAAACTATCGTTTCAATAAACCACTAACAAACATGAAAGCTATGCACACTAGTCATACATTCATTAAATTACTGTTCTAATTGAGCCCGCACATGTCATTCCGAAATATTATCTAAAATTCCACACACAACGACGTTACTCACAAGTCACATCTCGCTGTGAATCACGACTCATACTCATAGTTAACTCGTTTTACTTTCTTTCCCGGCATGACTAGGGATGTTCTATTCCGGGACACACGTCACCGGGACGGGGATGATTGTATACACCGCAAATTGAATTATAAGTGAGTCAATACTGTGGATATCTTGTTACTTTATGGAATTGTTTGTACCATCGATTTGATACGATGTTGCTGTATTTTTAGAGAAATATTAGTCGTATAAAGTAAGACTTCGTAGAGTGCTAGGCGATTTAAACTTGTATTATATTATCATCCTATTCCTAGACTCAACTTCGTCAACACCTTCTTACTGCATCCAAGGCATGCCTAAACAAAGCTCTAAACCAACCTAATAGCTATCTCCATCTGCTCTTATTAATGCAATTCCTATCCTTGAATAGAGCAGTTGAGTTGCAAGCGGAGCAAAAAGGCGAGGTATTGACAAACGCCGTACGTCTCCCGGCGCGATCGACCGGAGAAACAGAGCTGGCTTGCATGCCGTGCATACAGCCATCGACATTGCTAACAGATGCACGCTATAGAATTTATTATCAAAGGGGCAAGAATATAGCTGCGAAAGCTACTTGTTTGTACAACTTATTGCCGTTGTTAAGAAAGGCTCAAACAAGATTCAAACCTGGTTGAGGACTCTAGAGCGGTTGTTTTAGGGCTTCGAAGCCCAAAGCTTCTACGAGATTTCGAAAGGCCTTTAGATTAACTTGGACTTGAATCATTTTAATAGAATAAACTTAAATAACTTGTATTTTCCTACAAATAACATTCGACGAAATAAATACCAAAACAGTCATGCTAATGGTTAAGGCAGGCTCTAGGCTCCAGCAGTTGCTTACATTTGGAAGGAAAATGGAGTCTTTAATGTTGCCAGATGTCTCAATTTACGTGATGCCAGAACTTTAAGAGGTGGCAAAAATATTTACTGTTACTGATTGTTCCAGACTATCCGTGTTGACTTACGACCATGTCTTGTTAAAAACATACAGTATTTCTTTTTCTGTTTGTAAATTCTAATTCCTCGCGTCAGTATGACTAAGCGTTTCTGTCTACAGTATCATAGTAGTACAAGGTACTTACTACTTCCAGAAATGGCTTTTTGGTTAGTTATCATATCAAATGACGTCACAGCCCATCTGGCGAGGCGACACCTTGACCCGAGCGAAATGAAATGACCTGGAAAATATGCAGAGACCATAGCTATAGAGTTTTGTACCCCAGTCCAATACGAAATGTCCCAGATTATAGAGCTATCGAGTTCAGCTTTTATTAGTAAAGGGAAGATGGAAAACTTTTTACTGCAGTCTACGACGAAAAATAAATAAAGACAGATTTACAACTAGTGCCATAAAATAAACAAAACATTATCGACGTTTTCCAATTTCTTACAAAAGATCTAAATAGTAAGGACAAAACGCAATCAAATTAAAATGTTAAAAGTAGATACATATACATATACAGGTAGAACCTGCTGTCAATTTTAAAACAATCCATTAGTGGCAAACTCCCCTTTTGGCAAAATTGATATGTGATGGACCAGTCCGCCCTTGTTTCCGTTGACGCAGACTAATTTCATTCAGTAATTAAATGAATTTGTGAAATTTCTCAATAGCAGTCCCAAGTCTGGGTTTGATGCCATCTACAGGGGGATGGCATTATGCATTATTTCTATATCTATTCAAAAAGTTACATAGGAAGTCCAATCTAACATAACTGGAGAAACGTAAGTGAACTTATAGATACAGAGGTGTATTCTCATCGAAGATTACAGACGTGTTTAACAAAAAATCCATTAACGTCATGCAGTTTCCATCATGTGATGGAAAATCCACCGCTTTGAAACTAAATACTCCTGATAAGGGCTGTGATCTCACGTGTGGAAAATATAGTTAAGCACGTACAACGTTGTTTATTGGATATCATAATATTGGTTTTTATTTGCCAGTACCCGTGTCATCATGTCAATGGCGGCGACAAACTGCGCACAATTTTGAAATATATGGTTATCTGTAAACATACAAAGCTTCATCCTAGAACGATCGAACAGATTTGTTCCACCTCGTAAGTATCTTTTATCAAAGTTTTCCAAGAAGTATGATGACATTCAAGGATTTTCAAACGTTCTATTGTTTCTGTTACAAAAATTCATTTGGTTATCTGAGTATCATCGCCATCCCAAACATCCTCATAGATGATTATTATGTTTAAAAAAATGTTGTGAAATAAGATACGTCATTGCGTAGTCATCGTTAGCACACATCATGTCCAGCACGAAACCTTCAAGATTAAGATTTAAGCATGACTCGCCACTTTGGTATACCGTGCTTTCTAACTTAATTCACAAAGCTATTGATATCTTACACTTCGTATCATCATAAAGTCACTCACGGCTTTGATGTGCTTCCTACTTCATTCACAAGTGGTGTAATATAACCGCAGGGGCCGTGATATATGCCGACGCGCCGCTCTAAAACTATTTCCATTCGCACGTTTTAATATGAAAATGCAGCTCCGTAATATTACACCACAAGCCCAAATGACTTCCTCGACGTTTGAAACATCAAAGGACAAAACGCTGCAGGCGTTTTCGCTAATTTACCGATTTACAAACTTTATATTGCTGTTCTGAAAGCTTTAAACTTCTTCACGCTTGGCGCTAAAGTTCAAGATTGGACGGAAGACGGCCGGGTGCGCAGTTTTGGAGGTGAAAACGTGTGTTGGTGTTGCATGTGCAGCCGATGTATCGACGCCATCCGGCGCTTGGAGCGCTGCCAGCGTATTGTCGCGAATAGTGCGCCAGGGCCGGCGGGTCGACGACACCGGGCACATCCCCGCGACAGATCCACCTCACCATACTTTTACATCACAAATCGCTGGAAACAAACTAAATGTCACCCCTGACGTGATGAATGGAACCAATAGCAACTAGAAATGAGAACGATCAGTTTGTGTCGAGGCTCCAACATGTGATTAAAATAGGAGCGCTGAAGTTAACTCCGAGAGCAAACGAAAGAGGAAATAACTTTAAGGTCTAACGTGGAATTCGTGTAAGGGTGCCGATAAAATATGTAACAAGGTTCCCGCGTGAACGTTTTCAGCATAAAATAATATTGAATGACGTTCTCAAGTGCTCTCTCGATAAGCGTACGGCGAGGAGTGCGTAACGGAAAAGTTGTCAAAGGAAAATTGCGATTTGAGAGAGAGACACAATTTAGCACCTATACGTCACGAGCTTATAATAAGATTCGCCTCACCTCGGACACGATTTATCACGCGAGATGACGCGTGTGCGCCTGCGACGTCACAGTACGTTATCGTGTATTAATAAATTGGGTAATTCTAATCATTGTATCTAAACGGTGGGCGTATCATGCAGCGGGCTGTAGGGTGGCCCGTGACGAGTGCCGGCGCCGCGCGCCGTGACGCAGGCAGCAGGCCGCGTATACACGCACCGATAGGAATAGATCCGCACTTGACATTGAATCGTGCCTCTTTCTGGGGTTGATCAATCGCCGGCGTCATTTAGAGGTCAATGTCGTGACCTTCGCCAGTTTTATTTTAAACGCGTAAGAAATTTCGCTCGGTATGTCGCGTGTCGAATAATTCTCTATCCACGATCGATACGGCTGTTTTCTCCCTCAAATATTTGGACCGTTTATAAGATGTGAGTATCTGTGGATGTTATCGTGCGGACGCTAATGATGCCGTTTGGATACGCATGATTGCGGACACGATTTATAGCGCTATCTTCTTGACGCTGCTGTGCTTGCCAAATCATCTGCAATTCTATATTAAACGTAGTGTTTACAGTGTCTTGTTGTAAAACGATTTGTGAGATGTTAACACATTAGCGAGCGTCTGTATTGTCTCAAACTAATTAAATATTCATGTTTGTGTATATTGAGATAAGTGTGAAAACGTGTTGTCATTTATGTCAATATTTTTATTTTATTCCGACAGTTGAGTTCCTGCTAGAGCGTGAAGAACTTGCAAAATAATGTTTGCATAATTAGCTTTATAGTACCTACAAAAAATATGGCATTTTTGATATACCTAATACTTAGAGGTGACATTTACCCGTAGAATTTCAACAGACAATAACAAAAATTGCGACGGACAAATAGACGGATGAAACCAATATTGGTTGTTCACGATTTTCAATACGTATCCGTATTGATTCGACAATGTTTTGCGAATCGAAATCGAAAGTACACTGGCTTTTGTACGTATTGATTTGGTACATAGTGCCGTATGAAGTCATCGATGTTTGCTTTTCAAATGTTGAGGACAGTTGAGTGATTGACCAATGCAAAAAATGTCTAGTATTTGATAATGCTCAATGTACCGTCACATCGTCAAGTAATTACTCAACCAAAAGAGGTATTCTACTAGCACCAGCTTTACAAGGCACATAAACATAACCGTTGAGCTAGTGGTATCGTTTCCGCAGATCATCCAATTTTTTGTAACTCATATTTTTGTTGACCTCATTTACGAGTATTTTGTTTATGTGTAACATTAACCAGAAATTGATTAAAATTAAACAAAAACCTCCTGCAAAAGGGCTCTGCCTAGTGAAGGAGGTTATTAGAATGCCAGGCTCACGATTTTGTCATTTTAGCACTCATCGTTAACTCTTTACTTGCGCCAATTCTCTCCATCTGCACTAGAAGCATTTTTGTCAAAACAATGCAGCTAGAATCTAAATAAAATTGCAGCAGCGGAGCACGGTGTAATCTAATTCGGTGCACAGCAACGCGACGTCGCGGCAAGTTAATTACTGACTCCGCACGAACGCAAACACTGCACGAGACTCAATCAGTGTCGCTTTCAATGTTTATGTGGCGCGCTATCACGACTGACGGAGACCTCGGGGAGAAATGATCAAGTTAATAAAATAAAATTCGTTTCAAAGCAGCCTTGATTACCGAGTGGGCGTAAATGTAAAGTAAAATAATGTCCACCTACGGAAACCGATGGAAAATCAGACTACACCTGTCCATTGTCTTATTTCCGAGAAGAAAGTTATGCCTGACGTCGCGTTTGATGACGATATAGGCAAACTAAAGTTTTTGTTAGAACAAGGATAAGAAAATGTCAAAGGTACGAAGGGATATGACGTATTTCCTCTGAAACGTACGTCACAACTATTAATTACCATCTTCTGTGACGCACTTCGGAAGAAAGCGATCAAGATGTACACGAGCGTATCTGTCGTTCTTACAAATTACATGTAAGATGGGTCCAATTTCCCTCCTTGCGCTGCCAGCAAGTAATTCGTCAAATGAAAGGGGAAGGAAACTCCGTCTGATTAGATTTCCTCTCGATCGTTCGTTTTGCCAACGATCCTTAGGCACTGCGAGTCTCGGAGACATGTCGACGAATTTAACATAATCTTGTAAGATAATACGTCGAGAGGATTAACGTGTTGAAAGGATTAAGTTAATATAATTGTGTGAATGTGTGGGAGTTAAGAGAGTCCACAAGACAAAATATTTGTAGGAACAAAATTTTTCCCCAAAAATGAATGGTCGATCTAATCTACGGACGCGGCCGCTCCAATTTGCAGACCTTGCCAAATCGTTCCTGCAAATTGTCTATTTCACGTCGTGTGCAAGCTCTACAAAGTTTGTTAGCTATTCTGTAAGCCTGTCCTACATAACTCGTGCTATAAAACACTTGTCACAGTTTCTATTTGTTGCAGTTATCTGTATGCGCGCAATTTACCAATTTATCTAGAAGAAAAAATGACATCAGACATTTTTAGAACTAGTGACACAATGTCGATTTAGTCATTTTTATATTCGCAGTTGTCCAGAAATTGGAACAAACACGTAACTAGTAACTACTGTTCTACATTATTATCGTTAACTTATCTGTAATAGAATCTAGGTTTTGATAAACGATTATAAAACGATTCATCATTGTTTATGTGAGCTCGGCAGATGTAGTAAAAACATAATTTCCCACTGATTATGGCACCTAATTAACAAGTCAAACCGCTTTGTCACGCAGTACCTACTGCTCGTTATCAAGCGGCCAATTAACAGAGGCCCTCAGGAATCGCGAATGTTCTCATGATTTTATCGCACGTTCATTTTGATTGAATTTCTTAAATCTGACCCTGTCGAAACTTCAGTGGATGAGTTGATCTTTAAAGTTTGTAAATGCTTCCCGATAAAAGAGCCCCAAGGGGGGTCATATCATTTTAACCGTGTTCGTCTTATTTGGACGTTACAAAATTGTACACTTGCCAATCATCCAGGTTAATTATATTCTGAACATTAACATCATCAAGAAATTCTAAATATTCATCAGAATTTTGATTAAAGTCTGATTTACCAGAACATAACTCAGTTTTTGGTTTGCAGCCAGACCACCCAGCATGCCCGTGCACATAATGACAAAAAGTAATACCACTCTGCCATTCCTCTCATACTCTCAACACGTCCAAACCCTCGAAAACCAGTAATCTCTAAATTAAAACCAGCCCTTTTATGTCTCCATCCAGACTAATCCAGATTTGATCCGACAATACCGAAATTATGAACTGTGAAACCCTTTTGCATTAAGCTGTTCATTGTATTGTATGCGGTCGCCTCCACGGGCTATACAAGTATACAGAGCATGAGGGTAATCATTTTGTACCGTTAGGCAATCTTATTACAATATTTTAGAGCTTCTCTCTATGTACGAACTACGAACATGGACGGCAAAGAATTTAATTAGGCGAAAGCTCTAGCTATATAGCCTTGTTTATGCTTTATGGGGTTTTGAGGCTGTTCAGGTGGCCATTTATCTTAGGTGCTTCTTTTATGGTAATTGCCTTCAGCAGTACTTTGTGCTGATTAGAATGTGTAATTCATGTTTTCATGTCGATGTTTCTGCGTACTGTTTTTGTGTTTTCAGCTAGATTGTGTCATGAAACGACATCTAAGGAGTAGACGTTCGAAAGATTTACTTCGTCTTTTCAGCGCGAACCCATCTTATTATTATAATCTGCAGTTAAGATATCCTTCATAACGCATGTAAAATATCAACATTATGTAGGTACATCTTCCAGTAAACCATGACATGGTTCGTGCGCGTTTCGCGTCTCGTAAAATTCGCGACGCTCGCTCGCTCCGTGCAAATATTAATCATACGCAGCTTGCGCGTGCGACGTTTCTATGCTAACTTTGTAAAGATTTATAACGTTTGCTATTTGTAAATGAGTAGATATCAGTTGAAATCTTTCTGATCCAAGATGAAAACTAAGCTGGACCTACGTTATTTTTAAATGTGTTCAAGTATTTTGGTTGGAAATATTCCGTTTGCAACTCTGGGTCAGAGACAGCTTTACATACAACGAGTATTTTTTTCACTAGTTTATGTACCCTTGTGTCAATTTACCGTCCATCTGCAAATGAACCGTAGCACCCTACACTGTAAGGTTGTTAGCCCGCGCAGTCGTATCAGCTTCCACAACATCCTGCGGTGTCCAAACACAAATAAATCATTAGTAACATTCAGTTGAAGTACATTCCTTCACACAATGGCTACACAAAGACACATTTCGTTATCGTTTCGCGTAATACGTGTGTAATAAACGTTATCAGCGCGGGCGCAGAGTTCGTTCACTTGTCAGTGCTTAATGAATTGTAGAAGGCCCATTTAGACGTAGGCACGTTCCGTTAGGCTTAGTAGTTTCGTAGGTCTTGTATTGCACTGGCGTCCACTTGCTGCTGCAACAATATGCCTTGTAGACTTGTAGCATACTCTTACTATAAGCAACTCCAATTGTGCAAACTGCGTTCTGTCAAAAGCGTCTTAAATTCTTTACCAACACAAATTGTCAGCCTTGTTACACCTATTGCTAACTATAAGCCACCTTCCTTCTTGTGTCCCTTCTCTGGTCTGTGCACGAGTCATCCTTCCTTGCTGACTAGACTGACCAGACGTAAGAATGTGGACGAGGCAAAAGGAGTAAGTATGTAAGGATCTTAGCAGTAGGTGTTCTTGGGTTTCTACCTACCCTCATGGAAAAAGTATGAATGTAGGTACACAACATCTTAGATTGCTCACTATCTGTCGATATTGTATTAGTTCAGTCTTCCTTCAGGGTACTGAAAGTGTTTGCATTGGAACTTCTGCCTCTATTTATTTAGCTCACAAATTAGCATGCATAATGTATGTAAAGTAATTGTAAGTACATAGGTACACGTAATAATACTAACATCGCCTCTTCCCCTAGTCATAACGAACATGGTTTGCAACTACTGATGTCTGAAATAATTAACTATGCCTTAGTACCTATGTAGGAAATAATGCCATTATTTCTGATTTCGATACCAGCAAAAAATCTGTTACTAGGTAAATGTTTTCAGAATCGTAGATATTTCGGAGCGGACTTCCAGAGCTAATTTCCGAAATATTATCACTGATTTATGTGAACTGACTTCCTAGTCGATTTCGACACATTTTCTTTTCCGGGTGTTTATAATTTGTACATTACTTCGTCTTCCTTCAGACCAGCACAAAGATGTGTTTTATTTACATTGCGCTGCACACTGAAGATTCACCCACTGCCCATGTTCCAAAAGGGCCTATTCTCTTTGTATCTGCTTCTCACAGTTACTCGGAGGTCACAGATAAAGCCAAGTTTGCCGTAAATTGCGAGCCATTACATAAGGGTATTACCATAAACTTCGCCAATGAGACATGTCTGATTATCAGAAAGCGTTACAGAAATAAATGGGTACTATAAAGTTATTGAAAGCCTGTTTCCTCAACTAAGAGCTAGGTCCCGCTAGAGCATTCACAAACGTAGAGTTCAATACTAACAGGTACCTACAATAACCAACTACGATTAACTTTAGGGCGCATAACTTGAGGTTCTGATGGCTCATTGTGCGCAGTGAAATGCATTTCCAATGTCACTAATATTCAACATTTTAAAAGCATTGACTAAGTAAGACCAATGATTTTGAAATAAGAGAAACTATTGCTATGACTTTGTCTCGTTTTAAACATTCATGTCTGTCAAGCGTCATTTTTAAACCTATAGGATCCCACTAAGGCGTTATTACCCAATGCCTAAAGATGACGACACGAGCGTCCGTCCATCCCTAGATCGATGCGTCTCCATTTAACAAACACAATTCTTTAATACTAATACATTCGTGTGCAAGTCTCATTACTCAACTCGATTATGAAAAGACCGTACATCTCGTAGTCTTCATATTTACAGCCCACAGGCTCACACCAGCTGACCCCAGGGTTAATCTACAATAACTCATTGATAACTATTCAATTATTTGTTTATTCTAGCTTCGTACGATAATTGTAACGGTGCTCGCTTATCAGTGTGCCAGGTCAGTTGTGTAGGTAGAACGGCTATATTAAGAGACAATACTCTGTTTATTTTCCTTTCCTTGGATAAATTGAAGAAGCTATTAAAATTCAATTACCTATGTTTATCTGTTATTCGTTTGAATGTCTGAACCTTGCTGATGTCTGATTGTGAATTCTTTAATATCTTGGGTGTATGTTGTTGTGGTTCTTCAAGCTCTTCTTGTGTCTGTTGTGATTTTTTGTGTCTTTTGATTGCCTTCACTAATGACTTTATTTGTGGATTAAATTCATTCACTTCAAGTTGTAGTCTATGATTGAAGCAGTGGTTTGCATTATTTCAAAAATTGGTCGATATTCAATCGCTATATGTATATCCTTATGATCAATTTTCCCAGGGTATCTCTCTAGTTCTACTGGTATCTTCTTTCTATTTATAAACACATATTCTCGAAAATAAGGTTTCAGTATTCAGGATACTCAAACAAAGCCTTTTATTCAGGAAAAATATGAGCAAAACGCCAAAAATCCCTTTGTGTCGTTTACACTATATCCCCGTATCATGCGGAAGTTTTTCAGTTAACTTAGGGTTCGGTTATTATTTGCTCGTAAACAAAGGGTTTGTATCGTGTTTGTTTGAGCCCTTCCTATACGTTACCTACATTACCAACAACATACTTATTTTTTCAAACATACAAGACAGCCTCAGGCTTTTGGGAACACCTCTTCTAATCTTTTGTGTAGAGATAGATATTTACTAGACATTAACAGTTTTGTAATCGGAGTCAACAAGCTTTGCTGTAGGTGTAAACTTCACTAATACACCTACAGAAATCAGTAAAGGTTAGCAACGTTCAAACCTAAACATGTTTCATTGAATCCGTTTATGTTCATACGCCACACACAGGCCTCCTCCAGCCAATAACGATTACATTTTACAACTACTATGAAAACCTAAAGCGTCCATCTAACTACCACTCCGACATAATGGCAGGAGCAATACCACGAACCCTTTTCACTGCAGAAGATACAATAATATCAATTTAAAATATCGTCGTAACAATAAACTTGGCTGCGGCCACACCTCGCGATTGCTGGCCGACAGTAGAACGTACGTATCCGTATAAAATCTGCAACTTAAATCATTCCAGCGGACTCGCTCGCCCACTCGCTGCTTCGCCAGTATTACTAGTAACGAGCGGTCTGGAGCGGCTTTCTTCGCACGATTTATGGCGCTGTCTGTACGACTAAATTGTCGGCCGGTGTACTGCCCGCCTAACTAACGAGTACTAGATTATCTTCGTTAATAAATGCGAAAGTTTATGTTTTGCTAAGATTCAGTGCATGTGATAGGCTTGTATGGAGACGCGAGAGTGAAATTGTGAAATTTAACTAAGTGACTTGATTGTTTTATTTTGTAGCTTTTATGCATGAAACAAATTACTTATGGTATTTAATCCTTGTTTGTTTACAGTACGAGTATCATTTTAATGATTACCAGGATTTTATTCCCAAATTCTAGCGGAAAAAGTAAAGATAAATCTTCTAAAGCTAAACCCAAACATTGGACAGTGTTAATCTTCAATTCCAGAAAACTAATCAGTGATAAGAAATTAGTCATTAATCTCTCATGAACCCCACTATCAGTGTCTGCAATAATACAAAGAAATCTTTACTAGAATCTGATTAGCGATAACGTTATCGATGCCAATGCAAACAGATTAATGAAATTGATGCTATCAAAATCACTTTGATAATCTTAGGATTACAGAATACATGTCAACGGTATTTTCAAAAGCCTGAAAAAATGAGATGCTAGAACTTCAATTCCAATGAGAGTGAATAGTCATCACTCATTTTTGTTAGTATGTGCCTTCATGGGGTTACATTTGGTCCTACACTACGTCCTGTCTTCCACTACGTTACTATCTAACGCGTTTTTAACTAATTTGTGATTGTTTGCGTCGCATTGAAATACTATAGCCATGGCATTGCGGCTACTCATTAATGATTTGAGTTTGTTATTTTTGAGCAGCGTCGTAGAAGATAGGCCTTACTCGAATGAATCCCTGAAAACAGATCATATTACAAATAATAAACATCGAAAGCCCTTTCATATAGCACCTAATAAGTGACCAGAACACCAGAATGAAATCAAATAAGTTCTCAGGTCACGTTGTTTGAGAAACCTGACACAGTACACATTGCCCAATTCCATCTATCTAGCTATACTTTACTGCACCTTAAGCCACTGAACTGTGGTGTATATCACTACTCCGTGGCAATTTGTTGGGCGACAAATGCAATCTGTACAAATATTTACAAATTCGAAGTTAGTAAACTAAACTACTAAACCGATGGTTATTTTTATATCCATAAATAAATGAATATTGAATGAGACAGATATGTCAGATAGCCTGAACTGATAGAGATCTGAACAAGATCCTAGCCCACTTTTCATCCTAGATCACAGATAATGTAATATAATAATCATCTCTGTCCTTAGGACTAGATTGAGGTCAAGAGTAAGCCCATTTAGTACAAAAAAAAATGTCGATTGAAACTGACATTTATAAAAGCGGTACGCCACTTACCGTTGTCATGTTCATATCAATGAATTGAATAGGCAATAAATAACAATATTTTCAATATCCGATCTTCATGAATAATGGAGTTATTATCAGCCTTCCCACTTTCTACCAATGAGCCTCTAGAAACAACAAAATTGGCAACGTTACGTAAATCACTCAAAAATAAAACTCTGCAATTCAGTGTTTCATTCATAAAATGTTGCCGGCACCTGTTCCCATTGTTCAAATCATGTTTTGTACGTTTCTACGTCTCACATAGATTTACGAGGTAGCTACTGAAGTTATTTTAATGCACTTTTTAAGTGGTAACAGGTGGGTCATTTAAAGTGTTCATCTGGTTATGTTTTGTTTGTTATTCCTGCATCTCATCTTCTAAATATAATAACTACCGCTGAATATGGGGTTACATAACAGATGATCTTTTTAACAACCATATTTGATCAACATGTGGATGGATTGGGCAGGGATTAAGTTATTATGTGAATGATATGAATGAAAATGGAGTAAATGATAGCGTGAATGTTGATGAAACAAGAATCGAAGAAAAAACCAAGAAGAAGAAACCCATAACTTGGGACAAAGACAAGGGCAGGAAGATGATCGTGATTTTTACAAGATATCTCAGCTGGCATCAAAGTTGGAGGTGATGCATAAGATATAATCAAATGATTTGTATGACGACCAGACACAAGCACATACATCAATAATGACCACACATCAGACAAAATAGCAATTGTATTGTACAATAAAAAAAACATATTATTTAATTTCCATCTAAATGACAGCTGTTAATATTCAAGAGATGTGTTAGATTCTGCCAGAGCGCAGTACCAACGTCACCGAACTGCGCAGTCGCAGTAGGACGGTGGGCGTGTCCTAAAGACAATATTTGACCGCACTATAATTTTAATAGTACAAAACATCTAATCAGTACAATAAACAGCCTATAATCGAAAAAAAAATGTGCATACTGCTGAGACAAAGGCCCTCCACCACACAGGTCCAGGGTGGCGGATGTCACATGTCCTAGAATTTTTGGTTCTAAGACATGCCGGTTTCCTCACCATGCTTTCTTTTGCCCTTTTGAGAGCAATATATCACACATCTCATACTCTAAATTTTATTGGCTGTTAAAAACAAAACCAAATACTGTCGGTCCATATTAGCTATGGTATACTAGAAAAGCAAACTAGTAGTGAAAGTCCTTATCTTTCTAAGATCTTACTGATTACATCCGCTAATTAGCATCTGGTATAAGCGTGTCTATGAGATTGGAGCTTCTGTATTATAGTTATTCTTTGTTTCTTGCAGCCTTCCTGTTCTCAGTGCTTGGTATTTCAAATATGTTTGTTTATGTTAATATACTAGTTAACAATTTGTTTTGCCGTTATTTTAATTAAGTTTATCTCTTTTACATAACTCGTTTTAAGAATCTTGACTCATAGCGGGCATTACACGTGCGAATTTCCTATCTATGTTTTGGGAACACAGAACCTCCACCGCGCCGCCGCCGACGCAATCTTTGATCGTCGAGGACTAATTACAAGTAGTCATCATTTCAGCCGAAAAGTCCACTGCTGGACATAGGCCTCCCCCAAGAAGGGGGGGTTTTGCCATAATCGCCACGCTTGGCAGGCGGGTTGGCGATCGCAGTATGGTTGTTGTAGAATCAGAGAACGCTGCTGCCCATTCTCTGGTAAGTCCCTTAGTCGCCTCTTACGACACCCACGGGAAGATATGGGATGGTGCTATTCTTTACGTCCGGACACCATACAGAACAACAAACAAATTACAAGTAGTAAAGTTATTCAATTGTTTGGACAATGCTGATGCACTTATTTATTGATGATAATGACCTGTGTATTTGTACTAATTTTGGCCTTCTTATTAAACTGTTTCATTCCGTTGCGGTCTTGGTCGTCCTTATTTAGTCAACTCATGAAGACTTCACCTACCTTTTCTGATTCTGATCGATCTTAGAACACTATTCCGTTGCTTGAAATCATACTCTATGAACAGTAGGTACGCCTTGTAGTGTAGCTTTGCTACAGCTATTATTTTCTCGTAATTATAACCTTGCCATAACTTACAAACTTATAAGCGGACCTAGGTTAATAATAGCCTCAGCAACTAAATTCAATAAACAACACAAAGTAACGACGCGGGCACACGCAAATATCACTCTTGTCATAATTAATAAACATTGGCTATTCATTACGTCGAGATAACGGTTATATACAATTGCAGCGAGGGTGACTGACCGATAACAAGGTAATTGCACATTTGTCGATTGTCGCGACGATTCAACGGCGACTGTACGATTAATTGCAATCATTTTTGTTAACGTGCACGGCGGCATTTATTCGTGTAGATTTTAATTAATTTGATGCGATTGGTCAATTGAGTTGAGGCATGTCTGCGGGGTTTCCGTCTGACTTGGATTCAAGGTTTTATCGTTTCCTCCAAAACTATCTCCATATTCCTATATTTTTTTACTGATCAACATTCTTTCCATATCTAGTTCATGGAAGTTACCAAAACTTTTCCAGTCATCAGTTCTGGACATCTGTTTGTTATTATCGGCGTCATAATGCCACAATCTGCTGTCAAGGGGCTCAATTGAATGATTGGCCTGCTCTCTGCATATATAGCCGGAGGAAGTCCGAAAATATGTTTGCTCGACTACTCACCTCTATTGCTTTCATTAACACTTGCTAGTGAATGGATTGTATTGGTGACCATTAATTAACTGTCAGTTATATTTATAGACTGATAAAGAACCATGACATAAGTCATGAGAGTGAAAGTTGTGCAGAACTATTGTCTCTTCGGTTGGACTTCATGGTGAAACCATCTTTTAAAATACTCGACGTAGTAAACGCAACAAACTATTATGTAGTAAAGGGAAATGTAACGTACTGACATGACAGACATTATTTCTTCAAACGATGAAAATTGTCGCCCAACACTCACAAAACACGCCACGTTTTTTAGAATAGACTAAATATCTCAAAACCGTTTATCCTGTTCAAAGAAATACAAATCCGAGTACAAACATTCCTAATTCCCTCTTCTTCGTTTTCCAGGTGGAACAGCGCGATGTTCCGGGTATCGACTGCGCAAACCTGGCCATGGACACCGAGGAAGGCGTCGAGGTGGTCTGGAACGAAGTTCAGTTCTCCGAGCGCAAGAACTTCAAGGCACAGGAGGACAAGATACAGATGGTGTTCGACAACCTCACCAGGCTAGAACACCCCAACATCGTCAAATTCCACCGCTACTGGACGGATACACACAACGATAAGCCAAGGGTAAGATGGATCATTTATACTATCTTGCGAACTTCTCCTGTTTCTGTAGGATGATGAAGACGATGGTCTTCATCATCATTCAGATGAAAAACGTATGCAGTATAGGCCAAGATGGCCTTGACAAGTGACAATCACTTCCAAAGCGTTTCGTTTTTCTGCAACGACTTTCAACTGGAATAACACATGCTTTCTGGTAGATAATACTAGACCCACACATTTTTGAATTTTCTGTCATCGGCATCATAATAAAGAACCTACTACTTTTAAAAATCCTCATCCTCACCTTCATCCTTTGAAATTTGACTGCCCAGTTACATTTCCTGATGAATGGTCTACTTATTCAGATCATGAAAGATGACACGAAATGACATCATCTCTGCGGCTGACGAAATCTTGATGGCAACTGGTGGTTGTTTACCCAAAAGTGATAGGACCGCAATTACATCAGATTAAATTAATATGTTTCTATTTCTGTGTAATCTAATCAATATGATGTCATAATCAAATAAGATAAATTTGTTAGTTTTTAAGATATTTTAAAAACGACCTTCAGTAACTAATGAAAATCTAGTGGGACGTCTTATTTAAATGATCAGGTTTTGTTTGCTGCATAACCCAATCCATTGACTCACATATTCCATTACATGTAGGTCCTTATTGCAGTAAACTGTCACTATGTACTAGGAATTGCTTCAGTACCGAAATACATGAGTACTAAGTTCCAACACCTGGCCGTTTCAGGTAATATTCATAACGGAGTACATGTCTTGCGGCTCTCTGAAGCAGTTCCTCAAGCGAACCAAGCGGAACGTGAAGCGACTGCCACTGCAGGCCTGGAAGAGGTGGTGCACACAGATATTGTCAGCGCTCAGGTAAGACACCAATATTCTAGGTCCTCAATACTGCCAAATAAGTTAGAAGTAAGTCGGTACACAGTTAAGACTATTCACAAACTCAAAACTGTGTCTCAGTCTAGTCGGCCCCGACTTTTTGTTCACCCCAATACAACTCTGGCCATTCCCCGTCCAGCTATCTACACGGCTGCGTGCCTCCGATAGTCCACGGGAACCTCACATGCGACACCATCTTCATCCAACACAACGGCCTCGTGAAGATCGGCTCCGTGGCTCCCGACGCCATTCACCACCACGTCAAGACCTGCCGCGAGAACATGAGGAATATGCACTTTATTGCACCGGAATACGGATGTAAGTACCTCCCAACTAACTGATGACTCTGAAGAAGGGACCACACAGTTTCGACTGCCTTGATTTGACGGACTTTGCCTTTTCCTCGTTTATCAAGTTTGTAAGTGTTTTGGAACAGGCAAGCTTCGTGCCAGAGATTACATAGTTTGCAGAAACTTGCCTTATCGTTAGCCAGCACCCGCACACATGCATACCTAGGCTCGCTCACGGAATTCTATGTGGAAATCGTGACTTTGTGAGTAAGTTCACTGCTCTCCCAGTGAGTACCGTGTAAACAAGCAGTGCCTATGACTGCGTGCGTTGCGTCCGAATATCAAGCTTCTGTAAGCATGTACTGTGCGCTTGTCCAAGAATCACAGCAATCGAAAGTATGTTGTCCATTTTTTTTGCATTCATTAAATCTTTATTTCCCCCCGTATCAGCATCACAAATGGTGACTCCAGCGATGGATATCTACTCATTCGGAATGTGCGCATTGGAGACTGCGGCACTTGAGATTCAGAGCAATGGCGACTCGGGCAGCCATGTCACGGAGGAACACATCATACGAACGGTCGAATCGTTGGAAGAGCCGCGACAGAAGGACTTTATATACAGGTACATGTCTTACAGGTGGGCGTGGCGGTAAGTCGCTTTTGTTGTATGGGTGCACGAAGCGACGGATGGACTGCTCATGTGTGTCACTGAGACTTGTGGTTTAAGAAAGGTCTTACTTCAGTCGCTTGCAGCGGAGCTTTAGTTTGAACGAGGTGTGAGTACTCAACGGTTTCAAAACAACGCATCACTGCAACCACCAACCCATTCAAACCCTCTCGTTACACATATGAGCACTCGACCCCTCAGTAACCCTCTGTAAGGGTCACTGCCTGTGTGTTGTCTCCCCCCGCCCAGTTGGTAACGCCACCGTGTGTCGACAGGTGTATAAACAAGGACCCCGCGAAGAGGCCGACGGCGCGGGAACTCCTCTTCCACCCGCTACTCTTCGAAGTACACTCCCTCAAACTGTTGGCTGCACACACGCTTGTCAATACCACCGGTAAATCTTAAAGATATCTATAAGCTGTCAAGTATGTCCATCCTGATTCTAGTATGCTCTTGAACTAAGATGCTGGTCCATTAATTTTGTAAAAATAATGATGTTTGTGTAATTGTTGCGATTTTAATTGTAATACAAATGTCTACTGCCAAAAAATCAGGATTGCGTTGTCTCTATGGTTTTCGTCGTAAGATTTTTTTTTTTATCAATCCACTATTGGGTAAAGGTGCGGTTTTCTCTAGCCAATCTCTCAGAGTTATCACACCAGCGTTTCCTGCGCTTCATTTGACCTCGACGGATCGAGGGAGGCCAAGGCCTGGAGAATCCCGCTTCTTTAACCTTGCAGCAGGTGACTAAGGGTTTCTTGCTATGTCGCCAGCAAACATATCGGAGACGATAACGGACGAGGTGGCGGGCGGCAGCAGCGGCGAGACGCTGGCGTGGTGCGTGCGCGCCGGCGAGCGCATGGAGCTGGCCGCCAAGGATCTGCAGCCGCACAACGAGAAGCTCGAGAAGTTCGTCGAGGACGTCAAGTGAGTCACACGGTCACAACACTCATAACGCAACTAGATTGTGTTCTATGAATGAGGTGCTCAATATCAACTGGCAGATGTTAATCGACCGCAGCTTCGTTACATCCTTACAATATTTAATGACTGATTTTCTTTAGTGGTTTGATGATTGAATGCAATTTGTGTTTACCTTTGGACCACGAGCTCTGTATAATTTGTATGATTATATTTTTCGCTTCCTCTCTTTTATGCGTAGTATTCGTAGTCATTCCATCTGCGTTAGAAGGGGAAGAGGGGGCAGTCAAAGCTGCGCTCCGACCGTGCCTAATGGCCGCGCCCTCTCCGCAGGTACGGCATCTACCCGCTGACGGCGTACGGCTGGTCGCGCGGGCTGGGGCGCGCGGCGTCGCCGGCCGAGCGCCTGGCGGAGTCGCTGCCCGCGTCGCCCGAGCCGCGCGACCTGGAGACGCGGCGCGTCGTCAACATGATGTGCTCGCTGAAGCCGCAGCCGCACCCGCACCCCGACGCGCCGCCCGCCGACCTGCTGGTGAGTACGCACGCTACATCGAGGAACGTGTTCACATTATTGAACATGCCACTTAATACCTTAAAGAAATGATAGTAACCGAGTTGCCCTTCGTCTACACCCCCTAACACACACCACACATAGCACGTATTTCCCTGGCATACCTTTCAGCAAAGTACAGTACGTTCCTTTAACGTTACCTATGCCAGAGCCAGTGTGGAAAAAATAAAGGTTCGATATACACGACAAACAAAACTTGCGCAACAATTTGTGTTGCCGAATGTAGCGACCGTACAGCGTCATTAGCCCCCGACGTGATCAGGCAGGAAAACATATCGTGTTACACATAACGCAACCGGGCGACTCAACAACCACGTGGAAGGAACTTTGAATAATACCCTGAATAATCCTATAATGGCATCAGAAAAGGTGAAAGAGGCGCTGAACAAAGAACAGCAGGTCACCAATGTGGTTGCTGGTGTGTTTCTTGAGTGGCAGGATGAGTAAATGAATATCATCATCATTCATCATTCATCATTTCAGCCGAAAGACGTCCACTGCTGGACATAGGCCTCCCCCAAGTGTCGCCACATTGACCGGTCCCGTGTGACTCGCATCCAGCGGATCCCTGCAACCTTCACCAGGTCATCGGTCCACCTAGTGGGAGGCCTTCCAACGCAGCGTCTTCCGGTTCGCGGTCGCCACTCCAGAACTTTTCGGCCCCATCGGCCATCCGTTCTGCGAGCAATGTGCCCTGCCCACTGCCACTTAAGTTTGGCTATTCTTCGGGCTACGTCGGTTACCTTGGTTCTCTTGCGGATGTCCTCATTTCTGATTTGATCACGCAAGGAAACTCCGAGCATAGCCCTCTCCATTGCCCTTTGGGTGACTTTAAGCCTTCTGATAAGGCCCATTGTGAGCGACCACGTTTCGGTCCCGTATGTAATCACTGGCAACACACACTGGTCATAGACTTTCGTCTTGAGACACTGCGGTAAGTTGGACGAGAAGATACCACGCAACTTCCCGAACGCTGCCCAGCCGAGTCGGATTCGACGATTGACCTCTTTCTCGAAGTTAGACCTACCTAACTGGATCGTTTGTCCCAGGTAGACATAATCGTCTACAACTTCGAGTGTAGAGTCTCCGATCTTGATAGGAGTGGGTGTTACATGGGCATTCAACATGATTTTGGTTTTGTCCATGTTCATTTTAAGACCCACTCTTTCGGAAGCTCTACTAAGGTCATCGAGCATTGTACTGAGGTCCTCCATGGTCTCAGCCATGACCACTATATCGTCGGCAAATCGAAGGTGAGAGATGTACTCGCCATTGACGTTGATGCCTAGCCCTCTCCAGTCCAGAACCTTGAAGATATCCTCCAGTGCAGCGGTGAACAGTTTCGGAGATATGACGTCTCCCTGTCTCACGCCTCGCTGCAGAAGGATAGGTTCCGAGGTCTGGTCCTGAAGTCGGACTGACATGGTGGCGTTTTTGTACAAACACTTTAGCACCTCGATGTACCGATAGTCGATTTGGCACCGTTGGAGAGACTGCAGTACAGCCCAAGTCTCGATCGAATCGAAGGCTTTCTCGTAGTCCACAAACGCTAAGCAGAGAGGCAGGTTATACTCTTCGGTCTTCTGTATAACCTGCCGCAGCGTATGTATGTGGTCTACGGTGCTAAAGCCTTTTCGGAATCCGGCTTGTTCGGGAGGCTGAAAATCGTCAAACCTGCGCGCGAGACGATTCGTGATGACTCTTGAGAACAACTTGTAGACATGGCTTAGAAGTGAGATGGGCCTATAGTTCTTCAGCCGGGTATTGTCGCCCTTTTTGAAGAAGAGTACCACCACACCCCTGCACCATGCCTGCGGCGTCTTCCCCTCGAGTATGACGGAATTAAACAGCTTCTGAAGGGCCTTAAGTACCGGTTTTCCACCCGCCTTCAGGAGTTCGGCCGTAATTCCGTCATCACCCGGTGCCTTGTTGTTTTTAAGCTGTTTAAGAGCCATCCTAATCTCGTACAGGCTGACATCCGGAATGTCTTCGGTATAGTGTCGGGTCAGTCTAGCTCTTGGGTCGTTAGCTAGAGTTGCAACGGGCTTTCTAGTTGAAGTGTACAACTGCCCATAAAAACTCTCGATCTCCCTCAGCAGCTCCGGTTTGGCGGATACGATCCTGCCATCGTCGGTCTTCAGTTTCGTGAGCTGGCTCTGCCCAATAGCCAGATCTCTTGAAAATACCTTGGAGCCTTTATTCCGCTCAATAGCGTCTTTAATACGCTCGGTATTAAAGCGGCGGAGGTCGCTCTTCAAGGATTTAGAGATCCGTCTATTGAGCTGCCGGTATTTCCACGCCTCGTCTGAAGACTGCAGGATCATCTCACGCCGCTCCTTCATGAGCTCGAGAGTATGATCAGAGAGCCTTTTGTTGTGTGCACGACGTGTCTTGAAGAACTTAGACCCAGTCGTATGGACAGTTTCCACGAACCCATCGTTGCATTCGTCCACTGAGCTTCCTAGGCACTCGAAACGATTCTGGAGTTCAAGCTGAAAGCTCTCGGGGTTTTGGATCTGGATCTGTGCTGGACGGAGCGTAGACTTCATCAGTCGAGACCTTTCAAGCTTTATATTGATGTTCAATGTGCCTCTTACCATGCGGTGATCGCTCCCGGTTTTCACCGAATTGATCACAGAGACATCATTGAACACTTGCTTCTTGGTTGACATGATGAAGTCAATCTCATTTTTAGTTGCACCATCGGGACTCTGCCAGGTCCACTTCCTGTGCTCGCGCTTTTTGAAGAAGGAGTTCATCATATAGAGGCCCTCCCTCTCCATAAAACTAGCCAGTTGGTGACCCCGGTGGTTCCGACGTCCAAACCCAAATTGCCCCACTTGCAGCTCATCCCCGTCTCGTTTGCCCAGTTTTGCGTTGAAGTCCCCCATGACAACGGTGAAGTGAGTTTTGAAACCATGCAGGGCTTTAGAAATATCCTCATACATGGTCTCCACTTCGTCGTCGGGGTGTGCCGAGGTCGGGGCGTAGACCTGTATGACCTTCAGCAAATATCTTGAGGATATTCTGAGTATAAGGTACGCCACCCTGGTCGACACACTCTCGATCTTCACCACGTTATTCACGAGGGACTTGTGGACGATAAACCCAACACCACCCTGGGACTGCCGGTCACCCTCTCGGAAATAGAGCAAGCTGCCGGATTTTAGGATTATCGTGTCCTCACCCTCTCTTCGGACTTCAGATAATCCCACAATACTCCATCGCAGCCTGCTCAATATATAGGCAGATAATTCACTACTTCAAATGAATATATAGGCAGATAATTCACTGGTTGTTTTATTGATTACCCAATAGTTCACCTTTACACTAGATTCTTACATATAGTCAACTCACGACACGATAACACTGACTCCAGTGGAGCTCACGGAACGACTAGCTCTTGCCGCACACAAGAATTCGCACATTCGCGCATTGCAATTGATGACGCTGTACTATCGCTACACCGATAAATGTTTCAGATTCGAACTGCATGCAGTCTTGCCAGTAACATTTTTCATCATCATTGCTAAAAAAGTGTTTTGTAAGTTTTGTTTTCCATGAATTAAGGAGCATAAAATGAAAGGAACATTTATCTATTTTAAGGGTTTAGAATTTTTATATGAGAATTCCATTGCCTCGTACTATAAGCAGTAAAATTGAAATGTCACCGACTTAAATTCGGGACACGACAGCATACATTTTGATGCCAAATTGACCAACATTTATCATCCCATATTTCTTCGCTTATAAAAATATGTCTCAGTCGTTATCAATTTATTTTTTATAATAAATTTTCTATGTAAATTAATAGTCATAGCTAACGAGAAAGTCAAACTGACTGACACATACGTAACAGATACTCATACGGTCATACGCAGTATAAATGAAAATATATACAACATTATTTTTAGTATATGCGAAACCTGAATATAGTTTGTTCAGAATAAGTAACTGAATCCATTCCAATAATTTTTATACCATGTTATATTTTTTCCCAAAAATATTTAAAAAAAGTTAAAAGTTGGACACCGAGCGACTTTTGAGTACCTATCGCAATAATTTTGGTACCTACTGCCAAATTATTATTATCAATGAGCTCAACTCGACGCTGGAGGCGCCCGATGCGTGGTGACCACGATTTTGTGCGGACAACTAGGTAACAGAACAAGCTTATAACTTTGTGATTTTTCATGATACAGTTATGAAATTTTGTACATAGATTCTTTACATAAAAATACTAGACACGTGTATCAGGTTTCGCATACTAAAACTAATGTTGTATAGAAACATCTTAGAAGTTATATTTCATTATTTTTTAACTGATCTACGAGGTTTTGACTGATAGACAACTCCTAGATTCCGCATATGGACAATTCGGGTCGGATCTGAGTTCACCAAATGCTGGGGTCGTCCATAGATGCAGTAAGATTGCCTGTTTCAAATATTCATACTCGAGTTAGCCTTCCTGTCTCGTGGTCTGCCTAGATTCAGCCAAATTGGAGTAGACAAATTACGGACTTGCTGTGGACATCGAAGACTTACTCAGAGATAGTCCGTAGTCATGTCCATAATTAACTAGTTTGATCGAACCTCTATGAATGCGCTCTTTCTATTTAATGATAGTAAAAGGTGTCACTTAGGGCTCCATCAAAAGCCCTTTAATCCCGAGGCAGTAATTTGTTTGCCCACTTGTGTTCCAGATGACGATCCTCCTGCGCATGGACGACAAGATGAACCGCCAGCTCACCTGCGCCGTGTCGCGCCGGGACACCGCCTGCGCGCTCGCGCACGAGCTGGTGCAGCTCGGCTTTATACACGAGGTACACCTAATGTTACTTTATTGCCGCGATAAAGAGTTTAGTTTTCGCTGTCATTTATTAATATAGTTATATCCTTGCAATATTAGGTACTCACTTGATATTCTGAATTCAAGTTAATTTATTTATGAATAAAGTTGATTTTAAAACAATTTATTGCCCATACTCCAGGCGGACCGCGACAAGATCTGCCGCCTGATGGAGGAATCCCTGCGCAGCAGCTTCGGTACCCCATCCCCGCGCGCGCCTGCGCACGTGGCCAGCTAGTGACGTCACGACTCGCGCACTCGCGCCGCCACGCACGTGCACACCCTGTACAGGGCCGTGTAGTGCGCGCGCCCGGCACTGGCAGGACCCATCACAACACTCTAAAGCTGCAGCCAAACCGGTACGGACTGAGTGCGGACCGGACTGACACTACACTGACAGATAATTAACTGAAATATCTGTCACTCTGTTGTCCACATCAAATCCGTAGTCCGGTGTAATCGGTTTGGCCGCACCTTTACTGTCCGTAGCCGCTCGTACCGTAGCCCCGCAGCTCTTAGCGTGTAGCAGCGCGGTCCCGCCACAGTACGTCCGGCCGCCAGTGCTCGGGCTCGCTCAGACCCGCTCGGGCTCGCTCAGGCCCGCTCGGGTTCGGTCAGGCCCGCTCGGGCTCGCTCAGGCCCGTTCGGGCTCGCTCAGGCCCGCTCGGACTCGCTCGGGCCCGCTCGGGCTCACTCGGCCGCTTGCAGTGCTGCAGCGTCCTGTAGCGACGCGAACAGAACACCGTCGTACGTATGACATACTTCCGGAGCACTTAGCTTGTATTGATATTTAAACAAGGTTTTTAGTCAACTAGTTGTGGCCCGGCTCGGTAGCCGCCCGCGGTAGTCTATAGATTAGAATTAAACGCATATTTATACGTAGCGATGATGGCTCCTATGATGAGATTTTGTATTGCCGTATCATGTATTTTTGCATAAATATGGTACCGATCGAATGAGTATTCCGCGAGCTCTCACCTCTCACACTTGAGGCTTGTTTACGCGGGGATCGCGAACGGTTCCGAATGTTATTTATTTTTACTTTAATGTTAGAACTTAAGGAGTGTGAGCGAAACATAACTTTTAGTTTTTTAACCAATATTTTAACTCTAAAATCCTCGCATAAACAAGTGTCCATCGTTAAATCTTCCGTGTTGGTCACAACTTCCTGTAAACGGCAGTTCCAGACAATCCAAATTGTTGAGCGGAGGTATTGTGTAGTGTTAATGTGGCGCAGTTGTACGATACGTCGTCCGTGTAGTACTGTGATGATGCTGTTGGAAAATACGATGAGTGGAATATTAATCGGTAAATGTTGCCGTCTTTCTGGCCATTGACATAATTTGTTTGATGATAAAACAGAAACTTCGTCAAAGTACTATGTGGATGCTGTACGGGTAAGGGACCTTCTAATAATGCATTTCACCTCCCAAAAAACTTACTAGTCGAGTGTGAATCTAAATCCGATCAGCCGAATCGTTCGTTTTAATCTATCGATGCACTTTCTTAAGGAAATTGTAAAAAATTACTTCACTTTAAGACGACGAAATGTATGTAAAAATTGTAAAGTTATTGAAGATTCGGAACGGTTCATAGTTTAGTTGGGACATCGAGTACGCTTTAGTGATGTAGAATTTTGTATGAATGTGTATATGTTATAAATGATATTTAAAAGAAAAAAATATTTAAATTAAACATTTACTTTTAATTATATGTATAGTGAGGCTTCCTCTTAGAGCTTTATGGATGTGGTTATAAATAATAAGTATACGGAAAATTGAACATACTCACTATGAAGATAAGGTTGAAATTTGTACTGTACTCGCGTCGATTATTACTTTGTACTGCCGACAGGTGAAACTGGACTTTGTTTGTTGACCGCAGTCACGTAATTTGTTAAGATTTTATATGAGACGCTTAAAAGGGTTCTGTTTGTGAGGACGCCTGTCGCTGGCTACGTTAAGTTCTCCAGTCGTTTTAGTTGTACAGGCGCCAGCACATCAAGCTACTACAATCTGTCAAATTTCTTTAATGTATTTTCAACTTTATCACGAAAGCATTAGGTTCATGGTTGATTGGGGAAATTCGTCAGTTTCAGCTGGATGTGCTGCCGTCTGTACCAGGCTTCTCCATAATTCCCTTAAAAAAGATAAGCTTCTTTTTTGTCAAAATTCTTGTGTGAGGGGGCGACAGGCGTCCTGCCAGTCTGCCACTACATGTAGTGGTTGAAGTCAATTGTCCAAACTTGTGATGTTTTAATGTAAATTAACTAAACATGATACTGGGTTTTGTATTGCTGTCTACTAAGCTAACTTTTCCTGCAAAATAAAATTCAGAAATTTAACTAACAAACTTAAAAATACTGTTAAAAGGAGCAATTTACTGTTAAATTCCTGTTTTTAAGTACACACAGTACAAGACCCATTATGAGAATAAAATGTTTTGCATTTACACACGTACATTTTGGTTTTATACAAACGGTGAAGTTTCGGTTATTATACGTAAAGCTATAGTGGTGCTAGTATGTTTGTACAGCATTGTATAAAATTCGCTATAATATTGTATTTCGACAACATACATAAGTACCGAAGTCACTTTGACAACGGGCGATAGAGCACTCATAAAGATTGTACCAACCAGGACCAAAAGTATTGCTGTCCTTCTTTAACAGGCGGAGCCAGAAAGAGACAGTGATGGTTTATAGCTGATAAATTGGTTAAACCGTCATGATCTTCAGATGTTTTTTTTAAACTTGCATAAGTGAAATCAAAGTTCATCATAATTTGACAGCTCAAAATAATCTTCCGTCTCTTTCTTATTTCATCTGTGAGTGTGAGATAGAAATAGTTTTAGTCCTCTTGTGTGTGAATTCTTCATTGCGCTTCGAAGCAAGTATCCCTTGTGTGCTTATGTATGTTGTGTTATTGTGTATATTGTCGTACATAGAATATCGCATCGGCACCGGTTCCTAGTTCGTTAGTTATGTTCAAGACGTTTTGGTGCTGACACACGTTTTATTTATTGAGCGAATATTACGCTTTTCTGCGTTTAGGTGTAACTTGCTAAGGGCAAAAGCTAATATCGCCGTACTAAACTATAATCGAAGTTATTTGTGTATCCATGTTTGAATCAAAAATGTCTTTTATTAATTAATAAACATTTCACACAACAAAACAGTTCTAAATACTTGTGAGTTACACCTATATGGGCAGCAAGTTTCACATTTGGGTGACGCTAGTGGTGCCAAAAATACGAGGTGCCAAAAGGTGGTGGTGTTTTACTTTCAAACTACAACTAAACCTTCAGAAGTATTCACAAGTAACGGCTTACCATTGACAATACAAACTCTTTCATTTAATAGACAATAAACAATAGAACGGTGTAGTGAGCAAGGGGATCTAGCAGGTACAAATGTTTGCGTCGCTAGATTTTTTGTTCGTTCGACTTTTAAGTGCGTTTATAGTATTCTTGCTTATGTAAATGCCAACTCTATAAACTTAGTGTAACGGCTTTTGAGACAACATTTTTACTTTCCACCTATAGCTCCCCAATCATGGCAAACAACATTTTGTTGTTGTCGTTAACAACATGTTGCTGTAACAAAGTAACGCGACTTTTGTTTTCTTTTGATACGGGGGCTATGTTTGTTATCAGTTCATCAAGTTTTCCCCCAGTTTTCACTGGTTTTCCTTTTCAACTGAGCATATCGGGTGTAGTACGATGCGACCCCTCAGTGCACATCGACACATGTTTGGTTATGGAGCGTCACATCGCGTGGTTGTGTAGGACCACTATGTGTCACATGCTTTATCCTTGCGTCTAAGTAACTGTACATTTGCTAAAGATCGCGGTGCACAATAATAAACCAGCCAAAAGATATTTGAATATCTCTCTTCAGCATACAGCTGTATGAAAAGGGGATGCATATATTCACGCGGTCAATTTGAAAATTATCTATTTACACCGAAAACTATAAGTGTTGTACCTACGCGGAGTAAGTGGCACACATGAGTCCTCGTGTCGGCGTCGAAGGCTAGGAGTTAGTAGCGCAGTAGTCTAGAGTAGTGGAAACGAAAGACTGGCTAATGTAAAGAGTTAGGTTGGTACGGCGGCGGCGCGCGGACGGAGGCGTTAGCACGGAATGCTATGTACGGAAGGCTGACTGCAACGGACGCAACTCAACAAACACGTAGACGCGATACAGCGACCTCAAACAAATTAAATGGTGGCTGTCCTGTTATCTACACATTACTGGAACTAAAGGCACGTCGCGAGCGTTACAATTTAGAGTAGCATCCACTCTTAGAAGAAAGTAACAGCGCGCGGTACTTGCTGTACGTGAAGCGTGTCTGTGTGCGTGTCTGTGTGCGTGCGGTGTCGCTTTGTGTGGAGCCAACCTGCTGTACGTATCTGTTCTGTGATATTACACACTTGTAAAATATTACACTACGCTAAGTGTTACAACTCGGCCTTTTTAAAACGCGTATTTTTGTCTTAAGATTGTAATTTATTAAGAGTACGGGAATTTTCGTATTCGTTACCAAAAAATTATGTACGCTTACTTATGTATATTAGAGAATATAATTAAATTATAAAGTATTAGGAAAAAATTGAATTCTTCATCTCGGTCTGCCGGTACCGCGCGTCGCCAGGGGAGGCAGGTTTGAAGCTAGGAAAGTGGCGTGTTCTTTGTAAATATTTGCTTTTAGTCTAAAAACTATACTTATAAATGATTATTGTTGTAATTGTAACTGATTTACGTACCTACTTATCTACCTATCGCATACAAACGCCGCTACATTACTGAATTGCTTCTATTTATGTATCTCGCATTTTTTTTAATAATCTTGGTTTTTTTTTTTTTTTTTAAAATATAACAGAACTGTTTGGCTGTGCAGTTTTGTGTCTTTTTTGTTTATCTTAATGTCGTATAAAAATGAAATCGTTAGAAGCCTTGCTGCAAGGCCTCGGCCACACCTTTGTATGCTGAAATTTAAGTTGAATTTACTTATATACATCATACTAACTTACCAGTTAGGGACAAAATTAAGTATGAATTATATGTATCGAGCACAGACACTTGCTCCACAGCCAACAGTCACGCTAGAACATTCATCAGCGATGGCTTTCAGCACAAAAGCCCATCACAACGTTACCGACATGCTTTTGCTATTATTTTAGAGAACTCTCACCTTGTCTATGTTCCTAAATGTACCATTTTACTTCGTCAGCGCGGCAACCACTCTATTCCACTCTAATGGTACGAACTATTCACTAAACACAACGTTACCAATGCAAGCTTTTCTGAAAAACTTAAAAATACCTAAAACTGGTGCTAATTCCTCATTAAACTTAGGCTCTTGGATTACCTCAGAAAATTGACAGAGGCTCGATCACTTTACTTTAGCGATATAAATCTAAAGACGTAGTAGATAAGGCCCACTTTCACTTGTAACTTAAAACGCCTAGTAATGTAACGAAAGTTATAGATTTTACAAGTTATCTGCATTGGTGTTCATTGTAACCGATAGATGGCGCCACGGAGTTAAATGGTACCAATTACTTTTATATAATTTAATTTAAAATTGTTTATATTTTTTAGTTGCACTCAGATTTTTTTTTATTTTTATTTACAAAAAGTGGACACATCAATGGAGAATGTTTTAGTTTCATGATCGATTTATTGTTGTATATAATTACCCAAGCAGTGTTCTGGTTTTTCTTTTGTTTATCCAAAGAGAAAAATGTGTTCATCTATGAAAAATATTTTAATTTGCGTTTTTATGAGATTGTAAAATAATTATTTATTGGATCCAGAATTGCATTTCCCACTCGATTATATGATTTCGTCTACAGTAAACCTGTGCAAGTATGATTTAGCTATAGTACATATGATTATTGTAATGATACCTATTATGATTATGCTCAAAGTGACTTGTAAAGAATCCATAACAAAATATGATCGAACGATCGAGTGATGTTTGCATACTATTCTACAATAAAGAACGTCAATAAAGTGTATTTTAAAAAAGTGTTTTGTGTTTTAATGCGTTTTCCTTGCTAGACCAAATATTATGATATACCGCTGTGACATTAAACGGTGTTTAAACATAATATTATAAGTATTAAACGACAGGTACACACTTAGTACAAAATAATAATTTTCAATATTATAAAAATAAAAATACTTTTCGAGATTTTATTTTACCACTTTGTCGGCGAAACTAATCTGTATATTTATGCCAAATTACATATTTCTAGTACTTACTTACCCTTATAGTTTCGTTTAGAAAATCATTTAAAAAAGGCAAGTGAATCGAACTTCAATACAATCTAGTGATAACGCAAATCTTTTGACTTAAACTAATTTTTGAGAACAAAAACCACGAAAAAAGAAAAAATTACGAAATTATTGTAAGCATATTAAGAAAATAAATGATTTTTACTAAAAACAAATGAGCCAATTTTGAAGCATGTTTTTAAATCGTATCTTGCAGGTCAACCTATGAGGCTGGCTTCTGCATAGGCGGACTAGCCTGTGGGTGCCTTGGGTGTAAGGCCTCCAGCCAGGGGCAACATACTTATGAACTAAGCGACAGCGCGCTCAGGACATCCCGATTGGGATACGAGCCTCGGCTTAGGACAAAACAAAAACTGGAATAAAATGGATTTAAACATCACGAAAGATAAGCAAATACAACAATCGGTTAGTATGACTTTTCGTGGGATAGTTGTAGATGAGAGGTGTTCCTCGATTGGTCATATTGGTATGATATGTGGAAAGCTCCGTAAGTTTGCTTATGTTCTATGGCGTATATCTAAGCTAACAAGTAGACAAGCCACATTGCAGGCTTATCATGCATATGTTGGTTCAATACTGCGTTATGGTATACTGGTAAGGGGAAAAACGCTGCATCTCGGAAGAGCTTTCGTCGCACAAAGAGGTGGAGGTGTGCGTGCTATTTGTAATGTAGACCCACTGACATGCTGTGAACCACTGCTTAAAAAACTTAGAATTATTACATTAACAAGTATTTATTAATATGACCCAAATGGGAACGTTTGTCTAATAGTAGGTAGTGAATGGGGGAAAAAACGACCATTCACGAAGCCGATATTCACTTGTTTTCACCGTCAATGCAATATAAATTAATATAATGTTCTCATCATTCTCTTGCCCTTATCCCAATTCATTTGGGGTCGGCGCAGCATGTCTTCTTCTTCCATACTTCTCTATTACTCGTCATCTCATCCGACACCTCTTTTCTTGCCATATCATTCTTTATACAGTCCATCCATCGTTTCTTTGGTCTTCCTCTACTCATATACCCATCCACATTCATACTCAAAACTTTCCTCACAACATTTTCCTCATTCCTCCGTATCACATGCCCATACCACGACAACCCATTACCACACAACTTTTCAGTCACCGGCGCCACTTTCAGACTTCCTCTTATATACTCATTTCTTATTTTATCCATTCGCGTAACACCACACATTCCCCTTAGCATTCTCATCTCCGCCACATGCAAATGCCTTTCATTCATCCCTTTTGTGGCCCAACATTCTGATCCATACAAGACAGCAGGTCTAACCATTGCTTTATAAATCTTCCCCTTAAGTTTAAGGGGAATGCGGGAGTCGCAGATTGTTCCCGTGACCTGCCGCCATTTCATCCATCCCGTGTTAATTCTGTGCTTTACACTACGATCTATTTCGCCACGCTTTGCACGAGTGAACCGAGATACCGAAAGTCGGAGCAGACAGGAAGAAACGCGCCATCTAGCGCTATGGCTCCAGAATTGGAGAGACCGCCAAAATCGCAGAACATGTATTCTGTTTTAGTTCTGCTGATTTTTAACCCAACATTCTCCAGCTTCTGTTGCCATTTCTCCAATCTGCTCTGGATCTCAGGTCCATCTTCACCGACAAGAACAATGTCGTCGGCAAACAGCATGCACCAGGGTGCCTCTTCCTGTATGTCCGACGTCAAAGCGTCCATAATCAACAGGAAGAGGTAAGGACTTAAAGCCGACCCTTGATGCAAGCCTACAGCCACACTGAACTCATCGGTGTTGCCAGCAGCTGACCGGACGTAGGTACAAGATTGGCTGTACATAGCACGAATTAACTCTACATACTTCCCAGGTATATCTTTTTCTTTCAAGGCCCACCACAACAAATCCCGAGGAGAAAGCGTATGATAGGGTACTATCATACGCTTTCTCCAGATCAATGAACACCATGTGCAAGTTTTTGTGTGCACGCCTGTACTTCTCGCACAATTGGCGGAGTGCAAAAGTGGCGTCCATTGTTCCTCGACCTTTTTTTTTTTTTTTTAGGATGGGAAATCATCAAATGACCCCTCCCGCTCTGGGCGGAGCGGAAGGGAGTGTCAGACTTGTACTGACTAAAACCCATCCATGTTCCTTCTTTGCCCTTTGTGTTCCAGGGCCGCGGTATCTCTTTCGAACAGTCCCGCAGCCCTGGCAGGCATCGGCCCGTGCGGACCCCTACGTGGTTGCTGACATCTCTTTGAGGTGCGCGTGGAACACGAACGCGCCGTCGACACGGCCTGTCGTCATAAGACGGCCGGACGGCGAGCTAGCCCATAACTCGCCGTCCACAGGCCCGCGCCTACGGTGGCCGGGGGCCACCACGTGACCCCCGACGCCCAGGGCGTCTCCCGCGGCGGCTGGGACGTGAGGCTCTTTCCCTCTCACGTTCCGCCACCTCCTTTACTAGCATGACTGCTTCGCAGAAGGAGGTGACGGATTCCCATTCCCTCTCGCTCCGGACCATGGCTTGAACCAGGGCCGGGCGCGAGAGGTCGCCGCCGCCAATCGCCTCTACGAGGACACGGCGCTGCTCCGCCCAAGCAGGGCAGGCCTCCACAGTGTGCTGCACCGTGTCCTCCGGACGATCCTCACAATGGAAACACCCGGGCGTTTCCTCCCGCCCGATTCGGTGCAGGAACCTCCCGAAACAACCGTGTCCGGTGAGGACCTGCGTCAGGCGGAAGGTGAGGGCGCCGTGGCGCCTCTCTAGCCACTCCTCAAAGAGGGGACTTATCGCCACTATGGTGGCGTGCCCTGCACGGGGTTGCGACAGTCCCTCTCTCCATGTCACCATGAGATCGCTCCGGAGGTCTGTCCGCTGAGCGGCGATTTGCCGCGGCAGCGGAGTTTCCCCCCGACGTAGTGCCTCCGCGCGCCATTCGTGAAGGCGTGCGAGGACTATCGCCTCCAGATCCCATGGCGGCAATCCGGCAAGGAGGCTCGCCGCCTCACCGGAGATCGTGCGGTACCCCCGGACTAGCCTTAGGGCTATCCCCTTTTGGGGCGCGTTCAGGTAGCGGGCGGCTTGCCGCCTCAGAGAACGCGCCCACACCGGGGCCCCGTAAAGGGCCATGGACCGCACGACCCCCGCGTAGAGCCTCCGGCAGGAGGCGTTTGGACCCCCCAGGTTGGGCAGGAGCCGCTTGAAGGCAGCCCCGGTCCGTTCCAGTTTGGGGGCCAAACGTCGGAAATGCTCCACGAAGTTCCACCGGCTGTCGAGGACGAGTCCCAGGTACTTCAACGTCGACCCGACGTCGATGGAAACCCCTCCCGCCGTCAGTAGGGATCCCGACGGTGGCGCATTCCGAGGCTCATGAAAACACATGGCCTCGGACTTGTGCAATGCCACCTCGAGACCCAATTGCCGGATCCTCTCCACGACTATCGCAACCCCGCGTGTAATGTTTTCGGCCGCCGCCTCGTGTGACCTCCCTTGTGCCAGTACCAGCGTGTCGTCAGCGTAGCAGACTACGCTGACGCCGCTAGGGAGGTCGGCGCGCAGCACCCAGTCGTAACCGATGTTCCACAAGGCCGGCCCCAGAACCGATCCCTGTGGAACACCGCACGACATCTCTCGCCGGTTCCATTCTCCGCTCTGACCGGGGTAGATGACGGCCCTATCCGTCAGGTAGTCCCCGACCACACGACGAAGGTAGGTCGGCACCCGGTGATACCGGAGTGCCTCCCCAATGCAGCTCCAGGGCATGGAGTTGAAGGCGTTGGCGATGTCAAGAGACACCGCCAATACGACCCCGCCCCGGGAAACCGCGTCCCCCGTCGTGAGGGCTCTCACGCGCATGATGGCGTCCACCGTCGAGCGCCCCTTGCGGAAACCAAACTGGTGTTCCGCAAGATCTGGCCCCATCCCCGCGAGGTGCCCGGCGAGGCGGTTAGCAATAACTCTTTCAAAGAGCTTGCCCACCTCGTCGAGCAACACGATGGGCCGGTATGCGGACGGAGAGTCCGCAGGGCGCCCTGGCTTCCGGATGAGGACCAGCTTCCCCGTCTTCCAACGAAGCGGGAACTGGCCTCTCTCCAAACATGCGCTTAGGAGCCCTTCCAGTCGGGGCCCGAGAGCCTCAGAGGCCAGGACCCAGGCTTTGCCAGTATTTCTGGCCTTCAACCTGCGTACCGCCACTCTCTGGTCTACCCCAGTCACCTCCGGAACGTCGTCATCGGTGTGGTCCGCTTCCGGCACCGCAAGCGGCGGCGGAGCCATAGGCGGGGGAGGATGCCTCCCTCGCGAAGGGAACAGAGCGCTCACCACGTTCTCCACGAGCTCAGGCCGGAGACTCTGCGTCAGCGGAGGGGCCCGGGTGCGGAGTTTGTCCCGCACCATCTTGTAAGGGCGCCCCCACGGATCTCCGTTCAGAGACTCCAGCATCTCCTCGCGGGCCAGGTTCTTGGCCCGCCGGACAGCCTCCTGAAGGGCGGTCTTCGCCGCTCTGTACCCCTCATAAAGCTCCGCCTCAATGGCTGCCGCATCCGGAGGGCGGATGCGGAGCCTGCGATGCCTGGTGTACCGGTGCCGCGCGGCAACGCACGCCTCACGCAGAGACGTCAGCTCTCGCGACCACCAGTACACCTGACGTCGGGCGCTTCCTGGCCGAACTCGGGGCATTGCCACGTCGCAAATCTCGGACATGGCCTCCTGGAACCAACCCGCCTCGTTGTTGATGTCGGCAGGCCTGGCTGGTGATGACACCCAGGCCTGCACGATCGAGGCTTCCAGGAGGAGCTCCCGGTCCAGCTGCTTCAGCGCCCATCGCGGACCACTCGGGGCCTGTAGGACCGGCGCGCTTGAGGTCTGGGTGGAGACGTCGAACCGGATGTACCGGTGGTCGGAATAGGTCTCCACCCCCTCCATGACGCGCCAGTCAACGACACGCGGCGACAGAGCGGGGCTAGCGAACGATATGTCCACCACCGACTCGCCCCGCATCCGCACGCACGTGGGGACAGAACCCCGATTTAGGACGACCAGGCCTGTCTCTAGAGCCCAGTCCTCCACCATTCTACCCCGCGCATCCGTGTAACGAGAACCCCAAGCCAAGTTCTTGGCATTGAAGTCCCCGAGCACAAGTACGGGGAGAGAATGGCTCCCGATGACGGCACTCATCTCCCTGAGGGAGTTGAGGAACTCGGCGAGAGTTCGGTTCGGGGAGAAGTAGACTCCCACTACAACTATCTCCCCGAAACGTGCTGCTACGCACCCCTGACCCTTCCTGACACTCTCAAGGGTCGGGGTACCGGCGGCGGCCGACGCAATTATGGTCACTGAGCCGCTAAGGTCCTCCACCCAGTCATCCCTGGGTGGGACAAAGTACGGCTCAGCGACCACGGCGATGTTAATCGACCACTGCGCCATGCTCTGGATCAACAGATCCTGAGCGCAGGCGCAGTGGTTGATGTTCGCCTGGAGAAGGCGTAATGGGGCCGTTACTGGCACTCCATTTCAACCCCCTCCATTGTTCCTCGACCTGGCATGAACCCAAACTGGTTTTGGGTGATCTTACTCTCCTCTCTTATTCTTTTCTCTATCACTTTCTCCCATACTTTCATACTATGTGACATGAGCTTTATCCCCCATAGTTGTTGCAGTCCTGCACATCACCTTTATTCTTGAAGATGGGCACTAGCGAACTATTGCACCATTCTTGTGGGATCGCTCCTTCATGCAACAACTTATTGAAGAATAAAGCCAGCCACATACATCCGTCTTCTTTTAAACATTTCCATACTTCTACTGGTATTTCATCAGGGCCCATGGCCTTTCCATTTTTCATACTTTGAACGGCCTTCCTCACTTCATCCATGCTAATTTCCCTCACCAAACCCATAATTACTTGTACCTCTTTAAGCACACCGCTCCATTCATTCTCTTCATTCATTAGATTTTCAAAATAACCCTTCCATCTCTTTTTTATTTCATCATCTTTAGACAAAACTTTACCAGTGCCATCTTTCATACACTTTATATGATTTATATCTCTCGTTCTCCTTTCTCTTGTTTTTGTAATCCGGTAGAGCTCCTTCTGGCCTCTAGGACTGTCCAGTGAGTCGTATAACTTCTCCTGCGCCTTAGCCCTGGAAACTGCTACCGCCTTTTTTGCCTTTCTCTTCCATTCTTTATATATCTTTTTCTTTTCTTCTTTCAAACTGTCGTTCCCGTTTGCTACACCCTGCCATTCCTTAAACGCAATCTTTTTCTCTTTCTTTTCTTTTGCACCTCTTCATTCCACCACCATGTATCCTTATCTATCATATCTTTTCCTTTGGATTCTCCAAAAACATCTTTTGCTACTCTTCTTATACAATCTGCCATCTCTATCCAACATTCATTCACAGATTTTCCTTCCATATCCTTCATTTCAATCATCTTATCTACTACTTGACTCTTAAACATACCTGCACATTCTTCTTTTTCAATCATACGCCATCTGGTTTTGGGTGGGGGCCGATCTTTATTTCTACTGGCCGAGACACTGACTTTTACCTCCATTATGACCAATCTGTGTTGGGAGACTAAGTCTTCGCCTGGCAGCACTTTACAGTTTTTGACATATTTAAGTCTGTCTCACTTGACCAGGAAAAAGTCTATTTGCGTCGCGTGGTGGCCACTTTTATAAGTAATGAGATGTTCGTCTCTTTTTTTAAACCACGTATTTGTTATTGCCAGGTCGAAGGCAGACGCAGCTTGAAGCAGTGTCTCGCCGTCATTGTTACGGACTCCATACCCCCAGCCACCATGCACTCTCTCATACCCATCCTTCATTCTTCCTACATGCCCGTTGAAATCACCCCCCACATACACTTCTTCATTCTCTTGCACATCCAACATCACTCGATCAAAGTCTTCCCAGAACTTCTCTTTTACGCTATCCTCACTTCCTGACTGGGGTGCATAAACACTAACTATATTTAGCACAAAACTATCCAGAATCACTTTTACAGCTATCACTCTATCGCTCACTCTTTTAACATCCACCACACATTCTTTCAACTCCCTATCCAAAACTATTCCCACACTATTTCGCTTGCCATCGCTGCCACAATAATAAAACTTATATCCTTCTCCAATTTCTCTTGCCTTCTCACCCTTCCACTTAGTCTCTTGCAGAAACGCTATTTTTATCCGTTGCCTTTTTAGCACATCTGCTAACTCTCTTCCTCTTCCAGTCATCGTACCGACATTCCAGCTCGCACATCTCATTCTTACTTCTCTTACTCTCCGAGCTTGCGTCTTACGTCGCACCCGCCCGTTCTGGTGCGACAACCCTTGTCCACTTTCCGCAGTGGCCGGGTGCTGCCCCTGCGCGTCGCCTGCGGGGTACGCCCTAGCCCTAACGTTACTTCCATTTATACTTATCGTCATACTGCTTTGGGTTTTGGCAAAGATTTTATGACCGGCCGCCTGCCTGACGTCAACCCTCCTTGGAAATGCTATTGTGCATACTTTATAATTTATTGTAAATATGCTAAGTATTGCATTAATATAATGTTCTAACATTAACAAACAAAACAACATTGAACATTTTGATTATATTTAATCATTTATTTATTTTCTTAACATATAATTTACTTTTTTAAATCTTTCTATACAAAGCAATATAAAAAAAAACATTAAAAAATATAAAAAAAATAGTAGCCCACCGGTACCGGGAACAGGGTCCGAGCTACCGGTGGTCAGGGCTCTTGAGAGAGGAACCTCCTAACGATACGCGCCGTGTCTAGAAGTACTGCCTTCTGAATCAAGCCCTTGATCTAGCTGCCAAACAAGAGCCTCCTCAGATGTTGGTCGAGGCTATTGGCTATTTAGCCATTGGCCGATACGACTATCGGCACGATGACTGCTGTATTCATATCCCAAATGTCGACAACCTCGCGAGCCAGATCTAGATATTTGTATTGTTTATCTTTCTCTGCTTTCACGAGGTTCTCGTCATGCGGAACCGTTATATCTACAATTATTGCGCCGCGCTCTAATCGATCTATCACCACAATGTCAGGCTTACTTTTATTATTATTATTAGATTAGGATAGATTAGATAAAATTACATTAAATTGAATTAGATTGAATTGAATTGGATTGAATTAAATTTGATTAAACTAAATTAAATTGAATAGGAATTGAGTTATATCTAAAAGTCGTACTAACATAGTTCTTAAGCGCTCACTACTAACCCATATGGACTCTTGTTCGAAATAAACGTTTTGATTTGAATATTTTTTTTTGTTCTGGACCATACCTGGGAACCTTCTAGTTACGGAGATATTGGAGGTCAAAGTTTTTAATGTTATACTATAACTTTACTTAAATACTTCCATGACCTCTGTACTGATTTCATGTATCTATCAGCACAATGTGATTTTTCACCCCAAAACAATAAAAATGCGTAAAGTTACTTAGTTTGGTGTATGTGCAGACGCCAGCACATCCAGCTACCCGAAACTGACGAATTTTCCCAATCAACCATGAACGAAAGCTTTATCATGAAAGCATTAGGTGCTTTCGTGATAAAGTTCACTATAATAATACAGAATCCAACAAACCAGAGGTAATTTGTGATATGTTCTCTGATTTCTTTTACTCGGTGTATGAACCTGCTTCTCCACTACTTTCACAATGGCAACCGACAACGGATGCTTCTTTAACTAGTGATATTACCACTGACTTACACTTCAGCGAGGAAAAGGTGTTGATTGAACTCAAGTCATTGGATCCGTCCAAAGGACCTGGACCTGATGGATTACCAGCACTTTTTCTTCGGAACA
The DNA here is from genome assembly GCA_905163415.1 of Noctua fimbriata. NCBI lineage: Eukaryota > Metazoa > Arthropoda > Insecta > Lepidoptera > Noctuidae > Noctua > Noctua fimbriata. Next base: position 18,800,132 of record LR990930.1, on the reverse strand, counting down.
CTGCAGCTTTCATCTTTAAGCCGTTAAGTATTATTTACAATAAGTGTATTAACGAAGGCGTGTTTCCCAACCGGTGGAAATACGCTAATATAACACCTGTACACAAGACTGGCTCTAAAAATAACGTTGAAAATTACCGTCCAATCTCCATCCTCTCTACCTTGTCAAACGTTTTTGAGAAGCTTGTACATAACGAAATATATCCGTTGTTACACCATGTCATTATACAGGAACAACACGGCTTTGTCAAACATAGATCTACTACCACAAACCTTCTAACTTTCTCTAGTTTCTTGTTTGACAGCATTGATGCTAATGAACAAGTGGACACTGTGTACACAGATTTTTGCATGGCCTTTGACAAGGTGGATCACGAATTATTACTTGGTAAAATCGCATTCAATGGAATCAGAGGAAACTTATTGCGTTGGTTCGCATCGTATATCACCAACCGCTGCCATACTGTCATAATCAACGGATACAGGTCGAACATTACCAAGTTAACATCAGGTGTTCCACAGGGTTCTATCCTTGGTCCTTTATTATATGACATATTTGTCAACGACATAGGGAAATGTTTTCAGCATACTCAGTTCTTTTTGTATGCAGACGATCTGAAGGTGTACAAATCAGTGAAAACTGTTGACGACTGTGCTCTTTTCCAGCAGGACCTGGATCGAATGTCCGACTACTGTACCAATAATAAGCTCAAGTTAAGCTTACCTAAGTGTAATTACATTACCTTCACCAAAAAAAAGAACGTTATTAATTTTACATACACTCTATGTCAAACACCACTTGCTAAATTGAACTCTATTCGAGATCTGGGTGTTATATTTGACTCGAAACTCTGCTTAGACCTGCATATCGATAAAATTGTAAGCAAAGCTTATCAGATGTACGGATTTATTATGCGGTCCACCCTTAACTTTAAAAAAACCTCATCTTATTTATGCCTGTATAAAGCCTTAGTTCGATCTCAGTTGGAGTATGCGGTTTCGATATGGAACCCCTTTTATAAGAAATACACGGAAATTATTGAAAATGTACAATACAAATTTTTACGTGCTATGCACTACAGGTGCCACAGATCTTATCTACCTTATGCCCAGTTACTCAGCAAGTACAAACTTTTATCTTTAAACTGTCGCAGAAAATACCTTGAAGCTATCACGTTATTCACGTTATACAAAATTGTTAGAAATAAATTCAACTGCATAAACCTAAATAACATGATCTGCTACGCAGTACCTAGAACCTTTTACAGACGTCAGGTGCGCGCAGGTACGCTGTTTGCAATACCCTCCTGCCGAACCAACTCCGGCTTGCGCTCACCCATCCGCCGCATGGTTAACATGTACAATAAAACTTTTGAAAATATTGACATCTTCAACAGTCCAAAAGGACAATTCAAAGGTCTTATTTTCAAAACTCTTAAAATTAAAAACTAATATATACCATAGATGTAATCTTCAAATTATTGTTTTAAATCTCCTGGTTGTATACTTTTTGTTTGTAATCTTTCTTTTATTTTGTTATTTTTTAATTTTTTTTTCTATCTCTCCTGGCGTTTATTGTTTTGTTTTATATTATTATGATAACCTGTGAACAGTGTTGTGGGTTACATTATTACAAAATACAAATATTGTTATACTAATTTTAAGGTTTCATAATGTAACTGTTTGCTGTTCCTCTTAATAAAAAAATTAAAAAAAGTTGAAAATACATTAAAGAAATTTTACAGATTGTAGTAGCTTGATGTGCTGGCATCTGTACCTACTTGCTTGTTATCTGTTTTAGTGATTTGGTTCTCAGATCTTGGTGTGTATGTATACCAACCAACCCACACTGGACCCGCGTGGTTGATTACACATGGTACCTATAGGCTGATAATGCTTATGGTAGCTATTTACATAAATAGGTGACTCTCGCTAGAATATGAATGTTCTGTTAGGTAGCTGCACAAACAATAAAACACACCGATTCTACAAATCATTGTATTTTAATATCACACAAACTCACAACGCAAGCGTTGTGAGTTTGTTCATGTTTTCAGACAAGATTTTTACGAAATAGATACGCAAAACATCAACTTTACGATGAGCGAAATTATGTTTGTATGAAGTGAGCGCGAATGTTGAAACTAATTTATAATGAATTGATGACACTTGTGATGGTGCATTTAGCGATCAATCATAATGTTCACAATATATAAGCACTTATGTACAAGCTGTAATTTACACCACTACGACAATGATATGTTCTACGAACGTAAATATTTACACAACAGTTTACTATGTAATACAGGCCATATTTTTAAACTATTTTGATTTTAATTACTTCCATGCAAATAACTTCAGTATAAGTACACTAGGCAATTATTTATCACATTGTCTAATTACTTTAAAAATACATGAAATAATTTATTTGGATACTTCTGTGGAAGGTAATTTCCTATGGGATCTTTATTTTATAAGATATCATAGCCCTAAAAAAATTACATCTTTGGCAATTTGGCAGAATACAGTTAAATAAAGGAAGACACTATTTGTTAACCTTTTCATTTCGTAGTTGGTACCTAAGTATGTCTCAGAATTTCATAAAAAGATAACTACCTACTCACTAGGTTTAAAAAATCAAGTAAAAAATATAACTTCACATCAAATATTTGATTCGCGATATCAATATTGTTTATATAATATTCGCTCTGCCCGCGCTCTGCCGATCATTGGACAACCGGTGATTACGATAAGCACCAATAAATTGTAATGTGTTTTCAAGAACAGTCCGCGCAGTGCCCGACCCGACTAACTATTGCATTACCTAACAAGCACGCGACGTGTATTTCATAATCTGAATCGATTCGGTGGTGTGGGTCGCGGCTCTATCTCTTCCTTCTCTTCTTCGTCTGGCACGTAGTAGTGCAGCTCGTACGAGGGAGACAGCTCCACGGTCTTGTCGCAGTGAGGATCGCACGGCCTCCGCAGGAAATTGGACGGCTGCGGGTTGCCCACTTCATACAACCTCTTCATGAACGCCGACGACGACGCCACTCTCCCATGCTCTGCTGTCTCTCTGTGCACAACACTACTGTTGTACAAGATAGGGAAGTCCACCTTGAACCTCTCACTGTTCTGATTAAAGTTATCAATGAACCGGTTCATGATATCTTTACGGAACTTCACGTCGTATTCGTAATCCTCCTCGACGTGGGTGCTGTCTTGGGGGGTCAGCTTCGCCAACTCATTAACGGTGACACCGTGGACTGGTGAATCGGTATATGTATACTCCTCGCTCCTTTCGTCTTCAGCGCCATTCGCCGCCTCATTAAGAAAGTCCCGGTAGTGTTTGATTACATACGAGGCTCTGTTGAAATTTCCGTCGTTTACTACAAGTCCGTCGCGACGGGGCTCGGACACGCTTGGCTGATTCGATAAGTACAGGTTCTTGTCCAAGTTCTCAGTTTGGTACATTGGAGTGTATGCAGGCTTCATTGTTACTTTATTTAATGGTTCATACTTTTCTGTTGGTTTGGGAGAGATTGTGCCATAGGAAACGTCCAGAATGTCTTTAGGTGGTGCTATATTAATGTCATACAAGTTCACTCTTCTATCGAAATTAGTGTCGTGTTTGTTCAAGTTTACTTTTTGGACAACTTTCTGAGTAGGTGGGAAATACTGGAGAGTGGCCTTCCTCACAGCAGGAATGTCTGTCATCGGTTTTATACGTAGCCACTCTGGGAGTTGCGTAGTGACCTCCTTGGGTTTGAGTGGTTTAGTGAATCTCTTTAAATCAATTTCGTGCTGATTGATGTAATCAGCATCATAGTCGTCGGGAGTGTCGTAATATGCTGCAAATTTGTAGAGTTTCTGTGGTTTATTTGTTGTTATAGAAGTGTTTTCGGCTTTGAAAACGCCAAACTGTTCTTTCGATACTGAGTTTACCGCGACATCAAACTTTGTTGTAGATTGAGATGGTGGAGGTGGGGTCAACATTGATTTCACATCGGGGCTTATCGGCATGGGCATATCTTCTCTAGAAACGTACGTGTTCTCAATGGATTCCTCATAGTCAGTGTACACAGTATCTCCAAACTTATTAACCTTTTTCTTGGATTTTCTGAATTCGGCTATCTTTTCTAGTCTATCCCGTAAGTCCGGGAGACCATCTTTGCTGGCTTTATCGGTCATATTTCCTAACTCTGTCTCAGTTTTATTTTTTAGAACTTGCGTGAAAGATTTTGAAGCATTCTTCGGTTTGAATACAATTCCCAAAGAGCTAATGCTTTCGTTTCTCCAGCTGTTGTCGTCTGGATCGCGAACAAACTGTTTTGGTGGTTGAACGTCAATTTTCTTAAGGGGTTTGTAGTTTGGACTGACAGCATATAAAATGGTATTTTTCTTTTTTTCTTGACCCATTGGTTTGACACTAAGCATATCTTCGAGAACAATTTCAGACACACCATCAGTGATCGTTCCTTGTTTCAAATGAGTAAGCTTTGCATTCTCTTCGTTGTCGTTGAGCATTTCTTCTCTTAATAACGCTTCTTCAATCGCATCTTCAGCCTGCAAGTGTTAGCAAACTTATATTGGCGGTTATAAAAGGAAACAAACGCGATATTTTAATAAACATATTTAAGAAATGTTAAGTGTTGTTGGGTTCTTCCATCAGGTATTTCTCGGTAGCAACCACGGAGTCTTGTCGGAGCCCGGTTGATGGCAATAGACTCGACACCTATTACATGGGACTTAAACATAGCTGGCGAAATGTGGGTGTATTCCTTGATACACCACTGCCTAACACTTTGAAGATTCCAGGGGATTATTAAGAGATAATTTTATGAAAGAAACGCGATTAACGTTTTTGAATATCCCTTTTTTGTTTGCTTAAAATAACATACGAGTAGCGTTTTAAAAAAATGCTCGGTATCTCCCCCGGTAGGCTCCCTGGGCACGGCTGGGCTCGATAGTCACTCAACCATTTCTTTGAGTTGTTAATATTGTACCACGGTACAGATACGAGAGAGAGAAGAAAAAGTAGACTCTTTGATACCTATATAAAACACAAAAGGGGCTAGACTGCGGTCAATAGGTGGCGACATTGTAAGACATTTTGAGTTATGGCGACGTTCGACGTCGATCGACCGCTGACAGTTGTACTCTTACGCACGGTACACCCGCAGCGACTATTTCACACTATCTATCTAGCATTAGTCACAAAGTGAACGATATTATAAAACTTAAATGAACTTACCAATTGACTTTGCGACCCATAGACACTGCCATTCTTGTTTCTTACCACCTTAACATCAGTTGCGGATGTGGTGCTAAACATCTCTGTTTTATTCATGGTCACGGTAGACGCGAGCTCTGTGGTAGAGACTTCACTAGGCTTGGCAGTCGCCGTTTCTCGGTTGTCTTTGTACCCTGCTCTTTTAGACACAAGCTCCAGTTTCGTTGCCTCGATCTCTTTCTCCGTACTCATCTTTGTAGTGAACGTGTTCGTTTCAGAACCTGAAGCATTACTTACACTAGTTTCAATCCCAGTTGTTTTTTCAAATTGCCTTGTCGTTGACTCTTTTGCATTAATAAGATCATTTCTCAATTTTTCTAATGAAGGTATGGGTGTGTTAGTAAAAACTTTTTCTAGACTTATACGAGTTTGGGCAGTTTCTGCTCGCGTCATATCTTTTTCTAATGTTGTGGTGTCCTCAGTGCTGGTGCGTTTCCTATCAATCGTTGTATATTTTTTCCAGGGTGGTAAAGTAGGTGGAAATAAGTCAATGGTAAGAATTTCATCTGTCAAGGTCTCGGCAGTCACTTCTGTCGAGGCCGATTTTAGTAGAGCCTTTGACTCGGATGAAATAGTTGTAGGAGCATCAAGCGATCCGTCAGTGGTCACTATCGTATTTGTCTCTATAGTATTTGTTTCATGAGCTTTCTGATCAAAAAAAATAGTATTGGTTGTAATTTTACTTTCAGAATCAGCCACTGTTGTTGTACCACTAGTCGTCTTGTTTTCACTTTTATCTATTTTAGTATTTACGTTATTTGAAGTAGCACTTGTGTCTGTAGTTGCTGTAGAAGTAATGATTCCCGTGTAATTCTGAAGTTCTTGTGTTGTTGTCGCATTTTGATGGATTTCTTCTTTCGGAATTGTATATGTAACGGAAAAATATTCGATTGAGTCAGGAGTCTCTGAGAATATTGTTGAGATCTCCTCATTTGTGCTTTGTGCTATAGTAGTGAATGCAGAACCATCCGTATCGGTCGAAGGTATAATCGTTGTTTCAGTTGTGATTTCGATTTTGTTATTTTCAGTCTCGTTGACAATCCGCTGTTGCTCATAAACCTTTTCATCGCTGTAATTATTGGTGTTGTTAATTGCTATTACAGAATCCGAGTCTTCCCTCGTCTTGTTGTAAAAGATTGTCTTATTATCATTTAAGCTCTTCAAATCGTATCGCACTTCCAGCTGTTTACTCTCTGCAGTATTCAGATCTGGTGCTGAATTCAAAATATCCCGAGCTAAAGTGAAACCACTGGCTGGTGATTTGTTTATTACTATCGCGATTGCCAAAGAAATCACGAATGACCTGAAAAGATGAAAAAAAGGGGTAAGTTTGCGTTATAAAAACAAATTACCATAAGGACAATCATAAGCACTCGGCAGCTTCCGTCAACCATCGAGAAACTTCGCCTGCCGCGCACGAGACGTTAGTGCCATGCGTTAAGTCACGAGGGACGGTTGTGTGTTTTTCGCTCCACGCTTATAAAAAACTGCCGATTCTAGAGTCAAGTTAAGCATGAAGTTATATTCTTATTTCATGATGTTTATGCTTATTACATACCTAGATTAATTTACTAATAAGTCCAATCGGTTAAATTGTGATTTTAAGTAGAATTATTTATTTATGATTTAACTTTTCAAAATGGTGGTCAGCGGGTAATGGTAGCCTAGCATGGCTCTCACTGTTTTGTTTGAAAAGTTGATTTTTTTATTTATTTAACAAGTAGTTATTTGTATAAATAAGAAAGATCTCGTTTAAAGTATGTTTAGTTAGTTAAATTTCGGGAAAAATTAAATACTATGGCTCCCATTTCCCATATGAGCGTTAAATGGTCTCTCATTACCTGCATGTGTCGGTTAATGGGAGCGACTGATTTTTTTTGTAAAATCGTTATTGGATCTTAATACATGACTGTAATAGATTATAACTGTGATTAAAATATACTTTAATAATTAAAATAAGAGTTCCAAATCAAAAATTATAAAAATTTGAAACAAATGTGGTTTTTATCAAAATTTTCCCTTAGTAGTCTCCCATTGACCTGTTCTCCCCTATTACTTTCGTAATGCTTCGTGTGTAATTTAGTGAATAATGTACAAGAAATATTAAACTTTTAAAAATAACAAAATGGAAAACCACCCCTGTAATCCAAGCCAGTGCACGCGACCGCCTCGCCGTCGCATAGCCCGTCGCAAAACCCAGCCCCCCAGTTGGCCACGGGTAATTGTTTCAACACCTGAGATCCAAAAATGGATGACGACGATCGAGCAGCACCTACATGAAGTTTCCTTAATCGCCGCGGAGGTCAAACTAAACTCGGAGCAGAAAATGAAAATATCTAACCTTTGCCGTATAATAGGATCTGGTACCTCGCAGATGGCTGTCCTATGTCAGCCGCTGAAGCAAAAAGCCATGCATGCCGAAAACGTAATCGGTACCCTTAAACAAAACCGCGACCTGACGGAACAAATGTCGGAGCTAAAGCAGACGATACAGGACTCTAGTTTTATGGAAAATGCTTCTTTTGCCCATATGGTGAAAAGGGGATCCAATAATTTCATTCGACCTAATCACTTAAGCGCCATTGCCATTTATCCTCATGATAAATTAAAAAAAAGTGACGAAACGAAATAACTGGTTCAAAAAATCATACGACCCGAGCAAATAAAGCTGCACGTACTTGGTGTCCACAAATAAAAAATGGAGGCGTAATTATCAGTACAGAGATGAAAGATGACGCTAATAAACTAAAGAACGCAGTGCAGCTCTCTACATCTGGATTTACCGCCGACAAACCCATCAAGCGCAAACCCCGGATCGTAGTTGTAGGTGTGTGCCGACGTCCTTGACTAAAATTGAGGAATTCACTTGCATTTTTGAACAAAATGTATCCGACAAGATACCAGAGATGACTTTGAAATCTTTCTTGACCGCCGTAAAATTAAGCCACAAATCTGGTAAAAGACATGCTGCGACCTGCAATTACGTAATTGAAGTTTCAGCCAAGATACGTAAAGCCCTATTCCCTCATCCAGGCTTTTCATAAATTGGTCGTCCTGCCCTGTAAGGGATTTCACATTAGTAACGAGGTGTTATAAATGCCAGCAGTACGGCCAAGCAGCAAAGTCTTGCAGAGAGATCAATTCTACGTGTGGTCACTGTGGGGAAGAAGGTCATCGTCACGTCCGAATGCGCGAAGAAAACTGACACGCAAAAATGCGCGACTTGTTCACGCTTTAAAAAACCTAGAGATCATAAAACCGGAGACGCTAAATTTCCTGCGAGGAAATAGCAGAGCACAAATACATCAACTCGATACCTGTTCGACACCACTGCGCTACTTACAATCGGTTTGCCGCTGTCTAAGCAAATTCTCGACAGCTACAAAAAATCCACGACAATGATTTTTGCAATTCTTACTTGACCGAGTCTAACTTGTTTACAAATACAAACTACTGATTCTATCGTAATAGCGTGCGTAATTGACATAGCATTTATCTATATGTTTAAGGCCAGGATATTCGAGCGCAGTAGGCATTTAGCGTTAATAAACCTACGCGCGTGGCAAGGCGGACGCTTATTTGAAATGAACTCGCTGACCTCGCTGTGCAAAAATTTGGAGTCACAGTATAAAATTGTAACAGAAGGTACGGTCAACTTCGTTTTACGGAATTCTTGTTAATTTTTGGGGGTTTAGTTTTTAGGGAAATATAAGTACGGTAACATAATTTATTTTATTACTACCTACAATTGTTTTTATTTTCACCGAATCTCCTTTACTTTCATGATTGTTACAGCGCTTCCGAACTATACACTGCTTACGATCTGGTTTTTGGACTTTTTGTCAGTAAACTACTGGAGAGATTTTGTTGGGAGTTTCGGTAGTTTGTAAACTAAGTTATTATTATTATAGACCACGCATACATTAGTTTTATCCGTAAATTCGAATAAAACTCGTCACAATAGAATACACAGGACAATCTATTCTTTAGTCTTAGGTAGTAGGCAGATAGTAGGCAGGTGGTAGGTATGTGGTAGGTAGGTGATAAGTAGGTGAGGTGGTAGGTAGTTAGTAGGTAGGTAGGTGATGGGTAGGTGGTAGGTTAGGAAAATCCAAAATGGCGCCGACAAAAATTTTCGGTTTTTTCGTTATGGGTGTCATTTTCGTGGTTTTCGGGGTCGCTGATAACGAAAATGAGATCATAATGAAAATTCAATGGCACCAACAATTTGTTTTTGCCTTTTTGGTCATGGGTATCATTTTCATGGTTTTCGAGGTCACTGATAACAAAAATAAGATCAAAATAAACAGAAGAACTTAAAAAAATACAAAAAAAAGAAATCAATTCTCTTTTTTTCTCTTCGGCTTCTACCTAAAAATAAGTGGTAGGTAGGTGGTAGGGATTTTATAGGTAGTTGATAAGAAGGTAGCAGGTAGGCACGACAGCGCCATTTTGTATTTTCATTTTGACCTCATTTTCGTCATCAGTGACCCCGAAAACCACGAAAATGGCACCCATGAAGAAAAAACCAAAAAATTTCGACGGCGCCAACTTGGATTTTCATTTTGACCTCATTTTCGTTATCAACGACCCCAAAAACCACGAAAATGACACCAATGAAGAAAAAACCGAAAATTTTCATCGGCGCCATCTTGAATTTTAATTTTGACCTCAATTTCGTTATCAGCGACACCGAAAACCATGAAAATGACACCCATGATGAAAAAACCAAGTATTTTCATCGACGCCATCTTGAATTTTAATTTTCTTCTTCTTAGCGTGTCGATGGCAATCTAAATTGTATCAGCCCAAAACTGAGCTACTAGTTTGTCGCTTTCGGTAGCGTCCATCAGTTCCTGTAGTGAACAAACAACAGGACACGCAGGACACGATATTAAGTGCCCCATCGTTTGTACAACATCACCACATTTACACTGCAGAGCAGAGTCATTAATGAATCTCCACCTGAGCAGGTTTTCCTTGCTGCGACCAACCTAGGTCTGGAGTCTATTTAAAGACTTCCAGGTCAGCCATGGCAACTCATGTCCAGGTGGGAGATTTTCAGCAGGTGGAACGAATGGGTTAGGTAAGGATGCACTACCTCGCCACAGCTTTAGTCTTTCCGTAGACCGCTCACCAGTGAGTGGAGCGACACACTTCAGAAAGCTGTCGCTTTTTAACCTTTGTGACACGAGGGTGTTTAGATGTAAAGGGTGTCGTGTGTCTAAAATCATTTTGGCTCTTTCGCTAGAGCTCGCCACTGTTCTGCGAACTTCTGGTGGCGCTATTCCTGCCAGTGGGTACAGCATCTGTACCGGGGTCGGTTTAAGGCAACCAGTGATGATCCAGCACGTTTCATTCAGAGCTGTATCCACTAACTTTGCGTGGGCTGAACGGCTCCACACGGGGCATGCAAATTCACCAGCTGAAAAAGATAGCACCAGCGCAGTGGTCCGCAAGACGTGAGGCGAAGCACCCCACTTCGAAGAGACTAGTCGCCGTAAAAGAATGTTGCGAGTGTGCACCTGCTTGATGGTATGGCAGTTTTTGCTGAAAGTCAGTGATTTGTCCAGAGAAACCCCAAAATACTTTGGAAAGTTACTGTGCTCGATAGACACCCCATCCCAAACGATGTTAAGTCTCCGCCTTGCCTCTCTGTTTCGAAGGTGGAAAATGCAAGACTGTGTTTTGCTCAATCCGAGCAAAACACAGTCTTGGGTTTGAGTGAATTAGCGAGGTAGTATGTGGCTAATTTACCAAGAGCATCTGACAGGCGGACCTCGACCTCCTCAAAGGTGGTGGCTTGGGAGGTGAGGGCAAGGTCGTCTGCGTCTTGGTCGTTGGTGTATATATTAAATAGAAGCGGTGCCAAGACACTACCTTGGAGCAGGCCGTTCTTGGCGCGTAGTGTTCCACGCGCGCCTCTCTCAGACGTAACGGGGGGAGTTTTACACCTCACTCCCCCCCGGGACGAGGCCCGCAGGTCAGGCGGGCCGGCACTAGTCCGGGGCAGCGGAAGTCGCATCAGATCCCGTTGCCCCCCGACGCAAGTGTGCGAGGGAACACCGGTGTGGTTTTAGTCAGTACGAGTCTGACAGACCCCTCCGCTCTCCCCAGGGCGGAGGACATCCATAGAGGATTTCCACACCGAGAACAAAAAAAAAAAAAAAAAGGCCGTTCTTTTGTGCCCTCCAGCGACTTTTATCTGAGAGAAGGTGGACCTGGAAACGGCGGTTGTGGAGAAGTTCCCGGAGTATTCGAACAAACTTCTGATCGCTGATCAAGGTCTCCACCTTCCACAACAGCCGAGGTTGACTGTATCGTAGGCAGCTGAAAGGTCCACGAACACAGCGCCTGTACCATTCCTTCCTCGAAACCATCTCCAATGTGTTGAACGAGTTTGAGGGTCTGGTTACTGCAAGACTTGACGGGTCTGAAACCAGCTTGCTCTGGGATTAATTTCGGGTCAATCACGCTCGTAAGGCGGTTCAGCAGCAGTCTCTCGAAAAGCTTGTATGTATGGCACAGTAGAGAGATTGGACGGAAGTTTGTTGGGTCGTCTGCTGCTTTACCTGGCTTGGGTATTGCTATGACCTTAGACTTTCCCCAGAGGCGGGGTATTGAAGCTGATTCCAGACAATTATTGAATAGTTGCAGCAACCACGACACAGCAACTGGGCCAAGTTGTTTTATCTGTTCAACTGAGATGTCGTCCATTCCGGAGGCTTTACCGCACTTAAGGCCCCTAATCGCTACGACGATATCAGTAAGATTGAACGGTTTACTAATATCGTCGCAAGCGCCGTCGAGGTTTTTTGACTTCGGGACCTTACTGGGACGGCGTGTTGGTATGCCATTTGCAAGCAGTTGAAGAGCTACCTGGTTGGCGGTAACTTGGCTTGGTGGTGAAGAATGAGGGGACTCACTAGTCAGCTTTCTAATAGTGCTCCAAGCTTTTTTACTATTATGAGTCATATCGATACTGGTTACAGTCTTGATCCACCTCTCCTGCCTGTTTTCACCCAATTTCGATAGCAGCATTTCTCCAGCTAGTGTAGTTTCCTCCGAGAAAGCGTCAGTCTGAAACAATGACTCATAGCGGGTCAGTAGTTTACAGGTGTCTGTCGACAGTCCTGGAATGTAGGAAGTCCTGCAACCCCTTGGGATGTGTCTTCGGGAAATAGTGGACACGATGTTAACAAATTTGTCGTAGTTTAGTGGGGTTGGCAAGACATTCAAGAGGGCGTCATCAATCGAACGCGCGAAGGACTCCCAGTCGGCCTTGGTGTAGTTATATCGGCGCTTGAAGGGGAAACTGACAGGCTGGACTACTGGTTTGATGCAGCACATTATAGGTCTGTGCTGAGTGCGAGGAATAGGTGAACATACGCTTTTAGAGCACTGTAAGCTGATAGATGATTTTAATTTTGACCTCATTTTAGTTATCAGCGACCCCGAAAGCCATGAAAATGACACCCATGACGAAAAAACCAAAAATTTTCGACAGCGCCATCTTGGATTTTCATTTTGACCTTATTTTCATTATCAGCGACCCCGAAAACCATGAAAATGACACCCATGACGAAAAAACCGAAAATTTTCGTCGGCGCCATCTTGGATTTTCATTTTGACCTTATTTTCATTTTCAGCGACCCCGAAAACCATGAAAATGACACCCATGACGAAAAAACCGAAAATTTGCGTCGGCGCCATCTTGGATTTTCATTTTGACCTCATTTTCGTTATCAGCGACCCCAAAAACAACGGAGACGACACCTATGACAACAGAACTGAAAAAAAGCAAAGCATAAATACTAATGCAGAGGAAGTATAATTTAAAAAAAAATGATTTTATCTTAAATATGTAATTAAGTCAACAAAATAAAATAAAAAATAACTGGCAACACGGAGACAAATACAACAAATCAAAAACCATGAAAATCGATCCAGCCGTTCTCGAGTTTAAGTGTTCAAACAAACCCAACTTTGTTTTATATATAAAGGTATTCCTAGTACCTACCTACGTTTATGATTAATATTTACTGTACCAAATTATTGTATTACATTTGTTGATTTGCTGTGTCCAGTTCTAATTAATTAACTTATTTCATTTCAAACAAATATGTACATTCCTTAAGAAGACTTAACTTACTGACTGTACCTAGCTGCTGCATGCACGTTGCATGCGATACACAATAAAAATATAACGAAGGTATATTTCGATCGATTAGAGGGCGAACGCAGCGAGCCATCAAAAGCGACACAGGTCCTGCCTCGGAGACGCCCGGCGGGCTACTGAAACGACTCGCGCGGGCCGCCTTGTTATATAATTACTTGTTATAACATTTAAAAACTTTTTTAAGAAAAAGTAACCGTAGAATATTCTTCTAAACATCATCGCCAATTTTTTATTATTTTTTGGGATTAAAAGTTTAGTTTACTTCAAGTACGACTAATTACTAATTATTAATTTAAAAAAAAATTAACGATTTTTTATAATCGAGTAAAGTTGTAAGTATCGTGTTTTGAACCGTAGCGGATAATCAAGAATGTTTATTAAACTACAACATATATTTTTATCAGATCAAAACAAACAATATTTGACTGTTTACTGTTCAATCAAAAATAGGTCGATTCTGAGGAACCTGGCCTTAAGAGCTTTATGTATTTTGTTCTTATCTTCAAATAATAGACATTAAGTAAATTAGGTGTATTATTATAATAAATTAACTAGTTATTTCATTACTTAAAAAAAAATCTTATGTTAAATATTGTTTAGAAACCTGTTGTCCAAATAGTTATTATTAGAATGCAAATCGCCTGTGATACAGGTTTATCCTAGTACAGGCTTTGAACTTTGTTATACCTACATTATTTCTAAGATTTATGATGATTGTATTGTACCATTTTAACTTTGAATAAAAATGTATTATTTATTCCTTTATTTATTTTCTATACATATAATTTACATTTTAAAATATTCCTTACAAAAAACAATCTAAAAAAACATTTAAAAATATTAAAAAATTGTAGCCCACTGGTATCGGAAACAGGGTCCAAGCTACCGGTGGTCAGGGCTCCAGAGAAAGGAACCTCCTAACAATACGAGCCGTGTCCAGGAGTACCGCTTTCTAAATCAAACCTTTGATCCAGCTGCCTAACGAGAGCCTTTCAGGTATTGGTCGAGGCTCTGGGCAATTAAGCCATGGGCTGATACAACTATCGGTACAATGATCGCTGAGTCCACATCCCACGCCAAGTCAAGATACTTGATTTGATTTTTTCGAGAACTGGGTCGGGCACATACCTACGGCACTTCCGATTCCACAAGACTGTATTGTAGAGCAAGTTGCCGATGGATAATCCTGGCTACAAGGTTGTGTCTTTGCAAGTACTCTCCGTTAGCCAGACGAGAACACCCGGAGATAATGTGACGTATTGATTCGCCTGGGCGGTGGCATGCCCGATATATGTCAACCGTACCGTCCTTCACAATAAATCTCCGGTAGTTATTCGTCATCATAACTTCATCCATAATTGCACAGCCAAAACCTTCGGTTTCTCCGAAGAGGTCCCCGGAACGTAGCCAGGCTACGGACGCGGATAGTCTACATCGGGCCCATGCAGGGCCTGGAAAAAGCGTCCGTGAAGCTCCTTACTCTGCCATACCTCCCTGCGGTCGTTAGTGTCAAGCACTACAGGTTTGCGCCAGTTCTCTTTAACCAAGGAGAGCGGGGTGAGGTCCTTGTCCACCGCGACCACATCTCGATGCATCCCCATGTCGGCTTCAAGGAAATATTCCTTGAGATCTCGCGATTGTGGAGTGTCTTAGCGTTTAAAAAACCTCGACCCCCACACCTCCGCGGGATATACAGTCTCATAACAGAAGAACGCGGGTGATGCATTCGATATGCCGTCAACAATGTATGGACCCTCCTATCCAGGGCGTCTAGTTCTGTTTGAGTCCATTTGAGTACGCCGAAAGAGTACATCACAACCGGCATGACCCAACCGTTGAAGGCACGTACCTTATTTCCGCCTGATAAAAGACTATTTAATACTTTTTTTAGGTGGCCAAAGAAGCGCTCCTTCAATGATTGCTTCATGTCGGCAACATTGATGCCCAGCGCTTCCGACATATCCAAATACTTATAGGTTTCGGTTGCTGAGAAGGATCTATTATTATTATAAATTAAAAAAAATACAAGTACATGCAAAAATCCGAATGTGTGCGCTTTCAACTGCTTACCCAGACAACATATCGCGACGTCGGCGACGACACAACTCTTGCGCTAGACGAGACTGACCGTATCTGATGTCATGCGCAGGCTGCGCCGGAGTGTGGCGCAGCCGCGCCGTGCAGGACAATGGGCGTGTTATCAAACATGGCACCCGCGTTCAAGCGCTACGAGTGTTATTATATAAATTGTATCATAATTTATGTTTAGATAATACACACTTCTGAATCAATTGTATTCGACATGTTATGAAAGCGTTGCAGACGAAACATAATTTATTATTAGAGCGCCTGGGGGTTTTGACCTATAAGGGTGTAAACAGACCCTTAACTTAGCCGAAAGGCACTTGTTCTCCCCGTCTTTGCAATCATTTTTTTGTTCTAGACCATAAATCAGAATCAGACTCGGAATCAGAATTTTATTTGCTCTGAAAGTAGGTACAGTTACCATACCATACCATACCGGGAACCTTCTAGTTACGGAGATATTGGGGGTCACAGTTCCAACTTTTTCACAAGTTTTTTTTAAATACATGTTTTTAATGTAGGATATTTACTTTACATACCTCCACGACCCCCGGACTATTCAATACATCAATCAGCACAATGCTTTGAGTGCTTTCCATCGAGTCCTACCTTAAAACGTGATTTTTCACCACAAAAAAAAAATCGATTCCCAGTAATATTTTTTGCGTAAAGTTACTTAATTTGATGTTCAGAATGCTTGGTTGACGGCTATGTGAAGAGTCTGTTTACACCCTGTATATAAATGGTACTATAAGTATAAATTGCTAAGTTTACAAAAAAAAATTGCTGTTGATTTATTCATTATTTATACAAAAAACTATAATATTTGAAAATAAAATTTTATTTTAAAACGGTTACGTAAACGTTGTGTTTTGTATATTATTTAAAAGTGAAAATTGAGTGATTTTAAGAAAAAATAAAACATTCTGACAGAAGATATTTACTTTTATGTACATTTATATAATATTCTAGGTTAAGTTATTTAAGGCACATATACACACTATTCTCTTCCTTTTTACACACTATCGTCTAAATTTCTTTCTCATTTCTCCTTTTTGCGGGTCTGTTGGAAGAAATTTCATATGAAATAAGCTGTACCCTTGTACTCATATATTATAATGTTATTCTCCTGTGTTGTCTTCTGTGTGTACATAAACAGTTAAATAAATAAATAAATAAGTTTTATTGAAGACAGTTTTTCCTATGGTCGACATCCTGGATAGCGAAGGTCCATCCTTCGTTGCCATATACGACTCAAGGCATAAAAACTGTGAAAGTACTGTAGTTGCCCATTCCCTAACGTAGATAGGCACGAAACTCAGAATACTTTTACAAAACCTTGGTTACATCATTCATGTTGAGATGGTACATTACGTGAGAACGATGTAGCAAGATGTGTTTTAATAAATTTACACCGACTTTAATAAGGTTACACCGGCGTCAGTTGTACAACGTCCCTTGGTGAAACCATACTGTTGATCGTGTGTTGGTGTTAGAATGATTGAGCATTTTGTTCAGCTTTACCTTTTCAAACACCTAGCTAAAAACCGGCAATACGGATACAGGTCTATAATTATTAGTCTCTTTACTATCTCCGGATTTGAATAGAGGTATGACTTTACTGTATTTCATTAAATCAGAGAAAACTCCTTGGTCTACACTTAAATTAAAAATTAATAATAGTAATGTATGGTGCAATAGTCTCAACTATGGATGTACAAAATTTGATTGACATTCCCCAAAGATCTTCGGTCAGTTTGACTTTTACTTGCCGGAAAGCTTTAATAAGTATCATAGGGTTTAGGTGTTTAAATTTAAATTCATCCAGTCAGCCAGACACATTCGCCTTTATTAAACCAATTGGGACTTCAGGAGAGGAATTAAGAGCCTCCGTAGTTTTTAACGGTATATCGGTTAAGAAATTTACAAATTCATGAGCTACTTCCTGATTAGAGCTTTTAGGACCACACGCTGTATCTAATGTGTAGCTAGTGTTACTTATTTTCTTCCTGTTAGTCTCTTTATTTATGACTTTCCAAACTGTCTTAATTTTGTTTTCTGCAGTTTTGATCTTGTTGCTAATGTGCAGGGCTTTGGCAGCCTTGCATGTATTTCTAAAATTTTTTGAACACTTAGCAACATACTTGTTAAAAGTTTCAGTGTTTATATACGGCTTAAGGCCATAATGCTCAAATAGTCTTTCCCTACTTTTTCGGATACCTCTAGTTGCCCAATCACTGAATATAAATTTAGGGCAAATACATTTTGTCTTCTTTTCAAAAGTTTTGTTGAACTCAGTGTGAACTATTTAAAATAAATTATCATACAATTGATTTATATAAATATCGTCCATATGATAGTTCATAACACTTAACTTGTTCTGTAGGGAAATATTATACCTATTTAATTAATTAGTAGTTAGAGGTCTAAACTGAATCTGAACTTTTTGCAATGGTATGTTACACCTACACGCATACACTCCGGACCGACGAGAAGATAACGGAACTCGAAGAGGAATTGAGCAGGCTGCGATGGAGTATTGTGGGATTATCCGAAGAGAGGGTGAGGACACGATAATCCTGAAATCCGGCAACCTGCTCTATTTCCGAGAGGGTGACCGCCCAAGTAGCAAAATCATGTCATATAAATGGTACAATAACGTTTTTTATTTAACTTTCAGCCATAAGAAAATGGTTTTATAATAGTATACGTAAATATAACGGGGGCTTGGGCGCAGATTATACAACATTTTAATCACGTAAGGGTCGTTTTGCAGTCGCATCAGCGACAATAACGTTGAGTAAAAATCACGTAGACATTGTAAGTTCAACTAGTAAGGTTTGTAATAGTTTCTAGTAATACTCTAACATAACTATATCATCGTATAGACGTTTTGTTATGCTGGTAATCGGTCTGTGGTACAAGCTAGACAATTTGTGTGACAATTTATTGTGTTGTTATAAAACTTATAAAAAAGTATAAGTCAAATGTTTTAATATTATTTATTAATTTAATGTAAAGAAAGCTTATTGTGGTGAGTTAATGGGGAATTTAAAATTTTCGATGATATGTATGGTTATCTTCGTTAATATTTTAAT
Source organism: Noctua fimbriata (assembly GCA_905163415.1). Taxonomy (NCBI): domain Eukaryota; kingdom Metazoa; phylum Arthropoda; class Insecta; order Lepidoptera; family Noctuidae; genus Noctua; species Noctua fimbriata. The sequence continues at coordinate 18,781,478 of LR990930.1, read as the reverse complement.
GGGCCTCCATAATATTGGTGTTTCAATATTATTTATAAAAATAAAATACATAATTGTCATCAATAGTTTCCGCCATATTGCCAATAGACATTTGGTGACTGCATTTAGACATCTATATAACCATTGGTTTTATACATGTTTTTTATATGATCTATGGCGTCCACCATGACGGTTGCAATTAGAGTTCATAAGTTATATTAGAATAACGTTTTAACCTAAAAGTTACGTAAAGGTGGAATATACGACCTATTATGATGATTCTATAATAGTTAACTATAAAATCATTACATAACAGTTTGTTATTTAAGTGTTGAATAAAAGGTTCTAAATTTACAAAACATGGCAACTCATTACTATTTTCTGACTGAAACGTTTACTCGACTTAACGTTATATGACCGTCATATAAATTATTGAGATCAAGGCTCGGATATCGGTTAAATTTTCAAACCGTTATTACGTACTTTGACACAAAACCTTTATATTCGGTTTCGTTCGCATAAACCGTTATTATTAAACCGGTATTCGGAAGAGTATTAACATAAAGGTTTTTTCGGTTTAAACGGTTTAGAGCAATAAAAACCGTTTACGGACGCACGATAATCCAACGTCGCGCGCTGTTTTGTTTTTATTCCGTAGTAAGAAATTTTTAGTTTCGGTCGGACATTTATTTATGTCGTTGCATCAATAAGCTCCGCTGCAAAAACAAAAAAAGTGGGTAGGTCTCTAATATTTTTTTTTGGTGAAATTAAGTTGATAATGACGATAAATAATCGGTAAACATAACACACACAACATACCACATACACCACATACCACACACACCACACACACACACACACATAACATAACACATACACACACACACACACATACCATACCATACACACCACCATACCATATTACTTTTCACAGATCCTATGGACCAGTTAGATAATCAGTCATTTTTTAATGAAGAAGAAAACTCTCAATATCTCGGTAAGTACCTAAACACTTCAATTCTGTATTTGACATTAAGGCCCGCTTGCACCGCGAATCGCTAAACGCGTTTAACGCTAAACATATTTAAAACAGCATTCTGTCTCTGTCATCTTTAAACGATTGATAGAAACAGAACGATATTTTAAATGCATTCTACGTTAAACGCGTTTAGTGATTCGTGGTGCAAGCGGGCCTTAAACTCTCAAAATTAAAGGATAAATAGGCCACAAAATGCCCGATCTAAGGCCCAGTTTCACTGTTGGTATTAACGACCAGTGAAACTGGGTCTTAGATCGGCCGTTTTGTATGTCTATGTGATAAAAACTATTTGAATGTTTATTTAAATGAATGTTATATTATTTTATAACAGGTGAACCACGAAATAGAAGAAAGGAATATTCTGATGATGAAGATCAATCCCAATCATTGCTAGCACCTAAAAACCGTATTACCGTACCATCAACTCAATAAAATAAACACCCAAATTTTGAAAGAGGATTCAGAAAATAGTTTTGATAGTAACGAAAACAAATCAGGCGAAGATATCAGTGCTAAACCAGGAGGAGAAACTACTTCGAATGTCAAAAATGTGTTTTATGTATATTTGATAAGGACCTTGATAAAAGAAACTATTATTTTGGAAATTTGCTAATAGGTGAAGTACATTTTTTGCCGCCATGTATGCGCTTGAAGCATATATCATTATTTTAAAGTATATAGATGCTTTAAAACATCAACACCGAGAGAAAGCAAACAAAATAAAGATTTAATTTGTATAATGTGCCTGGAGGAACATGCGAAATATCAACGTAATCATTCGTACTGAAATGTTACCAATAAAATAAATAAAGGAAAATAAGAGCGAAGTTTTATTTTAAATTCAGGAATCTAGTAATCTGCTTAATGTGTGGACACCATTTTGCATGCTGTACTTAGTACCTACTTAGATGGTGGATATGGATACATTTTTTTCACGGTTAATTTGAAATTTTTATAAATATTTGGGAAAAGAAAAATTAAATGCTTTTTCAATAAATCAGTTATTTAATCAGTCTCCTCGTTTACATTAATATAGGTACAATTTTAGGTGGCTTAATTAAAAATAGTAAAACTATACGCTAGTTCAACTACACCCTAATTAGGTAACACACGATCAGTGACAATCTGTTTTATTTTGACAGTTCAGCAATATTCATTGCGTTATTTACGTTGTTGAGCAGATTTTTTTTTCGAAAATAAATGAAGCAATGGATTAGCAAGCTGTTTCAAAATGATTCAGATTATGACTGATCGTGCGTTACGCAATTAAAGTGCTGGTTAGTTCAATTGTTGAACAAATGAGACATTTTTTCCCAGTTGGTCAACTTGGTACAATTCCTTTTGACGGTTAAACTACTGAGACAAAAAAGTTGAACTCACCTGTTAATATCACAAAATAGAGAAGTACGTATAGGATCTACTTCTTATTGGTTGGTTACACAATCAAAACGCAAATTATAATATTCATACCGACGGTATATTATTATTTGCGTTTTGATTTTGTAACCAACATAATTAGTAATTTTAAACTATCAACTATCAAAAAGGAATTGTTAAACTAGTAGTAACGACAAAGTCTCACTAGTTCAACGGTTGAACTAGTAGGAATTAGGTCATCTAATGAACAAAGTAAATTTTTGGCTAAATCAGTCTTAAACACAATTTTTGGTTATAATTTTGCATTCGATTTTTTTAAACAAAAATGAGAGCATATAGGTAATTTTTATTAATTACTCTTATTTAGTAATTCTTAAGTAGTAAAAAAAGAACATTGTCTGGGACAACATGAAAATGTCATGATGACTTATTCGAAGTACTTTATAAAAAAAGTTACACATAATATTAATTTGACAAAATTATTTGTGATACAAATTGTTATTTCAAATAATCAAAATGTGAAAACAAAACAAAAAACGAAAACAAAACAAAATTATTTGTGATACAAATTGTTATTTCTAATAATCAAAATGTGAAAACAAAACAAAACAAAATTATTTGTGATACAAATTGTTATTTCTAACAATCAAAATGTCAAAACAAAACAAAAAACAAAACAAAACAAAATTATTTGTGATACAAATTGTTATTTCTAACAATCAAAATGTCAAAACAAAACAAAAAACGAAACAAAACAAAATTATTTGTGATACAAATTGTTATTTCTAACAACCAAAATGTCGTCAATGGTTGTATCCTTTAACGATATTCTTAAGTTATTCATTATGAATTTCAAAGATGAGAACAGCCTCTCCACACTAACCTGTGTCGCTGGTGTAGCCAAAGCAATTTTAGAAATCAAGTATAATTGTGGATCAGTAACCTTCTTTGATTCCCAATAATTTAAAATGTTGGTATTAGAAGGAAGCAACGGTTCATTAAGAAAAGCAACTAAACTTATTTGTAAATTATCATTATTATTTAAATGAGGTAAATCTTGGCACCGTTGCCTGAACTGCGTTTGCAAAAAATCGTCAAGCATGGAGGTTGAAGTTGATGGCATGGGGTCACCTGGAGTTTCATTTTCTGTTTCTCTTACATTATCGTTCGAATTCAACCTTAGATATCTTTGGTAAGTTTGGACTAAATGGGCACGAGCTGATTCCAGCTGTTGATTTGATAAAATAGAATTTACTCTCGGATCTAGATATATTGCACCCAGAAAACATTCATTTTCAAGAAGGGCTTTCTCTCTTTCCCTCATACAAATGACTAAAAATATGCCAAAAGCCGTGTTCATATTTTCTATTTCTAGTATTCATTTAAGCCAGGCGAGATAGAAGTCTCCAAATGTCAATTGTTCATGTTGTATAGTTTTCGACAGAACACGGCATGGTTTTAATACATCAAGAGTTTCGTTAAGTTTCTGCCATGTATCTTCTACATCAAATGTCTCAAACACCGGTTCTATGCGTCCACTCAAGAAATCCTTGAATAATAATATGCGCTCTACCATGTCTGCTGTAGAATCCCACCTCGTATTACAATCGATGATCGCTTGTGGTAAGCCCTGAACTCTTAACTGAAGAGCATTATTTGGTGAGCGGAGTATACGAGCTATCTGGCGACATTGTTCTAACAGATCACGAAGCTCGCAACAAGCATCTCTTATAGCGAGCTGCAACGTATGCGCTGCACAACGCACTGTAGTTAATTTGTTTTGGCCTTGACTATCAATACTGAGATTTAAATTACCTGCTTCGGCGAACCACATCTCATATCTGGTCTCATGCTCAGAATCTTCGTCGTCAAAGTAATCATGTTCCTCAGATGTATTTTCTTGCATCTCTTCCTCCAACTGCTTTGACATTCGAATCATATTAGCACCATTATCAGAGGTTACGGAATATAATTGTTTAAGCTCAATACCGAAGCGACTTAGGACTATCATCACTGTTTCTTTAAGAAAATCGGCAGTGTTTCTCTCATGTAATTCATGGACAGTAAGGTTTCTGAGCACAATTTTACCATTTTCAATATACTGAATATTTATACCGAGAAATCTTCTAGACTTTACCGAAGCTACATCAATTTTTAACGATATAAGTTGATCCTTTAACTCCTCATGGACTTTCTTGCGTATATCATAAGCATGTTCTTGAATCATTGTTTTAATGTTTTTAATATTCACAGATAGTGGGCTTGAATTTGGTATTAATGATATTAAGTTTTTAAAAGCGTTATCCTCTAAAATCGAAAACGGCCGACCATGAATTGTAACTAACTGAGAACAATGCTTCATTACTTTTTTATGGTTATCATGTATTTTCGGTGGTACATTTTCTTTATTTTTATTATTTTCTTGAAGGATTTGGTCGTGCAGCCGTCTGTGTTGTGCGTAGAAATGTCTTAATAAATTACCACCATGATTTCCCTGAAACAAAAATTGTAGGTACTTAAAAAAACCTCTCACCTTAATAATGACATGAAAAATCTTTAGGGTGTAAGGGACAGCCCACCACAAACTGACAGGATGCATTCAGCTCCTTATTTTGAATCATATCATATCGTACCGGCGGTACCGGTCATCTTAGTATGATATACTGAATTCACCCCAGCAGTTTGTGGAGGCTGTCCATTACACCCTGTATAGGTAGCGGATTGAATGTACCTGTAGTATATACTACATAATAAGCACATAAAGGACAAAACGGTTACAATTTGTTCTGCCGAATAATATATTTATGTCGTACTAACTCGTCGCCTAATGTTAAAGTTATTATAGTGGCATTATCTATACATACAAATAAATAAAATTTCAAATTTACAAATACAAAAACACCCTGCCTATTATTAGATCACAACAAAGTCAACTACCTACTTACATGTTATGTTATAATATCTCGGCAGAAAAAAATCTGACCTAATTGTCCATCATTCTATCTGCGAATTCTGTCATCGGTCTGTCTGCGAATTTTAAACATTTAAGCAAATAATTATATTATGCCAATCAATTGTTTACTTACCCGTAAAACTTGTTCACAGTTTTCTATTAGACACTTTGAAGTTTTGTTGTTTTCATTGTAGTCAAAGTATGTGTAGATTAAATTCTTTCTCTTTCTACCCATGTTAAACACAATTATAATAAAATTAACTGGTGATTAAATCCACTGCGCAGCAGACGTCATTCGATTCGTCACGAAGTCACGAATCGAATGAAAAGAAATAGCGTAAGTATTAAGTTCGTCTGGTACCGCGCCGCTATGCGCGGCATCCTTACAAGTAGTCACACGTTGCAACGGCCAACGCGTTTGCCGACATGCCGCTCGTCGAATAAACCGGTTAATTTAGGTTAAAATAAAGTTCTTTAAACGTTCACGTTCTTAAGAAAAGTTCGGAGGAAAACCGAAATAAAACGGTATTAACAGGTATATTTTAAACCGGTTCCGAGCCTTGATTGAGATGACGTTTACCAGACACATTAATATGACTTAAATTATAAATTAAATTATATAACTAATGCGTCGAACTGAATACTACTTTAACACTGTTTAGTTGCTGCAAAACTGTTATAAAACCCTTACAAGTCTGTTAGTTGTATAGTTCTAATATTATATAACTTTTTTGCAATTTGGGTTTGGACGTCGGAACCACCGGGGTCACCAACTGGCTAGTTTTATGGAGCAGGAGGGCCTCTATATGATGAACTCCTTCTTCAAAAAGCGCGAGCACAGGAAGTGGACCTGGCAGAGTCCCGATGGTGCAACTAAAAATGAGATTGACTTCATCATGTCAACCAAGAAGCAAATGTTCAATGATGTCTCTGTGATCAATTCGGTGAAAACCGGGAGCGATCACCGCATGGTAAGAGGCACATTGAACATCAATATAAAGCTTGAAAGGTCTCGACTGATGAAGTCTACGCTCCGTCCAGTACAGATTCAGATCCAAAACCCCGAGAGCTTTCAGCTTGAACTCCAGAATCGTTTCGAGTGCCTAGGAAGCTCAGTGGACGAATACAACGATGGGTTCATGGAAACTGTCCATACGACTGGGTCTAAGTTTTTCAAGATACGTCGTGCACACAACAAAAAGCTCTCTGATCATACTCTCGAGCTCATGAAGGAGCGGCGTGAGATGATCCTGCAGTCTTCAGACGAGGCGTGGAAATACCGGCAGCTCAATAGACGGATCTCTAAATCCTTGAAGAGCGACCTCCGCCGCTTTAATACCGAGCGTATTAAAGACGCTATTGAGCGGAATAAAGGCTCCAAGGTTTTTTCAAGAGATCTGGCTATTGGGCAGAGCCAGCTCACGAAACTGAAGACCGACGATGGCAGAATCGTATCCGCCAAACCAGAGCTGCTGAGGGAGATCTAGAGTTTTTATGGGCAGTTGTACACTTCAATCAGTAATCCCGTTGCAACTCTAGCTAACGACCCAAGAGCTAGACTGACCCGACATTATACCGAAGACATTCCGGATGTCAGCCTGTACGAGATTAGGATGGCTCTTAAACAGCTTAAAAACAACAAGGCACCGGGTGATGACGGAATTACAGCCGAACTCCTGAAGGGAGGTGGAAAACCGGTACTTAAGGCCCTTCAGAAGCTGTTTGATTCCGTCATACTCGAGGAGAAAACGCCGCAGGCATGGTGCAGGGGTGTGGTGGTACTCTTCTTCAAAAAGGGCGACAATGCCCGGCTGAAGAACTATAGGCCGAAGAACTATACAAGCCCTGTCTACAAGTTGTTCTCAAGAGTCATCACGAATCGTCTCGCGCGCAGGTTTGACGATTTTCAGCCTCCCGAACAAGCCGGATTCCGAAAAGGCTTTAGCACCGTAGACCACATACATACGCTGCGGCAGGTTATACAGAAGACCGAAGAGTATAACCTGCCTCTCTGCTTAGCGTTTGTGGACTACGAGAAAGCCTTCGATTCGATCGAGACTTAGGCTGTACTGCAGTCTCTCTAACGGTGCCAAATCGACTATCGGTACATCGAGGTATTGAAGTGTTTGTACAAAAACGCCAACATGTCAGTCCGACTTCAGGACCAGACCTTGGAACCTATTCTTCTGCAGCGAGGTGTGAGACAGGGAGACGTCATATCTCCGGAACTGTTCACCGCTGCACTGGAGGATATCTTCAAGGTTCTGGACTGGAGAGGGCTAGGCATCAACGTCAATGGCGAGTACATCTCTCACCTTCGATTTGCCGACGATATAGTGGTCATGGCTGAGACCATGGAGGACCTCAGTACAATGCTCGATGACCTTAGTAGAGCTTCCGAAAGAGTGGGTCTTAAAATGAACATGGACAAAATCAAAATCATGTTGAATAACCATGTAACACCCACTCCTATCAAGATCGGAGACTCTACACTCGAAGTTGTAGACCATTATGTCTACCTTGGACAAACGATCCAGTTAGGTAGGTCTAACTTCGAGAAAGAGGTCAATCGTCGAATCCGACTCGGCTGGGCAGCGTTCGGGAAGTTGCGTGGTATCTTCTCGTCCTACTTACCGCAGTGTCTCAAGACGAAAGTCTATGACAAGTGTGTATTGCCAGTGATTACATACGGGACCGAAACATGGTCGCTCACAATTGGCCTTATCAGAAGGCTTAAAGTCACCCAAAGGGCAATGGAGAGGGCTATCCTCGGAGTTTCTTTGCGTGATAAAATCAGAAATGAGGACATCCGCAAGAGAACCAAGGTAACCGACGTAGCCCGAAGAATAGCCAAACTGAAGTGGCAGTGGGCAGGGCACATTGCTCGCAGAACGGATGGCCGATGGGGCCGAAAAGTTCTGGAGTGGCGACCGCGAACCGGAAGACGCTGCGATGGAAGGCCTCCCACTAGGTGGACCGATGACCTGGTGAAGGCTGCAGGGATCCGCTAGATGACCGGTCAATGTGGCGACACTTGGGGGAGGCCTATGTCCAGCAGTGGACGTCTTTCAGCTGAAATGATGATGATGATGATGATGATGTTACACCTAAAAGTTACAGTTTGTCTGCTATGGTCAAACGGCAAACAATTTACTATGGCTTTATCTAAGTAATCACAATTGCAGAAAACATTATCTATACAAGTAGCAGAAGATGGAGTGATTCTCGTAGGTTCTATAAAAATGTTAGTCAAGTCAAATGACTTAAAAAGATTTAATAACCGACTGCTATTAGAATTTTCTTCTAAAATATTGATATTGAAATCACCACAAACAATTATAGATTTTTTACTGGCTGCAAGTTTTGCCAGGACATCTTCCATTATTGATTTAAATAAGGAAAAAAATTATTTTGGGGGTCTGTACAAACACACAATTACATGCTTATCTAGCTCCACACCGGACAGTTCGACACACTGTTCAGCCGAGAGACCTACCATGGCATTACGTTGCTTATATTTAACACAATTTTTCAATAATATTAGAGAACCTCCATGCAGCATAGATTTACGGTTAAAGCAGCTACCCACCGTATAGTTCTCATAATTAATAAGCATTTGGTAATCCTTTAGCCAATGTTCAGTAAAACAAATAATGTCAAACATACTTTTTTCTAAAAACAATTCAATTTCTAATAATTTGGAACAAATGCCTTGGATATTGTTAAAGGTACCTTCTGTTGTCTCACTTCCTAGTTTAAATTAATATTAATATCTGGAGTGAGCCCCGAGACTCCCGTGCCATCACCAGACAATAAGATCCTATTACTAATATACCACGGTGACACATGGATCCTCCTCAGTACAATTTATAGCACTAATGCTATATTCATTTAAGATCACCATCTGTTCATTAGTAATATTACTAATAGTCGCAGTGTTAATAATATAACTAAACGTCGACATACTACTTATGTCTGAGTGAATAGAATTTATCCAACATGTCGACAGATCCTTGCGGTATCGACGAACCTTTTGGATAATGGCCATTTCGATGAAGAGCAGCTTCTTAGTACCGCATGAGCCGTTCCTTCGTCCATTTTGAGAGGTAGAAATAATGGGGTTTACTGTCGATGTATTTTTGTTTATTTTGGCACTCAAAATGAATGTAAGAAGTAAGACCGTTGACAAACATGCGATCGGTCTATAATTCTTGAGTTCCGCGGGACTACGTGAATTATGGAACAGGTGGGTAACTTCTGATGTTAGAAACTTAGGAATCGAACCTACGATACCTAACTACTATTCCTAATTTCTTATTGGAATATGCATTCTTACGGTTTCACGCATCAGAAAATTAATAAAACGTTGCATCGCAATCGGATTGTAAAGACTAGGTACTTCAATTGACGGACCTACATAGGTATTTCGAGGGGCAGGCAAAAGTACACGTATTGATGCGCTACAGTATCGAACTGGTTGCCAATTAAATAACAGGTGATGCAATAACTAGGATACTCAAACTGTAAACGTCTGCTGAACGCGTGCGCAGTACGCAAACCTACGCCACATACATTCATGAAATCGTTTTATTAACTAACAACAATATAAACTAAATAATTGATGGGCTGTTGCTATTATGTGTTTACTTTGATTTACATTGATTAATTAACGCGAATGAAATCAAGCCAAGTGGAGGATGCTATAATGTGAGGTACCTAACGTTCGCGCGCAATCACTTAATGGTTTCTAATACAAGAAAAACACTAGATAAATGGAGCCGAGTGTTAATCATTCAATTTGCAATTTGTTGTCAGAAGTTTCTGTTTCATCATCATCATTTCAGCCGAAAGACGTCCACTGCTGGACATAGGCCTCCCCCAAGAAGGGGGGGTTATGCCATAATCGCCACGCTTGGCAGGCGGGTTGGCGATCGCAGTATGGTGTTAAAAAACACAGAGAACGCTGCTGCCCATTCTCTGGTAAGTCCCTTAGTCGCCTCTTACGACACCCACGGGAAGATATGGGATGGTGCTATTCTTTACGTCCGGACACCATACAGAACACAGTTTCTGTTTGTAAAATTCCAATTCGCTATGCATTTAGAGTTATCCGCACTAATTAGACACTAATTGAATTAATATTATCAAAACATTGTTCAAATTAGGCAGTTTTTTTAACTAAACCACTGACATCTGGCCATGCATCCTTGATGCTATTGATTGCATTCAAATTGAAAAGGCCGTAAATACACGAACATGATGAGCAGAACGAAGACTCCCGATGTTAATAAGTATATAAAGTACCTACAGTTACAGGAAGCTCAAAAACATGAAATTTTCTAGAAATCACTTTTCGTAATTTCAATCAATCGCAGTGCCAGAATGATGTACGAGCATGTAATTTGTATGTAGGTTTTTATTACATCCTTTTCCTGTGCGATACAGTGTTGCCCTGAAATCGCAATTTGAGAATTGACAGGCACGAATGTCGTGCTTAACCCAGTACCTACAATCACGAAGTACTATGTAAATATTTGTTATTACGTCCCTAAACATCGGTCATGCATCGTAAATTTCCTCGGATTACCATATTGTTCTAATTTCTTAGCATTTTGCAAACTACTACGATTAATGCATTGTTAGTTTTTTTCTTTAGCTGCTTCATTATCCTGTGTTTGTACGATTACTGATATAAGTAGTTTTTAGGATCTATCTGTATGATTGAATATTCGTAACTAGGTTTTACGGTACCATATCCAGAAAATTAAGATTGTTAATATGATAAATTATTTTGGTCTCTCCATTACTTAAATGAACCTAAGCCATATCAAAATGGGCCTGCTCTTGCCCTCGATCACGCCTGATTGAAAGTGATAGATGAGCTCTATGAAGGAACGAGCGTGCCCAGAAGATGCGTGTTCACTCTTGCTTTAAAGGCAGTCGGGTTAAATGTGGGACGGAACACAGATGCAGCCGTCAGAGAGTTCCACACTTTGGTTGTGCGCATAATAAACGTGGAAGAGAAGCGCTGAGTTCGACCCTTCGGGATATCAACCAAGTCTGGATGGTACGCCGCAGTGCGTCTGCTAGTCCGGTGCAGCTCCTGTGCACACTCTCCGAATTACAGTACGTAGAAGACCGACAGGAAGGCAACGTTACGCCGATGAGCTAGGCTGTGAAGCGTAGCTGCCAACGTCCCGTCGCCTATAAGCCTTTTAGCATTGCGTTCCACCGAGTCAAGTGCAGCAAGCTGGTATTTTGCTGAACCATCCCACAAGTGACTGCAATACCAATACCTGTGTTTTATACAAATTTAAAAGCAGTCCAGATGTGAAGTATCGCCTCACCTTATTCAGGATGCCCAGCTTCTTAGCTGCAGTCTGAGCTTTGCTCGATGTCAACTCCATGCCCAAAAGCTGTAGGCGATCGGTAACTGGTACAGATGTACCTCGGAAAGTAGGAGATAACTAGAAATGGTTCCTTTTAGCAATGAAAAGACACGCCTGTGTTTTCTGAGCATTGAATTTGACCAGATTGTCTTCACCCCACTGGGAAACGAGATTTAGATTCAAATTCATTCGCTCCACCATGGCCTCTCAAAGAGTAGCTGTTTCGTCTCTGCTGGCTCTTGAACTGGACAGGTATCTTTCTGCGACTGTGCTGTCATCTACGTACCCAATTGTACCAAGCTGTAGCAGGTCATTGATGTGCAGCAGAAATAAAGTCGCAAAAAGAACAGATCTCTGAGAAACACCAGCATTAAATGCCTTATGATTCGATGAGCAGCCATCTATAACCACTCTGATCGATCGGTCAGACTCAGGAAGTCGGAAATCCAGTTGCAAAAGTTAGCAGAGATACCGAATGCGGGAAGCTTACCCCACAGACTAGCGTGCCTGACCCTGTCAAAAGCCTTTGAGATATCAAGCGACACAAGGCCAAAGCAAGCAACAAGCAAGCAAGTATGCAAGGGTTTCGCCGTGTTTCTCAATGGGGTCGCTCCAGCAATGCGTAACATACACAAGAAGATCCTCAGTTGAACGGCCACGACGGAAGCCATACTGGTGGTCACTGAGGAGCTCATTGTCTTCGAGGTAGGCTAGCAGCTTATTGTTAAGTACCCTTTCCATCACTTTTGACCATGAATTGAACCAGGGCCGGATGCGAGAGGTCGCCTTCGCCTATCACCGTTACGAGGGCACGGCGGTGCTCCGCCCAAGCGCGGCAGACCTCCACAGTGTGCTCCACCGTGTCCTCCAGACAATCCTCGCAATGGTGACAACCGGGTGTTTTCTCCCGCCCGATTCGGTGCAGGAACCTCCCGAAACAACCGTGTCCGGTGAGGACCTGCGTCTGGCGGAAGGTGAAGATGCCATGGCGCCTCTCTATCCACTCCTCAAAGAGGGAACTTATCGCCACTATTGTGGTATGCCCTGCACGGGGTTGCGACAGTCGCTCCCTCCATGTCGCTATGAGATCGCGCTGGAGGTCTGTCCACTGAGCGGCGATTTGCCGTGGCAGCGGAGTTTAGCGGCGCACCATTCGTGCACGCGCGCGACGACTATCGCCTCCAGATCCCGTGGCGGCAATCCAGCAAGGAGGCTCGCCGCCTCTCCAGAGATCGTGCGGTACCCCCGGACTAACCTTACAGCTACCACCTTTTGGGGCGCGTTCTGGTAGTGGGCGGCGCGCCGCCTCAAGGAACGCGCCCACACCGGGGCCCGTAGAGGGCCATGGACCGCACGACCCCCGCGTAGAGCCACCGGCAAGAGGCGTTTGGACCCCTTAGGTTTGGCAAGAACCGCTTGAATGCAGCCCCGGCCCTTTCCAGTTTGGGAGCCAAACGTTGGAAATGCTCCACGAAGTTCCACCGGCTGTCGAGGACACGACCTAGGTACTTCAACGTCGACTAGACGCTGATGGGAACCCCTCCTACCGTCAGTAGGGATCCCGACGGTGGTGCATTCCGAGGCCCACGAAAGCACATGGCCTCGGACTCGTGCAATTCCATCTCGAGACCCAATTGCCGGATCCTCTCCACGATTATCGCAACCCCGCGTGTTTTGATTTAGGACGCCGCCTCGTGCGACCTCCCTTGTGCCAGCACCAGTTTTTCGTCAGCGTAGCAAACTACTTTGACGCCGCTAGGGAGGTCGGCGCGCAGCATCCAGTCGTAACTGATGTCCCATAAGGCCGGCCCCAGAACCGATGTCTGTGGAATACCGCACGCCATCTCTCGCCGGTTCCATTCTCCGCTGCGACCGGGGTAGAAGACGGCCTATCCGTCAGGTAGCTAACAAGCACTTCAGGGCTTATTATATACGTTTATTTGCAAAGGTTTTACTGAGAAACAGTGCAACTAAGTTGGAAATGGACACCAACAGACCCCGAAGATGAATGAAGTAACCAATTATGATCTTGAAAGAGAATAACTTGATTCTTATCTAATCTAGGTAAGATTAGGTGAGAATCAAGTTCAAGTCATCCCTAACACCTAAGGAAGTTATCAATGCCCAATGAATAAATATTTTGAAGTTATGAATAATTATGTTATATTATAACCTGACATTGGAATTGAATACACCTAAAATATTCAATGATACTCGGATCAACTCTCTACTCAATGACTGTGGCGAAGTTTAAAAAACAATGTAAAAAGATCCGCACATTCAAGGCCGCGGAAGTTGCCGTCTTTGATTTCAACAAATTTCTAAAAGAAGACTTTATTACTCGGATATTGGGACTGGACCTTCAAAACGGATTAAACACAACTCGCGTGCACCCTTGAACATCACTTTCGACAATGCCGGATATCAATGATATCCCTCGAAGTGGGTCAATGAATATATCACATGGTAGCTACAGGCACCGGAGGATTCCTTGTAATTGCGTGCAGAGCTACATGACTTAACAGTTACACGTCATTGTGAAATGTTTCCGGTTACTTTACATAATTGGAAACATTTCTACTTCATCCCTTTTATGACTGACTGCATTCCGAATAATTGGAGCTGAATACTATAATGACAACTTCCGTCAATTAAAAACTAATGTTTTAATAACACGTTGTTACAAATGGATGTCTTCCCTTAAAGGTTTATTGTAACACCTCGCAGTAGCGGCACGATAAGTGTAATTGAATACAAAAAGCAAAGTGGTGCGTCTTATCCGGAGACAGTATCAATTGTTGCAGTTGATTCTACGGAATATGAGCAAGGTCCTAACAATTATCTAGTTGCCACGGTGTCTGTGGGCAATGTCCTGGGAAGTGACAACACGCCAGTAATTAGTTAAGCACTCCGCTAATTTGTGTTGCCTTAGTTTGCCTAGTTGCCTAGTGCTATGATAGAATGTGTTTATCATTCCAAAAATAAAACGAATAACTAACAGCAGATGTCTCCAATGGTCTACAGGTGTGTAAATATTTTATTTCACTTGCATTATCATCAATGACAATGAGCAAACATTGAACAGCGGAAACGTGTGAAGGGAGTCTATACAATGGCATTCGCGTTTAAAAACATCAATCAATAAACTATATCATAACACGGAAATAAAACAAACGTATCCAAGTCATAATATGACAAGGAAAACACTGGCTGCCAAACCGCGATAAGTAAATACCCGATGTTTAAGACATTCAGATACAATGTACCTGAATGTCATAACATCGGGTATTTGAAACTTTGGGTATTTGAAACTCGGCCTTGTGAAACTTTCAAAAGGCAAAAACAAATTTTCAAAAGGCTTTTAAAAAACCGACTGTATTAAATTCACTCGAGAACGTCTATAGAAGATGTAAGTAACCTAATTGATTTTAGACCTGTAAAGGGATCATCATTATGAACAACTTTTACTATTACAGGACAACGCCAAAATCAGTGAAAGACCGAAGACTACAATGACCTCTTTTCAGGCGCGTGTTGGAGCTGACCACTGGAGTAACACCTGGTTTCGATAGTTCGTAGGTAATGTTGGCTTCTTCTGGCTATCGTCGATTCGGTTTTCTAGAGCATTTCACAAACAATGCCATCGCATCGATCACGCGAGTACTAACGATGAGAATAGTCAGTGCCATTCCGCACGCAAAATACGCGCTTTGACGTGGAGTTGCGGACACCAGCCCGTTATACAATACAATACAATACAATAGTCAGTGCCATCGACCCTTGTGTAGATGATAAAATAATTAACGAAAACAAAAGTGAATAACTCATTGTTATACACAAAGTAGACCAGTAAATAAAAAATTATCGTGTGACGAACGTTACTGGTTGCCCAAAGAGAAGGCACACTGAAGGCCGTAGTAGTGTCGTAGTGTCCGACCGAAACAGGATTTTCAGCCGAAACCGAAACAGAACCTCCGGCCCTGGTCCCAGTTTCGGCCGTAACCGAAACTTAACCGTCGAAGACCACCAAACAGGAAAATTTATCTCAGGACATCGGTTGAAAAAAAAAATCTTTACACTTACTAATTGTGTCAGCCCATGTGTCCGAAACCGAAACCAAACTTTCGGTCGGACGCTACTTTTAATCCACTCTGTACCGGACCTTCTGCGTTGGACATAAGGTTTCATGGGTGTGAGATTCTTCGGAGTTTGGGTAACTTGGGTGACATGGTCATGGGCAGTGTGCGATGGGTAGATCGAGTAGATAAGAATACATAAAATAAGTAGTTACTAGGGAATCCAATCCCGCAAATGCGGGAATCCGCACCTTTTTAGCGGGAACTGAAATGCGGGATTACTCATTGCGGAATTGAAAAAAAAAATAAATGAGCTCAGTCGACGTTCTGATTATTTTTAAGACCCAGCACAGCCTCATTAATAGCGAGTGATTTAACAACTTTCCCATGGAACTCGTGCGTGATTTTTCTATAGCATTTGTATGAAAAATACTGCAGTTTTTAGTTTTTATATTACAGTTAAAAAAAAACAGAATTTTAATTTTATGTTGTGTGAATCCTGTTTCGGAACGGAACGTAATCAATGTACAAATACTCTATGACTAGGGATTCCCCCACGGCACGGTGATTTATCTTCGCGCGTGTTTAATTGTCAAAGAAAGTTATTGCTCATTTGCCTCTTACTTGTGATGTGAAAAGATACGATAAAAGTTTTCATAACAAGATAAAAGTTTTCATAGCAAGTTAAACGTGTGAAAAAATACTTGTGTGGTGAATAATTTTTTACCTATAAAGCATCGTTTAATTCAATTGTTGATTAGTAATAAGTCGTAATTCTACTTAATATTAATAATGAAAATAAAAACCAAACAGTGAAAAACTAAAAAAAACTGTTACCACGACAATCAACAATGACGTCTGTCAACGCCGTCAATACGAAAAATGGAAAATAATATGAGAATGATTTGTTATAACTTGATGAAAATGATGACCAAATGATAACGAGAGCTGCCTACCGACGCCACGCCTTACAACTTACGCTCAGCTCCGCCTCGCCGCCGCCGGATCCCGAATCACCTGTGTCACCGGCAGCGGCAGTTGCGTCGAGTTCGAGCGACGAATATTTCTCTCCACCGACGTCACCAACACCTGTACGTCGGCAGGGGAGAGGCCGGCCACCGAGGAGCTTGGGACTTAGGAGCCATCCGTTGTGTGCAGCGCATGAGATGGCCTCAAACAATAAACGAGAACGTCATGGGCGCATACTACGGGTCTACAGAGGGGGGAACTAACCTCAATGCGTACCGTGTTAGGATGTTGTCTCTATTCTAGGTACTTGAACCAACCGTCAACGTCTCGGCCCAACGACTGTCGGATCAGGTGCGGGTCATCCAACGCAATCACATGTTGGACGACGCCGTACTTGATAGGCTTCGCTCAGAGGTACTGAGCAACCGTATCGTCTTAACTCCGACACAAACCGGGGTGCAAGTGTCAGTTCGAGCGTCGCGACCCTGCCGCGGTCCAACCCAGCTGTTGTAGAGGAAGATGATAGGGTTGCTATAGTAAGTAGCCAGTGCAACGCCGATATGTTGGGTAGATTATAAGAAGGCCTACGACTCGGTGCCACATACATGGCTCATGAGGCTACTGGAGTTGTACAAGATAGATACAACTCTACGCGCCTTCCTTCCCACGCCGCCCGAGGACGGTCCTTCGACATACAGGATGTCGAGGAGGGGAACGATGAGCCTATATGGATTAAACAGGGAATATTCTAGGGCGACAGTCTGAGCCCACTTTGGTTCTGTTTAGCCCGAATGTTTAATCCTCTGAGCACATTGCTGGAGGATTCAGGTCTAGGCTACCAGTTGAGGAGAGGTGATCAGGTCATATCTCACCTTCTTTACATGGATGATCTGAAACTCTTTGCCCCCAACAAATTGCTGATGGAGCTGCTGAAAGTAACTGAAACTTTCAATAGCGTCATCAGGATGGAATTTGGTGTGGAGAAATGTATAGTCATGTATGTAAAGCGAGGGGAGATTATGGAATCCGAGGGAATTCATCTCTCGGATTCCATACACCTGAGAACCCTTTCCTCAACCGAAAGCTATAAGTATTGGGGTATGTCGGAAACGTTAGGCATTATTTTTGAATTTGAATTAACGTAACGGATTCCGTTTCCGGTCGTCTATCAGTAAACATCGTAACGAATCACTCCGTAAAAATTGTGATAATTTTACAGATAAAACCGTTTTTTTACCATAAAATCACGTTAGAACGTAATCACTGTGAACTTAGAAGTGTACGGTAACGATATAATATCCATAAATCGATAGTGAGAAGCAGGAAAACAAAAGAACCGTTTTATATGCACATCGGAACTTTGAGGTTAGTTGTCAAAACTTTTAAAAAAGAACAACAACAACCGAAGTCAGTGAACTATAGCAACTCAAAAAACTTCAAACCATAGACAATCCAGAACAACAGTGAAGGAGTGAAGTGAAGCAAGCAAAATTACCAACCAAACAACTTGAACTGGCGTTCGGATAAACCACGCGAAAGACACATCCAATTCAACGTTTCGTACAAGCAGTTTCACTACGTTATTTTTATAGGATTTCCAATAAATCTATTACATCAAAAATGGAAGAACAATTTCAAATATTTTTTGATAAAATTAAAATAGAAATGGACAAGCAAACCACAGCTATTACTAACAGTCTTCTAGAAAAGATGGACGAAAAGCTACAGCCGATATTAGAGGAAAATAAAAACCTTCAAGAAAAAGTTGAATTCTTGGAAAAAAGAATATACACGCTGGAAAATGAAAAGAAACGGAACAATTTACTGCTCTTTAAACTAGAAGAGACCGAGAAAAATTCACTAGACCTGCTTAAAGCAGTAAAAGAAATCATGAAAAAGGATCTTAACATTTTAATCGAAGATAGTGATATTCAGAAGATTTATAGAATTGGAAACAAAAATGAAGAGAAAACTAGACCTCTTTTGATCTCGTTCTCAAATTATTGGAAAAAAATAGACATTTTAAAAAACAAGAAAAGACTGCAAGATGTTTACATAGTAGAAGACTATCCAAAAGCGGTATTAGAAAAACGCAAATTACTACAGCAACAACTAAAGGAAGAAAGAGCTAAAGGAAAATATGCTTACATAAAATATGATAAGCTGGTAGTGAAGGAAGGCAACGCATTTAGCATAGAAAAAAGGAAAAGAGAAGAATCTACGTCCCCTGGACCACATACAAATCCCAAAAAGCAAATTAGTATGGCTACAAGCGTCAAAACAAATAGAACGAATGCGTTCGATCTGATGAGAGCTAGATCAAACTCGATTTCTTCCGTACCATCAACTACCAAAACCAACTAGCCATTAGACATCAGCTACCGGAAGCGGAACAACCCCAATCCGGCTGGTCCCCGTGGGGTTGACAGACCACTACCCTCAAAAACCTCCCTATCTACTCGAAATATAACAAACAAAATACATGTAGCAACCCTAAAAACAAGAACATTAAGAACAGAAGAAAAGCTTATTGAATTCGAAGAAGCACTGAAAGATATTAGATGGGATATATTTGGACTCAGTGAAGTAAGAAGATCCGCAGAAGAAATAAAAGAATATAAAGATTATATATTTTACCACAAAGGAGAAATACAGGGCAAATACGGTATAGGATTTCTTGTTAAAAAAGAATTAAAACAATACATAGAAGAGTTCAAAGGCATATCAGATAGAATCGGAATTTTAAACATAAATTTACCCAGCTACAAGAACCCGTTCTCAATTCTACAGATATATGCCCCAACAGATCAAGCAACCGACAACGAAAAAGATACATTTTATAATAGTCTCAACGAAACAATGCAAAAAGTAAATAAGAATATCATATTGATGGGGGACTTCAATGGTCAAATAGGAACAAAAAACAGACACAGGAGAGTATACAGTAGGTAAATACGGCCAGGGAAAGAGGAATGACAATGGGCAACGCCTGATAAACTTTTGCTTCGAACAGAACTTGAGAGTAATAAACACTTTCTTTTTCAAGAAGCATAACAGGAAATGGACATGGATGTCTCCAAATGGAAGAGATAGAAACGAAATAGATTTCATAATTACCAATATGCCAAAGATTTTCAACGACGTCAGTGTGGTATCAAACTTAAACTTCAATTCTGACCATAGAATGGTAAGAGGAACTATCGTGGGAAAGGATTTAAAAGCACAGAGACGAAAATTCCATGGAACGAACTGCAGGGCCTTAACACATATACCACAACAAAACTTGAAGGACTTAAAACTATCATTAAACATGGTTGAGAGACAGAACAATGTTCAAGAAAAATATAACATTTTAGAAAAGGCGCTATCAAAAATAAACAAATGTAAAACCAGAGATACAAGCGACAAGCTCGGAGAGGAAGCCAGATTAAAAATGAACGAGAGAAAAGAAATGATAACAAACAGAAAAGAAAATCGTGAACAAATAGCTAAGATAAGTAAAGAAATTTCAAAAGCAATTAGACACCATAGAAAAACAAATCGGCTTAATATAATAAGGGAACAAATAAATAAAACAGGAGGAATTAAAAGTGCTTTAAAACAACTTAAAGACCATTCAACATGGATACCTAAGACGATTAAGAAAGGCAACAAAATACAAACTGCAACTAAACGTCGACACATTTTACAAATGGCAACAGATTTTTACAAAGAATTATATACGGATGACTTAAAAGAAATCGCGGACAAAACCACACCAAAAGAAGACTCAAATTCAGAACCAGTCCCAAATATCATGCAAAGTGAAGTAAGAAGAGCCATCCAAACACAGAAAGCAGGGAAATCACCTGGAGATGATAAGATAACCAATGAGATACTAAAAAATACTATAGAAGAGATAATACAACCATTTACACACATTTGCAATGAAATTTTGGATACAGAACAAATTCCTTCCCAATGGACATCGTCAACAATAATACTTTTACACAAAAAAGGAGATAAAAACGAGATTAACAATTACAGACCCATCAGTTTAATGTCAAACTTGTACAAAGTATTCAGCAAAATAATATTACACCGCATGACTAAAAATCTAGACAGTAATCAACCCAAAGAACAAGCGGGATTCCGCTCAGATTTTTCAACAATTGATCACATACATACTGTCAAACAAATAATTGAGAAATGCAATGAATACGACCGCCCGTACTACCTGTCTTTCGTCGATTATAATAAAGCATTCGACTCTTTGAAACATAATTACATATGGGATTCTTTAAAAAACCAAGGAGTGGAAAATAAATTCATTAGTATCATTAGGGAAATATATGTCAACAGCACAGCCAAAGTGCAACTCGAAAACATTGGAGATCAATTTAAAATACAGAAGGGCGTGAGACAGGGAGACCCGTTGTCGCCAAAAATATATAATGCCGTTTTGGAAAATATCTTTAGGCACTCAACTGGGATACCCTTGGTATTAATATAAACGGGGAAAAATTGCACCACCTAAGGTTCGCAGACGATCTCATTTTGTTCGCAGAAGATCCCATCACACTACAAACAATGCTACAACAACTAGCATCAGAGAGTAAAAAGGCAGGATTATCGATGAATACAAGCAAAACTAAAATAATGACAAACAAGACCGAAGTCAAAATTGAGGTGGGCGAAGATGAGATCGAATACGTAAACGAATATGTATACCTGGGTCAAGTTATATCGGTGAAAGATTTATCGACGAAAGAAGTAGAAAGGCGAGTAAACAACACCTGGCGAAGGTATTGGTCACTCAGGGAAATCATGAAAAATAAATCTGTGCCCATCTCAGAAAAGAGAACCGTTTACAACACCTGCATAGTTCCATGCCTTACCTACGGCTGCCAGACTTGGCCACTATCACAGAATATTGAAAACAAACTAGGTGTATGCCAAAGAGGAATGGAAAGGAGCATGATGGGTCTAAGGTTGAAAGACAAAAGGAAAGCTACAATAATTAGGAACACCACAAAAGTAGCAGATGTTAAAGTAAAAACACGAACCCTAAAATGGAAATGGACAGGTCACATGATGAGAACACAAACAGAAAAGTGGACCAAAAAAGTTACTGAATGGTACCCAAGGGACGGAAAACGACGCAGAGGAAGACAGATAAAAAGATGGGAGGATGATCTGCCTAAGGGATGGAGGAATACAGCGAGGGATCGACAAATTTGGAGGGAACTAGAGGAGGCCTATGTCGCAAGACAGCCTGACCTGGTAGCTGATAAGACAAATAAATAAATGAAATATGTATAATCTAAGGTTAGTTAAGATATAATTTAAGTTTAGTTAATCTTATAATTTAAGTTTAGATGTAGAAAACAAATAAGTGTAGTTTATATTTTTAGTTTCAAAATTACTATATATTGTGTATACGAAGGTCAGAGTAAATAAAGGCTATTTTTATTTATTTATTTTATTTTTTTAACTGATATGAAGCAATCGTTGAGGAAGCGCTTCTTTGGACGCCTGAACAAGGTATTAAATAGTCTTCTTTCAGGCGGGAACAAGGTGCGCGATTTCAACGGTTTGGTCATGCCGGTTTTAATGTACTCTTTCGGCGTACTCAAATGGACTCAGACCGAACTCGATGCCCTGGATAGGAGAGTTCATACACTGCTGACCGCAAGCCAGATGCATCACCCATGATCATCGGTGATGAGGCTGTACATCCCGCGGAAGTGCGGGGGTCGAATTTTTTTAAATGCGACGACCCTTCACAACCGCGAGATGTGCAGTCTCAGAGGCCGAGGTGGGTATGCACCGAGATGTGGTCGCAGTGGACAAGGGACTCACCCCGCTGTCCATGGCTAAAGAGAACTGGCGCAAACCCTTCTTTCTACCGATAATCGCAAGGAATTATAGCAAGGCAAGGAGCTTCACGGGCGCTTCTACCGGGCTCTTCATAGGCCCGATGTAAATTTTCTAGCGTCCGTGTCCTGGTTACGTTTCGGCGACCTCTTTGGGGAAACTGAAGGTTTTGTCTGTGCGATTATGGACGAAGTTATGTTGACGAACAACTACCGGAAATATATTATGAAGGACGGGACGGTTGACATGTGTCGGGCTTGCCACGTGTCCGGGTGAATGCATCAGACATATTATATCTGGTTGTTCTCGTCTGGCTAACGGTGAGTACTTGCACAGGCACAACCAAGTAGCCAGGATTATTCACCAGCAACTTGCCTTGAAATATAAACTTGTGGAATCTAAGGTACCGTACTTCAAATATGTGCCCGAGCCAGTTCTCGAGAAAGCCCATGTCACGTTGTACTGGGATCGGTCTATCATTACTGACAGGACTATTGTCGCCAATAAGCCTGACATAGTAGTGATAGACCGATCAGCGCGCCGCGTAATGATAGTTGATGTTACCATCCCGCATGACGAGAACCTCGTGAAAGCTGAGAAAGAGAAACAAATAAAATATCTCGACTTGGCACACGAGGTTGTCGACATGTGGAATGTGAACTCGGCTATCATTGTGCCGATCGCCGTGAAGGCCAATGGCCAAGAGCCAAGAGCCTTGATGACCTTTCGAGGCTCTCTTTAGGCGGTTGGATCAAGGGCCTGATTCAGAAGGCAGTACTCCTCGACGGCTCGAATTGTGAGGAGGTTTCTGTCTCTGGAGCCCTAACCACCGGCAGCTTGCACCCTGGTCCCGATACCGGCGGACCACTATTTATTATATTTATAAATGTTTTTTTTATATTACTTTGTATAGAAATATTTAATAATGTAAATTATGTGTAAAGAAAATAAATAAACGATAAAAATAAAGATTTACTTGTGTTTATTTCATATTTATTTTAAAATAACTACTCAAAACAAAAGAATATTTAAAAAAATATAAATCCCGCAAATCCTGCGGGATTGATGACCTCAATCCCGCAGGCGTGTGGGATCGCGGTTTTGATGCGGGATTGGATTCCCTATTAGGTACAGTTGAACCAACTATTTGGTTTTTATTTTACATGTGTGGGTGAAGTCATAAAAACAAGCACTAAATAAAACGAGCGAGCTCGGTTTTTATTAGTGTGCGTATGGCACATCAATTACCATATACCAATACATATATAGTCATCATTAATTTATGTTACTGAAGGAGATGTGATATTTTGCATGATGTTACTATACCAACCTTGGCACAATGGCTATCGTCTTTGGTCAGTGAACGCGAGAAGCCGTAAGTTCAAACCATGTATGCAGCAATATATTATTTTTCTTTTTGCTTTCATTATTTTGTTAAAACATTCCTTAAAGTAGAATTTATAACGATTCGATACCGTTCATGGTTGTGTTATGAAGTTAGCAACGTTTGAGATAAACACAGAACTCTCAGGCCATTTTATTTTGACTGTTTATATAGTTGTTAGAAAATTCTGCCGACAATTTAAAATGTTGTTTTCGTAAATGTTGTGTTAGATATATTTTTTTTAAATTAGATATTACGTTGATATTATACCTACTTCAACTCAACTAAATCATCTCACCTTTCAATGTTTACCTTGAAATAAATAATTAATGTAACTGAAGTGCAATACCTACCATAGTTATAATAATATATTATCATAACTGAATTATAGTTTTTTTTTAATCATATGATGATTATGATAAAATTTACTTGGTCTAAAATTAACATGATCTAGCCTTTAGACAGATTTAAGAAAAGCCTTCGAATAACGTAAATAAAAATAGATTATTATTTTTGCTAATGTTAGTGTATATCTTGTTCATATGTTTAGTATAATTATAAGTCATATTAATTTGGTATATACTCATAAGTATTTTATATAAACATAGTGTATATAACCATCAGCACGCAATGTTCGCCACACGTACATGTGGCTGCAGTCGATCTGGGGTGCTGCTTCTCTCGAGTGTCCTCTGGATGTTCGTCGAAATGGTCGAGAATACGCTCTTGCAGACGAGTAGTCCGCACACTCGTCCATCTGTCCAAGGTCGCATTAGGAAGGAACGTCCCAGAGTCCCTCAGTCGCTGAGTTGCAGCCAGCATCGTCTTCAGCCAAAACGGTCATTAAACTCACAACAAGCTAACGCGACATTATCAAGACAGCGAGCCAGGGTCCTCATCATCTCCGTGTATTGTATGTTGGTATACCGGAAAGCCATCGCGCGCGGAAACAAACGTGTCACGGAAGTAAATAAAAGAACAACTACACTAGATCACTACTGGCGGATGACTAGCTTTTGTGCTTTTGATGTTAGATACTATTGTTATTCGGCGGTAGCGGCGGCGTGTGTGTCGGTATTTCGCATAAGCGTCAAAGAGGTTGCCGACAAACGCTTTATCTCTTTGCAATAAATTCTAAATTTCTTCAAATTAAATAATTTTATTTTGTAAAAATGCCTAAAAATTGTTTGTTAGTGTGTAGGGCTACTCTGATGACCAACTAAGTTTGCTCGTGCATTCAAATAAGCCTTACTCATTGGAGATAAAGTAGGAATTCCTTTAAGTTACCTATTTATTTGACGCACACTACTTTTAATGTAAAATGCATTGATATTATCTATGAGCAAACTACAAATAATATCGTGTGTTTTAGTAGCCTTTATTGCTCTGAGTTAAGGTTTCAATTTCCTTGAATTAATGATTGAATTAATTTGTCATGATACTGTGTTTCTAATTTAAGTTATTTAAAAGATTTTTCCGTCAAAATTTAACACCTATTTTTTATGACGGAAATCGATTCAGAAACCGATTCTAAGCCTTCTTAACTTTCAGGAATTGCGTTTATTCTGTTACACGTTGTATATTTATTGTAATAATAGCTATTATTATAAGTATTATAAATATTGTTTTTATCCACAGAGGAGAACCGTGCAGTTATGGGTCCGCCGATATGCGAGTTCTGGAGACGTAGAACATCTTCGACGTGGGCCAAAACCAAAGGCAAATTCATCGGCTAGACACCACGATATCGTGGCAAGGCACAAGGCCCTTCTTGTAAACCCGCGTAACAACAACAGCATATAATGTGTGCTTACAAACTGTGAGAAATCACCTACATTCTGCTGGATTACGTTGGAGCAAACCAGCGCGCACCTTTGCTGTCCACTACGTATCGACAGAACCGATTACAGTTTGCTAGGTCATACATCAATTTTGATTGGGAGAAGAATGTGGTGATAAAACGTTTAAGTCGGATAAGGACGGGCGTAAAGTAGTAATATATTCGCGAAAATGGTTAACAGCATGAGCAGAAGGTTACAAGAAGTAATAGATAACGAAGGCTTGCCGACTCATTATTAGTCGAATTTATTTCGATTAATAGACGAATATGAATCTTATTTTATGCAAATAATGTTCAAATTTGTTAGGCGAATGTGAACAAATACAAACCTTATCAATAATTAGGAGTTCATGTTGCCGTAATCCTCTTTTTAAAACCACAATGCGTATTATTGAAAGTACGGTGAAGTGATGTTATTGTTATGCGGTTAGAAGTTGTCATAATTTCTTACTATCTAACATGTTGTTGCATTCACTTCACCTCTAATGTTACTTTGATTCAATTTATATACTTACCTACTTTGACATAAAAATATAAAATTATTTACGACCATTCTTACCAACAAAAAAATGTGTCAAAAAACTGGTAAATAAAAGTGTTATACTCATCATCCATACACGTCTAGTATGGATAGCTATAACCTATGAATGTTTAAAACCAGTTTTCACTAAATCATTGTATCGGCCAGTTTTTTTTTTTTCTAACAAAAAGCCCACACCGAATTCAACCTTAAAAAAAACCAATGTAAGGTAGGAACAAATTGGAAGAAACGAGACGGATCATTTGCTAATGACCCGCTCATTGCAAGCAATACCAATGTTTATCTAAAAAAAAATCGAATGGGAAAAGGTAATTAAAGAAAACCAATGAAATATCATTGGTTTTCTTTAATTACCATTCTAGTTTTCTGTTTGAGTGATTTTATTGCCCACAAAATTAATTTTGATAAAAAACAAAAAGTAAAAAAACAGCAAAACAAAATTCCTCAGCTGGAATCGAACTCACGTCGTCGAGTTTAGATCAGTAGCTACCGTAGGCGCTTAAACCAATCAGTATGGTTCCTATGTTACATTGATATAAAATGTTGGGCTTCCATAGTTAACCCGTGTATGTAGAATACGTATACGCACACAATAATAATGAGCGGCTGTGTGAGCATTACTGGCTCGTACAAGTCGTACAATGACAGTTGCCTATGTATTAGTTTAGATCACGCATGTGATGTAAACTAATTAGCTTTGCCAACTGTACATTATAAAGGAAACCACGTGTGTGAGACCTTCTGTGTATGAGAAAGAACAAGATTTACATCGGTGAAAATCTTGTGCGACACGTACCCACGGCAGCACATGAAGCTGTACATTTACAGTATAACTTGGCCTCGCTTTGTATAGATTTCCTATACAATGAAAGATCCGCATAAACTGGTTTTGTAAAGCTTGATTAGCCGTCGTGCGTACATTAATGTATTGTAATTTAATGTTAATTTATTTGTTTTAAGTAGGTATTTATGCACCTTGTAGCCTGAAACATCTGCTCCATTTTATTTCTTAGGATATTTTATTGTCAATGTGCCCCTTTTTATAAATAAACTATTATTATTATTGTATTATTATTGTTATTGTAATGTGCGAAAATTTAAAACATTTTACCGACACATTTTCGCTCGTTTTTCCAATTTTATTAGTTGAAGATTTTCTATAAAGGGTAGAAAGTCAAGATGTTGTCATATCCCTGGTCATCATGTTACCCAAAAATTGTGCAATACGGCAATCGAACCCACTCTTGTGACAATAATAATGCAGTTGTATCAAATTGTTGCGGTCTTCAAAAGTTTAAAGTACTGTCAGTAGTGATACCGTCTTCTGCAAAGATCATTGAAGTATCAAAATCAGTTCTCATAACTTCTTGCGAAATGGGACCCAACAACCCTGTTGGGTTGTGTAGAAAACACAAATCTACTTCTGACCCTGAGTAATAATCACTTTGAAAATCATAGATCAGTCAAATCCAAATCAATCCAAATCAATCAATCCAAATCAATCAATTTAAATCCTGATCTACAAACTGAGAACTTGCTATCAAAAAACTGATTGGAAGTTGTCACAACAGAAGGCCAGTACTCATTTCACAACACAACACCTCCAGTCGTACTTACCCCCGTCGCATAAGGAGGCTACCGCCCATCCTTACCAACCGCCAGGCTAACGCAACAACACAACACAAACGCAATACACGAACCAATGGCGCGTGCCATCCTACCTGAGTGTGTGGTACCGGCACATGCTGGCTCCAGTCTGGGGACGCACGCCCGCGCTTCGCGGTGACCGCTCCATTACTGACGGGGCATTACCTCAGCATCGACGACAACGCTTCCTTCCATTGAGCAATGCTTAACGCTAAGGACGACTATTCCCGCATAATTCGATGCTTCCTCAAGTTCCGGAGAGCGGCCTTCGCGAATCAGTTTCACATGATTATTTACATTACCTATTCAAATTATGACGCGTACCTAACGCGTCATAATTTGAATAGGTAATATTAAATAAGGTTTGCCGTGATTAGAATGCAAGCTAATCAGTAATTTGGGGTAACTTGAATGTAACATTGCTCATTTGTCGTTAATTAAAGGAATCGATTATGGACGCTAGCAATTTTAATATTGGTAAATGAAAATAATGGACTTGAGATTACCTGTCTCATATTCTGGAACTTCAACACCTGCTATATGAAAAAGATGTGACGTATCGTATTGGCTTACCGCGCCTACAGACCTACGGAGGTTTTTTTTCTTAGGTAGGCTTCTATGACCTATGCATATGTCAAGTATCTGAAACCGTACTTATTCGAAGTTTGTCGTGTTGTTGCGAAGAATTTAGCTATATTAACAAATAAATTCAAATAAATTGCATTTTTTTAAATAGCAAAGTTTTATTTAACTCCTAAAAATCAAACAATCAACCAGTGATTGCGTCTGATGCAGCCATAGCGCAGTTACAGACCTAGTTTTGATTTTACATTCACAATAATAAAGTATCGCGTTTTCAGTCACATTCGATTTGACTTTGAACCGACCTTAGCCTGATGCGGTCGCAGAAACTATATTCAACGTTAGGCCCCTTTTTTTAGATCCTTCAGTAATATACACCATCGGCGTCGCTTATACCTTTGGATGTTTTTGTGGTCACAAGCCCAACTGCTGAGCATGAGCTCCTAAGTTCGAATCCAGGTCAGGCAGTGTTATTGGATTTTTCTATAAGGAATTTTTCAGTAGCAGCCACGGTTTCCGGATTTGTGACTTCAATCAACATAATAATTTATTATAACTCAAAGACTCAAACTCAATCATGCAAAATATGGGTGTATTATTAGATATAATCTGCCTAACCCTTCGAATAAAACAGGTGTCATGTTATGATAAGTACCTATCTATATGACGTGAATAATCGCACTGACACAATCAAAGCATTTGATGATTGTTCGTATTTTGACTGCTTTGCAACATGGCTGACTGCTCGGTGGCCCAGTCAGTTTGGTTGGTGCAGCAGCTAGCCGTTAAGGATCGAAGATACGAACCAACGGACATAGGTTCAATCGCACATAATAACTTTTAGTGAGTCTCTCTGCTTCTACTGACTCTTTTACGAGTTTTACGTGAACTGGACCTATCGTGGTTATGTATTAGCTACAATACAACTTCGTGTCGTGTATACATCGTAAGTACAAGTTCAGCGAGCATTAGTACCACAGAACATTATGATACATAGCTGTAATCAAGTGTAATAAACACGTAATGATTACATCGGTGCACTCGATTTACTTGTGGAGTTGCGGCTAGCTCTTCGTCGAACAGTGTTATGTCGCTTTAGTAATCGGCGCCCATTGAAAATGTATTCAAACCTATTATTGCTTTTCCTTCCTGCTTTGAATGTAACATAATGACGGCGTAGACCGTAACGTACCTAATGTCTAAGTTTTACATTGTAGGTAAACTTCAAAAACACAAAAAAGTGAAAAATAACTTAAGCTTCAGAAGTCGGTGGACTTTTGTTTGTTTGATTTAGTTTTCTTGTCACCGACTTCTGAAGCTAAAGTTATTTTTCACATTTTTGTGTTTTTGAAGTCGGTTTTATTTTTTTTTTAAAGTATTTTTCCATTTTTAGTAAACTTATTACAACTAAAAATGGAAAATTAAAAAATACTGAATACATCTGCGTAACCCTTTCGAGTGTACAGGCGTGATGTCATGTTTTGTGATTGCGTAAACAATGCATATATTTTATGCGATAGCAGCAATCGCTGTTGATCTGCTGTCATTTTTTGAAGAGTTCCGTTGTTTGTCTCCGAAACTCATCATCAGATCTATATGAAATTTAAATGGGACCATTTCGGAATAAACTCCTTTCGAACAAAAAAAAAGACGGACTTGGTAAAACTTATATTTAATAACATCTAAAGATAACTTTTATTAGATAAATACTAAATACATTTATAATTTAAAATAACACTAACTTAACAATAAACTTATAAATGGCGTCAAAAAAGGTCCTCCTCAACGCTGTCAACTGGTAATGTTCCCAAGAGACTGGCGGCGTTGGCACGTTGTATGTATTATTAATTTTATTTTATTGTATCTTTTACGCCAAGGTAAAAGCGAGCCCTTGGGTCACGGGTCCCAAGTGTCAACTAAGCGTTGGATAGTAAGTAAAGCTTTTTCATTAGATCCGTAAACTCGTTTTTTTTTCTTTTGCCGGTATGTTATCTCTGACTATGACTTATATAAATGATATAATGGGGATGGCAACTGTGAAACTAATGGCGCTGGCGTAGCTAATTCTCTGCTTTGTCATTGGTTGAAAATCTGGTAATATCATTTTATATTTCAAGATAGCTTGACATCCTTAGTCAGATTGAGACCTAGCCATGGTTGCGCCATTTACATTTAGCTTTTAACGGGCTTCCCCATAACATAAAGTATTTCATTCTAATTAATTGAACGAAAAAAAAAAATATATATACATTTTAGTTTAGTTTCAGGACGAAAATAATTATGTCGCCTTCCATACTATTTCGTGGTAAAAACAAAATTTTTAGCATGATATTTTGGGTTTGTCTCTTTCTTCTTAATACTCACTGAGAGAGAATATACCAAAAATATTTTTTTATCTACTACTACGTTGGTAACATTGCTCTTATGTCAATCAATCAAATTCAAATTTCAAAACAAGCGTTTGAAAACATAACGTAACGTTGTTTACAAAGCTGTGCCATTTATTTTTTTAAATAAAGTTTAAACATGACTGAGTTCAAGACACCTATCAAAAACAAAAACAATATTACCGATAAAATCACAATACCTCCGTCACCGTTTTTAAACAGACTTGGGTATGGAACAGGTAAAAATAACATGTTTTATACGTTACTTCTCCACGTGGTCAAAACTTATGTTACATACGGGTTTGTCTGTAATTTCTAGGTGTAAGTGTGATGCAACTAGTAAGATCTCCACGTGCGGGAAAAATTCGATCGCCATGGGCTCTCAAAATGCTGAACAAACGCGTGAAACCGAACAAAGTGTACACCGACCGTATAAAGGTCGAAGCGAATCTTCTGCAGCGCATGTCACACCCTAACATCGTCGGATTCCGTGCGTTCAGCAAGGAGAAGATTCTGTACCTAGGGATGGAGGCCTGTGACCTATCACTAGGTGATATGATTGAAAAAAGAATTGAAGATGACGGTGAACCATTCTTGCCAAAGCAAATATTGAAAGTAAGTCATTAAACTATTGAAAAGTTTATAAAACTACTAATTTAGATCATAATATTGTAGATTATAGCTCATTATTATTTTAATTAATTACTAACATTATTATTAAGTGTACCTACTAACAAAATTATGGATCATTCATTGTGTCTGAAATAAATGAATTGAATTATAATTGCGCCTATAAATTTTAGGATTTCATCAGAATCAAGGAAATAAAAGTAGCATTAACACGAAATTCATGTTTATCTAGTTACCACTGGGCGTGGCAAAACATTAAGTATTTATTTGTTATTTGTAACTGACTTTTGTGTATACACTCACTTTATTATATCTTATATAATAAATGAACCCATTTATGCATTATGTAACAAGGCATACCTTTTTGCATGTTAGTAAATACTACTTAATCCATACTACAGGTAGCAGCAAACATATCCAGTGCACTGGACTACCTTCATACAAAGATGCAGATCCTGCACGGAGACATGAAGTCCTACAACATCCTTGTGAATGGGGACTTTGTGGTCTGCAAGCTATGTGACTTTGGAGTCACTTTGCCTCTTGACGAGAATGGTGTGTTTGACAAGAGGAAGGCTAGCAGGAAAGCTGTGTATTTCGGTGAGTTAGTTACATAACTAATATTTTTTAACTTGGATTAAAACTTCAAATAGTCTTGTGGGGAGGCCTTTGTCCAACAGTTGATGATGCTGTGTAAGTATTGATTAGACAAATTGGAATGTTTTCGTACACCTAAGATCAAAAATAAATAGATGCAACGCATTTGGACTAGAATATCTATCATAATAGTGAGGTCATAATGAAGGTACAGACAGACCATGGAACTGAACTACTAGCTCTAGTCTAGTTTAGACAAAGTGATTATGAGAATTTTCCATTTGGTAGAGGTATTATATTGAGGTGTATGTACTTAGTAAGTAAGATCTATGTTATAAGATATATTGTATTAGCATAAGATGGGCAGTAATAAATGGTAACCGATCGGCTCCAGTCGTTTCAATAATAACACTAGTTCCCTACATGGCGACCCTGCCATTCGGGGCGCGTGACGCGTTAGTACTATAGTGTTACGGCTCCAAACAGACAAAAAAAAAATGTAAAGAAAAATTACGGTGCAATAATATTTCAATATGTAAAATCCGAGTTGACCAGTTGACACAATAATAAATTATGTGTCGATCAAACGTAGAAAAGGAGACGGTTTTTTTAAACCAGAATGCTGCAGGATCAAACAATGGACATGTCGAAGAGATGAAGATGCACATGTCGAATATTAGCATTGTGCTGCTAGTAATTTGTATACTACTGGGTCTCGGCGCTATTTATTTTGTGTACAAACAGTACAAGAAGTGCCACCATTCATGGATCACAGACCAAATAGTACAACATAACTTCCGGCGATCAATCAACCGTACCAGAGGTAGCCGAGGAGACGAACGAGAGGTCCATGTCCCGATGAAATAGGAGGCAACAGCACAAGAATGCAGAAGAACAAGTGTGAAGAGCAGTGGTAACTTTGTGAGTGATTTGTGCGATTTCAACATACAAAAGTGCATAATGTGTGATAGTGATATTATACTCGTAGAGTGGATTCTTCACAGAATTATGGATTTTAAAGTTTAAAGACTATAAAGTTTATTATAAAAAGTACTACCTAGGAAAAAGGTGAAACTATAACTCACCTTCTGAATTTTGTTTACTAATGTAGTTAAGTCGTGTACTACGTGTATCATGTTACGCCTGTATCCCCTACTACCGTAACTCACCGTGAGAATGTGGTATGTATATTAAATATTAATTCATTGATTGCGAGGGAATGGAAGATGAACTAATTAAATGTTTAGATGAACTTACATTAATAAGAAAATATCTAGTTAAGAAAGGAAAATCGCGTTTCAAGGGTAATGTTATAAAAAATAAATTATCAGAGACAGACATAATATTTGATAAAAGTACAACATTAATTAAAATATTGAGTACTAAGGAAGGAATTAAATCGGAAGCTTTAGCACGATGTATTGTATAACGGGCTGGTGTCCGCAACTCCACGTCAAAGCGCGTATTTTGCGTGCAGGTGGGAAATTAATTTGATCCACCCTAAGTCCCCGAGAAAGGCCAGCAGCGCCTTGATGTTGCTGACAATCTCGCGGAGAGTACCTGAGTTACCGAAGTACTTTGCCCTGTATGTTGCAACCACTGGGCAATGCAGAAGCACGTGGGCTGCTGTTTCGTCTTCCTCCATGCAGGCTCGGCATAGGGGGCTGTCTGTGACTCCTATGACAAAGAGGTAATTATTAAAAGAGCGTAATATGCTCAACGTAAATGAGGCTAAAACTAAAAAGGTGCAAGAATTTTTAAACTACACAAGTCTCGATCAGCTAGTCACGATGCCGACTCATTTCACAGATACAAGTGAAACTCTGATTGACCTACTATGCACAGACCTAAGGCCTAGGTATACGACAGTGGAATCCTTGGCTTCAATTACTGGCCACTCCATTTTAGTCGGCGAATTTCATGTGAAGCGGGACAAGTTTGTACCATACATAACCAGATTTAGGCCAATTAAAGACATATGTATGGATAGTTTCTACTCGGATTTGACACAATCAAACATTGAGCGTGTTTCTGAACTTACCGATATTAATGACATGGTTGATACTTTTAACCACTGCATAATATCTTTATTTGATGTCCACGCACCATTAAAAACCTGCACTATTAAGGAATTATCATATCCTTGGATTACGGACAATATTAAATTTATGATGCAGTTACGAGACAATGCACTAGGCAAGTATAGGTTCACTAAATCAGAACAAAAAAAAAATACTACAAACAGTTAAAATCCTTAGTTGAAAGTTCCTTGTATTATGAAAAAATCGCATACTTCAAACACAATATAAATAATAAAATTAAAGATCCAAAATTACTATGGAAGAACATTAAATCCACGTTTGCACCCTCTAAGCAAAGACAAGACCTTCCCTCACATTTCAGAAACCCAGACCTTATAAATAACACTTTTTTGACTGTCCCTGGAAAACCAGTAGCTAGCACTTCGCTTATATCATTTTATGAGACCAACAGATATAGTGAAGCAACTTTCACACTTGCTCCGGTAGACCAAAATGATGTCTCCAGCATAATCTCTGACCTAAAGTCAAATGCTGAAGGCCTTGAGTATGCTTACCCTTACTTTGCCGTACACTTTAGCAACTATCACTGATATGATTAATTGCTCCATATGGACAGCTAAGTTTCCCTACCAATGGAAAATTGCAACAGTTAGACCTCTACCCAAGAATCCAAACCCTATAGAGGTTAAAGACTTGCGGCCTATCAGTATTCTGCCCTGTCTTGCAAAGGTCATGGAGAGGGTAGTATGCCGACAATTAACCAAGTTTTTAGAAGAGAATGTTGTAGAGAAGAAGTGTTACCTGACCTACAATCTGGATTCAGGAAACAGCGCGGTACTTCTACGGCGTTGCTTGACGTGACCGATAATATTTTGTCTGCCCAATATAAGGGCACTGTGTACACTTATGGTGCTACTTGATTTTTCCCGTGCATTTGATTGCATAAATATCTCACTGTTATTGTCTAAGTTAAAATATTACGGTTTTGACAACAATGCAATCCAGTGGTTCCATAACTACCTCGGTAACAGAAAACAACTCGTGGAATTACGTTTGGCGGACGGTACTACCCTGACTTCGGCCCTTACTTCTATAGAAAGAGGTGTTCCTCAGGGATCAATCTTAGGTCCGATTATTTTTATTTTATATTGTGCAGACATAATAAAGTGTCTGCAGAAATGCAAATATCACATTTATGCTGACGATGTGCAATTGTATTTGTCCTTTAAGCCTGACGATATTGACTCAGCTATTAAAGACCTAAATGACGACCTGGAAAGAATCGCCACCTAGTCAGATGACAATTGTTTAGCCTTAAATCCGTTGAAAACTAAGTATATGTTGTTTGGTACGAGGCAACAAGTTAAAAAAGCTACCTTTAAGCCTTAATTTGACTCTAATGGTGAGCCTATTGACCGAGTTAATGAGGCGCGCAATCTAGGGTCGTTTATGAACAGCAGCCTTAGATTTGAGAAACACGTCGCTAACTCTGTGAAAAATTGTTTTTACCGCCTGAAACTGCTTTACAAAATGAGGCCTTACCTGTCCGAAAAGCTTCGCGAACAGTTAGTCGAAACCCTTGTACTATCTAAACTAAATTACGCTGATACGGTTTACGGCCCACGTTTGCTGGTTCGTACGGATAGCCTTATACAAAGAGTCCAAAATGCATGTGCTCGATTCTGTTACTCGGTTCCCCCTAGAAGCCATGTCACCCCTTATCTGAACAAACACTGTATGCTCAAAATGAAGTCGAGGCGAAAGTTACACCTAGCGTGTCTTCTTTTTGGTGTTATTAGGACTACGAAGCCGAAGTATCTGTACGACAAGTTAAGTTGGATGGCTAGTAGACGGGAGTGCGCAGCAATTATTGACAGTCTCATAGGACAGCAGCTTTCAGAGGTAGTTTCCGATCCACCCCCACC
Source organism: Noctua fimbriata (assembly GCA_905163415.1). Lineage (NCBI taxonomy): Eukaryota > Metazoa > Arthropoda > Insecta > Lepidoptera > Noctuidae > Noctua > Noctua fimbriata. The sequence continues at coordinate 18,745,265 of LR990930.1, read as the reverse complement.
ATTACGGGTATTGGGCACCATACACACGTTCAGAACACGACTGCGGTAGTATTTGTTAGCAGCACAGCAGAGGTTGGATATGGTCGCAGTTAATGTTTCATTGATATAATTATATAAACGCTCAGCAATTTGCAGCGCTTGTTTGCGAGTGCACCGTGCACGTACCTACCTGTATGTACGTCTGTTGCTTAGAATTTGTCTGATTACCACAAGTTTTTGGCTTTTTTCATTTTTTTTTTATTGTGCAACCCAAAAAAAAAATTTTTTACACTGACTCACCACTCTCATCACTTTCTTTCCTCAGCTAGCTTATTCTTATTTTATGTCTGTATTTGTGTATTGTTACCAGTGTCACATTCTAACATACTAAATACTTATTACTTACATTTTTAATTTTTTTTTTAAATTATCAAACCTCGTAAATACACATTTCATTATTTACTCGTTATCTATTTATTTGTATTATATATTTATTTTATATGTATAAGTATACATATTATGTTTGAAACTGTTGTTCCGTCACTTAACCCCCAAAGGTTCATTGGAAGACCAGCGTCAGACAGCATCACCTGTCTGGCATGAATGCTGAAATGGACCTTTTTGGCGCAGCCGGGAGGCACACAGCACATGTATTTTCTTTTTTTTTTTAATTTGTTTTTTTTTGTTTCTTTTTTTTTTGTTTCTTTTTTCTTTCTTTATTCTGTGTGTTTGATGAACTGACGTCAAATAAACTTTATTCTTTCTTCTTTCTTTCTTTCTTTCACCTGTGGTCCGAGCAGGAGGCATCCTTAGAGTCCTGCCAGCCGGTGATGATGGAAGCTGCGCCCTCCGTTGCCAGAGTGAGGTCGATGATTGTTTTGGACGCTGCGCCCTCCGTTGCCAGAGTGAGGTCTGTGATTGTTTTGGACGCTGCGCCCTCCGTTGCCAGAGTGAGGTCTATGAATGTTTGGATACGTCTGTTTACGAAGGTTGGTTCAGTAGGGTTAAGTTAGTTGTAAATAAATAATCTACAAGAGCCTTACCCCTTGCGTTTTGCGTGTAAATGCCCCACAGAGGATGATGAGCATTTGCGTCGGCGCCTATGACAACCTCCAGCCCTGTGCTCTCGCAGTATGTCACGAGGCGGGCGAGGTCATGCGGGGGCGGCTCCTCTGCCTCGGGCATGTAAGCGGAGACGAAGACCACAGCTGCTTCCGTGTCCCCACGCTGTATCAGTAGCCTAGCTGCTGAGATATCCCTGCAACAGAAATCTGTTAGTGGATGTGTTTTTATATTATTTGTGGTATAAATGCACGATCTTGGCTTTTCGTGATCTGTACTAACTAGGAGCTTACCCCCAAGATTGGAGAGACCTTTTATTCGGCCACCCCTAATCCACGGCTCTTGGATCAGGGCAATGGCCGTATGTTGGACCTCCAGCCACTTCCGCAGCTGAGCCGTCGCGGTTTGGCTGTGGTGGAGGTTGGCCTGCAGGACTTTACAGGTCCACGGAGGGGACGCCATCGCTGGACGTTCCTTCCTCGTCACCTTCAAGCCGCAGCCCGGCAAATAGGTCGCCCGCGTCGAAACCGACCCCCTCAAGGTCAGAGGCTGAGGTCAGGGTACTGTCGTCGAGCTCCCCACCCGAGGGGTCGGCGCCCAAACTGGCGATGGCAGGGGCGGCGCTGCTACTGCAGGCTCAACCGCGGGTGCCGCCGCGGCGTTTGTTGTGGAGGGAGTTGCCTCCTCCTCCCGTGTCACGGCTCTGGTTTCAGCGGCCGGATATCCCTGAGGTACGTCGACAAATCTGCCGTTCGGACCCTGGAATTTTACGTACACCGTCCCTACACCAAAAGGGGAGACGGCGTTCGGCTTTTATCAGGGCCGGAATTTGGTCCTCAGAGACCCCGACCACCACATACCACGCGTCGGCCTGTTTATTGGCACCCAGCAATACCCATCCCCTGACGTCTATCCAGGGGTTCTGGTAGCACAGAGCACGCCCAATGTTGGACGGCTCTGCGAAGATTCCCTGCTCGTCGGGGATGAGTATCCCACACCTTATTCGACGCTGGATCTCCGTCTGCCTCCTGATCACTAGCGATGCGCCAATGGTTGGAGCCAGCTCGGAGACCAGAGTCCCTAGCCACGCTAAGGTATGGTCGCTGCCGCACCACAGTTTGAGGGCCCCGCCACTGAACACCGGCTTTGCTCTGAAGGTCGGTGCAGGTGAGGCCTGTATGGGTGAAGAGGCCTCGGCGAGTATCCTCCTCTGGATTGCCGCGAGAACCTGGTTCGACGCCTCCCTGCTGATTAGCCCCGTACGTCCGCAGGTGACTGCGACGTCGAGGTCGGAGCTGGCAGCTTGGGCGTAGCTTTGGTTAGCGTCCCGTTTGGATTTATCAAGACACGGCCGCTTCCGCTCTCCTCGAGGTGATGAGGTCTCGTTGAGAGCCCGCTTGGCCGCGGCCTGATCCTTCCGAACGGGTCGCTGTATTTTTATGGAGGCTCGTCTCTTCGCGCCGGCTGGCTGCTGGTTGGCTTGGCCCTGGTCGGCTGGTGCCGGCCTCTGCCTGCGACCGCATACCTGCGGAGAAGTTGACATTAGCGTTGGTCGGTATTACCCGACCCTCGGCATTAGCCTGTTTGTTTTGTGGAGACTTACGCTTCCACTGTATCTGAAGCCGCTGCTTCTTGGACGGCCTGTACTTCCTCTTCGTCTTCGGAGCTGAAGAGGTCGGAGCAGCTTGCGCTGACGAGTCAGCGCGGTAGCTTGGTATTGCCGGAGTATGTTCCTCCTTCCTGCGTATGTGCCTGCTCCTCTGCACCTGCCAGGCGAGCGGTAACGCGTCACCTGTGGTGCATGTCTCCACCGGTTGACCAGTAACGGCCAGCTGGGGGGGAGCGGCTTGTGTGACGATGGGCGGAGGAGGATGTATTAGCGGAGCCCGGCCTCCGGAGTGAACCGTCGTGGGGGGCTCTGCGCCTGAAAGAGAGGAAGGAGCGGTGCTGGTCCCGAGCAGCGCCGGTGTCCTTCGTTTGTTACGGGACTTGGTTTTGGTCTTGGCAGCGGTTCTCGCCACTGCCGGACCGGTACCCGCACTGGAGCTCGCTGCCTTAGCAGCAGAGCATCCGGGGGCTAGAAAGGTGCTGCAAGTACCCCCCTTGGGAGTATCCTTGGCTTTCGCCTCCATTCCGGTGTGTGTGTGTGCAGTGTGCCTGTGAGTGTGTGGGGGGGGTGTATGTGTGTGTGTGGGGGGGGGTATGTGTGTGTGGGGGGTGTATGTGTGTGTGGGGGGGGGTATGTGTGTGTGGGGGGTGTATGTGTGGTTGTTAGGTGTGTGTGTGTGTGTGTGGTATCAGATGGGCTTGAGTTGTCCATGTCTGTGTATGTAGAGCTTCATCTCTCCGGCTTCCCACCCTCCGTGGAGCCCGTACCTGGGAACGTCTTGCTACAAACTAGTTCGAACGTTAGGATTACCATCGAGATATAGGGGCGTGAGGCTGACTAAGGCCCGTATTAATAAACGTCCCTCAACAACGTACTCTAGTACGTTATCATTTGATACGCCATTATGACGTCATCAGCACCTCAAGATTATTGCTAATTAATAGACACTTAAATACAATATCTCAGTAACCTCCTCAACTAGCTGTACTTGATGACTTGATCTCGGGAACGATGACGTCACATTGACCGAAGTTTTGAATGATACTTGTCGCATTTCGTTATTGCTATGTCAAAAGATGTAAACTTTTAGATTGAAATACTTTTATTTCATTAAATCTTTAATGAATAGCGTTAATACACGTTATAAAGTTGGTTGCTACCCAAGAAAGCGTTAAATTGTTAAAAAGGTTGTGTATTTATTTCCCAAAACGACAAAATTGTTTACTACTTAACTCAGTTAGTATAAACAACATAACGCAATGTGTGTGTGTGAATGTGTGTGCGTGGGAGTGTATGTGTAGCGTCAGTGTCAAAAAAAAGGAACGCAAAACATAATCTGTTTGTTTACCAGCTTGAATATCTCGATTTTGTAAAAATTTTTAAAATGGAAAATCGGAAAGGCAAAAAAAAACGGAAAATCGAATCGAATCGTTTGATACTCTGGTTATGATATTTGAAGCCCTAAGTTGTGATAAATGTATTAGGTCACCACAAACAAGCTGAAATGTAAATATGTAAAGTACATAAGGTACATCATCCTACGAATTAATGGATTTCCGTTCGGGTGCTTACTTAAAATATTACATACTAACCTGAAATAATGCTGTTGCATAAAACCTTAAAGTTAAAAGTACGGCTATTTCCGTGGAAATTGGAAAACCTATGTTATTATATTGTATGAATTTTTGACGAAACACTGACTCTTGAACAAATCTGAATTGTTTTTTTTAATTTTCTCTAGGTAACACAAAAAGATTTGAAGCATCGCTTATATAAACTTTTGGCGAACGAAATCGCAAAGCCACAAAATATCGTCATAGTAGTCTATTTCATAGTAATAATTAATATCACACAAAATATTTTCAAACTCTATGTTTCGCGCCACGCTAATCGCACCTCAAGTCACGGACTATCTGCACTCACGATATAGCATCTCGAGGACCCGTACTCGTTGTATACTTAAGGGTCGAGTTTCGTTTATTAATCAGTCCATCACTCAGTTGATGACGTAAACCTAATCCGCAACTTGAGAACATAAATAATCACGTTTATTAATACGATCAGGATCTCAACATTCATATCAAGTGCGGTCTCTTGGGCTGAGTAACGTTTATTAATACGGACCTTACAGTGCGACATCGGGTGCTTGATCGGGTTGGCATAGAGGACTTAACGCCCGTCCCTTCTGAACTGATCAACCCTCACTTTCACCGTCAGCATGACCTTCACCCACCGCATCGGCCGTCCAAGGACGCCCTCCGCGGACCTCCCGCCCCTCGCCGTGGCCCTCTGACGGGACACTATGGCCATTTCCCTACCCCTGGCTATTGGGTAGGGCCACCGTTTCGCTTGAAATCCAGACCAAAGAGGACGTGTTGCCTCACGGACGCATTACCACCAGCGCCGCTCGGCTCAACCTCCCAGGACTCCTTCATCCCCGCTTACGGCGCTCGACTGCGCAGGTGACCAGATTACCTACTCGTCGCCAGCTGGGTTTAGTGACGGCCGAGCCCACAACCACTCGGTCACAGAGGGTCATGGTTAGGTTGAAGAACGCCTGGTGGTTTCTGTTGCGTCTATTTCTTACGGAATTAGACCAATAACAGGGCGGCAACCACGTGAAGGTGAACCCACCAGACTTGCCTTGAGGATCTACACGACTGTAGCGCTCACCCTCAAGACCTCGCCACCTTACCACTTCTGAGGGAAGCAGTAAGGTAGGCCTGCATCTATACTACCAAGCAAAGCGAAAGCAAAGCAAAGCCCCGTAGATTGTAGAGTTGGTAGAGGTAGCCCGGCCAGTGGTACCATATAAGTTTTTTTCACTTTGCTTGATTAGTTTACGAGTTTGCTCCTTGACTACGTAATTTTAATCCTTTGCTTAGGTTGATGCCATGATGATATCATAATAACTTCTAGTTACAATTTAAAATTTATACATAGGTATGCTAGAATTTGTTTGGGATATCACAACTAAAAAAGATGTTTTATTGTCAAAGCGGCTTATTCCACTTTTCCCCGTTGGATGATCCCCATTGATGGGGATTAGTGAACTTTTTGTTCACTATTCCCCGTTGACCCAAAATTTTTATTTAATGGGGATAAGTGAACTAAAAAGTTCAATAATCCCCATTAGGTAGGTACGTTAAAAAAATAAAATATATGAATCATGTTACATTTATTAATTAAAAATATAACTTTCTTATACCTAATAAAGTCACAGATTGTTACAATCATTAATTTAAAATTGTAGCATGAAAATATTTCTTTCTTATACCTTGTAAAATCAAAGATTACAATCACTTAAGTTTTTCTAATTAGGTACGTTAAATAAAAACAATATAAAAATAAAATATATGAGTCATGTACTTTTATTTTTATAAGGTAAGAACAAAATTTTAAATTACCTACATACCTACTTTACGATTTTATTAGAACGAAAAACAGATTGTTGCCCCAACGAAATTGTTCTAACGATGTTTGGGAATAAGACCTTATATCTATCTATCTAATAAGATACACAATACTGTAAAAGATGCTCATTTTCTAGAGGCGCGCGCGCAAGGCGGTGGCGGAGCGGGGTGCGAGTTAGCTCGTATGTGATTGGTCGACCCATCTTTTGTTTTTGTTTCGTAGTCGTTAAGGGTTAGTAGTGTGTAGTGTAGTTCAAGCGTGCAGTTCTTATCAGTTCGCAGTTATTAGTTTAATATAGGAATAAATAAAGGAAATGGCTGGTAATTCAACTGACGTTTGTTTAGAGTACGTTAAAAAAGGTAAAGCTACCATACTTCTCCGGGCCGGACATCAATACAGTAAAAAATGCAAATATAAAAATGGTGGAGTTTTGTGGGAGTGATTTTACTAGGTATAAGAAAGTTATATTTTTTATTTTAAATTAATAATTGTACAATCTGTGATTTTATTAGGTATAAGAAAGTTATATTTTTAATTAATAAATGTAACATGATTCATATATTTTATTTTTTTAACGTACCTACCTAATGGGGATTATTGAACTTTTTAGTTCACTTATCCCCATTAAATAAAAATTTTGGGTCAACGGGGAATAGTGAACAAAAAGTTCACTAATCCCCATCAATGGGGATCATCCAACGGGGAAAAGTGGAATAAGCCGTCAAAGCATTGTAGTGTACAATCCCAATCTAACCAATGACTTGGTAAAAACTGTATTGTAAGTTTTAATATAATTGTTTAAAAAATAATGTTCACCAGATAGTGAATAATCATTATTTTTTAAATAATTCTCATTGTTCTGTAAAAAAATATCTTCATTTAAGTTCAACAACTGTAACGTCAATACTGTGGTTTTATATAAGAATGATGAAGCCAAACAAGAATTGTTTTAATTCCTGTCATTTTAATTGTTTAATTACCTTTTTATAATCAATTGAATGTGTTGAATTGCTCATATTATAAGAACAATTATACAGGGTATAAACAGACCCTTCACACAGCCGTCAACCAAGCATTCTGTACATCAAACTAAGTAACTTTACGCAAAAATTATTGCTGTGAATCGACTTTTTTTTTCTGGGGTGAAAAATAACGTTTTACGGTAGGACTCGATGGAAAGCACTCAAAGCATTGTGCTGATGGATGAAATAGTACGGGGGTCGTGGAGGTGTGTAAAGTAAAAATTTTACATTAAAAACATTTATTTAAAAAAAAAACTTGTGAAAAAGTTGGAACTTTGACCCCCAATATCTCCGTAACTAGAAGGTTCCCAGGTATGATCTAGAAGAAACAAATTATCGCAAAGACGGGGAGAACAAGTGCCTTTCGGATATGTTAAGGGTCTGTTTACAGTTTTACACCCTTTATTATTGATTGGAACATCCAATGGAATATTTTAACCACTAAAAAGCAAAGTCTATTATCATATTTAATGGGTGACTTTGATACATAATTATTTACTAAACAGACAGCCCTACTGGCAGCAGTGGCAGATAATATAGTGAATAGCACAGCAGCTCAAAAATGTTTCCACATTAAAAAGGCACTTTGACTTGCAGAATTTAATGTTTATCTTCATATCCTTTTTCATGATATCAGGCACAGAAGCATGGAGTGCCCCTGAAGTGATCCACGGTGGAGAGATATCCAGCAAGACAGACATATGGCCACTGGGCCTCACTCTGTGGGAGATGATGGCCCTCATGCCTCCTCACATGCTGACTGATGATGACTCCATGGAGGACAGTGTGCAGTGTCTGGATCATGGTTTGGACAGCATTGGGGATTACTTCTCTGATATATATGGTGAGTTCTAAAACTTTCTTGCTTCCAGATGTGAAGCTGTTTTTAGTAGAAACTGTTATTTTGTTGTCAAGTAAAATGTTTAGTTGGTTTAGAGCTCAGTACGCACACAGCTATGTAGATTGATTGACAGGAAGATTATAATTCATCTGTTGTTTTTGAATTTTTCCCAGTTGGTACTAAATACCAAGCCTGTTATCTGATCTGCAGGCAAACTCCAATTCACCAGACAAAATCTTTGAATACTATGAAAAAATAAATTATTCGTTGATTCTCAGGCACCCGGCCGTCAGTACCAGTAAACATATCAGAGAAGCAGTACGCGCACCCGCTAGCCCTGTTCTACTGCTGCACGGAGACCATGCCAACTATGCGACCAACCGCACAGCATCTGTGCGTCGCCGCGCAAGATATGTTGGAGCAATGTGATAAGACAGGCTGATAACTTGTTTGTGTATTATCACTCCGATACATTCACATAAGATTCTATTGTTTCATGTAGATAAAGATTTGAAATACTGGAAAAAGGTGACTGAGAAAAGTAGATATTCCAACATGTATTTGTGTGAACGTTTCGCGAGTGCATAAGATTGCCTCCATATTCTCAGTAGTTGATGTCTAATAAAAAGTCCTTGAGTTTCCTAGAGCTGCGCCGACAGTTGAGGTTTTCTAAAAACCACTGAGAATATGAGTTGATGTGTAGATATCTACCATTGGGAAGGTAAAATTACTCATGTGTATTTTACTTGGTGTTTTTTGTAGTAATTACAATTATGATGAATTTATAACTATGTGTAGAATAAGTTAATGGACTGAATCGTAATATCTGACATGTGCTTGACTATTCTGTAAGTAACAGGATATTTTCGTAGATACAGTACTTATTCTTTATTTCAGTATGTCATTTTAATTAGTTATGAGAATATAATATTTTATTCTTCAATGCATTTTGTCTGGTAAAAAAAAAATAACACATTTTGTAAGTAAAACGTTATATTAAAAAAACAACTGTACTATTCATATAACATAACAACAATGTTGAAACTTATTGTAAACCGGCACGTATTATGCTATGTATTAATACAATGTTTATTAACTAAGTTAAATAATTGTTTATTTGGTGGAGTAACCTTAAAACCTTTTAATTTAAATAATTGACCATTTTATGGAACTATGACGTGTTGCTACAGAAACTTACTATGGGCAAAAATAAGATTTTGAGGAAAGATCTAGAATATTGTCCAATTTTAAAACGATTTCACCTCCATAAAGTTAATGATATTGCGCTATTGAAAATTCTTTTTGTCCTTATACCAAGATTAAATTCATCTTTACTAATTCATAGTTACAAATACTGTTCTAAAGGCGCAATAACATGGAGCATTCAATTATTGCTTGTTGAAAGCAATAACTGGCAACAATATTATAGGAAGCCCCATCCGACGTTGTTTTGACAGTGACATTCAAAATATGTCTATTTATTGACCAACAAGCAATAAAATATTGCTCCATGCAAATATGACATCAATCAAAACACTTCATGAGATTCCATACTGAGATATCGCCCAAAACATTGATACAATTTAAAATACAAATTGAGCGATGACTACAAGTCGTGTATGATACAAATAATTAAATAAATACTTCGCTTATCCTACTCTACAACAATACAACAGTTACCCTATCAACTAGTTGTGTATGTGATTGTATGAAAAATACATTTTTTTCGACTCTTAAGATACAGTGATTAAGATGAATCGCGGTCATGTAGTTTTGGTGATAGATTCATAAAATTCTGGGAGTTGAAAATCCTATTTAAAATCATCTATGAATGTAGTTATCTAAAATAAGTATTCGATTCCCAATGACCGCGACAAAGTTGACTAGTGTAAAATTAAAACATGTTTACATATTATCGCTTATTGACTAAATCAGCACCAACGATAAAATCAATTTTTATTTAAAACTTCTTCAGTGTAAGCGGTAGCAATACAATCATTTCTCGCAGGTTGTTCAGGACTTTTTTAATGAGGAATTTTTTTTCTTTGAGAAATACTATGTGAGTGTATAGAAAGTAAATATTGAACTTAATTTTAGAGGCTTACAAAATGCTATACATTCTATTTACAGTTTTAATAAATAATGTACATGCCATTGCTATTTAAAAATATTGAGAATTTTGTTTAGGTTTCTATGATTATTTTTTTGTTGAGACTTGCTACCGTTTACATAGTGTCAATAATATATATTCAGTATTGAGTGAGGTATTGCGTAAGGCGAGTGGGTAAAGCTATACAAGTATGGCTGCGAGTACATCATACAAAATAGTCGGTTAGTAACTATAGTTAGGAATACGAGATTGTATGCAGATCGATTACCACAGGAGATTTATAACAAATGCAGTGTGTTAGTTGGGTGCGCCTATTTGCTTACATGTCGTTTTTTTTTATTTAAATCAAAATACCTGCCACATACTTGCTAAATTTTTTTCTCATTTGGTACCTACGTGATAAAGAACAAATATTAATTTGACGATTAAAGTAGTTGACGGAAGTGTTCACCTTTCATGTTTTTACAAATAAATAATCTCATGTGTTAAGTGACAGGCGTCATACTTTTTATATTAATTTTTTGACTGGAAACCGACCCAAACATAATTGGGAAATCGGCTCGGCAGACGACGATCATGATGAAATACACAAAGACAGCACCCAACTAACAACAGACACGTACATCCAAGAACACAATGGCAGCAGCCAGCCCCGCCGGGTATCAAGTGCTGAGCTCGTGCTCCAGGCGGCGCAGGTACTGCACCACGTCGTGCTTGCGCGCGGATGCGGCAGCGCGCAAGGCGGTGAGTCCGGCCGCGTTGTGCTGCGCGAGCTGCGAGCGCCGCGCCAGCAGACGCACGCACGCCAGCTGCCCGAACATGGCGGCGCCGTGCAGGGCCGTCTGCCCGTTCTGGAATGGTAATACGATGCATTACGGGAACTTGCATAATTACACGCCCGTTTTCCTCGAGCGGTTGGATATACAACGTGTAAACGAACCATTCACAAAGCCGTCAACCGAGCATTCTGTAGGTCAATTAAGTAACTCCAGACTAAGAAGCCGATTCCTGCCCCCTTCCCTTCGGGAACAAGGCACTCTATGTAGTGTCTAGGTGTCTACTGTAGTCAAATAGTATATTACATACTCATCTGTGGGTATCACATTACAGTACAGCCATTTAATACATCATAGGATTGAAAACATTTAAAAAATGACAACAGTTTTCATGACAACAAATAAAGCGACAGGCGCCAAATAACCCTGTCCTCTGGTGTCACAATTTAGAACTAAAATCGTATGGACGCGCACACGTGACTTGGCAGTACCGTTTTATAGGGAGCCCGGTAAGCCGAAGATTATCGAGTTACGACAGGGGCAGAAAAAAAAGTATGTAGGGGAGTACGAAATAGAATGAGTAATGGTCGATGTCATATTTAGTACCAACTAGATTTTTTATTTTGTTGTCTTATTTACATGATAAAATAACTTTTAGTTTTTTAAATATTCATTCAGTCAAAAAAGTATCGGGAATGGATGATTTGTTTATGGTTTGATTTTTTTTTTTTGTTTTAGATTGGCACAACTGTTTTCCATTTTGGCGCGGAGTTTGAGTTGCATCTGTTTTTTCGATTAAAGTAATACAGTGCTGTTTTAGTTAGATCATATCTAGTGTGTATTGCGAATTTCGTAATGGACAAAAACAGCGAACAAAGAGTTTGTCTTAAATTTTGTATCGCAAATGGAATTTCGTGTTCGGAGTCCCTGAAAATGCTACAGAAGGGTTACGGTGAATCAACTTTATCACGAAGAAACAAAAACACGTCTTTATGAGTGGTACAAAGCGTTCAAAACCGGTCGAAATGTGATGGAAGATTTGCCTCGCTCTGGTAGGCCATCAACGTCTTCAACTGAAGTTAACACCGCAAAAATGAAGGAAACAGTGACTGAAAATCCTCATTCAAGTTTCAAGATGTCGCGACAAAAATAATAGGTTTACAATTAAAAAGAAGAAAAAAAATCCTTACGGGAAGCAATCCAAGGTTTGGATTATATTTGAGCAATTCTACAACCACAGCAGCGTGGCCTTTGTGTGCAGCTTTGAACAGCGGTGTAGCGAATTCTTGCCGGAAGGTCAAACAGTAAATAAAGAATATTATTTGAGCGTTATACGGCATTTAAGACAGCAAATTCGACGAAAAAGGTCAGATTTGTGGAAAGACAATTCTTGGATTTTGCACCACGATAATGCGCCTTCGCACAAAGCCATCATAGTGAACGAATTTATAACCAAAAACTCAACGAATACCATCGAGCAACCACCTTATTCACCAGATATGGCTCCAGCCGACTTCTTTATTTTTCCTTAACTCAAATTACCACTTCGAGCAGTGTACGTTACCCTAGCAGGAAAGTGTCGCCTACAGTGATATGAGTGGAACATTTAATTAGTGTATAATCTGCTGTGAAGAAGGTCAAGAAAGTCCGAATACAGTTTTCAGCGAGCTTATACGTTTTCTCATTTAGGCGATATTTTTCAGGTTTTCAAAAAACCGCAATTACTTGAAAATTATAAATATTTTCTTAAATCTAATTCTGTCACAAATATACACAAATTAAGAGCTAGTCGACCAGTAAGAAGCCTGTAGAATAAACATGTATGTTTATTCTACAGGCGCACATACAATGGTTTTAGAGGTACACGATTCTGCAAAACGGTACACGATTCTGCAAAACGGTACACTAGCAGGAAATGCAATATCTCGAAAACCTGAAGACGCACAACCTACATTTTCGGTGCACTTTTTGACACAAATATAAGCTCTCTGGCCACGCACAATATTTCTCTCTCCGATCATTCGTTTAGAATTTTCCTGCTGGAAAACGTTACCCTAGCAGGAATCGTTTTTTCCGTTTTTATCCAAAACGACAAAGCGCACTATTTTTTTATGTGGTGCACATTCACAGCAGATTACACGCTAATTATATGTTCCACTCATATCACTCTAGGATACACTTTCCTGCTAAGGTAACGTACACCTTCGAGCACCCGTTTTCATTCGGTAGAAGATATAAAAGAGAATTCACGGCGAGAACTGAATTCAATTCCGGAAAAAGCGTTTAAAAAATGTTTTGATTGGATTATTCGTTGGCGTAAGTGTATCGTTTCTGAAGGAGCATACTTTGAAGGCGATAAAATAAAATGAATAACTAACATTCATTTCTTTTTGTGTATTATTGATCGTTTCCCGGTACTTTCTTGACGAGTAGTACTTCCTCTGCATTTAATTCTTTACTTTTTTCGGTTTTTTCTTAATGGGTGTCATTTTCGTGGTTTTTGGGGTCGCTGATAACGAAAATGATACCTACCTACCTACCCACCCTACCTACCTACTGAGTTTACCTCAAAATTACCAGGCTGGCATGAATTCAAGTTAGTATTTTAACAGTTCTGGATCTTTATCATTAATTTTCTGTAATGAGTACCAGGCTGTCATGAATTCAAGTTGGTATTTTAACAGTTCTGGATCTTAATCGTAATTTTACACTGAATTTTTCAGATATTTTAATAGTTATTCTGCTATTCGGTACAGAGACGAATCCAAAAAGTCAGAGATAATTAAAATCGGTCCAGTCGTTCTTGAGTTATAAGTGTTAGAACAAATCCGACTTTGTTTTTATATTAAGATTTACCTACTACCTCCTTATACTTTTTACTACTCTACCCTATCTACATTAACAAACCATACCTACCTATTTGCCTACCTAACTTACTTACCCTAGCTGCCTACCTCGGTTGAATAAACAACACCTTGAATTTATGCTGACCTAGTACTTTTGGTCGCCAAAAAGACGATTTTAGTCAAAATTCGGGAATAAAATATTTGAGTTATTTGTTGATTGATCATTTCACGGGAACATCGCATTTTTCCGGGATCTAAAGTAATAGTATGTGTTAATCCAGCATCTTGATACCAAATTTCATCCAAATCCGTTAAGTCGTTTGAGCGTGAAGGAGTAACAAACATACGCACATACATAAATATACACATACAAACTCTCGCTTTCATAATAAATATTAAGTGGATAATGGCTAATAATAAGTAACTAAAACGGAAAAGATGCAATGAAATGCTGATCTGTGGGAGTAAATATGGTTTCACCCTAAATGCAACTGCTGGAGCCGTAGTAGATGATAACTATAGTGAAAATGTATTATTGTAATTCTGTTGAATTGAATGAGCAATGAATTTGATTTAAGATTTTCGATAGCGCCAACGAGTAATAGAAACATCAAGCACGCGTTTGTTAATTTGTAATAACGCCATCTAGTGGTGAATAGAAAACACAAGACGTGAAGTGTCCACTAAATCCAAACAAGATGTCAGGACAAAAATAATAGTTTTACAATTAAAAAGAAGAAAAAAAAATCCTTACGGGAAGCAATCCAAGGTTTGGATTATATTTGAGCAATTCTACAACCACAGCAGCGTGGCCTTTGTGTGCAGCTTTGAACAGCGGTGTAGCGCCATCCTGAAAAATATAAGTGTTTCATAACTTTTAGAAATGTGGAGCCGATAAGAACACTGTATTTAATACACGTTGTGTAATCAGATTAGTCGGTCTTTTCACGTCCTCGTTGAGTAACCACGAGCATAAACGTCATCCAAAAGCATTCCCAATGGACGCAGCAAGAGTTCTAGCAGGTGGTATATTGTACTTTTAGTCTACCCACGTGCAGTATAGTTAGGTACCTGCCGCACGTGGTCCACGCTGGCGCCGGCCGCCAGCAGCAGGCGCGCCAGGTGCTGGTGGCCGCACTGCGCCGCTATCCAGAGGGGCGTGGCGCAGTACAGTATAGTTAGGTACCTGCCGCACGTGGTCCACGCTGGCGCCGGCCGCCAGCAGCAGGCGCGCCAGGTGCTGGTGGCCGCACTGCGCCGCTATCCAGAGGGGCGTGGCGCAGTACAGTATAGTTAGGTACCTGCCGCACGTGGTCCACGCTGGCGCCGGCCGCCAGCAGCAGGCGCGCCAGGTGCTGGTGGCCGCACTGCGCCGCTATCCAGAGGGGCGTGGCGCAGTACAGTATAGTTAGGTACCTGCCGCACGTGGTCCACGCTGGCGCCGGCCGCCAGCAGCAGGCGCGCCAGGTGCTGGTGGCCGCACTGCGCCGCTATCCAGAGGGGCGTGGCGCAGTACAGTATAGTTAGGTACCTGCCGCACGTGGTCCACGCTGGCGCCGGCCGCCAGCAGCAGGCGCGCCAGGTGCTGGTGGCCGCACTGCGCCGCTATCCAGAGGGGCGTGGCGCAGTACAGTATAGTTAGGTACCTGCCGCACGTGGTCCACGCTGGCGCCGGCCGCCAGCAGCAGGCGCGCCAGGTGCTGGTGGCCGCACTGCGCCGCTATCCAGAGGGGCGTGGCGCAGTACAGTATAGTTAGGTACCTGCCGCACGTGGTCCACGCTGGCGCCGGCCGCCAGCAGCAGGCGCGCCAGGTGCTGGTGGCCGCACTGCGCCGCTATCCAGAGGGGCGTGGCGCAGTACAGTATAGTTAGGTACCTGCCGCACGTGGTCCACGCTGGCGCCGGCCGCCAGCAGCAGGCGCGCCAGGTGCTGGTGGCCGCACTGCGCCGCTATCCAGAGGGGCGTGGCGCAGTACAGTATAGTTAGGTACCTGCCGCACGTGGTCCACGCTGGCGCCGGCCGCCAGCAGCAGGCGCGCCAGGTGCTGGTGGCCGCACTGCGCCGCTATCCAGAGGGGCGTGGCGCAGTACAGTATAGTTAGGTACCTGCCGCACGTGGTCCACGCTGGCGCCGGCCGCCAGCAGCAGGCGCGCCAGGTGCTGGTGGCCGCACTGCGCCGCTATCCAGAGGGGCGTGGCGCAGTACAGTATAGTTAGGTACCTGCCGCACGTGGTCCACGCTGGCGCCGGCCGCCAGCAGCAGGCGCGCCAGGTGCTGGTGGCCGCACTGCGCCGCTATCCAGAGGGGCGTGGCGCAGTACAGTATAGTTAGGTACCTGCCGCACGTGGTCCACGCTGGCGCCGGCCGCCAGCAGCAGGCGCGCCAGGTGCTGGTGGCCGCACTGCGCCGCTATCCAGAGGGGCGTGGCGCAGTACAGTATAGTTAGGTACCTGCCGCACGTGGTCCACGCTGGCGCCGGCCGCCAGCAGCAGGCGCGCCAGGTGCTGGTGGCCGCACTGCGCCGCTATCCAGAGGGGCGTGGCGCAGTACAGTATAGTTAGGTACCTGCCGCACGTGGTCCACGCTGGCGCCGGCCGCCAGCAGCAGGCGCGCCAGGTGCTGGTGGCCGCACTGCGCCGCTATCCAGAGGGGCGTGGCGCAGTACAGTATAGTTAGGTACCTGCCGCACGTGGTCCACGCTGGCGCCGGCCGCCAGCAGCAGGCGCGCCAGGTGCTGGTGGCCGCACTGCGCCGCTATCCAGAGGGGCGTGGCGCAGTACAGTATAGTTAGGTACCTGCCGCACGTGGTCCACGCTGGCGCCGGCCGCCAGCAGCAGGCGCGCCAGGTGCTGGTGGCCGCACTGCGCCGCTATCCAGAGGGGCGTGGCGCAGTACAGTATAGTTAGGTACCTGCCGCACGTGGTCCACGCTGGCGCCGGCCGCCAGCAGCAGGCGCGCCAGGTGCTGGTGGCCGCACTGCGCCACTATCCAGAGGGGCGTGGCGCAGTACAGTATAGTTAGGTACCTGCCGCACGTGGTCCACGCTGGCGCCGGCCGCCAGCAGCAGGCGCGCCAGGTGCTGGTGGCCGCACTGCGCCGCTATCCAGAGGGGCGTGGCGCAGTACAGTATAGTTAGGTACCTGCCGCACGTGGTCCACGCTGGCGCCGGCCGCCAGCAGCAGGCGCGCCAGGTGCTGGTGGCCGCACTGCGCCGCTATCCAGAGGGGCGTGGCGCAGTACAGTATAGTTAGGTACCTGCCGCACGTGGTCCACGCTGGCGCCGGCCGCCAGCAGCAGGCGCGCCAGGTGCTGGTGGCCGCACTGCGCCGCTATCCAGAGGGGCGTGGCGCAGTACAGTATAGTTAGGTACCTGCCGCACGTGGTCCACGCTGGCGCCGGCCGCCAGCAGCAGGCGCGCCAGGTGCTGGTGGCCGCACTGCGCCGCTATCCAGAGGGGCGTGGCGCAGTACAGTATAGTTAGGTACCTGCCGCACGTGGTCCACGGCCGCCAGCAGCAGGCGCGCCAGGTGCTGGTGGCCGCACTGCGCCGCTATCCAGAGGGGCGTGGCGCAGTACAGTATAGTTAGGTACCTGCCGCACGTGGTCCACGCTGGCGCCGGCCGCCAGCAGCAGGCGCGCCAGGTGCTGGTGGCCGCACTGCGCCGCTATCCAGAGGGGCGTGGCGCAGTACAGTATAGTTAGGTACCTGCCGCACGTGGTCCACGCTGGCGCCGGCCGCCAGCAGCAGGCGCGCCAGGTGCTGGTGGCCGCACTGCGCCGCTATCCAGAGGGGCGTGGCGCAGTACAGTATAGTTAGGTACCTGCCGCACGTGGTCCACGCTGGCGCCGGCCGCCAGCAGCAGGCGCGCCAGGTGCTGGTGGCCGCACTGCGCCGCTATCCAGAGGGGCGTGGCGCAGTACAGTATAGTTAGGTACCTGCCGCACGTGGTCCACCCTGGCGCCGGCCGCCAGCAGCAGGCGCGCCAGGTGCTGGTGGCCGCACTGCGCCGCTATCCAGAGGGGCGTGGCGCAGTACAGTATAGTTAGGTACCTGCCGCACGTGGTCCACGCTGGCGCCGGCCGCCAGCAGCAGGCGCGCCAGGTGCTGGTGGCCGCACTGCGCCGCTATCCAGAGGGGCGTGGCGCAGTACAGTATAGTTAGGTACCTGCCGCACGTGGTCCACGCTGGCGCCGGCCGCCAGCAGCAGGCGCGCCAGGTGCTGGTGGCCGCACTGCGCCGCTATCCAGAGGGGCGTGGCGCAGTACAGTATAGTTAGGTACCTGCCGCACGTGGTCCACGCTGGCGCCGGCCGCCAGCAGCAGGCGCGCCAGGTGCTGGTGGCCGCACTGCGCCGCTATCCAGAGGGGCGTGGCGCAGTACAGTATAGTTAGGTACCTGCCGCACGTGGTCCACGCTGGCGCCGGCCGCCAGCAGCAGGCGCGCCAGGTGCTGGTGGCCGCACTGCGCCGCTATCCAGAGGGGCGTGGCGCAGTACAGTATAGTTAGGTACCTGCCGCACGTGGTCCACGCTGGCGCCGGCCGCCAGCAGCAGGCGCGCCAGGTGCTGGTGGCCGCACTGCGCCGCTATCCAGAGGGGCGTGGCGCAGTACAGTATAGTTAGGTACCTGCCGCACGTGGTCCACGCTGGCGCCGGCCGCCAGCAGCAGGCGCGCCAGGTGCTGGTGGCCGCACTGCGCCGCTATCCAGAGGGGCGTGGCGCAGTACAGTATAGTTAGGTACCTGCCGCACGTGGTCCACGCTGGCGCCGGCCGCCAGCAGCAGGCGCGCCAGGTGCTGGTGGCCGCACTGCGCCGCTATCCAGAGGGGCGTGGCGCAGTACAGTATAGTTAGGTACCTGCCGCACGTGGTCCACGCTGGCGCCGGCCGCCAGCAGCAGGCGCGCCAGGTGCTGGTGGCCGCACTGCGCCGCTATCCAGAGGGGCGTGGCGCAGTACAGTATAGTTAGGTACCTGCCGCACGTGGTCCACGCTGGCGCCGGCCGCCAGCAGCAGGCGCGCCAGGTGCTGGTGGCCGCACTGCGCCGCTATCCAGAGGGGCGTGGCGCAGTACAGTATAGTTAGGTACCTGCCGCACGTGGTCCACGCTGGCGCCGGCCGCCAGCAGCAGGCGCGCCAGGTGCTGGTGGCCGCACTGCGCCGCTATCCAGAGGGGCGTGGCGCAGTACAGTATAGTTAGGTACCTGCCGCACGTGGTCCACGCTGGCGCCGGCCGCCAGCAGCAGGCGCGCCAGGTGCTGGTGGCCGCACTGCGCCGCTATCCAGAGGGGCGTGGCGCAGTACAGTATAGTTAGGTACCTGCCGCACGTGGTCCACGCTGGCGCCGGCCGCCAGCAGCAGGCGCGCCAGGTGCTGGTGGCCGCACTGCGCCGCTATCCAGAGGGGCGTGGCGCAGTACAGTATAGTTAGGTACCTGCCGCACGTGGTCCACGCTGGCGCCGGCCGCCAGCAGCAGGCGCGCCAGGTGCTGGTGGCCGCACTGCGCCGCTATCCAGAGGGGCGTGGCGCAGTACAGTATAGTTAGGTACCTGCCGCACGTGGTCCACGCTGGCGCCGGCCGCCAGCAGCAGGCGCGCCAGGTGCTGGTGGCCGCACTGCGCCACTATCCAGAGGGGCGTGGCGCAGTACAGTATAGTTAGGTACCTGCCGCACGTGGTCCACGCTGGCGCCGGCCGCCAGCAGCAGGCGCGCCAGGTGCTGGTGGCCGCACTGCGCCGCTATCCAGAGGGGCGTGGCGCAGTACAGTATAGTTAGGTACCTGCCGCACGTGGTCCACGCTGGCGCCGGCCGCCAGCAGCAGGCGCGCCAGGTGCTGGTGGCCGCACTGCGCCGCTATCCAGAGGGGCGTGGCGCAGTACAGTATAGTTAGGTACCTGCCGCACGTGGTCCACGCTGGCGCCGGCCGCCAGCAGCAGGCGCGCCAGGTGCTGGTGGCCGCACTGCGCCGCTATCCAGAGGGGCGTGGCGCAGTACAGTATAGTTAGGTACCTGCCGCACGTGGTCCACGCTGGCGCCGGCCGCCAGCAGCAGGCGCGCCAGGTGCTGGTGGCCGCACTGCGCCGCTATCCAGAGGGGCGTGGCGCAGTACAGTATAGTTAGGTACCTGCCGCACGTGGTCCACGCTGGCGCCGGCCGCCAGCAGCAGGCGCGCCAGGTGCTGGTGGCCGCACTGCGCCGCTATCCAGAGGGGCGTGGCGCAGTACAGTATAGTTAGGTACCTGCCGCACGTGGTCCACGCTGGCGCCGGCCGCCAGCAGCAGGCGCGCCAGGTGCTGGTGGCCGCACTGCGCCGCTATCCAGAGGGGCGTGGCGCAGTACAGTATAGTTAGGTACCTGCCGCACGTGGTCCACGCTGGCGCCGGCCGCCAGCAGCAGGCGCGCCAGGTGCTGGTGGCCGCACTGCGCCGCTATCCAGAGGGGCGTGGCGCAGTACAGTATAGTTAGGTACCTGCCGCACGTGGTCCACGCTGGCGCCGGCCGCCAGCAGCAGGCGCGCCAGGTGCTGGTGGCCGCACTGCGCCGCTATCCAGAGGGGCGTGGCGCAGTACAGTATAGTTAGGTACCTGCCGCACGTGGTCCACGCTGGCGCCGGCCGCCAGCAGCAGGCGCGCCAGGTGCTGGTGGCCGCACTGCGCCGCTATCCAGAGGGGCGTGGCGCAGTACAGTATAGTTAGGTACCTGCCGCACGTGGTCCACGCTGGCGCCGGCCGCCAGCAGCAGGCGCGCCAGGTGCTGGTGGCCGCACTGCGCCGCTATCCAGAGGGGCGTGGCGCAGTACAGTATAGTTAGGTACCTGCCGCACGTGGTCCACGCTGGCGCCGGCCGCCAGCAGCAGGCGCGCCAGGTGCTGGTGGCCGCACTGCGCCGCTATCCAGAGGGGCGTGGCGCAGTACAGTATAGTTAGGTACCTGCCGCACGTGGTCCACGCTGGCGCCGGCCGCCAGCAGCAGGCGCGCCAGGTGCTGGTGGCCGCACTGCGCCGCTATCCAGAGGGGCGTGGCGCAGTACAGTATAGTTAGGTACCTGCCGCACGTGGTCCACGCTGGCGCCGGCCGCCAGCAGCAGGCGCGCCAGGTGCTGGTGGCCGCACTGCGCCGCTATCCAGAGGGGCGTGGCGCAGTACAGTATAGTTAGGTACCTGCCGCACGTGGTCCACGCTGGCGCCGGCCGCCAGCAGCAGGCGCGCCAGGTGCTGGTGGCCGCACTGCGCCGCTATCCAGAGGGGCGTGGCGCAGTACAGTATAGTTAGGTACCTGCCGCACGTGGTCCACGCTGGCGCCGGCCGCCAGCAGCAGGCGCGCCAGGTGCTGGTGGCCGCACTGCGCCGCTATCCAGAGGGGCGTGGCGCAGTACAGTATAGTTAGGTACCTGCCGCACGTGGTCCACGCTGGCGCCGGCCGCCAGCAGCAGGCGCGCCAGGTGCTGGTGGCCGCACTGCGCCGCTATCCAGAGGGGCGTGGCGCGGTCGGCGCGCGCGCAGTCCACGTGCGCGCCCCCGGCCAGCAGCGCGCGGCACACGTCCTCGTGCCCGTTCTGTGCGCCGATGAACAGAGGGGTCGCTTTGTCCTGGAATCAAAGGGGACATTGTTTTAGGTGTGTAATCGGAGGAAGTTTGGGGGGTAAAGTCACAACTGCTGACATGACAGCTTACCTTCATAGCTGAGTTGACATTGGCTCCCCGGCGGATGAGCTCGTCGACGACCGGCAAATGGCCGCACTGGCACGCCACGAACAATGGCGTCCCACCGTCCTGGAATCATAAGAAAGCTTGTGTAGATATACAACTTTTAAACCAAAGAATTTTGCAATACTAACGTCTAACGGCATGATTGATTGCCACTTTGCCAGAGAACAGTGGTGGTCTAT
Organism: Noctua fimbriata; assembly: GCA_905163415.1. Taxonomy (NCBI): domain Eukaryota; kingdom Metazoa; phylum Arthropoda; class Insecta; order Lepidoptera; family Noctuidae; genus Noctua; species Noctua fimbriata. The sequence continues at coordinate 18,723,721 of LR990930.1, read as the reverse complement.
TGGTATTGACTCTGACTTGCGAGTGGGTTCGTGCGAGCCTGTGTCCCAGCAGTGGGACATAAGCTGATTATGACGGCATGATTAATGTTTGCTTCAAAAAATTCTCCATTATAGGGACTTGTCGGCCTCCAAATAATTGCTGAGGCGTATTTTCCGGACAATTGTTGTGTTGGACTGGTGTTATAAACATAGTGAGACAAATTGTTTTGTGTTACCATGCTAGGTGCGTCGATGGCAGCTCCCGAGTCGAGCAGTAGTCGCGTGATGTCGAGGAACCCACCTTGCGCTGCGAAGAACAGCGCGCTCGTTCCCGTCTGAAGGAAAAGTGGCAGTTTTATTAAAAGAGATTTCATCTAGCATTTACCAAGCTGAAGTATTAGTGGGCTAGGCATGGTTATTGAAGGACCGGTGGCCGGCGGAGCGAACGAGTCTTGGAGAGGAGACCGCGTATCAGCAAGCGCAGCATTTTACGCCCCCACCAGATGGAACAACGACCTAAAAAATTTGGCCGTGGCAGACTGGACCCAGAAGTTGGAGGACAGGGCGTTGTGGAGCTTGAAAAGGGCATCTTTTTTTATTTTTTATTACAAAATGGGCCTGCTCTTGACCTCGATCACGCCTGATGGAAAGCGATAGATGAGGTCTATGAGGGGACGAGCGTGCCCAGAAGATGCCTGTTCACTCTTGCTTTGAAGGCTGACGGGTTAAATGTGGGACGGAACACAGATGCCGGCAGAGAGTTCCACATTTTGGCTGTGCGCATTGAAAAGTTGATGGTGGAATCAGGTCCTGGAGCTCCTGCACACACTCTCCGAAGTACAGTCTGTAGAAGACCGACAGGCAGGCAGCATTACGCCGATGAGCTAAGCTGTGAAGCGAAGCTGCCAACGTCTCGTCGCCTATAAGCCTTTTTGCTCTGCGTTCCACCGAGTCAAGTGCCTCAAGCTGGTATTTTGCTGAGCCATCCCACAAGTGACTGCAATACTCCATACAGGAATGGACCTGTGCTATATACAAACTTAAAAGCTGTCCAGATGTGAAGTATCGCCTCACCTTATTCAGGATGCCCAGCTTCTTAGCTGCGGTCTGAGCTTTTGACTAGATGGTTGTCATCTGTCAAGTGTACTACTAAAGGCTGCGTTTATTGAAGATACAATCTAGTGCTATTTCTGATCACGTTGCTCTCTGTCCTTTCGCTGTTACGTCGTGACATATGTATGTATGAAGCAATCAAGGAATAGTATAAATATTTTAGGTAATAATTACCGTTCTGCTGCAGGCGGGGTCGGCGCCCTGTGCTAGGAGCTCGCGCACGCACTCCGTGTGACCCATCGCAGCTGACAGGATGAGTGGCGTTGTGCCATCCTGGGGACAAACGGGGAAGGCGGTGAATACTGTCTTATTGCTACGGAATAAGGCTTAAGCAACATTTCAATATACGGTGTAAACAACATCGACGCGCAAAATGTTGATATGAATTAAGGAAGGAAGACTTTCTTAATATTTAGGTGGTAAATACTGTCTAATGCTAAGGCATGATTATAGTATCATATTACGGAGGCCAATATAACTGCGTGGTGGAGGTCAGCTAGGCAGTCGCTCCATGTAAAATACTGGTATTCAACTGTTTCCGGTTAGACTGGAAGCCACCCCATCATAGTTGGGAAAAGGCTAGGTAGATGATGATGGTGATTACGGGGCGAATAGGCCATTCGTGGACTGTGGCCCCGTGGGGTGCAGTAAAAGCCTACGTAGAGGGATGCTTCTCTCTACATCGAAATCCCAAGTTCCATTGCCTAAAGAAAAATCTACGGTCAGTGTGTGTCAATGTTTCTACAGGCGCGGATCACAAAGGGACACTCTCATCTGTCCTATCTTCGTTATCTCACGCGGCTTCCCAGAGTGATAATATGTATCTCTCTTGCATATATTAGATTAGATTAGCTGAAACTATGTATCGTACTGAAAATCAGAACTCGTCATTACCTCCTACATAATTCGCTGCACTGTTACTCCATAGATTAATCTTGTACATGCTGTAATAAGATAAGGATATCGGTAAGGATAAGGTAATAGCATTAACAGAGATAAATGTTAGTAGTCCTTTTCGTCGCAGTCACGAGTTCACGACGCAACGTGCAGGCTGTCAACTTTTTGTTCCGGCTTGTTGTGTTTATAAACATTTGTTATGTTTTGTATGTTTATTGTTATTTTGTAATGACGTCACGGGCATTGCGGCAATTTTTTTTCTTTCTTTACATTAGTGTTCGAGTTAAACCTTAAATAGTTACCATTCCGTCACTTTCACAACATGTACCGTCTATGCAAATAAACGGCTTAGCCAACGTTTTTCACATTTTCCGCCGTAAAAGAAAACTCATTAGGAACTTTCATTTGCCGCTTTTTGCCGGCATAAAGCCTCCATTTGTGAATGTAGGCCGGCTGTGTTTTACGTCGCTTTGATGGAAGAGGCCGAGTTTACGTTGGCGTCAACTTTTTACAAGTTTCCTTGAGAGACGTAAATTGTAAAGTTCATTTGAATTCGCACTTGAATAGTTAAAGTTTTAAGTGGTTCATTTTAAAGGTTTTTTGTTTGTTTGTTTGTATACTTGGTCAGTTATTTTTGTAACAGACGATGTCCTATCGCTATTGTGTTGTCAAATTGTCAGTCATTATGTTACACAGCAGTCTTTTATTGTAGTATATTAGTTTTTATGACTTCAGTTCGTACTTCACAGTAAACATTTTAATTCAAATGGCTGCTGCCAAAGCAATTTATTTAGAAGAAGTTAAAGAAATCATAACAACATTAAATTCATAGCTTGCTCATTACAAACGCAAAAAGATTCAATGTCAAGACGAATTCTCCAAACATAATGCGTGATTTGCCAAATAATGAAGATGAATCTGTGGCCTGCTTTCCAGTCGGATTGAATCGGACACACAATACATAATGCAGAGAATCCGAGATGTGCACGCATGAAAAACATTAACCTCTTTTTGCTATCAATCGGGTAAACACCACAAAAAGTGAACGGGCCGGGTCGGCCGCCGCCAATTTAGGATCGGACAAAAACTGTTCTAAGTTTCATCAAAATAATGCAAAAGCGTTGATAATGTAACAGAAGTCTATTCATGCCATTTAATTTGTGTTTATTTCCTATGTTTTTGTTGGATAAATCTAATCATCGGCAGGAGCTCGACAAACTGCCTTCGCTTTTGCCCATCTATCATCCTCTCTTTGTTGACTCAAAAACAAAGGTATTTGGAGAACCAATTCACGCTAGAACATCGTAGCCAACCGCTAAAGAGCTACACTCAATCTCGCGCAGCAGACGATGATTTGTAGTAAAAGTATGGCATACATTCTCAACAAGGTATGACAGTTGTAGGATTATAATCTACATTCTGCTAATCATAATCTACACACGTTTCTCTTCGGGACACTTCAAAACTACTATGCTACCAGTCCACAACTTACTAATACCAACACTAGACCAAAATGGAGACATCCGCTACCTTTTAGAGTTAATTCGTAGACTTATATGGACTATGACGACAGCTTACTATCATTTATATCCGTTATAGGCTGTAATAAGAATGTACTTGGCTAGTACCTATGTTAATATTATGCTTTCGATTTTAGTTGTGCTGCATATGTTTAAGGGCAAACACCATTGAAACTGAACGCGATCAGCCATCGGAACTGCGTTCAAAACCTGTCAATATGTATATTCCGTAACATTGACATTGACAGCCCTTAAATGCGGTTTAGACGTGTCGATCGCGTTTAGTTTTAACGGTGAAATCGGGCCTCAGTAATTACGACAGGGTTACGGGGACATAGGCCTCTACGAGATCTTAATTAAATTCCAATGCAAGAAGAATAACTAAACAAGTTGGTAAATTATAAATGATCATATTACTGTCAAAAAAATGTCTTGACTACCAATTATTGTATGAGAACGGTAATAGGGAGACAAATGTCATTGTGGCATCACAAATCACAATGTATTACAAGTTAATTGCAGTTAGATAATTATATTGTCAACAGACTGTATGTAACGTTTAATCACTGTTCAAGGCAACGACGTTTTCAATTGTCCGTGAAATGCAAAGCTATTTGACTGAACAGCAAAAACGTTGTTGCATTGACTGATTGACATCACACGAATACAGGCTAAAAAATGTTATATGTAGACAAACTGCTGAACATCATCAGATGACTATAGTCACCAGCACTAGTATGTATACGTTTAGCAACTTTTAAAAGTTATTTTCTCTTGATAGTAATTTTATGTTGTTACGAATATAGTAGAAAGGTATTTAGGAAACCACATTTAATAAGTATTAGATTTTATCTCAAGGTTGCAAAAGACAATCAATTTTAAATTACGTAAGTGTATACATATAGCGCAAGTGCTTGTGCCTGTACTTTTTACCTACTACTTTTACTACCTATGAGCACCAAAATAGAAAAAAAATCGTAAATTTTATGAAGCCTGCTGAATCTCTGTTTTCAGTGATTAACAAGTGCCTACTTTAAGCGTAATTATAAAGTGTTGTTTACTCTGAACGCAGCGCTAACGTCAGGTAACGGCAGTTAACTAACGAGCTGTCAACTGTGCTCTGTTTAACGATAGTGCCGCTTCACGCTTATTTTAAGATAGCATTAAAACTACACATTAAAAAGTGTTAAAGATGAAATTGGACTACAGTAAAAGTACGAGGAATTAACTATAAAAGCCAATGCCCATGGAACTGTGAACTTAGCAGACGCAAAAGAAGCCAAATGTGAATGGCCTACCTATTAAGTCAAGTAAACGCCTAGCCTAGCCAATGAAGGTACTACAAGATCTATTTAAATTCGCTAGCAAAACTCTGTAGATAAAATGATTTGATGCTTTTTTCCTAGATTGAAAACCCATGCCGTATTGCCGTCCCCATGCGGGATTTAATTTGACCCTGTATAACTTCTAAACACTCAAAGGACAAAGCTCATACAAAGATAACAATCAGTGTTAAGGCGACTACAAGAGCTAAAAGCATGTTTTACAATACGTGGATCATATAGAACCACTACAGTAAAAAAACAGAAAAATATATGATATTCTTCTGTATATATGCTAGTTCGATACTGTGTTGAAAACATAATACTACAAATTTGATACGATAGAAAAAAATCGCAAAGATGCCTCTAAACATTTCTGTCAACGAGTAAAACCATACTAATATACATGCAATCATTCTGATTTTTTGTCAAATTATTCTTCACGCAACAAAGTAACGTGATACTGTTTTAGTTTTTTAATCCAATCAATAGATTTTTTGCAAATCACATATTTTTATCTCTGAACAAAATACGTGCGCATGTGTGCGTAAACGCCTGTGTACCGACAGTGCCGGCCGAGGCCTGATGCTATACGGACGTGTCGCTCGTTTTGCCGCATTTTTCGCCGCATTATTACGCCAAGGTTGTTTACTGTTTTGTATAATTTTATTCATAAATTCATTGTTTTATGTCTTTATTCCGTAAATATTTTTGTTTCGTGTAAATATAAAATATTTTAAGTTAAAATAGCGTAATAAATAAGGTACTTCTGGTCATTTGTAAGTATGGGAAATAAAGTGAAACCCATTACGAGAACTAAAAAAAGTTCATATAAATCAAACGCCCAACATATGAACGATATTAAAACGTAAGAACATTTTAGTATTACTAAATATTAATTTTTATAACGATATAAAACTATGAATTTTGGAAACGTATTTCTGGACATTTGACGGATGGATGTATAGTTCGCATACATTCAGTTATTTCGATCAGTAGTGTAACTGTTACTGCAGTGTATTTGGTCGAGGTATGGATTTGCAATCCAGAGTATCCGGGTTCGATTCCAGGATAGTGATGTTATGTTTTTGCTTTTTGAACTAAAATCCTACGCAGTATATTCATATAAAATTAAATACTCAAAAATAAATAATTAAAAAAAAACATTTGAAATGTAATTAATTTTTACTGGAGAAAGTTGAAAATATCGACACTGAAATTATTTTCAATGCGTAAGTACCTACGTTTTTTCTAAGCTATAACAGGCCAGGCGCACTGCGCAGTTTAGGTATGAATTTGCAAGTACGCGGCAGGTCCGTCTGCTGGACTAAGGACTAGCCGCGCCGGCCGCGTCGCCAGTTTTGCGGATCTCTCTTTGTAAGGAAAATGTATACAGAGCGAGGCCATGTTATACTGGAAATTTATAGCTTGGTGTGTCGCCGTGTGTTCATCCTTGTACTATTTTGTATTCTTTGACTAGAAAAACAATAAAAAACAGATAAATACCTACCTAATATTTTTGTTGAAAGACTGCAGCTTATTGGTAACGGGCATTGCGAAATAACAGATTCATCTGAAAATTGCGATGTTACTTATCACAAGTAAGAGTTTAATTTTATTGATATAGTTTTTAATAAATAAGAATTATAAAATTGTAAGAATGTTAGGTAGACACGGCGGCACATGAAGCTATACATTTGCAGTATAACTTGGCCTCGCTTTGTATACATTTTCTATACAATGAGAGATCCGCATAAACTGGTTTTTTATAGCTTGATTACCGCGCGTACCTAATCTTTTACTTGTGGCTAACAATTTTTCAAACTCTTATTATACAAAAAATAAACGAAACGCAATTACCTGCTGCTGTGTACCATAGAACTAGGATATTTAGAATTGACATATCTTAGTAATTTGAAATCTTCTGTTTTTATTATAGATTGGAAACAGTGGTTCACACGACGATCACGATTGTGAAGTTATTGATAAAAGTACTTATTCATCTAATCATGTACTAAAAGTACTTATTCATCTAAACAAATACTTCGTTGTTTTGATTAATTTGTCAATATTACTGTATGGAAATAAGAAATATGTCTAAATAATTAACTAAAGTACCTATTGATTATGAAATGCAATAATTAATATCGTAACACCGAATAAAAGAAGTATTTGGATACTTTCCAAATGAGGCGTTTTACACTTATAACGGTTACCACCCCAAATGCAGTGTTTTAATTGCAATTCATTATTAATATTCATTTTTATTTGTCTGTTCTTACTTTCGCGCCATCTATTGAATACTCGGGCGTAATCTCTCTAGAGATTAGTTTTGAGAGTTAATTGTTTTGGGCGTCGTCGTTAGATGGCGTTCACGTTTATTGTGTAAATGTGTGCGTGCGTCACTCAAGGTCACTTAGCTCTTGTAGTCCTCTTAATATCATGCCGAATTTCCGTATCAGAGTAAAACATAGATCACTATTACACCACTTACATCCTTATCAAAAACATTATCTCTTATCACCCCGCTACATTCTCTCCTTGTAAAAAGGCGTGAGCACACAGCTTCCCGCTAATAAATCAGGTCCGTTCAGCATCATTTCATGTGCTCAGCTTACTGTAACCAGTGTGCACGCGACTTTAGGCTCGCTACACATGCAATATCATAAATATAAGGTTCCGTACCCGAGGGGTAACCAACGGGACCCTATTACTAAGCCACCGCTGTCCGTCATCTGTCTGCCAGCGTGCTGAATCTCATGATTAGTAATAGGTAGACAGTTGAAATTTTCACAGAAAGTGTATTTCTGTTGCCGCTATAAACAACAAATAATAAAAATTAAAGGGGGGGGGGCCCTTCTACGATGGTACGGAACCATACATGCGAGAGTCGAACTCACACTTGGCCAATTTTTTTATTCTTCTTCTCGATTTGTGCAGCCCACCCATAATTATGTGCGACAGTTTTTAGCAAGCATTTCGTTTAAAGCATTATTTTTCACATAAACCTTTCCTAAATTTATTAGGGTTGGCTTCCAGCGAATGCAGCTGAATAACGGCTGGATTAAATAAATCCGGTTGGCTTTAGATAATAAGGAATTTTGATAGATATAAATTTTATGTATATTTATGAAGATCTGCTGGCAAGAATTACATGAGCAGAGACAGCCATTCAACGAACCTAACACCTGCGCACTTGACGATCTTATGACTGCTACAGCGAGCGGAGTTCGCGTAGCTGAATTTTGGGCCAAACATATTTAACTAAAAATTTGCCATCGACACGCTAAGAAGAAGAACGAACCAATCACTAACAGAGGAAGAGGAGTATTTGTACTTCAAGCCTAAGCTTACGTCCATGCTAATTGCAGTTTGTAATTATTCCACAATTAACATAACAATTTGAGAATGTAACATGTTAATGCATAATGCAGATTTATGCATAAAACTTATGTTAATCCGCGAGAGAAAAAGTAAACACGAATTGAAATTGATTAATTAATCGTTCCGCTTAATTCATAAATAAATTGTAGAGAAAAGCTGAATTCCAGTGACAATGTTAGAGTAAACCTAGTCTGAAGTTGATTAGTTTTAATAAAAAAAATGAAAAAAACAATTTTACGTTACTGTAGGATATTTGTGTGAGAGGTACATTTTGCCAGAATACTCAAGAAGTGGAGGACCTCGTAGCTAATTAATAACAGCCGCTCGGATCGATTTTCAGGTTAAGCCGCGCTTGCCAAGGTTGGTCCGTGTATGTGTGACCACCCATTACATACCGAGATTCCTCCGTGCCTTGGAAAGCACGTTAAGCCGTTGGTCCCGGCTGTCATTTGTATATCTTTGACAGTCGTTACGGGTAGTCAGTGGCTCAAAAAGTCTGACAACCAGTCTTACCAAGGGGTATCGTATCACCCAGTACTAACTGGGTTGTGTAGGTCAGATAGGCAGTCGCTCCATTTACAATACTGGTATTCAGCTGCATCCGGTTAGACTGGAAGCCGACCCCAACATAGTTGGGAAAAGGCTAGGAGCAGATGATGAGTCAAGAAGTGTCATAGCATGGCAATCCTTTTTCACATATTCCAAGTTGATTCGTACTAAGTCAATCGAGAATTCGTCTCACCTTCTGTAGGTTACAAACATCTAGTGTTACTTGTGCTCCATCAAGCAAATATTATAAAGACAAGTAATCATCAGTTTCCCAGTAGTAACTCGGAGCCAGGATTTGCGCTCGGTTCTTGGCAATAGGCTCGCCCTATTTTACATTGGAGTTAAGCATGAATGGCAAAATGTAGATGTACTACATAAAATAGACCTCTGCCTTACTCTTCGGGGATGTGTTCGTCCATAAACTGCCTCCTCTCCCTCACTCAGTATATATAGATAATAACAACAATAATAGTAATATCAATCCATCATCACTGACAGGACTATTGTAGCCAATAAGCCCCATATAGTGGTGGTGGATCGATCAGAGCGGCGCGCAATGATTGTTGACATAATGGTCCCGCATGATGAGAACCTCGTGAAAGCCGAGAAAGATAAGAAAATCAAGTATCTTGACTTGGCTCGCGAGGTTGTCGACATGTGGGATGTGGACTCAGCGATCATTGTGCCGATAGTCGTATCAGCCCATGGCTTAATTGCCAAGAGCCTCGACCAATACCTGAGGAGGCTTTCGTTAGGCAGCTGGATCAAGGGCTTGATTCAGAAAGCGGTACTTCTGGACACGGCTCGTATTGTTAGGAGGTTCCTCTCTCTGGAGCCCTAACCGCCGGTAGCTTTGACCCTGTTCCCGATACCGGTGGGCTTCAATTTTTTATATTCTTAAATGTTTTTTATATTGTTTTTTAAGGAATATTTAAAAATGTTAATAATTTGTGTAAATATAAATAAAGAAAATATAGTAATATATAATAAAAGTTAGCTATAAGTATTTGAAATAAATTAAAAAATTACACAAAGTAATGCGCCTGCCTGGGTTCGAACCCACGACTTACTTATGTCCTAGAAGCAAAAATTCGCAGACATGTGACATCTACCAACCCGCACTGGGCCCGCGTGGTGGATTATAGCCCATTCCCTCTCATAGAGAGGAGGCCTGTGTCCCTGCAGTGGGAACATTATAGGCTGATTATGTTTATGCTTAGAAGTATTTGGGTATGTCGGAAGCGTTAGGCATTAACGTAACTGACATGAAGCAATCGTTGAGGGAGCGCTTCTTTGAACGCCTGAACAAAGTATTAAATAGCCTTCTTTCAGGCGGGAACAAGGTGCGCGCCTTCAACGGTTGGGTCATGCCGGTTTTAATGTACTCTTTTGGTGTACTCAAATGGACTCAGACCGAACTCGATGCCCTGGATAGGAGAGTTCGTACAGTGTTGACCGCAAACCGGATGCATCATCCACGATCATTGGTGATGAGGCTGTACATCCCGCGGAAGTGCGGGGGTCGTAGTTTTTTAAACGCGAAGACTCTTCACAACCGCGAGATGTGTAGTGTCTGAGAATATTTTTTAAAAGCCGAGGTGTTTATGCACCGAGATCCATAGCTAAAGAGAACTGGCGCAAACCTGTAGTACTTACTACCGATGACCGCAAGGAGGTATGGCAAGGCAAGGAGCTTCACTGGCGCTTCTACCGGGCTCTTCATGGGCCCGATGTAGATTTTCTAGCGTCCGTGTCCTGGTTACGTTTCGGCGACCTCTTTGGGGAAACTGAAGGTTTTGTCTGTGCGATTACGGACGAAGTTATGTTGACGAACAACTACCGGAAATATATTATGAAGGACGGGACGGTTGACCTGTGTCGGGAATGGCCACCGTCTGGCTGAGTCCATCAAACATATTATTTCTGGTTGTTCTCGTCTGGCTAACAGCGAGTACTTGCACGGGCACAACCAAGTAGCCAGGATTATTCACCAGCAACTTTCCTTGAAATATAAACTTGTGGAATCTGAGGTACCGTATTATAAGTATGTGCCCGACCCAGTTCTCGAGAAAGACCATGTCACGTTGTACTGGGATCGGTCTATAATTACTGACAGGACTATGGTCGCCAATAAGCCTGACATAGTAGTGATAGACCGATCAGCGCGCCGCGAATCATTGTGCCGATCGTCGTGACGGCCGATGGCCTTATAGCCAAGAGCCTCGACGACCATCTTTCGAGCTCTCCTTAGGCGGTTGGATCAAGGGCCTGATTCAGAAGGCTGTACTCCTCGATTCGGCTCGCATTGTGAGGAGGTTCCTGTCTCTGGAGCCCTAACCACCGGTAGCAGGGTCCAAACCCTGCTCCCGATACCGGCGGACAAAATAGTTTTTTTTTTTTTAAACTATTTTGTCCGCCGATAAATATTTCTAAATGTAATTATATGTAAAGAAAATAAATAAAAGAAAATATATAGTAACAACAACAATAATAGTGGTCACAATTCGCACGTTCTTAGGAAAACACGCGCGTTCTCACTACCATTATATTTCACGTTTACGTAACATGGAGGAGCTTTTCATAATATTATGTGGAGTTAACGCTTTGTTGTGGATTCTCAAAGTAAGGATGGGTCAAGTCATAAACGGAGCGGTTTGTTTAGCAACATTTTCGGTGAAAAAACTGCTCAGTAGTTTTATTTTTACCAAGACTAGCTCATTTGTAATTTTGTAGGAATTTTCCGAGAGAACTTCCAGACCAGTTTTATACTATTAGGTAGGATTTCATTCCGCACGTCTACTTTGCAAGCAAGGTATATGAGACGAGCTATGAAGGATTTTGAAGGGAATTTGTAACCCTCTATTTCCGCAGATACAAGGTCCAAAAAAATCCAGGGCATAGCTTGCTAACCGAGCTCGTTAATTTGTAGACCATTATAGAATTGAAAGACTTTGTCGTCAGGCGATGAAAAGTCGAAGATTTCCGTATCGCATGTGGTTGATGGTAATGACAGGAACAGTTTATGAGTTGCTCCAACAGCCATTCACATCTATGGCGCGGTTTAATGTAAGAGTGACGTAAAGGGACCGCTGTTTATAATAAAACATGACAGGTAGCAACTTAGTTATAAATTCACGACCTTTCTGTGGGCCAAGTTATAAGTAGAACTTGGCGAATTATATTTGGCCACATGAAAGTTTAAGCATCAGTCTTTTAGCTAAACATTGATTTAATTCAACTCCAATTGAAATTATGAAACGACCGAAGATCAGAGCACGGTCCGAATTGCACGTTTCAACATGGAGAAGAACCGACAAGAACACTAAAGACGCATAAGTCAATTATTTGTAGGCGTCTACGGTTAACCTATGATCGAAAGAGTATAGCTTATTCTTAAAATAGGATCAAAAGCATTAATGGACTTTGATGGAGAAATCGCTTCAGCTTATAACTTGACAGCGTGGTAATGTGAATTTCATATCATTCATAAAGAATGGAGATTGGTCGAAAGTAGGCCACTAATTTTACGTCACTATAAAACCATTACCATACCTACCTATTGTATAGAGAGAAATAGTGGCCTGTTTGTTGATTAATGAAACTCTTTGGTACATTGAAAGGGAATAGATTTATTAACTACAGAGTTATTGTGAACTAGAAAGGTAAATTAGGCTTTAATTAATTTTGATTGATTAGTTTCGTGTTATATTCTCACGGTTGGCATCTGTTAAAACTGAGGCCTCCAATTAGAGTCTCCACAATCCCTTTCCTTTCTACTTAATTATATTTTTTTTAATATCATGCTTTTTGATAAGACTGTTATTACTCTTATGTTATGAATTCTGATAAGTGATACAGCCGATTTGATTTTCACAACTTTATGTCGTAGCAGTAAGGGCGTTTTTTATCACTGTTGTGTGGTTGATAGTATCTAAGGTGCCACGGCCCAGTTAAAACAGTTACACTTCATCGCCGCAGCTCATAATACGATCAAATATTCAAAGCGTACAGTAAGACTGGCTCCACCACTGAAAATACATTATATACTTATAGCCCTTGTCTTTATTCAGTGAAACAAAACCCTAGAATAACAAAAATCAATCTTCTAAAAACAAAAGACGCTCTAAAAAAATCAGATCTCCACAAAATCTAGGCCATTGATTTATTCAGCCGCCTAAATAAACGTTTTTTCAGCTGCTGGGGTTACGTAACACCCTACCCGTCTTGCTTCTAGCCTCGGGGAACGTTGGGGGCCTGGGGGCCCGTCATCAACATTTTATAGGCAAAGCGTGACACTTTGAACTCCGATGAGTCATCAATTTAGCTAGTGACACTGCTAATCTTGGTGAATGATCTCGAAATAAAGTTTATAGGCACGTTTTCATCTATGTAGTGTTCCAAAGCAAAAATGGATCACTTAAGATTCCATGGTGTTTTTTTAGGCTTTGTTTGATGAAAACAAGGTATAAACAATGTGAATAGTAACTTAAAATCTCAAATCAAAGGAGCGTACGGATACTTTAGCTTTTGAAGAAATGAAAAGTCACAATATCAGCAACGGCGAGAGCACTCATACATGTTAATGTACATACATACTTAACCTGTGGCCTTAACACCCTGAACTCATTTGACATTCACCTGATATATTGAAATCGATATGTCCTATATTGATTGCAATATCTCAGATTTATGTCCAATCAAGTGTCAGCCGAGGTGACGATGGGATCATTTGGCACATTCAATATCTTTAATTCCAAGTGTGAGCGTGTTTATGTGATCTAATATTATGTCTACTGTCTAACGCTTGAATGATTGTATGGATATGGATTACGTTTAAGTGTTTGTAGAAAAGTGTATGTATCTGATAAGACTGGGCCAGTCGAGTTGTTAGCAAAGATAGCTAGATGTCCTGGCTCTCTTCTACTAATTTCTAAAGCGCAGGCCACACCGCCAGCTAGCGAGCGAGGGAGCGAGCCGGGCGAGACATCGTTTCACCTCTTTTCATACTTTGGTTCACACCGCCAACTATCGAAAGAGCCGAACAAAATATATCGTCCTAGCTGGCGTTGGCTGCTGCGCTTTAAGCTGGGGTTCATCAGTCAACGCCCCCCCCCCCCCTCCCCCCATTAACAATTACAAAACACTTGCAATGTCGAGTCATTGAAAACTTAAAATCAAGATTGGTCATACGAAATGCTCTAACGTCAGCATCGTAAATTGTGCGATTCCTGGACAAAATAATAAAAATAAGTTAATCAGATTCAGACTCACCCTGTCTCTGGAGTCTATGTGGACCTTCCCGGTGTCAAGTAGCTGACGCAGCCTGTCGCAGTCTCCTCGCAGCGCAGCTAAGTGGAACTGCACGTCTGTGCGAGATTCTTTCTGTAACGAAGAAAATATTTGCATTAGAAAATAGTACAAATCCATGAAGTTTGCTTTAGAATCTTGGGATTTGGATCAGCCTAGTCTGATTTTTAGGATAGCAACTGCTCAAAGAATTGCGCATCAAATATAATCAAATCACTGTTACGTGAAACAAATCCTAAAGTAAATTCAGTTCAGCAACCTTGAAAAAAAAATTATACTCTTGGCCTCCAAAATGTGTAAGTAAAGCAAACACAGAGAGCGCAAATAATTTCCATAACAAAACATCCTCTCTTATCAGTTTCCAAAAATATCTGTCAAACATTGCTATCACACAGTTCTGGTGGCAGTGTAGACTGCAGAACAGATTACAGACAATTGCACATAACCACACAGAGCGTGATAAAACATCGCGTGTTTGTCACGCTGTAATTGTTGTGTAGTGTAACTGTTATGTTACAACTAATTGTAATTACTTATGTGATTTACGAGAATGTACGGAAATGGATGTGAAATGAATTGTATTTATTTTTATGTAGCGTAGGTTAGTATCGTAGAGCAGATTCGCAGGTGATGTTCAGGTTTCTGGGCGATATTTGGTTTAGACGTAGGGTATAGATAGACTGTCATTCTGACAGCGATAGCGTTAATGTCAAAAATGTATTGGATTTACATAGCTATCGCAAAGCTTACGACGATCCTGTTGGAAGTCTTTGTGGAAATGCAAAACGCTTTGTAAGCGATTGCCTCTTGTCTAGGTCCAGATTATTTCGTAGGGGTCCGCACGGGCCGATGCCTGCCAGGGCTGCGGGACTGTTCGAAAGAGATACCGCGGCCCTGGAACACAAAGGGCAAAGAAGGAACATGGATGGGTTTTAGTCAGTACAAGTCTGACACTCCCTTCCGCTCCGCCCAGAGCGGGGGGGGTCATTTGATGATTTCCCATCCAAAAAAAAAAAAAAGGTCCAGATTATTTAATTTTGATTTCATTTAGTGTAAATATCATTCTAACTTGTTTTCACCGCGTGCAAACGAGCATGGCCTCCTTGAATAATTTAAAAATAAAAAAACATCCGTATTTTTATCATTTTAAATTCGCTATTCGCATCTAGACTGACTCATTCAAACGAGTTTATATCTCTACTGACCTTGCACGAGAGAGAATTTTAAACAATTTAAAATATTTTAATTAAAATAATCATCAAAGACTTCAGCAATTATTTACTCAGTAAACACTCCATCTTCACATATTTGTGTTCTTAATTCTTCTTAATTATAACTGCATTAATTAAGACTAGTAGAACAAAAATAACAGTTCATTGCTAGTTTCAATAAAATTAAAATAATAAAATCAAGAAAGAAAATCAGGACAACGCGATTCGAAACTGCAATTTATAAATCAGTCGTTCCAAATTTTTCAATCAACAAAACCCATAATTGAATGTCTGAGTAAAAGATAACACGATTGTGTGCTTTTATGACCAATCCAGGCGTTCTGCATTTTTGATCAAATGCGACGCTAATGCAAAATTGGCGACTTGTTTACTCACTGTCATAGTCAAGGTCTATGGTATTATATTTTAAAGACAATTTTTGTTTTATCTATCAATTCCATTATAAATAAGAGAACACCGTTGCTACCCAAGAGCACCTATAAAACACAAGTTCAACAATCAACGGTGAATCTTATAAAGCAAACATTTGTATAAGGATATAATGTGGGTGACATTACATATGTATGAATGTCAAATAACGGTTGAATCTCACAAATAAGGACATTTACGTAGTCTTCCACAAACGTCTGTCGATTGTTCGATACCTCTTGACTTTCAACGATATTGGTTTGGAGACTAGTTGTTTTTGCTACAGATTTATGGTGCTACACTTTTATTAGAAAGAGGAAAACTTGGTTATAAATATATTTTTCTTATTTTGGATAGGATCAGTTTTATCAATAAGATTTGGGTACGTGAAGGATCAATGTTTCTAAAGGCGACACCCTATCTATGATTTGGGTCGATGTGAGTGTGAAATACATTCGAATCATTATTTTATAAAGAACACTTAGAAACTAGTCAAGTAAGAGTTAAGTCTGCCATTGTAGACCCTGTTAATTATTAAGGGCATTTTCTGAAAAAACCTATTTTGCTCCCGCTGTTCTATCTTTTGAATCACAAAAATCAATCTCACTGATTCCTTCGCCGTCCTTCAGACCTTTCTTACAATAAATCTTCATCTCACAGTGAAACCACCTGTCCTCACAACACAAACAAATTCGCATTCAATTAGCCGTGGCGATAGGTAACGCGACCCGACGATCCGCCCTATGTCGACGCGAGGCTGTCCCCTAGGCTCCGCTGAATATTAGATGACTGAACGCTCTCTGATTACCGTGCACCGTGCGAATAGGGGATCCGTGGATAATTTATACGTATAAGGGGTGATAGTAGGGGTTGAAGAATAGGAATGTGTTATCTATACTAATATTATAAAGCTGAAGAGTTTGTTTGTTTGTTTGTTTGCTTGAACGCGCTAATCTCAGAAACTCCGAATTGAAAAAATATTTTAGTGTTTGATAGCCCATTTATCGAGGAAGGCTATAGGTTACATAACATCACGCTACGACCAATAGGAGCGGAGCATTTATGAAAAAAGATTGCAAAAACGGGGAAAATCCAAACGCAGACGAAGTTGCGCGGGTCAGCTAGTGTGGTATAAACGGTGTAGTAGAAAACTAGAAGAAACATGCTGCTTTAAATGATGATCCATACAATCTCAACCACCTGCAATCCATTAATTTTCTGGGATGACTGATTTACGATCGTAATTCATACTCATATATGAAATTATATATACACACAGCAAACTCCCTCGCAACAAGTACCTTGTTGGTCTAGTAGTCGCAGTCGCGACTGTCCAGCATGAAGTCCTGGGTTTGATTGCCGGGTCGGTCAAATTTTTATTGGGTTCCTCCATCAGGAATTCTCAGCAGCAGACACGGAGTCTGAATTAATGCCCGATTGTTGCCAATAGGCTCCCCACCCTATTACATGGGACCTGGTGAAATGTGGGTATATTAGTAGGTAGACGTCTGCCTAACCCTTAGGGGATAACAGGCGTGATATTATGTTATACAGTAAATAGTGCAGCAGTGAAGAAGTGAAACAGTGAATTGTATTCTTACAGCATTATTTACGAACGAAACTAATATATAGGTTTATGTTCAATGTGCATTTCCCAAAGTAATATTACGCTGGGGCTGCGCTATAAAGTCAAATAATTCACCGACCAAATAATGGGTGTTCGCCCACCAATACATTTCTAAATAGTTCACCATTCTACGTAATCGGAACATTCCCCATCAGTCGTAAGAGCAAATTCGTGTTATATCGATAACATCGGAGCATCGAGTCGAAAGCTCTGCCCATGTGATTAAATGGATGATCAGATCGATCATGATTATTTTTGGCGATTGTTTGCTTATGTAATCGTTGAGTGCATTACCGCATGTTTACATTAGTCGGTACAGATTGATGAGGTGCCGAGTGATTTAATAAAAGTAAAATGTAATAAAAAAGAAAGAAAAATCGTTAGGAAAATAATTAAAAGAAAGTTTACTGCACTTGAAGATGAACACGAGGCTAAGAAAGATAAACTAAGTAACATAGACGTAAGAAAAACAAGTAAGACAGATACTGAAATATAATATTTCAAAATGAATATCAAAACATCTTTTCTCCATCGAAGAAAAGATATTGATAACCGATGTTATAGGAACAAAAGTACGTGAAGAACATATCGAATGTTGGGAAAATGCGACAGAATTCAGAATTAGCGTCTTATTTTCGTCCATGTCGTAAAGGAGCGAATTGGGTTACGAAAGCGCACGTAGGCGAAAGGCAAGCGAACTTATTACAATTTGTGCAGTATTGCTATATTATTCTACCTCCATAACACACAATGGCGTAACGTGTCTAGTAACTATTGGTGAATTAGGGTCTACTTTGAGAGCTCCGAGTGTAATGACGACAGAAGGATAAAGTTCACTAGCATAATGATTGTTTTTTGCAGTAATTATAGGTCGTGGTCTCGTGCCATAATTTGAAAGCTAAGAATGACTTTAGTCATTGCTCCGATTTTAGGCATGAAGAGATTGATGTTGGGCAAGCTAGCATTGTGCCTCTAAAATTATAGGTTGTCCTCCCATTATTTAGATTCAGTTCACCTTTAGTCGGTTTTATAATGAGGTGAGTCAGAGGTTCGAAAAGCTTCTATAGCTTCTTTAGTATGTCTTATTTTGTATGACTTGGTTGTTTGTGTTTCCGATTGAGCCAAATTTTTCAGTTGTGCAAATACCTACGCTTATTTAGGATGTACAACAATACAGTATTTTGAGAACAAAGGAATGAATGATGTCTTTAGACGTGCTGTATTTGCTTTACTTCAGAATATTTTTTAAGGAATTCGTCATATTGAATGCCAAGAATGTTCTGAACGTAGCAACGCGCGAAAATTATCAACTAGGCTAGTTATTAGTTTTTACACAGATACCGAGCAGGAAAATGCTGGCTAATTGAAAGAACGTGAAGACTTTTTTTGAACCAAAAACTAGTTTTCCGCCTCTAAACGTTTATGTTTTTTCAACCGCACTAATCATGCGATGCATTTCTATCGTAGTTATGAATTAAGTGGACAGTTTTCACATTGCAACCACACGTTTGCCCGCATCTATCTTGCGGTATCTGATCATTTACTACAACACTTTAAACATGGATATTAATATATTTTCATGTGTAGAATGCGTAAAGAGAGAAAATATACATATTTGCGGTTAAGAGTATTTCTATGGGTTTTCTTGTCATGGACCATCAACTGCTTTTTACTATGGTTTATGCAATATGCACTCACCCAGTCTATTTTGTATACAGAATTTCCTAAAAGGTTACCAGCAGTAGAAAAAACGTTTGGCATAAAAACCAGATACACATGTATCTAGCTGCCAATCACGAAGAAGACAAAGTTTCCTCTACGTCAGGGATGCCAACATCGCGGTTGTAGATGACAGATAAAAGGAAAGCGTACAAAAAATGTCTCGACGATTTTCGTCGCTTGACTAACTTATTATGATGTATGTGGCGACTTTTAGACGGTGTAGCGAGAATATCTCTGTTCTTCAAGGAATTATTTACCTTGGTTTCTCTATGTATGAAAATGCCTTTTTTCTTTTTGCTAGCTTACATTTTGATGGATTCGTGATACATTTGCAATGCAGTCCTGTCATTAGTTTTGGTTTCTTGGGTGAAAAAACTAAACGGGTGGTAGCCCTGTCTGTAATTCCGAATCAAGCGGTCAGTTTCTACGACGGCCACACATAGCTGTCTTACTGTGGCTACAATCATTGGCACTATCCCGGGAAATTGCCTTAGCGGTACCCGAGCCGTTAGATAACGTTCGGATAGTGATTAGAGGCGATTGCACTTGATGTATGCGATGCTGTTTTCTATGTTTAGAACTACATGTATCGAGCTAGGGATTGATGTGAAATTGATTATGGTTGATGGATTATGTAGGTAGGTAGAGGTACATCTGTCTCAATTGATTGGAGAGCTGAGGGAAAATGTTTTCGTCTTATGGAACTTTTACAGGTGACTCAGAAAAAAATTAATTAATTGTAATGTTTTTTTTTTCACCTTTTATGCAGAAAAGGCTGTCTACGCTTATCGACTTTTAAGAAACGCAACATGAACTTGAGAATTCCCTTGTGTTTCCCCATCCTAATATTCCACCGGGTCTCAAAAGCTTGATTAAGCAATGTTTTTTTGGAAAACTTAGTATGTTTTCAAAGTTGCCTAGTATCGTATCATCTGAACGGACCTAATAAACGTTCTACTTTTGAACGGGCCAATCTTTCAAGTTCCTCAAAGCCAAAATGTTACCCACTAGGATCCATAATTCCGTCGCTACCATAAGCATTGCCTAGCTAATGTCGCAAGTCTACTGCTGTCATCATCAGTTAGTGTTTCAACCGTCTGCAATGATTGATGGGACGTGTCGCTTTCTATTTGTGAAGATGTAAGTGACGAGTGAAGACTGTCTACTAATGCGTTATGTGAGGAAGTTGTTATTGAAGTGCAGGAGCAGGTCAGTCAGGGAAAGTGGTGGCTATCTAATGGGTAATGGTCACGAAAATAAGTAACTTTGGGAACAATTGTTTGTTGGTGAGTTGCGTGTGGACAATGAAGAAGATCCCATTGATTTACTTTTCTGACTTGCATACACAATTTAACATCACGACTGTAACGCACGGATTAAGCAGAGCAGTAATTATAGTACACCCACATTTCGCTGTTATGTTGTATGTCATTAACCGGACTTAAATTCAGACTGTGGACTGGTATAAAAAGATTATTTGCTGGAAAAGGTCTCTCTTAAAGCAGTCTACCTATAGATGTAATAACAACGAAACATTGGCATTAAGATTCATAGCGCCATTTCTCTATTTAATTAATTGCTAAAAGCGCTATTCCATTATTATCACAATAAAACAATGAAATACAAAACACAAACATTATTACAAAACCAAAAAACAACAAAGCACAACAAACACGCGAATAGAAAATAATTTTCTCCCAAATTACTCACAATTAATTGGGGCTCAATTAAAAAAACACCTCTGCTTATTTATAATAACAACAAAAAACTCTTTATTTACATTAACGGAAACTTAAGACTGCGTAAATTCAACAATACAATGAAAATGTTTACTAGAGCGGGACTAACAACGTTATCCACAGTTTATTGTGAACCACTCAAGGTGTATCGCGGAATATGTTAAGAACTCGTGCGAGACGGACAAAGGAGTCTGTCCACTGCACCGTATCATAACATGACCGTGGTAGGAACATGCAAGGTAAAACAAAATTCTTTGTATTAAAAAGTACGACACTGTTTACTAGACCGTTCCGTCACCGACCAACACCGTCGCGTGCCATGCACGGAGTCTCAACAATTGTTGGCGAAAATGTTTTGCCGGTGCCAATGCGCTCGGTGCATGGTACTGGTACGGAACGGTATTGGGCGGTGACGGAACGGTATTGGGCGGTGACGGAACGGTTTAGTATTGTATATTCGGTCGGTTTAGTATATTCTCTAGACTCATACTTTTCAATACAAAGTATTTATAGGGTTATAACCTCATAATTATGATGACCGTCCTAAACCCGCTATAAACGGGTATGATATGCTGTCGATACGTTCTCGTGGGCCGACTCCTTTATTTGTGCGACTGTTGCGCCATTTTAAAGTCCGTTTTCATTAACTAACACTAAGCGACATAAATAGTATCGATAGCATTGTTGGAATTTCATCTCTCAACGCTATGCCATGGTACGGACCCCTCCCTCTCACAGCGAGGTCTGTGCCCCAGCTGAAAAATTGTGTCTCAGCTACTGAAAAAGGGCTAAGGAATATTGAGTATTAATTAGTAATAATACCTACTAAATAAGGAAAACCATTACAGTATTTGTTATTGTTGTTATGCATCATGTTTTGTTATGGTCGCTCAAACAACCATGACACAATGAACCAAAACATTACAGGAAAATAAACTGTTGCCAGCTTAGCGATTGGGTGACGATTTTACCAGTAGCCTATCCTGAAACTAAACTAAATGGTTGGCAAAGAATATCGGTAATTGTTGGTAATCATCCGCTGGATGCGAGTCGCACGGGACCGGTCAATGTGGCGACACTTGGGGGAGGCCTATGTCCAGCAGTGGACGTCTTTCGGCTGAAATGATGATGATGATGATGATGGTAAACAAAATAACCCCTTGAAAAGTTGCGCAACATCCAAACAACTGACAAAGCAATTATACCGCCAAATAATAAATAAGACACAGAACAACTACTCTGTACAGTTTACCATTAAACGCTCGCATAAGCAAAAGACGAGAAGAGCATCAGCAATAACTTTGCTTTGCTAGGCTGTAGAGATTTTGTATATTTGTGCTTAGGGACAAGCCTGCCACACTATAACCATTCTCTGCAACTCCTAAAAGATAGCATAGTAGATGCCTCAGGCATTGAAGCTCCGGAGTAACGATTCAACTGTCTTGGATCCCGCAAAAAAAAATATCGGAAAAGAATAACAGAGTAAGCAAAACAAAAGTTCCATTTCGAGATTTTATAATTCCATTAGAAAATACTAAACATTCGATTGCTCACCGTTCGAGAGCTTTTAGTAACGTCTTAGGCATTTACTGTTTACCCAGTGGTCCTTCTGTAGTTGTTACCAATCTTTCTGGTCCTATCGTCCGAACATTTTTTGTCGACCACGTTCAGCCGTAAACAACTCTCTATTTCGTTGGCGGTCGTGTCAAAATTGTACGCAGTCATTGTTCTTTTGTGTTCCTTACCTACAGGTATTTTTAGACTACTTGCATTTGTTACCATTTTAGTGTTTCGTCATACTAATGAAAATAGACGTTGATTGAGTGTATGTTTAGGATAGAATGGGAAAGGCGAGAGCCAGACTGAACATCTGGAAAGTTAAATATGTTCCGATTTTCAATAAGAATTTTGAGAATGCATGTAGGAACACATTCCCAAGAAGGGAAGAGAAATAAAATGTAGCAGCGTCGGGTAACTAATTTTCCACAATAAATACCGGGAAACGGATAAGTGAACAAACAATTGCGCCTTAAGCCTTTTCTTCATACCAGAGATGTCAGTTTCTGCCAGGCCTTCACACAGATGTCCCTATGAAAAGATCGCTTCTGTGAATAAATTCACACGGGTAACAACAGAGATTCCTTACTGCATTTTTATTCAGTTCAATGTCCGTGTAAAGCAATAGTAGTTAAAATATTAATGAACTTAAAGGAAACGTAATCTGTTCCCACAGCTAGAAATCAAGAAATTATGGTGCGATTAGTAACAGTTACATACTGCACGCTAGCTATCTAATGGTATTAGCAGATGATTGCTTTCTAGTTTCTACATTCATGTGCAATGAGCGTTCCGTATTGTTCTCAGTAAAATAAGTGTGAAAATTGGTAATTGTGACGGTTTAATGAAATTGGAATTGGAGAAAGATTAACGGTTGTATTAGCCGCTAGCAATGCTATAATGCATACTTTTTCGTGAATCTGTTCAATTAACGTTTCTTTTTTTCGTAGGTTTAATCTGCTATTCAGCACCAATCATTTTGTAGGCCCATAAAATGATTGAACAATGAATGCAGATATAGTTTAGTTAGTATCAGTAATTTTAGCACAACCCTCCTTCGATTTACGCTAGGTTTTCTCTCTTATTCTGAGCACCTTACTAATGTACCCCAACCAACGCGAAAGCAACGGTACAATCTTGCTTGCTTTCAAACCAATCTAAAGTCTTGCTGTAATTTCACATTTTGTCTTGTTTCACAAGAACGCTTATCAGCCTAAAGTAAACTGTACCAAACCTTATCTGAAGGGTACACACGCCGCGGTTACATAGACCATGTGCAAGAAGACAAAAAGCAGGACACTCCTACAAAAAATAAATATCCATAGACGCCGCGAAAATATCTGTCGCCAAAAAGATTTTGCATTGGTTTGTTTGTTAACAACTTGAAAACCAGATGGCTATTGTCTGTGTGCCAAATACTTTAATGAAATATAATTGTCCTATTCCAAAACTGGGCCGCGGTCGGACGCATTGTGGGACATAGCAAAGCTTCTAAAATAAGTCTGTTCTCAAGTTACAACAATAGCAGTCCCAATTCTTGCTAAATGCCTGACATTTCAAAAACGGGAACCTAAAAGAATAATATGTAGTCCGTAGTATAAAAATCAGTTCAACCGGTACAGACATTATTGACTACAACGCACTCTGAATACTCTGATAGATACTGTACTGAATCTGTCAGTATCCTCTGTCTGTAGCCGGTCTGAACCTTAAGTCTAATACATTTCGTCCCAGCAAGCCCAGGACCTGTGGCGTTAGTACCCGCGACCCGCAAGGAGCAATCGGTGTCATATGTACTTTCTCCGCGTTGACATCAGCTCGCGTGCAAATATGTTTATCTTTCGCTGCAATCGTTAGAAAGTCACCGTTTAATGCATAATATGCAACACCAGCCTCTGTTTTGTTCCTCAGTTAATTGTTGTTAAATAGGTTTCACTATTTGGATTGTTTAGGAATGACGGAATTGTAATTAACATCACATTTGGAATTTGTGGACTCCAAGCGGATTTAGTAAAATTCTGTACTACATGGACTATGAATCAGATTTGCTTGGAAAGCTTTTGGGCCTTTGAAATACTAAAAATATAACATAATTACACACATGAACAATCAACAAACCTCTTTCAATTAAGCCATCGTTCGTTCTCCGAATTGCTTTATGCTCACATTAACTACAAATGTTACACTCCTTATTGCTTCATCTTACACTGCAATAGCAAGGAGGGACACACCCTGTAGTTACTCTTTATTGAGGGGTGTGCCGACAATCTTAATACCTTGCGAGCTTGCGACGTAGCAACGACGACGGTTCAAATAGCACAGGGGTGCAGCGTTCGTTTTCTGTACCGTGAAAGGGTACCTATGTATTTAATGTAAGGTTTAAATCATTTTTATGAATAGGTGTAAAAATATAATATTTATATTTCGTTTATAATCGGAACTTGCTGAAGAGATTACTCTATTGTACATCTTCATCATTCTCCTGCCCATATCCCAATTTATTTGGAGATGACGATGTAGCATTCTTATTTCCTTCTGCATCTTCTTTAATACTCTCTACAGTCGTTATATCAGTAGTCACCTCTTTTCTAGCCATATTATCATCTTTCACGCAGTCTTTCCCTACTCGTATCACGCACCATCGACAAGACAATCTAAGACTTGAGTCATAACGAACTGAAAGCTAGATGGTTTGTCTGATTAGATCACAGGAACAGACAAGTAAATCATACTCCCAACAATCATAGCTTAACAACTTCAAACTACCCACAGTAAAGAGCTCTATAATGACAGCTGCGGGGTCAGGTCGCTGATGAGTCACGAGAAAGTCGCCACGTCACTATCGAGATGAAGTTGCGATGGTAATGCGAAGCTTACTCAATACACGGCGGGAATATTAAATGGAAATTGATAAGGGGAGTGATGCAGCGAATTTGTGGTGGGCTTTGATGGATCGCGTGTGATTATGGTAAGTAAAGGCTTAGCTGTGATTGATTTGGGCTTGTGCTGCTGTACTATGTTGCAAGGGTTGTTATATTATGTAAACTAGTCTATCAAAAAGTATTTTAACTGAAGCGATAGTCTGTGTAACTGGTTTCCAATGGATTCAACTCGCTGTAACAGTAGCGAAGGGTCAATTTTTGTAAGAGGTAAGCAAACATATAAGTATGGTAAGTAAGGTACATATCTTTAATAAGATTATATTATTTGTCTATAGAATACGGACTCTGCCATTTTTCAAAGGGAAGCCAGTAGGAGTCGTGTTGTATGGAACCTTTGCCACTGCTCTGTAATATTAAGTAGACAAAAAGATTCTCATTACAACATTTGGTTCTAAAGGTTTCAAAATGTACCAGCTTGTGTTCTGTACTTAGCTTTACAAATTGGTCCTTTTGACATACAAATGCAGGTTACCTCACTGTCCATTGGCACAACAATAAACTCATTTATCCACACATTCAAAGCTTCCAAACCTTTCAACCGAGGAGAGTATGCAAGAGAAATTATTCAGTAACAGTACAGTATTGTTTAAGGTTTCATCTCGGTACAATGTGGGGTCAACGGCCGCATGGCGAGCCCAATTTTTTGTTCAACAATGCATCGCCTGCCAGAATGCAGTTGCACAATGCTAAGTGTATTTATTGCTGCAACGTTCATGGAAAACGATGGGAATGGTTTTGTAAGCCCTTTACAATATAAATTGTTATGAAGTTGGTGGTTAGTAAGACGGAGCGGGTGTGCCGACAGTGGTTATGAACTGTAATGATTTGGAAATCAGTGTTCCAAAAAGGGTTTTGAACATTCAGACTAAACTGAATACTGAGACTAACGATGTGAGAAATAAACGATGTTATTGCCGGTTTCGTTTACTTCGCCCGTTAAATAAAGAGTGAAAATGGTCATAAGGTGTCCCTAGCAGCAAGTAGCTAGAACACATCAACATAGTAGCTTCTTTAGGAAATATAGAAGTATTCCTTCTGACTTGAAAGTTTTAAGATTCTTGTGAAAAGGAGATGCTATAGTTGCAATTCAAATAAAGTCGCCTCGTCACTATCACCACTGACAAACAGTTTCTCAAAGGTACACCCAGGATACTGACGTAACAATTTTATTCGGTTACAATATTTAATACGAGATCAAGAAAATCTCAAAGACCAAATAAAACTGAAATATTATCAGTTCAGTAGCAATTATTTAGAGCGTGTTAATGTCAAAAGTAAAACATTGTTGAGCAATGTTTTAGATGAAGCAATACTAATTAGCTGAGATGAAGAGAACGGGCTTCTCTTTAATTATAAATAAGAGGAACTTGCAGCTCTGTAATTAAACATCATTTGTAGCTAACAAAGTGTGGAATGTTGTTTTGAATTCTTTGAATACAACGTTTAATTTGCGAAGGTTTGTAATTTGAAGAACCAAGATGATACTATCGGATGTTAAATTGAATTTCAAAATCTAGCTATTGTTTTGTATTATTTAATGTCTGCCATTCAGAAAAGAAAAAATAGACAATCAAAACACACAAATAAAATACAAACCGTTCGGGTTCCAAGACTATGAAAACTGGTATTTTCTAAAGCATTCATAATTTCAAATAAAATACCTCGAAACAAACTTTTAGTTTTTCCAACAGCACGAAACTTCGCGCTCCATTCAAAGCCAAGACTCGTCATTTTGGAATGGCCCAAGCACGAGACAACAACTTTTTCTGCCACAAAAAAAACAGTCTTCAACGCAATGCGCCACCGGAACGGGTCCAAAGGAAAAAACGCGGCAGTAATAACGGAACGAATGGTGTGGCCTTGAGATGAATGCATAATGCAGATCTAGACACAACACAGCCATTTCTATTAGGAGCGAGGCCTTGACTTTTGTGGCGCGACTTGATTTTTGAACTTAATTTTTATTTGTATAATTGAGATAGGGGAATATCAATCGAGGTTCAGAATTTTTTATAAGATCTGGCAATTCAAAGCGTTGACGCCTTTCTTTTTATGGTTCAGAAATTAGGACGACAATATGCAGTTAAAGTGAGCCAAGGTCCGACAAAATCTGTTTGTAATAAGGACATCTGGTGGCCCCATTGAGTGTTGTTCTACTAATTTAAATTCGCACAAGGTCTGGGTCCAATTGAAACGCTTGTAAAACCCAGTTCCCAGAACCACAGCAGCATCCCGGATGCGAGCCTTCACTCTGTCAGCTACTTTAAGCGTTCCTTTCACAATCCGTCAACAAAAAAACCTCAATGAGTAAGTCACCATTTCGTCACACCATCCAGATTGCTAGTTCATCAGTGACGTAAGACCGCTGCGCCGTACAAACTCCCGCGCAACCATCCGCGCCTGCGCACCACGGCTCCCCGGTTGCGCAACGGTAACTAATTGGCAGATTGTGTTTCTGCAATTGCCGTTCGATTATTTATTACGTCGCTTCCGTTTGTTATAATTTCAAGGTCTTTAGTTTTTAATTTGTGAATGTCGCAGTTGATAAGGACAACCGGTAAATGTGGTCATAGAAATTGAAAGGTACTGCCTGCTGTGTGTCAAGTTTTGCAAATGTTATTGAAATTATTCATACCATGTACATTGAACACTATGCAAACGCTAAGTATGTATATTACATTCATTACAAGTAAATAGTCAACTGTCGCAATTGTCACTTCAGTCGACAAGAAACCCATTATGTAGGAAAGTGACTGAAGAAAGGACGTAAATACAAAGTGATAATTGGATTAACGGCCAAGGAATTAAAAAAGCAATCAACATAAAAAGTGGTTCATTACGACTTACGAGCCACGAACAATCGTGATTGATTCCGAGTTGACAGCGTACTGTCGAAAAAATCTTTAGAATGCTTGAGCCTTTATAGAGTAAACCTAAGTTTTTAAATGGGGTATTCGCAAGTTACGAGACCTATACAGACAGATATCGATGCCAGTAAAATTTAAAATATGCAGACTATTGGCACGAACGTTGAAAGAAGTCTATCGAAGGCATCCTAAATTCCTGAAAGCGGTCCTTCGTACTTTCCGCTAAGTCCATAAAATTGACAATATTTTTAGAAAGAATATGGTGCGGTGACGTATTTTATCTTGTTCTGAATAAAACAAATTGTAACTGTAAAATATTCGACTTTTGGGAGTCCCTGACAATGACATTCAAGTTACATTTAGTTTCTTGGCAGTGTTGCCAACTCTGCCGTATATTTTTCGTAGCATATGGCAAGGTCGTGGCAAAAGCTAAATAATTCTGGCAGCCACCATGTTAATACGGCTTATCAATATGCATATCAGGATCATAACATTTAGAGGAAAAAATATGGTGTCAACAAAACATCTTATATTAATTTGTATTAAAATTAATGTAACTGATTAATTTTAATACAAAATTAATATAAGATGTTTATCGCTAATGCTGGTTTAAATTATTTCTTTGACACGCTTTCCAATTCATTTACTAAATAAAAAAGCGCTTTGTTTAAAAAAGTAAAAATTAATCTAACCATAAATCGAAAAACGAATAAGGTTAAACATACACTATGCTCTATGCGGCGACAAAGTCAGTCGTACTGGTACAACACCAAACACTACTCAGGACAAGTTTTACGCATAGAAATATCCTTGGCCCGCAACTGTGTAGATAAAATTATGGAAACATTATCCCATTCTCTGGTTAACCGAATTGAATTACCAGTGACTTTACTACCGCCCACTACTCTTCATCATAATAACCACGAGGAAGCCCGAAAGGCAGGATATTTGGAAATAGTACAAAAAGCTTATAAGGAAATTGCCTAAACGTTTCCCGTTGTAAAGTTAAAATGTTTGACCGACAGACGAGCACCATTAAAAACGTTGGAACTAGAGTGTTTTAGTGATTTATTGCAAGGAAGATGCATGTAATGAAAGAAGAAAATTGAGATAGTGGTTTTTTAGATCTTCACTCACTTTATGTTATTCTTTTGAGTGAACTTTGTGGCTGTGACTCGAAGGACCAAACATTTTCACCGAAATATTTTCCTCTATGAGTCCCACAACTTTTCTTTCTATAAAAATGTGCCAGCGAATAAAACTATTTCAGATTCACCCAAATCTTTTTGATTTAGGCAGGTATATTGTCGTCATTTCAACTTGTTTTCAAACTAACTGTTTTCGCCGCTATCATTGGCCGTGCGTGGTGCGTCATAATTAAAACCAGATCTTTAATTAGGATCGGAGCAAACTTCGATGTTTAAACACTTTGAACAGATTGCCTTGAATTCTGATTTATTGCATGATACATGGAATGATAAAGAACGAGTTTTAAATTAAAATATTTCGGAACTTCATTTAGTAGATATTATACATTTTTCCTTGATAGCATTCGCAAAAAGAAACCAGTCCTTTAATCTCTAATCTATACTTAAGAGGATATCTGTCTGTAACATCAGATTATTTATTTTGGAAACCGTTAACCCAACTCAACCCTTTTGAAAATTAGATGAGTTTGAAATAAAAGACAGGAAACACGACGCAATTTGTATAAAGCAAACAAAACGCTATTCAATCTTGAAAACATGTAGCAATAACGCCACGAATAAAAAGGCAACACCAGAAAACAAACAACACAGTAAAATAACTCTCAAATCCAATTTGCTGACAAATTACTTCGGCAAGGTCGCCTGTCAAAAGACTGTTAATTTGATTTCAGATAAAAAAGGCCTGAAAGCAAAAACCAATATGGTAAATATTTGGCACGCGACAGAAATACGCTGTCTCTTGTTCTAAATAGCCATTACTTCCTGAATTGCAGAAAGATTTTCGAAGATTAGAACCCAGAAAAAGGTAGGTAGTAGTAATAACTGGTTGACTTCAATTTCTGCAAGCCAGTTTACCCTTTTATCCCCGTAAAAGCTCTTTCAAAACCTGACAGCAAACTTTTGAAGCGCATACCTTGTGATCTCTAATTTACTTGCAACAGTTGGGAATGTCAACCACACGGAATCGAGTTAGAAAGATAAAGTTGCTGACAACTTTTTACATAGATTCCTCAACTAAGTAAAAAACTGGAAAGTACGTAACGATAGCTGATATTTCACGCATATTACCCTTGAAACCGTAAAAGGGTAGGAGCAGACGGGTCGATACTAGAATGCGGCAGACGGGCTTTCATTCTGGTTTAATGCTCAGTGCTCAGGTGCATACTGTGTAAACTCTACCTATAAAGCCTTCATGTGCAGCTGGTGTTTGTTTATGGCTGATGGCCAGAACCGCAACGAAAATAAAGACAGACGTTGCAATTATATTCATAAACTGAATCTGATATGGATTGTAGTATGCCTTTCTAGAAGCCTTTTTTAGTATTGCCAGGACTGTGGGACAAAATGAAAAGACTAAAAACTTTTGATTCCATAAATTTTTCCATTGTCTTTTGAGCTCTACACTTGCAGATTTTGGTATTTTTTTTTTAAGAAGTAGAAGATAATTACTTCATTATTTTCGGAAAATTCTGTTTAACCTTTACCTATGTGACGAAAGTTCACAATTAAATTACGCCGCATGCACGAATTTAATCGCATTAAATAAGGAAGACTAAACAAAAACACGTTTAGTGATGTAACTTGATCTTGCGAGCAAGGTTCGTCGAAGGAAAACCACTGTTTGACAAAGGCAGGGTCAAGTGTAATGTGACTGCTACTTACCGCGACGCGACAGCGGGTTTAAACAAGGGAAACCCGTAATGTTACATGATTATTGAAAAGTATACGTTACGTTGTATGCAGAAGGTGTTATTAGAAAGAATAGTAACTTACAGGTAGTTAAGTATCAAATAGGTAGGTAATTCTTTTGTTGTTTGTTGCACCTTATATTTTTGAATAAATTTTATTATTTATTAATTCATGTGATACTTCAGGTATGAATTGCCTTCTGTCAAATTGATTTGAGCTAAAAATATTAAAAAAAAATAGAAACCCTAAAAAACTGGAGCTTGACACTCTAACAGTGGTCCTTCGAGCCGGTTTTTAAATTATTTTTATAATACTTATTAATACCCGGTTTGGAACGAAAATTATCATCGCATCAAAAACGCAAATCAAGTGTTGCGATTGGCTGTTCACATGCGCTTGACTATTTGTTAGCTAATTTTAGCATTGATTATTATTATCGTTCCAGAAACTGTGTGTAAATCTTTATAAATATTTCGTTATTGCCAAGATAGTTACAGCTGATCACTGCTATTTCTTTGTGGATTTTCAGTAACTGTTAGGTATAGCGGCTTAAGCAAAATGTTCGTGACAAAGCGTTAAAAAAGCACCCCGTTCTTAGGTCAAGTGGAAGTCGATCGCTACTTACCATGTGGCGACATGGCTATAGTAGGGGAAATCCAAGGGGTAGTGGCCTTTGCGCTTTTGTTCCCTTTGTCAACTAGTGGTGCTTTAAAATGCATAAGCGTGCTTTTATAGTGCTGCTAGAAATGTATGGGCGTTTGTTGAAGAGAAAGATCAGTTGTTTGAATACTGTAACGGTATGCGATTTGAAGCACAGGAGCGGGCTATCTGGTGACGTTTCGGAGAGGTCTAGTCTAACAGTGGTCGTCTTTTGGCCGAAAGGTGATGTTCGGCTTCGTATAATCATAATAGGTCCGCAATATCAAGTCTTCTACTGATGCCTTAAAATATTGTCTTATCATTTGTCGATCTATCTAGCCAGAATAACAATAAATTATCTGATTTTACAAAATCCAAGACATTTATTGAAGAGGATTTAGGTAATTGCCTTTGTTCAGATTCTTTTCAGTGTCATAAAAGATTTGTGTTGAAACTAAAGAAACTATTAAGTAACTAACATTAACTTTTTGTGTGACATTTGACCTCCAAAACACCTCAGTTTTAAACAACTTAAATAAGACTTAATTACTTCGTAGCCACCAGTTTTTCTTCTTCATGTAATCGTGAAAAACATACGGACATTACAGTGGAAAATCCCACATAAATAATCACCAATGTAACTATATTTATGTTTAGCAGTAAAGGTAAATCCTTAACCTCAGTGACCGAGGTTGACGTGTAGGTTAAAAATAACCTATTATGTTATGTTACCGCGAGTATGTTGCCGTATGTAATGTTGCAGTTTATAATCGTTGTGTTTATGTTCCTATGTAACATATTTTATGTCACTGTTATTGATCGGCTTGTTGTGGAC
This sequence comes from Noctua fimbriata, assembly GCA_905163415.1. Lineage (NCBI taxonomy): Eukaryota > Metazoa > Arthropoda > Insecta > Lepidoptera > Noctuidae > Noctua > Noctua fimbriata. The sequence continues at coordinate 18,691,185 of LR990930.1, read as the reverse complement.
TGGCGTGCTGTTATCAGTGTTTTAGATTTATCCAGATTGGTGTAAATCAGTCTATTGGCTGCCAGATTTATCATGGTAATATTTAAGTTTCTTCTAAAAATTTGGAAATATCATAGGACAAAGCTGTTTAGTACATCAATGGCAGCTCATAACGACCAACACTGGTAGGTGGCTTCAAGATAATGATCTTGTTTCGGAAACGGTATAAAGCCTAATTTAATTCGCAGACAAACATAACAGGTATAAGTAGCAGACGAAACCTATTATTCGGTTAATTTCACTAATTAGATTTAAGTAATATTATAAGTCAAGACACAGTTTTTGTAAGACCTCCTACTCGAACAAACTTAGGTACTGGTGAACACAATCATAACACGCACTTAGGTAGGTACAGCCGTATTTAATTTTCTGTCATGTGCTGGCACGTGCAATTTAAAAGTCTCATAAAAACCTAAGTAGTTATGCAATTATCAACACGCACAGCCGTAAAGGTGTAATAAGAAGATTCTCGATCCAGATACATATAATATTAATCATCGCGGCATTACCTTGACTTCTTCAAATAGGAATTAGAATAAGCCAAATATTCTGCCATAGGTTTGTTCCAAAAGCGCTTTAAAGAGTTGAAAGGGAGAATCTAAACCACGTTGCTGAGCGGTAGACGATATGGTCAAAGTTGCAAGAATGCAGGCCAAGAACGGTAGAAAAGAAGGGTAAGCCTGCACCCAGCCGTCGATGATTCCGGAGAAAAGTATGATGACCAAAAATCACAAGATATATATCATACATTTATGATGATTGATGTTTGGAAAGAGAAGCCGAAAGTGAATCGTGCTGTAGCAGCCGCTATAGTAAATGTTTAGTAATATATGTCTTGCGAATTTATGTGTTTGTATAGAGCGTATGTCCCTGTATGAAATACTATACACAAGCGTTTACGTTCATATATGTAGGTAAAAGCTAATTAATAATAAGTAATCGTGATTGATTGTGATGGATGAAGACGCACCATATTGTGCAGTCACCGGTTGTGAATGTAAAGTGATGTAATTCAGAGAAGCTTGCATCATTTTCATCACATTTTCATAATCTTTATAGAATGTTCTTGCTAAGAAGAATAGAAAAAACCTTTTTCGTGTTTATTGATTTATGTGTACAAAGTAATGTCTCCACCAGGATTGTCAGTAGTTAAATTTTGAAAGAAACTTTCATGAGACATGCTGAGATACCTTTGTTTCAATAAACAGATATTCATCTGTTTCATTGAGGGTGCCAAAGGTCGGGAGAGTCAAAGCATTTTATGGGGCTTAGAAGGGTAAGGATCAAATGCCATTTGACATTAATATGACACAAAGGCACTGTTTCGTTAGATTCCACACGTGTGTTGTTTTTCAGTACCCCTCCAAAGGGTACCTAAGTCGTTAACCTTTACGCCATATTGCTTTTAGTATCCAATAAGAAATAGTTTTTCGACAAATATTAAATGCCTAAGGTCGAAAGACGAAGTTTTGGGACAAAAATTACAGATATTAGATATCTCAGCCACAAATATTTGGAACGATTATAGTTCTGAACTTTCTAAGAAAAGAATGTTCATCTCTATAAAGTTTAGTAATTATCAAGAATTTTATTTCTTAGCAAAGCGGATTACTAGAGCTGACTGCTATAGCTAGCTTTTAAGACATTATGTCGTGCTTTCTGCATATTCAAAGTGTGCTACGTTGAAAAAATGTAATTAGCAAACCCACGGTCGTTCTCTACAATACCGTTGGTTTGGCCTCTGGCCCCTACAATACTGGGATGTCCCATTGCTGGCTAGGACTACTACATCGATGAATTACCTGCATTATAGGTTGCACTGTGTACAGGTGAAGGTTACAGCAGTGACACAACATTGGTCACTTTTAAAGATATAGTCGAACGAAATCCAAATCACGATAGATTTCAGAAAATAATTGATAAGGCGAGCAAGCAAAGTATTAATGGACAAAGAGAACAAGGGGTACAAGAATGTGACAGCTTAGCTAGCTTGCCAAGGCAAAGAAAACAGTGACAATGAAAACAGGCTGCCAATAAAGGATAAAAGCAGAAAAAAAGTTATTTTTCCAGCAGTGTTTGAGACTGAAGAAAAGGAACAAGAAAACATGCGTGTAAGAACTGAAACATGGCACTGGAACAGTAGTGCGACAAATAGTACAATACATTTATGGCACATCATCTATCAGGTCAATAACAACACCAACATAAACTACAGCACCATTAACAACACACAAGATGAAGTCATACAATTCATCTTGTCACTACTAAAAATAACTAGCATAGTAGCATACATTTGTCAATTGGATTACGGATTATGACTAGTTCAAGTAGAACAATTTGTTTAACAGCTCGGTTTAGACACGTTTCAAGTATTTGCATGCAAATAGATCAGTGACGTCATGGTTCGTAATTGACTTGCTTTCAAGTCAATGGGTTTTGGATGTCCTATAAGTGTGTCTTGGTATGTCTATGAGACCGTTTAAATTACAATAGGTTTTCTTTCTTAGGATAATTTGGCACTACTTAGCGGCATCAATTACAGAAATCCTGTCTGATTCATGTTGCATTGTGGTTCATATTTTTGTTCTACTATTTTTCGCGAAGTACCTAGGCATTAAAGACAACGTGATCTCATTGTACATCTACTGAAGCCAATCTGGCAGTCTAGTAGAGCAGAGTGTGTGCTATAAGAGTTTTTCCTTGATCTAGAAGTAGTTTTATGAGAAGACTAGTAACTGTTATGAAATTCTAAATATTCCAAATCGTGCAGATGTTAGCTAAGATACAGCAGTATGAATCGTTATATATCTGTTCCAAGAGCCAGCATCTTTCCACGTAAAAGATCATTACCTGGGAAACGGTACATAAAGTTAGTAATTCCAGTTAACTACCACCGTTACCGGTTCGCCAACACGCGTAATAGTTGCGTTTACCATCGTTTAGACGGGCGTTGTGCAATTTTCTACCATGTTTGGATTGGGCGGGTCCAGCGATTTGCACTTTTAGTGTACTGGGTATTTGCGATTATATGATTTTTTCGAGACTTGGGAAAATCAGAATTTAGCTGTTTTGCAGGTAGGTTTACTAACAGAATCGGAGATAAAGTAACTAGCTGAGGTTTGAACTCCATGACCTGTGGTTTTATATGTGTAAGATTTTATCTTCTGCACATCTGCCCGAAAAGTGCTCATAGTAACAGTGAAATATACCGAACAGAAGGCATTTCCAACCATTTACAGGCATCACATTTCCTAACGTTGTCTTGCTAACTAGTGGTCTAGCGACAAACTCATAATTGTACACTGCCGTAATTAAAAAGGCTGCGCTAAACTGCAGGTCAATTAGAATGGCTTGCTAACCGTGTCTTCTGAACTACGGCTAAAGATTGCCTCATTAACGTGTTCGTAATTAGCACTGCTTCGGACTACTAGCTACCGGTATTGAGTTCCAGGCGTTAATACCCATAGAGTGCAATACGGATAATAGCTAGGTGTGTTGAAAATTGCCATTTTTTTAAGTTTTTTAATAAATAGTACCTGGCGCGGCATCGGACTCGCTGCTTGATAGGAATTCTTCTCTGTAGAAACACTAGCGTTTCATTAAATAGCGTTCGGCTCTTACAGTTACAAGTACCATATTTAAGTGCCAGTACATCTTTGACCCCTGGGAACAGCAGGCGTAACTTACCGTTGTTATATTGTTATACGATAACAAAGTTCACCTCTGCCGCTTCACAGGTCAGGCGAGTAATTAGGGAAAGTGCTGTGGCTAATTCTGGTTCATTAACAAGCCGCATGTCAATTACATGAGTTTACTGCATCCGGTAAGAGGCGGTTGAACTGCTTTTCCGTATCTGGCCAACAAAGGTCATTATAGAAATATTATTGCGCGAATTTTCAAGAGCCAGTCAACCTAATCCTGGTTCTACCCGCAATGGTCAAAATATCGTCCCCGAGCCGCTGGAGTGCTTACACTACACTGCAATGGGTTAAGTTGCGCTGTGGATGACGACGATAACATTTTATTTATTGTGAAAAGAAACGGTATTTTAGATTAAGCCTATGATGTCTGGCAATGGTCTTAAGTCACGACGTATAAACACTTGAAGCCCTACAACAATTCAGACTATAAATAACACAATTGCTTGTAAACACATCGTGCTCAGTAGACATTACACACAATACAGTTACTTTACAATTTAAAATGCTCCTTGTCGCTCGGCAATCGAAGATAGTTTCATAGATTTCAAGCATCAGGATATCGATACCTCCTTTTGAAATATTGTATAGAAAGTAGAACCCAACAGAAGTCAAAGGCGAGAACGACAAAGACATTCATTTTAAGAGCTTCTAGAAAAAGCTAGTTTTGGTTGACTTTCAGTGAAGAAAAGGACAAAATAAAGTATTGGAGGGCTACATTAAAATCCCATTTCTATTCGATGAGAGAGAGGGTCAAAACACATAAGTTATTTACGCTCCATAAAAGGCATAGGAGCCGTCTAGCCGGGTTACGGTCTTATAAACAAGACCACATAACTTGCTCCATGTGGTTCTAATCTCCGTTAAGTGCCGTAGCTGCTGTTCGCTTCGATGCACTTGTTCGAATCGATCTTATATTACAAATGCACGGTGGTTGGTGATATTCAATGATAGCAAATTTTATGGCCTACTAGATCTGGCAGATGCAACGGGAAACCTTAGATCCCTATCAGTGTGTGATTCTGAGTTGAAATCTTTTATTAGGTCAATGCGACACATTGGTTATGATGTTAAATTTTCACTAGACGTTAAAGATGGAGCTGAACAGAAGATTTTCCGGAGCCCGATAAAGAGGCTACGATAATTTGGCCGGATTTCAAGGTAGTACAATATGAGTAAGGAGAGAGGAAGGCTTGAGGATTCCTATTTGGATGAACCGAGTCGGTTTTTTTTGGATGATGAAGATAGTGTTTGGTTCAAAACCTAGAACACATGGCATGACATAACGTGTAAAGCTCTAGATTCTCTCTCTAAGATTTGAAAGTTCCTTAGCTCTAAAAATGCTTTGTCGTTGACTTCAAATACCCATCATTATCATCATCCAAATCCTGCCCTTCTCCCAAATTATTTGAGTTCGGCGCAACATGTTTTCTTTCCTTCCATTCTACCCCGACTTGAAAACACCGAGAACTCTAAATTAATAACGATTTCAGAAACGTGTTACAAGCCGGAGAAAACAAATAATTTAAATGAAATCTTATCACCGTGAAAATATAAACACTACAGTGGGTCACAGATTTAAAACAATGGAATGCAACGGTTTTATTTGCAAAACGAATAGTATAGTATAGATTGTGTATTTATTACCGTCATTATATTGGGATCGTAACATTTGTAATTGCCTATAGCTTTAATGGGCCATAACTTATGTAAATAGCCGGCCATGACGTCATAGTTTATTCTATTGATTTGTTATCGCGGTAGTGATAATGAATCTTGTTTTGCTGGTAGAGTTGTATGCGGGTAAGTTTTCAGTCGCGAAATGTCGTTGTTTCGCGTCGAAAACTGGGAGAAATCTAAGGACAAACGAGAAGTGAAGAAATAATGGATGTTAGGAGGATCTCGTGTTCAGAACCATAGGTTCTTCTTAGTTTTTTAAAGGGCAGAAATGAGTCAGAACGAAGGTTCTTCGCATAGAATAAGTAAAGTACCTTGAAAGACGGCCGTAAAATCTTTTACCCCAAAAAATTTACATTCCTTTATTTCATTATTCCAGTTTGACATTCTATCAATATTTTTATACGAAAATATACTTCTACGATAAAAATATTTCAACCTCGGCTAAATCCTCTTCGAAATATCGTTCGAAAATCCAATCCATAAGTCAAAGTTGCCTATATTTATAACGTCTAGACCTAAATCCAGACAGGCTGGGATGCAGAGCAGCGCATGAATACTTAAGCAGATTATATTTAGTTCGGTTCAAACACTAAATGTCGCAGTTATGGGGGGGTTCTTTCAAAATGTGGTGGAAATAGAATCGTCTGGCGATAAGTTATTGAAGATTTTGCAGTTGAGCGCTGAATGTGTTCATTTGAACATTAAGAATTCACGGTAGCGGTTAAAAGGCGTGTTTCGAGTTTGGTAAGTCAAAGCCAACTCTATAGGGGAATTCTTTAGTGAGAGACAGCTTCTAACTAACAGACACTGGTAATCTTTTAGTTTTGATAAGAGCGTTTCTTCCTATTTAAACGTTTTCTGCGATATTTTTGACAGCGAGACAGTCCATCGGTTTTACGACTATTGTATTACTAAAGCAAGCGACCAGAATTTCAGAATACTAATTTTTAGGTATTCATAATGCACCTGTAATAGACGTTTGTTAGCTATAAGCTAACCAACCAGACACAATGATGGGGAAAAACTGACCCTGACCCCGCTAGCAACCTTTCGCACGCCTATAACAACTTGTAATCCCCTAAGGGGAACATCGCAAGGTGTACCTTTATAGACTGATCAAGTATGTTGCCAATGAGAATGTGTACATAGTATGTCTGGCCGGTTCCCATTAAAGGTCGTAGTGTATAGTGATATGTGGCTTGCGTTGCAGACGAGCAGCTGTGACCCACTTTCTTCGTCTTTTACAACAGACTGCCGGGAAGCAGATGGGTTATTTACTTATTTTATTTGCAACACACAAAAGTCTTGGTCTCAATTTAGTCCTAGTAGCAGAAAGTTGGCGGTACAGTGAAAGTTTTAAAGAATAAATAAGGGTAGTTACGGCATCGGGGTATTGAGATACTAAGAAAGGAAGTTGTGAAGACCGTTTTCGAACTAAAGAGAAACTAAAAGTTTGGATCTTTTAGGAGCATAACTACGAGAAGGCGAGAACAATTCGACGGCAAATCGGTTACTGCAAAGCACAAATTGGTACTCACAATCATCTATTATGTTGATTACCCTTGCTATTTTAAATTGGCATGGGTTACTGCTCAATTTTGCTAACTTACCTATATTATAGGTTCTTCAGACATTGTAAGTTCAGCTATGATTTACAACCGACTACTTTGTTACGAAAACAAGGTTAGAATCTACGCCAGCTAAAAGTAGCCATTATGTCATTTATTCCTCAGTGCTCTGTGGTATTACACCGCAATGATAATGATAGTTAATGATGTTAGAATGTAGAATGGACATGTTATGGACGCTAAAATTATAACAATACGTAATAGAATATATTTTCTATGTTTTATGAATGAGGAAGTAAAAGGGTAAAATACTTAGTATGTGAAAGACCAAGTTTTAGTTAGTTTTGCGAGTCGTGATAGTTGCTGCGAGATAGTTTGGCAAGGGTAAAAAGTGTTTAGCTGACAACAAAACGCTCTCGCTTTTCATTGGCCTTGGAATAGTCACTTAGCAAAGAAATGTAAAAAGGACTCACTTATTAAAGCATGGTTTTTCAAAAGATCAGTGCATGTTTATGACGATAATCGTGACTCGAATGTCACGACAATCTTGTCATATTTATATATTTGATTAAGATTATTATGTTAGAGGTGCCAACGTCACCTGCATTACATACAAACAAGATTTCTTTTGCTTTTCATTGTTGTTATTGCTTGCTGTCAGTTTATGTACCTGCTGGGTGGTGCATAAAATGCATCCGCTTGACTTGGATAATTGTTTATTGTAGATCGAAACGAATATCCGAATAGGAACTCAAAATTTTGTAAAAAATGCTCTTAAATTAGGCGAATTTCTGACGTTACGCGAAGATGGCTTCGCGGATTTTGCAAGTCTTTCAATTTACGTCATCGGTATGATATAGCGAATCTCGACCACCCTTGGTTCAGTGACACCGTGACTGGTACAACTGGTTCCTGAGCCTTGCCGCCGGCGGCGCGCTAAATATGGAGTCTTCTGCAACCAGTGACCGGTTTGAATGCAGCCAGTATTAATTAGATGAAGCTTTGTCAAGCGGATTTTATGAGCAAATGTGGGAGCTCACTTTTTAAGGGCATTACATTGCTCGATGACCTTGATGATTTGATCCCTGTACTGGTTTTTGTTGACTTGCCCCGCACATTTTGAAAAATTTCGGTTTTTATTTATTATTTAAAAATATTAAAAGAAATAACAGAAAAAAAACAATACAGATTGTTAAGTATATCATTACGTATTTGTTGTTACAAAATTCATGCCGATCTATTCAGCCGTTACAGAGATAATTTACAATTTAGGTTGAAAAAGGACCTATTTTCTACGATTAACCAAAAAAAATTGACAAGGTTTATTAAAATTTTAAACAATAGGTACAATTTATTTGTGATGAAATTAACTATAACATACTTTTTTTACACGGAAAACGCACGAAGGGATTCATCAACAAATTTCTTTGAACATACGCTGTTTTTGGGATTTGAGCCATGTAATGCCCTTAATTGTATTTAAGCGTAGCGTGTATTTAAAGTTTGAGATTGTATTATGCGAAAGGCATGTTTTCATGTTCCTATCTGACTGATTTTGAAAAAATGACGCTTCGTGACATGACACTCAGATAGTTTTCGACAAGCTATTTGCATTTGCACATAGAGAAACAGGCATATTTCTGTTTTTTTATATCCCCCATGAGTACAATATCTGAGAAGCTTTCATAATTTTATCATTCCATATCCCATTTCCTTCCTTACCTACCTATCGATTAAGTATTTTTTATTACATTCGACAAAATGCCTAAAATATTATATTTTCCTGTTATGTATCATAAATAAGCAAGCATAACAAATATATTTTTCAATGATGCAAGATATTGATGGTTGGATTGTGTGAGGAAAGATGAAAGAAAAAGTAAAATCATAGTATTCATAGATGGCGGTTAGCAAAGGAGTATAGAAAAAAAAACACCGATCAGCGATCATTCTTTGTCCAGTCTATTTCTCTATTTCTCTGTGGAATGCGCTTCCCCAGGAAATCAGGATGGCAACCAATCGCTTATCTTTAAAAATTAAAGTTCGCGAGTACATTCGGAAGAAGCTGGCAGTTTCGTCACAACGGTAATGTTTTCCCCATTGTTCGTGTTTTTATTTAAGTATATTCGTAAAAATGTATATTTACATTAATCTAAATGTTGATATATATTTATAGTATTTTATATATCCTTGTAGCTTAGTTTTAATTAATATTATTTTCAGATATACACCTACCACTGCTTGTCTCTGCATCACCCAAAGGTTGACTGGTAGAAAATGCCTATAGTATTAAGTCCGCCTCTGTACTTTTGTGCTTGAAGTGTTAAATAAATAAATAAATAAAAAAACAGGCAATAATAAGTATGAGGTATTGGATGAGAATCAATTTAAGAATGTTATTTTGGAGCACAAAAATCTGTAAAAATATGAATATCCGCGAACGTAATACTACGAGATTAAATACAAAGCTGCATGTGCATAGGTGCATCTGATGACGCAATTTGTCGTTTTACGCTTTTTTCATCACGTTTCGCCGGTTATACTATTATATACTACTATAAACTTCGTCTTCGTCAGTGGGTAATAAAATTATTTTATTTTTTGAAGGAGTTTAATTATTTACGTGTTTAATAGAAGGAAGTTGGTGATGTGATGACGCTACTTAAATATAATTAGTAGGACTACTGCTTATCACGCGAGTAACTGGGTGTAGTGGTGATGGCTCATTTAAAATTTATTTTCTACAAGATGCTGGCTCTGACAGCCTCAGCAAGAGATGCTGCATGACATGGACAAGAGTGATCAGAAAATCATATTAAAATTATTAAGTAACAAGTCATGAACCATGGGATTTACTGTCGGCTTAAATTACCCTCTTCCATACCAAGTTTTACCCCCTGTAGGAGTTAACCCTTTAGGGCGAAAACTATCAAAAATCTACCCTTAGTGATCACTAATATTATAAAAAAGAACCCTTGTGTAGATCTTCATGCTTCTAGATCCAACTGTGTAGGCAGTGCAGTTGTCTATCAGTAAATGAATGAATTTAAGATTTTTATTAAATACATAATGCAGTGAGTGCTCAACCATAAATTAACCCAAAACACTAGCCTACTACCTAGTGTGCAATTCTTTACATTGGCATCATAAAAAACAACATTGTAAAAGTCTTTCAATAAAAATGTAAGTCAAACATTTAGAAGGCACTGTCCTTGATAACAGATTACCTAATCATTACTATGTCATGTCCTTGAACTACAGCGCAGCAATAAAAGCAAGTCATGGTATTTGGTAGATACTTTTATGTTTTCAGTTAGTAGGATTATAGTACAGTATCCCAAATAAATGAAGTTAGAATTTACTGTTTTTTTTTTATATTTTAGGTAGAACATGTTTTATTTAACTTTAAAAAATTTCAAAGTATTTTATTAAATGGTGTTTAATTTTCCACTAACCTGCACTGAGCCTACATTGTGGTACAGCGGACTTCACAAAGCGGAAGCCTCTGTCGCAGCAGTTGGATAGATAAGGGCTGATTATGTTTAATCTGTTGTTAATGTTTAATCTGTTGCTGTTGTTTCATTTGCAATGCTTACCAAATGCAGTTTTTAAAGCATTTTATAATGATGCCAATCTTGACCTTCAAAGTGCATTGCATTGTATTTTGGACTGTATTCGCCAGTGCATGCATTCTTTAAGTATCTGACTCAGCATATATTACAAAACAATTTGAATTGATTGAATGTAAATTGCTCTAAGTATATACAGACTTTGTTGTAGCCACAATTAGTACATCCCAGAAAGAATATTAAACAAACAAAAATAAATAGAGCTTTTTTTTAGGACCCTCATTGGGTGCATCGTTCTACTGCATCATGGGCCAGAAATAATTTAAGTAATTGGATTGAAAAGCTACACAACACTACCTTTTGAAAGTTAAGACCACACTATTTTATTTTATTTTTAAAAGACTGGGTAGATGAGGCGTAAATAAAAAATAATTTGAATTATTCGGGGATATCCTTAAGCAAGGTCTTCCCCTCTAATCGCAATCACAACACTATAATAGCCTGACCTTCTAATCTAATATTCCAGTATCCATTTTTTACAATGGAAATAAAATACATAAATAACCGCGATAATGCAAAAATAACTTCCGATGAAGCGACTCTCGATAACAGGTCGAAAGGGTACGCTACCCACGTAAAAATTAAATATAGCACGAACCGAACAGGACTCGGCAAATATACACGAAATCAATATTATCAGTACTTACCTTCAGTGACATTATGGATGTAAATCGATTTCCAGCTCCACACGTGTACTCAAACAGTCATAATTCAGAAAATTCCAATTTAAAAAACACAGCACTATTTATTATGAGTATTATTTGAACACATTCTATCTAAAACATTCTCTAGCACGCATTACGTAACGGATTCTATATTTGTGTGTTTAATTTACAATTATTTGCTTTAATATTGTCGTGTTTCACAGTTGAGGGTTTCGGGTTGGGTATTATTTTTGTCGATAGCGAGTGCGTCCAGACGTCAACAAGCTAACGTCGTATTTTTGACTCTGTGATTTTTTCCCTCGTTCGTAGAGTTGCGCGCGTTTTGACAGTAGGCGCGTTCCAGCGCAATTTACTGTGTCAGTCAAGATATTTTGCATTCATTGCCAGTCTAAAAATTTAGAAAAATGTGTTATTATCAGTTTAAAAATTGTAAAAATGTACTACCACAGATCGGTTCATGAATAGAAACTTAGAAAGTACTTATCGTATTCAATTTCATATACGGTCTATTCTACAAAAAGTTAACAGATTAGCTCTTTGGATTGCACTCCAGTTGCAAGAGCTACTTAAAACACAGAAACTAAAATTACAAAAGTTTTTATTATAAAAAATCAAAGTACAATTTAATTATTTCTTATCGCCTATTTTTAAGTGCATTGTCACAGCTTCCACAGCGCTCTTGGAGTTATATTTGTGCGCATGAGCCGCAGTTAGATGAGCACGGAGTTCCATTGCTGTGTTTGTATTGTATGGGCACAATCGGCAATGGTAGAGATATAAACCTGGATGGCGGCCACTTCGAAGAACATGTTTGCGAAGATTCTCCTGAAATACATTATAGAAGAAATGAGAAAATAGTGTAAATTTTTTTTTGAGTGACAGACTTGGTTAAAGAAGGGCAAAAAAAAACAAATTGTCGCAATTAACCGCCCTCTGTTGTTGAAAGAATGATTATTACAAACCTTATGTTTATATTCCATTACTTTGCAAATACTGTGATTGACAGTAGCGGTTGATGAGTTAATATTGAATATTTAACACAATGATATTGTTTTAGATTACTTACCAAGCTACCACACCTAAACGAGCAATGTGGACAGCCATATGGTTTGATTCCTTGATGGCACAGCATGTGCCGCTTCATATGGCTTGCTTGGTCGCTCTTGAACGTGCACAGATGGCACTCGTGATGCTTTACGTGTTCCCCATGAGTTCTGCGATGTCTGAAAAATATTTAACAATCAACAACGCCATCTATTATCGAGTGGCAGTACCAATTACAAACTATATTAAGGTATTCTTTTTAAATTACTTATATAAACATGATTTATAATACATTGATGAACTAATTAATGTAATTATATATTAGTGCCACCTTGTCCGATTTTCGATCTGTTCACGAGCGCCATCTATTTTGAGAATCTGCGAGTCTAGTGTCTTTAGTTAGCAGACTACTTGAATTCACATCGTTCAAAAAACTATGTACAGATGGCGCTATTAACAATAAAGTGGAGTTGATGAGGTATAGTGATTTCCAGGTACAAAAAATTTAAACCATAAGACACAAACAATTCGTCCTCACCTAGCAAGTTGACTAGAATTAGTGGCCACGAATGTGCACTGTTCATGTGGACAGTGACGCGCAGTGGCAGCATTGGCGCAGCTACTAGTGTGACGCGACAGTGCAGTCCTGAAAAAGGAAACAAAATGTTAGGAAAGAGTAATAAAAGGTTTTTAAAACGAATTAACCTATGTCCTACATTTGTGTGGGCTAGAATTTTAGTGAAATTGCCTATTGTAGGTTTTGTAGAACTATAAATAAAGAAAATACTGATTTTAGTGACGCTACGGCGACGACTATAAAGATTGAAGGGTATTGTGGGCTTAGAATTCGTCCTAGTTAAGGAAATTATTGCTTATAACTCTTTCCATGATTCGACTTTTCAAAGCAACAAGTTTAACAAATGAGTTTATTTTCATTCTATAGAAAACTCATAAATTCCTTCTAGTTTTTCAGTGCTTTGGTTTGTTGGTCAGTCCAAAAACAGCCTGGCTCCGTACTGGCTCAAAGAGAAGAAAGGAGAGGTAGGTATATAGCATGTTGTGTCGACACCGAGTGAAGAGAAACTACACTGTTTTAGAATTTTAAAGTTACAAACGCTGTAATTTCAGCTAGAGTTTGTTTTAGTAAATTAAACCCCGATGTCCAATAGGTAGGTGCCTATCCTTAATTAACACTAACTCCTCATCGGCCTAGCCCTTTCCCAACTATGTTGGGGTCGGGTTCCACTACCGGATGCAGCTGAATACAAGTATTTTACCTACAGGAAGAGTCTGCCTATATGACCTCCAAAACCCAGTTAGTACTGTGTAATACGATACCCCTTGGTAAGACTGGTTGTCAGACTTCCGGGCCACTGACTACCATTAATAACTACAAATGACAACCGGGACCAACGGCTTTGCGTGTTTTCCGAGGCACGGAGGAAACTCGGTATGTACTTAATGGGTGCTCACCCTTCCACGGACCAACCTAGGGAAGCGTGGCTTACTTACCTGAGGATCGTCCCGAGCGGCGGTTATTATTAAGCCACGAGCTCCTCTCCTCTAACTCTTAACATAAACTAGTATCGTTTAATTCCTAAAGTGTCCAGTACTAATTTCTACAGTCTCCAGACGTTCAGAATGCCGTCTGTTAGTAGTTAGCGAGGACAAGAATGTGATGGGACGTATTTGGCCGTATTTATAGCTCTACTACGCTTAATGTGCAGAGCCGTACTTCTTAGGGGATGGCGAAAAATGGAACTACTGATTTTAACCGACGCGACGTCAAAAGAGGGCGAGCTTAGAATTTTGTCCTACTGAAGGAAGTAGCAGCCAAGATTGCAAATAGGGGTATTATTAGTAATGATTTCATGACCCGATTACGACGAAGCCTGAAAAGAGGGTAATGTTTTTTTTAACTTCGTCTTTGTAAATGCTGTTCGACTCATCAATCTCATACCTACTTTTGAGTGCCTACAATGTAAGATTTTCAAACAGAAACATAGATTGTTTAATCGCCACCGTGTTTCAGTTTTTTCAGCACCACTGCTCTCAAAACGGTGAAGGAAAACATCTTAAGAAAACCGAAAGGTCCTAGTAGCATTGCAGACTCGGTCCACTTACTTTGTCACAGCAAAGGCCCAGAGTGAAAGTTGATCGTGAGTTCACATCTCCTTAAAATATGTCCTTCATTAAACCTGTAGACTAAAGATCATGCTAAGCTTAATTATTTTTAATTATGATTTAGGATTGCATTGTACGCGACCTGATGCCGAAAGTACTTTTATCGTCATCTACCTGTGCTTGTCCTAAGTTACAACGAGGGTGGGCGCAACACCTTTTTTTTCCATTCTCCCCTATCCACCTTCACATAATAATTTACATCTTTTTCTTTCAAATCATTCCTCACACAATCCATCCATCATTTCCTTGGTCTTCCTCTCCCTCTCCATTCATCAACATTTACATATCACTCTTTTAGTCACATGCTATTCGTCCCTCCTCATCACATGCATACCAAGACAGTCGATTCCCTTTCATCTTTTCTGTAACTGGCGCAATTTTCAAACTTCCTCTAATATACTCATTCCTTACTTTATCCATTCTTGTCACACCACACATCCACTTCAACATTCATAACCAGCAGAAGGCATACTGCCCTACGCCCAGCCCCTGCACATTGAAATTAATACTTTAATTCAGGTAACACACTGCTATGTACTACTGTTTTAAAGAAGTAATTTAACTTGAATCGTAAAATATCGTCTCAGCCACATTTCAGCTGCGTGCTATTTCACTCCGTGCGTTAATGAATCACTTGCAAGCAAGCTAAGTTTAGAAGTAATGGATTGCGTTTAAGGACACACGCACTGACAAACTGGCAACAGTGACAACTTGTCAACATTTCATATTGTCGCTACACTCGCTACCTGACTATAGGCAGTAGATTGGACTATAATAGTCGACACTATAATAACTTTACCACTTTGGTCACTAGGTACTATTTAGTAGTAAACACAAAGTTCTCTAAGTTTGGAACAACCTAACGGTTACACAGACATACACATAGCATCACGCATGTAATCCCTGAAAGGTAAGCAGAGGTGTACCTACAGTTACACCCAAACGCTAGTTATGTTTAAGTCGGACGAGCATTTTGCTATAACCGGGCACAAATCCAGACTCCGTGGCTGTTACTGAGAAATTTATGTTGGAAAAAACCTCATGCCCAGCAGTCGCACTCGACCACTGGACCAACAAGGCAGTCCAACTGTTCCTGTGCAACAAAAGCAGCCTATAATAGTTGGGACACAGACCTCTCTACGGAGGAAGTGAGGTGAGGTGATCTACCACCATCTAAATGGTTTTTTAGATGGCACAGTCTACGATGCTTTGGTTCTAGGACATGCCGGTTTCCTCACGATGTTTTCCTTCGTACCGTTTTGAGAGCAGTAATCATAAATTATTTACACAAAGTTACCCACGACCCATATCACTGGGCCATCACAGCTCGATGAAGGTTACTTTGCATTGATCTTAAACTTTTTCTTAAGTTTTATTCCGTGCAAGTGACATTCAACCTTAGAGTGTCGACTACACTTACCTACCTACTGAAAGTGGCATGATGTGGCGGATTTTATCTAAAAAAATCTATCATGAGTTTCTTTTCACAGTTGAATGCTGTCGGTGTTAAAGAGTTGCTTAACAATTACAAAACATTCTTCCATTTCCTCGTGGAGAATTTGCATGGCTCCATCATACATACAGAACAGATAGACATGGAAAACCTCTGAAATACTCTGTCTAACTACTAACTGGCAACGGTAACTAGTAGTCCCTACTTTAAAATTAAGCCCCAAAAAGCCATTCCCCACAAAAACTCTTTCAAAACTAATAAGCATTACAGTAATAATTTCGCGCGCATAATCTGGCAACACTGGCCCACCGCGGCGACAGTTAACTCGGCGGTCGCATTACAGTTGCACTGCATTAATGCAAGGCGTCGCAATAACGCGTAAGATATTACACAAGTTAGATCATCAGCGCTGTTAGACGGCCCCAATGGCGCTGCTATGTCCTACAATTGTCTAGATCCGTTGAAAGTTCCCTTAATGACGCGCGGAGTTGATTCATGCGGTCTGCGGTGAACTCCCAACGTCTTACTGCTGTGATTTTAGCATTAATGGGGAAGGAGGATTGGAAATTTCAATTTATATTGGCGTTTGAATCCACCGAGTATTTGAACATAATTATGTTATAAAATACGGAGCGATTAGATATTCAGATGTCTGGTTAGTCTAGCTCCAGTTTACAAAATTGGTCGTTCTAGACACGACACCATTGTTCGTGTTTCAGATACGGCTAGCACAAAGGTTTATCTTTCTAATAGCTTTTATGAAAGTATTTGCGCTAAAACATTAAACGCTGAGGACAAACAGCCGTTAATTTTAACGAACCACATTCAGTTTAAAATCGGCGTCGTCAATCCTTCGTGACTGATCCCAACTATTTATAGAGTGACGTTAGACATATAAATCGTAACGCTCGCAGCGCAAGTGTCAAAGCAAATAAACCACACACGATTTAGCGCCATCAAACTGAACGACAGATCAAAATGCAAATCCCCAATACGTTACAGGGACACGTGCTAACAATAAAATTCAAATGTCCACTATCTCTCTCCGACAAGACACTAATATTTTGATCCAGCACTCTCTCAAAATACCGCGCATCCGGGCACAAATTTATTGCCACAGAGTATAAAAATGTCATCGTTGGCAACACCGCGGTAGGGAATGTGGTGCGCGCGCGCATAATCAAAGCGCTGTTGTCAAATTATGAATGTATCCCGATATTTGTGAAGGAGTTGTGTGACGTGTGACATGTAACGCATCCGCTGCGCACACGCATGATATTGCCGCAAATTGATGTCGACGCGACTACGCGCTGATGCGCCGTTTATTTCGGTTTATGCGTTTTGTTTGCGCTTCCGTCTTCATAAATTCTGATCGCTTATTGATTCAAGTTGACTTTCTATTCTCCGAGCATTGGTCGATTATAGTCAGTTTGTTTAATGTCTGATATGAAGACGTTAGAAAAGTCATATAAATAATTTGGGACCATGAATATTCTCTATTCAAATATTTATGATTGGATACTTAAATTTTTATGGTCACTTGAGGTCTGACTTTCAGAATGGAGATATATACAAATTTAGTTATTCAATAGTTCTTCATAAACGTTAAAATAAATTACCTATAACGTAACAACATAATTATACTCACTTGCTAGAAAATCTATTCTTACACTTGCCGCACTCCCACTCTTCAATCCTCTCCACTATAGCTGGCAACTTAGGCATCTTGGCCACTTCAGTGCTATGCTCACTTCTGGAATGATTTGCCAAGCTAGTCTGTCTAGTAAAGTTAGCCCCACAGGTCGAACAGATAAACGGCCTCTCGAAGGTATGTTGTCTTAAATGCTGGCGTAACGAGGCCTTCTTGAAACTCTTAGTGCAAAGAGGGCAAGGATACTTCTGGATGATTTTTTCTGTCTCCCCAATTTTGACGAGCTCTTTCTTGGGTGGGGTGTGCAAGACCTCGTGGAAGAAGCACTCGGCTTGGGAGTCGGTGGTGAAGAGGCACTGACTACAGTTCCAGAAAATGGAGGAGGTGATCTGGGCGGTTTGAGAGAGTTGGCAGGCATTGTCTCTGATGTGGCGTGTGACTTCTTGGGAAAGGATGAATGACATCCCGCACTTGGGGCACCTGGAAACAAAGAACGTTATCATGTGCAATGTTAGATTATGTTACATGGATGGTTCTCAAACGGCTGCCGAGTAGAGCCGCATGTTAATGTAACCAAAGCAAAAGGATTATAGCAGGTGGTGTCCTATAATTGTTGCCTACCATGTGAAAAAGGCGTGAGCTTATGTATGTTTATATGATAATTTATATAGAAGTTCTATCTTGTACATGGCTACTTACTTTTTCCGTATATTAGGATGCATCCTCCGAATATGATCTTTCAATACCAAAACATTTCTCAAAATAACATTATCGGTACAGTACGGACATTTCTTACTCATATCCTTCATCGGCACCCCCTGTTCCCTCAAGTTTTCCTTCCTCTTGATCCGATGTTCTGAAGTCTGTCGGTGACGCTTAGCTTCCTCCGAGGAATTAAAGCTCACTGCACAGACAAGACAAAGGTACGCTCTCTGTTTGTGCTTTGATTTTAAATGGGCAGCGAGAGTCAGAGACGATTTATACTTGGCTTTACAATGCTGGCATTTGTGAAGCTCCTGATAGTTGTCAGTGGCTGTAACCGCCAATGGATGTCCTGTCCTCTGACAGTGTCGTTTCATCTCGATATTGTATCGAAATTCTTTGCTGCAAGCATCGCATTTGAAAACAGTCTTCTTTCTTATTATAATCGGCATGGATCTGTTAATAACCGCGACCACTTCGCTATGGTCTGAGCTGGACAAATGGTCTAGCATTTCTTGGGAAGTTTCACAATCAAATTTGCAAAAGGAACACCAGAGTCTGCCGTCAATTAAAGCAAGTTTTTGTTCATGCTCTTCAGAAAACCAATGCTGCATAAATGTTGAGAGCCAGTTTGTGTAGAATTTGCATGGACTGCATTGGAAAGGAGATTGATGGACTATCGCATCCATGTTGTCCAAAATAAGCTCCTGGTACAGAGTTGTATTTGTATCTGTGGCTTTTCTGAAGTGATAGTGGGATATCAAATGCTTACCCATCAAATGCTGTCTTACTCGTGACTTACAACCAGAACAGTGCACGAAATTAGGCTTCCTCTTTCTTTTCTTCTTCTCTATTTTGACGTTTAATTTTCCTTCGATCTTATGCTGTTTTTTTCTTTCAATTTGAGCGTAAATTTCGTCGTTTACAAATCTAGATGGGCGTGCCATTCGCTTATCTACCACACTCTTCATCGGTTCCAAATGGCCAGAGAATTCTAATTCATGTTCTGGGAGTACCTTTTTCAGATGTAGACTGGATCGAAGATGTTTGTCATAAATTGCTCTGGAGTTAAGTCTCCTATTGCAGGGGCCGCACCAATACTGCACTGATCCCTTTGTCTGTATTGTCGTTTGCATTATTTGGGTCTTGTCATTAGCACCTGGTACCCACTTGCCTTTAGTGTGTCCTGGGGGCGGTGCATCATAATCTTCATCACGTTCGTTGTTTTCAGGCATGATTGGTTTCCATTTCCCACCAGTGTGCTCTTGTTCTTCCCTCATATCCCAGTCTTCATGTTCTGGGGAAGCTGGGCGCCATTTTCCTCCTGTGTAGTTCGGAGGTGGCTTCCATTTAGCACCACTTGGATGGTCCTCGTCATCATCATCTTCTGATTCTTCGGATTCGTCACTTTCTTCATCTCCCTTGTAATCATAAGTATTGATGCTGTATGATGAAGTTGGAATGTCTTTCTTGACTGCGCCACTGATGCTGGCTACTGCGATAATAAGTTTTGTTTGATTGTCTTCATTACTTCCAATTCTTAAACTGTGTCCTCCGATCCAGTCTTCACCTCTGAGATTATTCTCTAAAGGGCTCATTCGTGGGATATCTCTAGAGGTAGATGGACCAGCAATGGAGCTTTTCCTATCTATATTGGGTTTGGATATGGGATTGGGTGGGGTAAGTCTTGATAGTGAAGTCTTCTTGACTGAGCTCTGTAGTTCCAAAGACTGAAAGAAGACATCTGCTCCGAGACTGTAGGACGGTTCTAAAGTATCTATAGCTGGTAGTTCTGGTTTCGGGTCTTCGGGTTTCAGTTTCCCACATCTTTGCTTCCTGTGTTTCACGTAGTTGTCCAAGCCGACGATTGTGGTGTTACATTTGATGCAGAGATGACTGTCGTCGTCATCATCTACAGGTATTGACATCATCTGTAAAGAATAAAACATTATTCAGTTTGGATACGGTACTAGACGCAGTATGTGCTTTCTACAGATTTAAACAGGTACTAAGGGCAAGGGACTATAAGAAGATGACTTGGGAATAAATTAGCCCCCATAATATTAAGTGTGAAAGAAGACTTATCCCTTAAAAGCACTAGATTAGAACATAAATACCAATATTCCTAGTTCCTAGCAAACGCCATACCATCAAAAAGCTTCATTACAAAACTTTTATACAAACGAGTATTCAAACTACTAAACTAATAATTGGAAGATTCGCAACCTAGTTTAAAGTGTTATGGCGACGTCGTCGGAGCTAATCGCGTGGTGCACAGGCATTAGCGATGACGTCAAGCGTCACAGCCAACCAATAAATATACCTCCGATGCGAATTAACCGTAAATAGTTGTTCAGATCTATAATGTATGCAACGAAAGCAGTAATAAGTACCTAAGTTTACGCCGCATACTTGCCGCTGCAGTCGATTGAGTTATGGAAGTATTTCTATTGTTTTTGCTTGAGTCCATAAATTAAATGATTGTGCATGATCGAAGTTGGTATTGTGGTGCAAAAATTGTGTGTCAATTATTTTTGCTTTATGCGCTTGGCCCTATTGGATTAGAAACTATAGCTGTTAGTTTCGTAAAAACTTTGTAATTATTTAAACAGACTAATTTGTTGCCAAGGAGTTTGTACGTCCACTTCTTCTCTACAGTTAAAACACAACAGCAGTTCCCATTCTCAGAATAATTTGAATAATGAGATATTAATACTACTTACAACCCCATTTGGTTCACCCACCTTACTATATTTGCTCTCACAATTTTCCGCTCTTGCGGATTAGGTAAGTACTTCTGAATGTTTTTAGTAATCTTCTCTAAAACTTTCGAAATATAGCTGTGAACAAAAAATCACTGAGTCCAGTCACTCTTCATAAAATTGAGAGATTTCTTTCCAAGTTAAAGCGAATCTCTATCAAAACCTTGGCTGAAGGTAATCAGAAGAACATGCTTAAATCCTATAACTTCTGGACCCCTATAAGGCGTAACACGCTTGAGCATACAGTAATGAATTGTATTTTCCAGTGCGACGCCGACGGGCGTCAGGGACAGTGGAGGTGTGAATCAAGCTATCATTAATAATTCTGCCGCACCTGTCCTATCACATACAACTTTGATTTACCATTGGTACTGAAAGGTACTCGATTTTTATGCGATAGGTACTATTGATATGTAAATTTCTTTAAAAAACTCGCGAAATTTGGGTGTGCTATAGGTACACTCCTCTGCCTAACCTTTCCAGGATTACAGGCGTATTATTTCTCTAAATTCACGAATGTTTCTAGGGTTTATAATATTATTATGTAAAACAGTCTTGATCAAGTCCCGTCCTTTATTCTTAAAATCCCATGGATCCTCCGTTACTCTTCACCAACTTATTCAAATGGTCGTCGTAGCCTGACAAGGTCTTTGCCATTACTCGCCATGCGAGCACAACTCTATTGATATTCAAAAAGTAGCCTTTTATTTAGCTGCAAAACGTATCATAAGATGCTTTTAAACGATAAAAAACCAAAATTGGGCCGCTATCTTTGCCGTTGTCAAAATAGAATCCCGCCAATTTATCTGTCAAATGGAGAATTTCCTTTTACAGCACACACGAGAAGCACAAACTGCCAAAGCCAATCAGAGACCGCTTTTGCAGGAAAATAGTCGAGACTCGAGTTGTGTTCGACAACTGGTAGTTCGAGCTATGAGTGACATGCGTCAATCGGCCCCGCACCGCCTGACACCATTGTGGCTGACAAACAGTTGACACGTGACGGCTGACAAATGGCTTCGCTGTCAGCCATGTCGTTAACGTCACAGCAGTCATTACACCGCTGTTCGGGGAACTTTTTAATTATTGGAGTCGCTGCTCAACGGATTTGTTTATTGATTTGTTGGGTTTTAAAATAGTCGCGTTCGAGTGTGATTTGATGGGTTGGGGAAAATGGGAGAATTTCAAGAGTTCGTTCGGCACGGAATAGGGTTATATAGAAAACTAGTAAATGTAGGTAAGTAATTCATTTAAGCCAAAGGGAAGACAGGGCCAATCGCATTAACCGTGTGGCTATAAAGTCAAGATAATATTCAAGAATGACGATAGAATGCTGCAGATGCTGTTTTCCAAACTGTGTTCAACTCCTAAAGAGATCTTTCTAAATTGACCCCATCTCGCTAGGTACACTCTGCATACATATACACAAAAACAATCCATTTTCCCATAGAGATAGGCAGAAATTAGAGAAAACACTCATCAACAACTCATCACCTATGTTGTTCCCGAATCTTAAACAAAATAGCTATGCAAGATTTGTATAACTTGCCCACGCTATGATATTCAAACGTTTCACCAAACCATCCTGAAAACATAAACTCGACTGACATACGAGTACTAACACTAGCCGAAACCAAAACGTAGCAGTGACGTGTCAGTTACAAAAGATCGCTGTACTGCGACAGGACAGCGCGCTAGTAACTGGTGACAGATAACTGGCTCGCCGTGTGCGGACGACACAATCATGCCAGTGAGTGTGAATGGTCCTCCAGTTGACTACGACAATTTGGGTGCTATGACTAACAAGTGAGGGACGATGTCGTTTTTGCGTCAAATATTCAGTATTTGTAGATTCTGAAGCAGTCTTAATCGTGTCAGCCGTCAATTGTTGTTCAGTGAAATAGAAAATGTTCTTTATTATTCACTCAACGATTGTAGTAAACTATCTTTTATTCTGTTTAATGTCACTGGCCGGTTGCTCGCTACATTATTATTTATGCATTTTCTGCTGTCATTCGCTGTACAAAGGTCATAGTCGTATTACATTCCTTACTGCACAAAGTTAGCAATCTGTCAATGCAAGTGGAAAATGCTTCAGCAGAATCAACATATAAATATTGTGTCATCATCATCTGACTAGCCTTTTCCCAACTATGTTGGGTTCGGATTCCAGCCTAACCGGATGCAGCTAAATACTAGTATTTTACATGATGCGACTGCTTATCTGATCTCCACAATCCAGTTTCTGGGAACACGAGCCCCTTGGTAAGACTAGGAACATCCACTACGTCACCCGTTAAAAAATTACGTTGAAAGAGGACCACTTCCAAAAAGTACCTAATCCAATAAGTTGCCAGACCCAAGAATCAATTGGCGCTGCCAATCACAAATAGGAGCATAAATAAAACTCTCTCAGTATTCCATATTCAAACATTCCCTCGTATTTTTCGCGGCGCGCGCCACCCGTCACTCTGGGCACACATCTGTCAAGTGTCAAAACGTCGTAACGTGTATACAGGGTATAGTGTGGGTTGGTCGTGTGTATAGAGGGTGTTGTGTTAGTGTGTGGGTGAGGCGTGTCAGTGTGCGGACGTCCGTCAGTCACGCGTCCGCGGAGGCGTGGACCTAGCCCGGGTGGGTTCTACTTGGGGCTGGTTGGAAAAATATTTTCATTGCATGGTTGATTGAGATTACTAGACATTGTTGAATGCCTGTACCTTTATAGCAAATAGGCAGGATTGCATTTTTGGAAGAATTTAGAATTCTGGTGGAAAGTTTTAGTTTACCAAAAATCGCTAACTTCTTTGCCGTCTTTGCGGCACCCCCAATAACTTCTAGTGGTAAAATCAAATTACAGGTGTGTGAGGATTCGCGGGATTCGCACACTTAGCCATTGCGCACTCTTACGTCTTAGCAGAGAGAGGGGTCGCAATGTAATTACCGTTCCATTTGGCTCTAGTTACCCAATGTGTTGTGTGTTTGTGAACATTGAGTTTTCAAAATTAAAGTAAGCTACACGCAACAACATCATATCGAACACAAACACACTTTTTTCAGAAAAATAATACAACACACCAAAAGAGAAACTTGCATAATCCGTGGCAGGTATCTCCACCACAAATACCCCAAGTCCCAGCAACCTAATTCCCTCAATCACAAATCAGCATACAAATGAAGAAATTAAAGAGCGGTCGCAAGCGGAACGCACCCGCGACGTCGTCAAAGGCTGTCGCCCGAATAACGACGTCGCCATCGATCGAGGTGCGCCCCGGTACCCCCCCGCCTCCACCCCTCCCTGCACCCCGCCCCGGGCCCGCTGCACCCCGCAGCCACCTTACACGTGCAATACAAACGATATGCTTTTTCAACACCTTTAGAATTTGGAACTAATTGTGACAATGACATGTCACTGGTTAGCAAGGAATGGATCGCGCTCTCATTATTTCGTTTGAATTTCGAGCTAATTGTGATGTCATGTCGCTCGTTGGTGCACGTGATTTTTATTGTTTTCAATATTATTTGAATTTTCGAGCTTCGTTGCAGTTGCCAACGTGCCAGTAATAGCAATAACTTTGATTAGACAGCAACAGTTCTTAAACAAGCATAGTGGACAATGACGTTTTTGGATGATTGCTATTGATAGGAGCAGTTGGCCATACATGGTCTGGCAGAAAAATAGTAATCTGAAGGCTTTGAATACTGAACTTCGGACCTATCTCTAGAACTCTGCATAATTTGTCAACATTCGTCCGTTGGTGAATTTATTATTACATGATTTCAGATACAGAAAGCTGATTTCCATTGTTCTGGCTAAATCTAAATGCATGTCGATGTGATCTTAAAGGAGTTGACATGCACAGTTTTTGGATAGTCCAATGCCCACAACTCCCACACACATTCACTCAAACAAAGGGTTCAAGTTCAAGGGTTAATTAATCTGTTCAGGTTTTATAGGTTGATTTCTGCGACATATACATATATCGCAGACACATTTGTGAGTTTACTATAATATTAACTACGAATCGAACATACTACCCAGATCACTAACGCCGATGCTCTATCCAATCGACTGCTGCACTACGCTACGAGTTTATCAATCGTCGTTTACTCGTGACTAGTTGATTTTGCTTCAGTTCTACATGGCATAGCCGCATAGGACACGATTCTAGTGATTCTCCTAGGTCTTTGACTGCTTTTACAGTATGTAACTGTTGAGTGTACGATTTGAGTTGAATGAGCTAAACATCATTAAAGTAAAATAAATGTTAGTGTATGATGTTATTTTGATGTGTCATTTGTTAATTATTCTGCATTACTCAAAGATAATTCATGTTATAAAAATTACAAATTGTAACATTTTCCAATATATTCCATAGCTAACAAGAGAAAACCGTGTCCAGGCTCCAGGATACAAAGCAAGGCCTTTCCTATTCTAACTTCTAACTCTGTAGTCGAGAAAACCTTACTACAGATTACCTTATCAGAACTTAAACGTAACATATCCAATTAATCAAACAACAATGCGATTTAATTAGCTCACACAGATACTCTGCTCCAATATTTGTACAAAGTACAAAGTTACACCGACAAACGAATTTAAATCCTGCATTACGATCACAAAAACTACCTAGCTTGGGAGGGAATCAATTATAATTCCCATTAGAGGGGGGCGGGCCCTTTGATTTATGCGGGTAGTTGGAAAAAATTACGTTCGCTTGCAAGTGCACCTTGTATTGAAGGCTCGCTGATAATTGCTTATTATAATTTCTGTTTCCGCGGTGGTAGGACGTGTGAGTGCTGATTAATGCGGCTAAGCATGTGGCTGTGGCTAGATTGTTGCAGGAATGGGAGGGAAATGAATGGGGTATTAAAAGTATAACAGGTGCCTCGCAGATTGTGTTGGAGTAGCTGGTTAAATATCAAGTCTTAACTTTGCAAAATCTTTGCAACGTTGGTAAACATTTCTGTAGTCTCCTGAATAGTCATAGTCCTGGACAGAGATATCGACTATAGGTTGAGGTCCTGAACACAACAGAATGGATTTAATACGCAACGAAAAATTCAACTGCAACAAAGATGAATGAAAAAGGAATGTCCAACACATTCCGAAAGATTTTAAAGTTTTGCAAGTGTTACGCAATTACACTGCAGGCTGATTTGATGAAACTGTCTTTCATCGTCGTTTTCCCATCACAACTGACATCCTTGTAACTCGTTAGGTAGTATTTTTCTTTAGAATTATACTCAACAATGTTTACATCGAAGAATATGCGAGTTCCAGGATGGCGCAGCTCTCAGTGATTTGGGATACTAGTGCAGTGGGTCCGAGGTTACACGGTAACTGGGTCAAGGTGGGTTGGTGCTTGGTAGGTACTAGTTGGTATGACTCTTGACTATTAATCTAACATTATTTACACACAAAAAAGATAGTTCAAAACAAAGGTCGTGACTCGTGGTTGTAGTTTTTAGTTTATAATGGCAAAACACACGTTAGATGGAAAGTTGGTGACTTGCTGTCTTTTTTGACTACATATTACTTACCATTATTTAATTCCTTTCCTTCCCACAGAAGGCTGTGTGCCAGCAGTGGGGACTTTATAGGCTGATGATGGCTGCCAAGCTTGCTGGAACAAATGATTAGCAATATTTACTATTCCATTTTGCTTAAGTTACTACGAGTAATGTTCTATTTGGTTTCTTTGATATCGCCATAGTAAGTAGTATTAGTTATTATGTGGCCTCAGTGACAGTTTTCACTAATCGCAAAAATGGATAGGGTGTCCCAATCTTCATCACAAAAATCGGACAAAAAAAATGCATCAAAAATATTTGTATCGATACCTTGATGTTATTCTATAAAATAAAATGTTAAATTCATAGTGTGAACACTAAATCCGTGTCCTATGTTAAGACGGTCGCAACTAGGTCAAAGCACTTGTTGCTGACTCTTTGACTAATGTTCCTATATGTAGATGGATGGCGCCAGCCTTTGTGGTGGGACTTGAGAGCTTTCTGCTGCATTTTTATTTCGTGCAAGTTGGTAGGTAAGTCTTTTTTGAAAACGGGTTGTTTATGAAATAGTTGATGAGATAATTCATTGTTTAATCCTAAATTAAAATTTGGTTTGGTTGTTTAATTTGTTTTTTTTTTTTTAATATTGATTGTTTGGTTCGCTTATTACATACCAAGGTAGGAAGTTAAGATTAGTGACAGATATACAATATACATATTATTTGGTGTCTTTCTTAACCACAAAGTTTTTATTCTTCCTAGTAACTAAAGTTTAGACTAGATTTTAGTCTAAACTTTTAATTTAAAATCTAACATATAATTATTGAGTGGGAAGGAGTAGTAGGTACTTACCTACCTCTATCTCAACCAGAGGGACGAGACAAGGGGCAATCTAATTCGAAGCGTTTCGTATTTCTTCTACTAGTTGTACATAAGATTTTCAGTAGATTATCTCAGTCTCGTACTAATTTGACTTTTCGTCATCTAGGCTAGGCCTTCAGGTCTAAATTAATTAGCAAATTCAAAACAAAATCCAAACCTCACTTATCAACGAAAATAATAAAATCACATGGGGGCGAAGTTGTATAAGTACTTAATCAATTAAAATACAAGCAAATTTCCGAACTAATCAATCTTGCCGGTAAGTTGGCCACACGTCGCCATCCGGCCGGACAATGTATGCCTCCCGGGGGATTGATAGATTCATTAGTACCAATCTAACGATGACACACATGTTTTTAACTGGACTGAGGTGAGGTTCCTGAAGATTGATTAGGATTTTGGGTGCGAGGAGTCTGGGAGTCTTGTAGATGGTAATGAGTTAATAAGTTAAAGTGAAGCCTTTTGGGGATGGCTTCAAAGAGCGTCGATATGCGAGTATAAAGTCGATGTTTCGAAAAAACTGATATGCAGCAGCATCCTGTTGACTTACAGACTGGGTAATGTAGTGGGGAGAGGTTTGACAAAACAAACGATGGATGGACCGATGGACTATGTGAAAGATGATATCGCTAGAACGTTCTAGCGATAACATCATCCCGTTACTCCTCTATTAGTGGTAGAAGAAGACATGCTGCGCCGACTACAAGTAAATTTGGTTAAGCGCTGGAGAATGATTATAATTCTATTAGACTCGAAGTCGAACCCAAAATGGTTGGGAAAAAGCGAGGCAGATGATTACAATCTATTAGACCCATGTTAGTCAGGTCAGCTTCTTTCATCTACTGACTGCTTGAATGGTTTATCTTATTCTCAAAGTAGAAGCTATTCTCTTATAAAACTCACCTTGTTTTCAAGAGTTGGTTAAAGACGGTTTTTTGAGTTGTCGCAGAACTGCGGTTTACATTTCTGAAGACATTGAACGCATAATAGTACTAGTTATTACTATTGTCAAGTTAGCATTGATAATTGTGGCAAGACTGTTTTTGCTAACTTCAGTTTAATAAATATGTCTCCACATGTGATTTTCATGTAGGCCCGGTTTCTTGAAGGTAAAAATAAGAGGAACATGCTATCGGATTTCAATATTGCAATAATGAGAAATAAGATAAAGTGGATAATCGTCTTTTATTAGTTTGTTGGCAGCAGATTTTTTGCGGATCCAGAGCGGATTGACCGATAAATTGATTTTGCTAAATGTTGCCTGTCACGCCAATTGATTAATGCTATTAATACAAGACTTATAGTTTTTTGTATATCTATGCAGCACCGACACATTATATTGCAATGTTCAATTTCCATTAAATCGTGCGGCAGCTCAATAGGTCTGCAACATAGCTATCATCAAACAGAGTTGCAATCTTTTTGCTATAAATTATGACCTAGAATTAGTCTTGAGCTAGCCGTTGTGCGCAGAACTGGCAAATCGACGTAATATTTCAACGCCGGCGCAACTCCTATATACCACATACACAATAGGTTCAGAGGTGCCTATCCGTCATTGGTTTACCATACAGCAGTCATTAGTCTACGTCACAGTCGTACTTCGAAAACGGAACGTCCGCGCATGGAGTCATTACGCGGGCCAATCAGCGCTCGGCGCGCGCGCACCCCGCCGCGTTCTTTATAACACTCGTGCGCAGGAATATATCACGCGTCAAGACTCAAAAGGGTTTTTTACAAACGTATCTCGTATTCGTCATCGTTATAGTCCCGTCGGAGGCTGGCTTGCGTGGCGTCCAATAAATAATAACATGTGAAAAGGCATTATTTATTAAAGCTTCGTGTCAGTCGGATAGCTCCTTTTTTTAAAAACTCCACTTCGATTCTTGACACGGATTTGTGGAAATGTATGCGTCCGTTTATTCTTGACTTGACCTACAGTTAGGTTTTGTTTATTTTAGACGTTATCGTGTTGTGTTAAGCGTGTATTTTGCGAGGCAGGAGCTGTTTTGTTTTTCTGTTTGCGCGCGTAAGGATTCATAATAATATTATTCATGTAAGAGTAATAAAGAGATGTCAATATATAGATACGCGGTGTGTATACGTTGGTAGTGAATAAATTATTGCTTTTAGTATAAGATTATCAAGGGACTGTTGGTTGCGAAACACAAAGATTGAATTACAGTCGCACACGACATCAATATCTGCGTAGATGTATGAATTAAAATGCCAAATAAACGAATGAGTTATGTTGGCCATTCACTTTGAAGGGAATTAATACTCGATACCGTGGACACGCGATACGCCAGTGCTATTGACGAAGCAGTAATTATAAGCCTCTTAGCTTCTATAGATACTTGCGTATTTTGTTAAATGGTCTGCGGTTATTAATTTATCTTGGACTATGATACCTTAGTAGATAAATGATTTATACAATCAACAAAAAACGGTACAAAACATTTCCTTACAAATAATAAGGTAAACGTTTCTATCATACATCGTCATAAGAATCTACTTTATATACTATCGCTGTTGAGTATATTGCCTATAATATCCCATCAAAATTCTATAAGCCCCACTAAAACAACAGCGCCATAATTGAGCCATCAACGCGACCACGTTCACCGAGTCACCGGTACAACACGATCACCCACCGTTTAAAATCAACAAAAACAAACATCCAACTTTTAAACACGTAATCAAACAATGTCTATTGTTATTGAGTCCGTAGCCGTGAGCGATGGCAATTGAAAGTGCACCGCTATCGGCCGTCCGCTTCGAATAAATGGAATAAATCATGGCACCACAATAAACTCGACGATTTCAATTAAACATAAATCTTCTGTGACGGTCGGCTAATGGACTTGATACGTCTATGAGTTTCTTATGTTTGGATTTTACAGCCTTTACGAAGTAATAAACTTACGCCATGTTTTAATTTTTATTCGAAAAATGTTTTGATTTTTTTTTAGGAATGTTGGTCACCCTACAGTTGAGATTAGAAGTATTGAAGTTATAGAAGAAAATTTTATTAAAGAAGTTAGATGGAACAGGAAACGAGAGTAAAGTCGACATATTTTTTGCTACAATTTGTTAGAAATCAAAGTTTCTCAAAGACCAAGAAAAATAATGTTGTAGATGGCGCTAGTAAAGAAGGTTTAAAAACATCAAAATCGTTATATTTACAAAATAAATCTATTTAATATTAACAACAATTAAGAAAACATCTAAAAAAACGATATTGAAAAAAATAAAAACGCAAAAAGTGTTTCTAGCAGAGCGTGGTTTCGATCCACGGACCTCTGGGTTATGGGCCCAGCACGCTTCCACTGCGCCACTCTGCTTCGTATCAATGTAGTTGAAATAGCTATTCCCTTGGTAGCGCTGAGTGTATCGAACCGTTCTTTTTTTATCAATATTTTTTTATCAGGTCAATTATTGATCTTATCATTTTTATTTTCCTAATAAACAAATAGATAGACACGTATAAAATTACAATCGAGTTATTTTTTTTTTCAAATACTATTCCTACATCAGTCTGTTACTTACAATAGCTTACCTACCTTATTATAATTATGAAACGGGTGTTATTTAATATTGCATTAGGTATCAGTTATTACCTAATTAAATTTCTCTGCTTACTCCGGCAACGATTCGACTTTACTGCTAAGATAATCAAGCTGATCCCCAATTAACTCTCCAGAAAACCTAGACTTCTAATTAAAACCAATTAGCTAAAACAAAATTCCTTTCTAAATGAAAATTGTATTCTTCTATATTCTCAACACTGTTATTGCCTCAATAAAAACGGCTGATATTGTTCGAGACGGGAGTTGACGTCCTTATTAACGGGAAAATTGAAAATTGACTGAACAACATGATTGGCAAGGGAATATTAGCTGGATGCAATTTTGCCGGCGAGCTCTTGTTTGCGTTTTTAAAAAGAAAATACTCGTGTGACGTTAATCCATCATTTTGGCGCGAACGCCATTGCTTGCGCGGGAAAATGCAAGCTACTTTATAGTCAATTAAGTCGCGTGAAAGACGTGTTATTACTTTATACATTTTAATAAGGATTACTTTTTGTGCTTTTGTTTGGCAGTGAGAATAAAAATGTTTGGTTGTACGACTGGTAATAAAATAGTTCTTAATATTCAATCTAGATGGCGTTAGTAGTTTGTTAATATAGAACTCGATCGAGATACGGACAATGAAATTATGCGGTTGCTGATATTTTAGGATTTTTAATGACGTAGGTACCTTGTTCTTTTAGTGTTCAACATGAAAGATTTTTATTTAAAAACTTCAAAAACACATTATTATGTCTATTCTAGTTATAAACTTATCTACTGCGTGGCAGATTAGTTACGTTTTCGCCATATAATTTTCTAACACATTTAGTTTTGTATACAATTAATTAAAAAGGTGTTACCAAAAGCTTATGTTACAAATTAATAAGTTATAAATAACTTTTATTGAGTCGTTAATCACGGTCTAGTTTTATCACCTCGGTGAAATAAAGCGTTATATTTTGTTGTTCCTATTAAGAAATGATTTAAATCTATGACCAAACTAGTTTCCAACATCATTATAAAGTTGTAAAACTAAAATAAACATAAACTATTAATTTTTCAGCAACCATAAAGATATTATTGTGGAATAAAATTAATCGACTAAAATAAATTAATCGATTTAACTCGGTTTTAATCATCGATGAGCGATAAAGCGCGCCGGTAGCGCCCCTAGCGTCGGTGGGCCGCAGCTGCGTACCGAACGTTCCCCTATTATACGTTTATTATTGTCGCGTGTTATTTCCAATATTTTTCGCCATCTCATTACTCGAGCCGCACTGACGGCGCTAATCCGTCGGGAGAAGACGCGCCTTAATGGAGGTGATCATGTGTCCTAACGCGTAACGTATTGAAATATGACGTATTGGATGTACCTTCGGGGATTCAGCGTTAATAAACGAAAAAAAAACACTTCGATTATGGAACGCTCTCCCCGGACGGGCACGCATCGCAATAATTCTCTCTCGTATGACAGCCCAATGATAAATCAAGGCGACTGTGAGAAGAAATGCCAATAAATATCGCGCCGAAATCCAATAATTACGAGGCAATGAGCCGGTCGGCCACAAATCAACGGACGGACGGACGGACGAACGCATACTAACGTCTTATCCTAACATCAGATTAAAAACATCAATACTTGTCAATAGAGGTCGCCTCCCACGTAATTATAGCCAACAATATCCCGGGGAGGCCGAGACCGAAAAGGATTAACATATATCAAGGTGGAATAATTGAAGGAATCGATTAAATGAAGAGTATTAATTGCTGATGCGCCCGCGCAGGCCGAGATCCCATCGCGCGCCGCGCTTTGATATGTTCTGTTGTAATGTAATATTAACTGACCGTCCGCCGTCCGTCCGTCTTTTATGGAATACGATAAATAAATAACATTATGCGTATAGGTAACATAACTTTGAAACTTGCTAAGGGGGGCCTTCAGCAAAACAACATCGCGATTAACACAGTTAATTCCCCAATTTAAAAACCGAACAAACAAATGTATGTAAATTGCGCAACTCTATGTAAAAGCCGACGATAACCTTGCAAAGTAATGCAATCGAGGAGTCCCCTCAATCCCGACCTTAAGCGTGGGCGAGTAAGAGCGGCTGACTAGCAAACTCATCGTTGGCAAATTGAAGTGAACTCGAAACAAGCACGTTCAGAAACTGCTTACACGAATTAGCGCATCAAAACGGGCGCAGGGGGCGAAATTAGAAAACTCTTCCCCTTGCCCCGCGCCCCCTCGGCCCCGCGGCCGTTCCGCACGTCATAAACTGACAATTTACGATAACGCCGGGATTAGCCTGTTTGTCTGTTATGCATTCGAGTATGGAACGGAGCGGGTGGAGTTACAATGTCGACGTGTGAAACGGAACGGCTCACGGCTCTCCCGTCCCGCGTCCGTCGTTCACAAGCGGGTAGATGAAATTGTTTTACATTTACATGCACACGACACGCGCCTTCATAACACCGAGCTGGTACAAAGGTCTCGACTCCACTCAAATGCTTCCTGCTCATTCGTTTCGTACATTTCATCAAATACATTTGGCATCGTCATTGGCAGAATAGAATAAAATGTAGGTCAATGGGTCTATAAAACACTTCCTGTTCTTATATTTTCGACTTTTATTTGACGTAAACAGCTTCTGCTGCAAACGTTTTTATCAATATCAAAGGGACAGCGACGTTCTGGACGACGACGACGACGAGAATTTTAAAGCACCTTGCGGTTATAAAATTATTGCCCCTTAACAAAAATAACCCATTACCGCTAAAAAAGAATTCCTTACAACTGTCAATAATCCAAATTTTGGAACTAATTAGTAATTACTCGAGCTATTTATAATCGACTATTTTATTAATTGCTGTTAAATTTTAATCGATTTAAATCGATTCATTTAGTTCCCCAATAGTAATCGACTGGTTTGTAAGTTCCATTAAGTGAAATATTGAGTTTGGACACGATACGAGCGCGGTGCGATGTAAATAACTACATACTTACCATATGACGGACTGTGTCGAACGCGCACTGTTTTATACGAATCTTCATTAATTTGTGAGGGGAAAAAATCCCGTGCCGCGTTTACATGAGGAGTGTTAGACTAAATGTCACACGCGACAAACAAACAGAAGATATTTACGGCATTATTTGCATGGATAATTTTTTATCTAATACCCAAAGGTCATTAGGGGATGGTCATTTTTAATTAAAATACACGTTTCCGTTTGAGGAGGCACCGGTGGGCTCGTGTTTATCGGCAAATTAATTTATTGGTGCTAAGTCGTTAGCTTTGTCCTTACCCACTCGTAAAAGCACAGTTATGCATGTATATCGTCCATTAAAACTTACGGCGACCATGCTTAGTATTCGTCGAGGACGTAAAAAATAAGTGCGGCGTTAGCTAATGTTGCCAGCGTTGCAGTGTTTGTGCGTTTGTAAATAGTTTTAATAAGTTCTTTATTTATTTATTTCATTCTTACGTATTCTCTGAAGGGGAGAAAATGTGGTATGTGTAATTTTCTACTTGTTTACTCGTAATTAATGATTTATGTGGCTTCGTAACTAATTATGTGGTTCACAAGTCCTTTTATGGTTTGTAGTTTTTATTATGTGCCATAAATGTTTAAGTTCAACGAAAGGGTTTATTTCCGTTTGAATAGGAATAGTGTTTGAATATGCAAATAGCAATATATGCGTGAAATGAAGTAATTAATTTCAATTATCTTGTAAATTCTAATTCTTACTCGTTCCCACATCATTATTCATAGTTCACTTACTTTGTTGATAATAAGTTGTTTGTTCCATGTCCTTTTATACACTAAGTTTCCTCAAACGAAAATAAGACTTTTTTGCGGATACTGGCAAAGTTTATTCTTGTATTTTGTTCCGGATAAGTACGCTGACGATTAAGCGTATAATAGTAAGTGGGAGGGACGAGACAGTTCCCGCGGCAGCATGGTCTCCCTACCGCTAATTTCTTAAAGGGCGAGCCGCGACCGCACACCGTGAATAATTGTCGCGCTAAAAGAAAACCCAGCAAATCTCCACGATTAGCATAAAAACCATCTAAACAGCCCAGAGGAAGCCAGCGTCTTCCTTCCGCAATATTTGTGAAAAAATTACACATTTCCTGCCGACATTTTGTCTCTACACCGCGGTCGCTGAGCGCTTGCGACGGTAAAAAAGTAACTAATGTTAATTGCACCGCCCGGCAAAATAAAATGGTAATTAATGAAGCGAATTGTAAAAAGAAATTGTCATTGCCTAGATGGTAACCTCTTTAAAATCAACACAGGAGGAACGCTTACTATTCTGCGTTCGAATAGCAATTTCGCTCCCTCTAGTCTCATCCAGACATCTGTTCCGATTCCCAATAAAAGTAGACGGCAGCCGAAACATAGAATTTTATCACTGCTGTGTCCATCATAAAGCATCCCTCGCGGGCCGGGGTGGGGGGATGAGAACAGAGGGGCGCATAAAAGTTTACAGGCATTCGGCTAATAAATCGTGTCAAATAAATAAGTGTTGAGTCGGTTGGCGGCATATTGATTCGTCATGTGCCGCCTTAGAGCGGTGCGGGGGACGGGGGCTGGGTGGCCATAAAGGTGCGTAATGGCCGCCGTCGGAAGACAGCGCAGTGGCGCGCATCGATTAGCGCTCGCCGCCGCGTCAGCCGCCGACGCAACGCGCCTCACTAACATTCTGCTGCCCAAACGTGGCCCCATCACTACTGATAACACTATTTAGAAAAAAATAAAAAACACCCAAAAATACACATTCGACTATTAAACCCGAGAATACTAACAGACTAAATAATTTATAGCTCAACTCTAGCGAATGTGGACTCATTAGTTTTTTTATTGCCCTACTAGATGGCGTTAGTAGTGGCATTGGCTTCGAATAAGGCAGTTATTTTATGATTACAAGTAATATAGTTGCTACAGTTTCCGCATAAATATTATACAGATTACGAAAGATCTTTTGCTTGGAGTCGATAACCTTCTATGTAATCTGGCAGTGGGTAAAATACTTTTATTAAGGACTTGTAGCCTAGTTTATTCAATTCAAACTATTGGAAACATTGTTTATGATAAATGCACTGCATATATTATTGAAAAGTAAATACTTTTAACGCTTGTTCGATGTTTTATTACAATCGTTGTGTATTCAATAAGTTGGTATGGTGGCCACTATATTACAATTATTACAATGAATTACAACATCATTACTGCGGTAATGTTGTTCCTGGAGCTATTATGTGGACGATATCCTGTGATTAGTGGCCGTGTTTTATATACAGGCTGGTTCACTTCATTATTAGTATTATACATTGTTATTTCGTTTCATCCAAGATGTCTGCCGTTGTGACGTCATCTACATGACCTAAAGGACGAATGTTTGTACTTTGTTTATCGATGTATTGCCCACTTAGTTCAATGGATTGTCCAATGAATAAAATGGACGCCGAAATATAAAATAAATTAAAGAAAAGATTTATTTATTCATTACAGTTAACAAGTCGGAAGCAATTCGTAAAAGTATTAAATACATTTCGACTTACAAATACATTCGGACATTTTAATTTTCACTCAAAAATACGTCTCGTCTTCAAGAAACTGATACACATCTGTATGAAGAAATGGTTAATTAATCGTTTAAACTCAATTAATCGCATCAACCGTCCTGTACGAGCCGGGAATCGAACCGGGCCCCTTATTGCCGTTGCATTCGGACGTTGATTAAAATCTCTCACTACATTCACACAAAGCCTTACTTTGATATATGTATAAATCTTATGAAACGTCTGCCCGTCCCGGGTATATACACGCGCCAAGGGAAAAACACCTTTATACTTGAAGCTGTTGAGTATTAATTAGTGTGTAAAAATAAAAATGACTGCCTACCACCTGTCAAGTGATATATTGACTTTAAATAACATATCTTATTTATGTTGAATCGGAAACAAAATCGTATAAAAAAGGGTTTTATTATAAATAATCGTGTCTGTCCCGAGTGGGTGTATAACTAAATTTGTACGCAGCCTTGTATTACAAGTTATTGTTTGCGTGCATGTGTGTTTGTCCGCCTAGCGTACTGCCTGCGTACGGCAGATAAATTGACGTAGATAGTGTTTCTTTCTCTGTTAAACAAGCTGATTGTTTCATGTAATGTAACAATAGCAGCTTGACTATATTAAGAAGGCAAGGCAAGTAAATTGAGGTACATTTGTGAAGTGTTGTCGGAAATAAATCATTAGACGTGTTTGTAAGTAAGTTACAGGTTTATGGGTCTATTTTCTTTAAGGTCAGTGGAACTTCAAGCTGTATTTTATTGCTGGCGTTTTAGTTACATGCTCGTGAAACTTCCTGGTTCCTTAGAACTGTTGTAGAAACACTTAGTTGACAACGAAATTAGATGGTTTTGATGATTTTTGCAAGCCGAGTTCCCAAGAAATTGAATGAAGAAGCTGCGTGATCAAAATTGTTTATGGAAGCTGGTTGCTAGTCCATAAACTTTTTAAATATTAGTGTAAGAGACAATGTATTCAATATAAATAAGAAAGTCAAAAGTAGATGTGTAAAACGCTACCTACAAATAAATTACCTATTATTTCGATGACGATGATGTTGATGAAATTATTTAAAAAAGAATGATAAATTTTCAAAATCAATTTGTCCCAAAACTTATTTAAATATCTTAAATAAGTTTTGGGACAAATTGATTTTGAAAATTTATCATTCTTTTTTAAATAATTTATTCTGAATCCACACATTTTACATAATAAGTTTTTTAACAACTACCTATCTACTGGCTGACTTAGCTCTTTTCCCACTAAGCAAGAGTGTAAAGAAAAAATCTATCACAGTAACAAAAAATATGTCAAAAACATTTCAGAAAAATATAAACATAACCTAAAATCCACTTGTCTGCCGATAATATGAATTTAAATCACACAAACACAATCCCGCCAATACATTACCACAACCTTTTTCGACATACGAACCGCGAAACCATTAAAAACGTACATAATTCAATTCAGATCGAGTTTTCAGCTCCCCGAGTCTATGACACACTCGCTAAATCTCACGGAAGGCGGTCTCGACGACCATAAATTTTTATTTCGTATATAAAAATAATAAAAATAAATAAAAGCCGTTCCGTGTGCGACCGGAAACATTTGTCCCGGCGCGTCACCGTAATCCGGGACACTGGATTTATTATTAATTAGCTTAATATGTATCTAAATAAATGTGCGTTTGTTTTTGAACAACCTGTACATGGTGGAATATGTGACGGCCATTTTGATTTATTAGATTTTTGACATTTTGATAAAATGTTTGTGTTTTTTATTTAGGAATATAAATGTTCAAGACGTATGGCAAGTGAAAGCACTTTAAACAAACCCCATAAACATTTTTTTTCGGTGCGAGCTATCAAGACAGACAAAGTTTGTTTTAAGATCTAAACTTGTCAAGCCTGTGTTTTCCATTAATCTTTGATTAAAAAACATGTGCAACGGTAAGTCATTACAATGTTTATAAAAGTCTTCAGCATTTTCATTTGCTTAGGGTCTTCTATTTAAACGTTTAATTTAGAATTGAAAGAAACAACAAAAAATAAACATAAATTAGGTAGGTACCTACTTTAAGATCCGTAGAAACCAATCAATAAATCTACAAGATTTATCATTGAAGTTGACCTGGGGCGAATCTTTGTCTGCTTCATATTTTAATTCACAATTTAAATAAAGTCTCGTCAAAAGGCGCCATGTCCGTTGGGAAAACCCTTGATACCTTTGACGATTTTTTTTATGAAAAATAGGAACGTTTTAACTTTGCTAACATTGATACTAAAACGGGATATTTGCCATCATAATATAGGGATATTTCGGCACTGTTGCAAGCACCATGACCACGAATAAACTCGGGAACTCAAAATAAATAGTAAACGTGATAGATATCCCGTTTCAAGTGTCAATGATTGTGTGACCTGTGGCCATGGCCGTTTAAAAACTTTATAGCTTTATTTTTGATTGTTTCAACTTTTAATTAAATACACAGGCCAAGGTTAAATATTTTGGCGAAAACATTACTTTTGCCTAAGTCATCATCTGCCTAGCCTTTTCCCAACCATGTTGGGGTCGGCTTCCAGTTTAATCGGATTCAGCTGAATACCAGTATTTTACATGGAGCGACTGCCTATCTGTCCTCCACAACCCAGTTAGTACTGGGTTATACGATACCCCTTGGTAAGACTGGTTGTCAGACTTTCGGGTCATTGACTACCTGTAACGACTGTCAAAGATCTACAAATGACAGCAGAGACCCGTGCTTTCCGTCCGAGGTACGGAGGAAACTCGGTATGTAATGGGCGGTCATCCATCCACGGACCAACCTAGGCAAGCGCGGCTTAACCTTAAGATCTAGGTACCCGAGCTGCTGTTCTTATTTAGCCACGAGCTCCTATTTTTGCCTAAGTAATTTAAGGAAGTGTTAGAAAGCATTTTTAATGTACATAACTTAAAACTAGCCGTTTTATCATATTCTAATTTCAAATCAAAAACCGTTGGATCAATTCTAATTTCAATTTATAATTACTAAAACCGTTTCTATGAATGTTTGAATGAATGCAACGTTTTTTGTCCATGAACAGTAAGCTATTATGCAACAACTCGTAAATCTGTCCAGTACAGACAGACGTAATCTGTCCATTATGACGAGTGATGCATTACTATCATTGTTTGTGACGATCGTAAATTTTAAGTTTTTGCTTTCATTACAAAAAAGTGGTGGCTTTTTTTTCGTGTAAGAAAGTCGGATCGGTTCCTCATAAATCTTGTTAGGGATTTTTGCTTTTAAAAGGATGTGAAGTGATCGTTTTGAGGTTACTGGATTACTTTCTAAGTACTAGTAAAGACAAGGACAAAAAAATTAAGGATTACCTTAAGACTAGATTTTGTAAAGATCCTGTACTATGAAGTATAAACGAACTATCTGAAAAAACTTTAACAGTGGTTGTAATTTATTTTGAAAAAAAGAGTGCTCAATCCATCTATGGAATGAATAGTTTTAATTTTTTAACAAATAAAAGTTTCGACATTTTGTAATAAATATGTTGGAAAAGGTCTCAACGTCAGTGGACAGTCACCAACAAAACTCAGGTGTCATAAATAAAAAGATATCAAAAATGTTAAAAAAAGGAACAAAAATTCAATCGGTGTGGGATTTAAAAGAATTTCAAATATAGAACGATTTAATTTTCGTGAGAAGGGGATGGCGTGCGGGTCGCAAAGGGCGCGGGGTGCAGGCGAGGGCGGGTGGAGGGGGGACAGAGTGCGTACGAGTAACAGCCACGCACGCCATAAATCTGTCAAGACACGGCCCCCAACAACGCCTTGGACGGTCCGCAAGGCACCGACAGTTTTTTGTTTAAGTAGTATAATAATTTCTATTTTTGGATATTCGGTATCAAGATGTTTGAGTCTACCTGTGGGACTGCTGACATGTGACCTCTCAATGACAAAAGAAGTTAAGAAGAGAGAGAGTTGGTTTTATGTTAATTAAGACGTTCAGGATCTAAATAAATGAGATCAAAAATGGCATACATCACAGTCTGAAACACAAGCAAGACTGACTTGCATAATTTTAATAATTTCAACAAAATATAAACTAGTAAAGAAACTAGTTAATAAAGATCAAGTGATTTATTATGAAGACAATAATATTAGCACTTCTTACAATAAAGAAGCGTCATACATTTTCATAACTTATTTTTCTCTGACGACGCTACAAAGACGCAGTGGATCAACCTTGTACGCACTCTCGACGTCTCACAGCTGACAAGAACAAGTGAAATGTACTACGAAGTTTCTTCTTTTTTAGCAAAATGCACCAAAATCATAAATTCAAGTCAATATTCTTCTTGTAAATTATTTTCTTATTAACTATTGCTCAAGCAAAATATGTTATGAGCAATAAATACAAACATTATACTTATTGTCTAGATACAAATATATTTTATGATAAAAAAAAATAAACGCAAAAGTTATAGCGCCGACTGTATTTCATTAAAACAAAAAGCTTATCTAACAATATATTAAAACCAGTAAATAGAGGGATTAAAAATACTTGCCTGCCAATCCGGAACCCCATATTTACAACCCAAAGGGGGTGAACGGGGGTGATCATAAAATAAACAACGCTTATCTAAAATTTTCGACAATACTGAACTAACCTTCAATTATCGCAAATGACATACGTCCAAGCTAGTGTGGCAGTTAGCAAGCTCCTCCCCCCGCACCCTACGCCATCTATTGAGTAGTTAGTAGAGTAAATGCAAATGTCACTTTGAGGTTATGTTAAATATTTTTCAATGCAACTTATTAAAATGCTCTTTACAAGCAGTTTTAAGTTCTAAGCATGAGCCAGGCTATTTTTCTAAGTATCATTCAAGTTTTGGTGTCGTAAAACACGGTTGAGAAGTTTGTCAAAAACACTTGAAAAGTACAGACGCTAGATGCACAATAACACAATCTTGTTTGACGCCATATCTTGTTATTACTCAATGACCGTTCCTAATACTAAACACAGACATATTTAACACTAAAATATGAAAAGAAAACCACTTACCAGTCCTTATTTTTCCAGAAACACGAAATAAAATAACAGTACGTGAGCGTATTGTCTGTTTGTGACTCAGCTCACTTCGCAATCTACAGAGTGAGAAGTGCGCTCCGAAGTTAGCCGAATATATTCCGAGGCCCGTCCCTTTGGCCCGCCCCCGGTGTTTGACGGACAACGTTAGCTTCGGCAGCAGACGCGCGGCCCGCGCTCTATGATAAGTACGCGCGGCGCGAATTCAAATTCCGAACGTCGCCGATGCGAAATGTAATCGAAACGGAATGAACGAAACTTGAACTAGGCTGTATGTAGGTATACCTTTTCCATATATCACGATAATTAAGAATGTCTGACAAAAACAAGATGGCTGGTTGTGTTGTTGTTAAAAGACGTAAATAAAAAAAATCTTCTGTAAACTATTAAAAACATTGTGTTAAAGTGAAGAGAAGTGTGCAGGATATTGTAGAAGATGATATTTTGAGGGTATTTCTTATGTGATGAATGATTCGTGTCGTGATATTTTGGTAAATAAATTTTGTTGAAAATAAAAGTCGGTTGACGGGCCGGTAACCGGTTGCGGGCGATTTAAATCGAGCAGGTAAGTCGGACAA
This sequence comes from Noctua fimbriata, assembly GCA_905163415.1. NCBI lineage: Eukaryota > Metazoa > Arthropoda > Insecta > Lepidoptera > Noctuidae > Noctua > Noctua fimbriata. Next base: position 18,648,911 of record LR990930.1, on the reverse strand, counting down.
TGGCCATCCAGCCACGATTCGCTTAATTAAACATGAGTAAATAAAAATATGCTTGCAGATTTTTGCCTACAAGAATGATCATGATTTTTTTCTTTTGTTTGAGGGACCCCCAGGGTCAATCACTGGTACCTGCATAATGTTGGTTGTCTGTCTCTAGTTTTGAGTATTTAATTAGTTTAGTATTAGATGTATTTTGTTTTCCTAAAGAATGAACAATTTATCTGATGGTTGCTTCAAGAATCCTCTGTATGTTAAAAAAAAACTGTTTTCGTTTCAGTTAACAAGTATTATCCTACGTTTATTCAATACATAGTTATTCGTAAATCAAACTACCTTCATAACTAATATTTTCGCCCCCAACATAACTGTTAGTTCCCTTCCGTAGTACTAGATGGCGCTGACAGTATCGAAACGTAGCTGTAGTAACTTTGTAGAAGATAATTATAGAGAGACAGACGGTTTGCTTACTACTTCTAACGTTTATAATTGCGTATATTTTAATGTTATTTGATTAAAATTATTCTTGAATTCATTAATAAATGGTATTTACATATTTATTATTTTCTATAAGTTTTCGTGAAAATTTAGTTAAAATGGGACAAGGACAGGAAAATGATGATGTTTTCGTGAAAATAAAAACGATATGGTAAGTAGAAAAACACTGCTTTTTACCATTCTGCTTTAAACATGATTGTGTGGTGATTAAATTACATCAATTAATTAAGGTCTACTACTAGATACTTGACCTCGTTGCTGTGTCGTGATTGTTGCAACAATCCAACAAATGTCTGTAGTCAGCCTCAGTACCCCCTCCGCCTCTGGAGAAAGTCTAAGGTCATAACAATACCTAAGCCAGGTAAAGCAGCAGACTCCCCAAAGAACTACCATAACATACCAGTTGCAATCGCTTTACTGTATACAAGCTTTCCGAGACTGCTGCTAAACCGTCTGACGAGCGTTATTGACCCGAAATTAATCCCAGAGCAATCTGGTTTCAGACCCGTCAAGTCTTGCAGTAACCAAACCCTTAAACTTGTTCAAGCAGAAGGTGCACACTCAACAGTCTCTTACGGCGCCTAGTCTCTTCAAAATGGGGTGCTTCACCTCGTGCCTTGCGGACTACTGCGCTGGAGTAGCAAGGAACTCTTGCTCAGGTGGAGATTCATCGATGACGCCCTGAAGTGTAAATGTGGCACTGTTCAACAAACGACAGAGCGCTTAATATCGTGTCCTGCGTGTCCTGTTGTTGATTAATTACAGGAACTGATGGACGCTACCGAAGGTGCCAAACTAGTGGCTCAGTTCTGGGCCGACACAATTTAGAACTGACTCATCAGTTGAAATCCAACAAAACAACCAACATATTAAACGAAATGGATACGAAACTGAAACACCTGCAGATTTAAGGCCCATTCTTATCTTTAAGCTAGCCCTTAAACTTGTCCAGTGGAATAGCATTGCGAACACGTCGGGATGTCGGTACACGTCGCGATGTACACGTCTCGATACAACGTATCCAGTACGATACCAACTTTTGATGCAGGCCATCAATAAATCAGTATAGAGATCTCGTGAGAAAGTTTCGTAGATCAGTAGATATAGGTACCTAAATACCTTCTTTTTCCTTTATAAACTTGAGGTTAAAGAAACGACAGGTATTCATGTCCTGTCAGATATAACATGCATATTTTCTTTGTATACTGTCGAATTTCTTGGGTTATCGTCCTACATGGCAGGAGTTGATTAAGGTACCTAGTTGTTGATAATTCGGTACTTACTTCACTCGTATCGGCACAAGCTGTAAGAGATAATAGATGACTCGTAGTCAAAGTTTCTGCATGGTATATGGCAGCGAAAGGAATGCCCACTTTATCCAGCCTTTGCAGAAAAAAACCAACCATATTGAACGCTTCTATGTAAGAATGACGTGAGCGTGGATCTTGGTAAAAAAATCCTAAACTTACTCGATTGATTAGCAAATACTCCTTGATGCTAATTCATTGAAGCTTGGTACTGATGCTACAGAACGATGTCATTGCCATCTAAGTCATAACAAGGGCCAAAAGGCCATTACTGTGGCCCCTTTAGGTCTCAAAGTTATCGATGACGCAAAGCAGTAAGGATCTCAGTTTCAAAATTACTTAAGAATTAATTTGTCCATTCCAAAGTTTCCGACCCTTTACTATCTTAGGACGCGAATCTTCCTTTATCTTACACATTCAAGACACCACGTCGCCTTTCATCCCCGCCTTATTTATTAATAAAAACATTTACTACCCAAATTAGATTATCCGCGTCAAGAAAAAATTCTAGCCGACATCTCGCAAACACCTCTCATCTTATAGGGGAGATTGAAGTGGAGAAGCGGGGTTATGGCCTCTTGCAATCTAACTTTGGCTCGTTGTCGCGCCGTTAGTGTTGCCAGTCGGGAGAAAATTCTACCATCCCGGTATAAATAGTAGGTGTTGCGACGGAGGTCATCAGCGGGAAAGTTTTAATGAATTGGCATGAGCTGTGTTTTTGTTTGGTTCATTTCGGCACGTTAGTTCAGTTAGTTGTGAGCTCGTTGCAATTTTTATGAGCGAGCCAAACTTGTGAGATTCGAGAAAGTCGTAGTGTACCAGTGTTTATTAAAATAGTTTGTCGTAAAAATCTAATATTCTGAATTTTATTTCAGTAATTTTTGGGATTGACCTTAACTCCAAGTTTAAATAAGGAGGAAAATTAAGTTCTAAGTGAATAGTAAAGAATAAATTACAGCAAATTTCGCTTTCGTTGTACCTTATGTAACAGGTTTATGAATTTACAATTAGAAAATAAGATAACCTACGTCAAACATTAGGTTAACCCAGTATCGATTTCATACAAAGTAACAAAGTTTGCAATTTCCTTCCAACCAACAATTATCTTTCAAACTTAACCCTATAGCAGTAACTCAAGTATCAAATAGTAGCTAATTGACGGGGCTCAGACGAGGCTCGTTCAAGGCCCTCTATTCTGGTTGGTACCAGCCTGAGCAGCCAAGGTCGCGTCATATTACAATAATTTACCCAAAAGCCTACTCCGTCTGGCAACCCCCATACTCCACTGAAGGGAAGTCGTAAATTTCTTATGTTATCGCCACCAAATGAACTTACAGTAATACTATAACATACGTTGAGTACAGCCGTCTGTCATATTTTGCACGATAGTTTTTTTCCACATGGCAACATTTATTTTAATAGGTTGTTGCTGGTAGCTTTATCTTGCCGGCCGGTTGTTAATTAGAAATATTAAAGTCTTATTTCTTTTATAAGATACTTTAAAGCATGTAATGGAGATAATACGTTTTATTTTTAAATGCTTTTTTAGAAAGCCGTCTTCATGGTAGTTTCATTCGTAAGTAAAAGTTTGTCATCCCTCCAATTATAAATGGCATATTGCTTATCAGTTGAAGTTATGACAAAGGTGACAGACGTCCATATAATATGCAAGCCTTTTGCATTTAAACTCCACAATCTACACAACTGTATTTTTCGGAAAAACTATTTATTAAGATCGTCTTCTCCATTCACCTTCAGAAAACACGCAGTCTACGTATACTACCTACATATATATTAGAATAGAATAGAATATTCTTTATTATGTAGGTACACCATACAAGTCACAATCATAAAAGAAAACATTAGATACGAACATTCATTCTAATCCGATACTGTCATCTGCACTGATTCTCAGTTATCTAGCAAAGAATATTTATATTGCAAAAAAACCTATCCTCATAATGTACTACTCGGTACATTTCGCTACAGCGGTACTTTTAATGGATTTCGATATGGGATACCTAACAGTAGTGTGAACTGCCAATATACACACACAACTTACAATAAATCACAGTTTAATTTCAATCAACTCTTTAAAAATCATGTTAATCTACAAAATCTACAAAACAACTTCTGTAAATACACCCAATAACCACTACGGTAGTGTGCATGACTATATAAACGACACACACAAATAATGCACTACACTTAAGCTCGCTCACATTAGTGGGTTACAAGTAAAAAGGTAATTACTATAAAAATGGCAATAAAAACATTGCGTATTTAGTAAATTAAGCCTATATCACGTCATTAATAATCATTAGCTCGGTTTAAGTGCTAACTTACACACACACCTACGTTTTACAGTATTATTTTATTTATAGTACGATCGCTCTCCCTTTCAACATTAACTATTTTTGTAAATTAACATCGTCACATGCCTTTGAATGTCCATAATAAAATTGAGCATTAAGGTCTGATCTTGCAAGTTAGAGGTGGTGAGTTGTAATAGGTATTTGTAATCTATACTAATAACACTATTTGCTAGCAAACTGAATAAGAAAGAAAAGAAAATCGACAAACGAAAATCCCGTAGCATAATCAGCCTGTAATGTTCCCACCTGCTGGGGGGACACTTGCTTTCTCTATGTGAGAGGGTTGGGCCGGAGTCCACCACCGCGCGGGCTCAATACAGGTTGGTGTATCATATTAATGCTGGGACAAGCATTCCTAGTAATAACCAAAAAAAAAAAATGAAAGTCGCTGAACAAAAAACAGCATATAGTCAAAAAAAGCAACGCGTTAATATCCCAATGCATCCACTATCAGTACCAGAGTATTCGACCTTCCACTTATCTCGGCGCATCATATGAGCATCACTCACCTAGATACTGTCAACTGTCAATCACCAAATCAATCAATGTGAGAATCTGATGTCTAGATATTGTTGAAGAATCTAGCACACGTGATATGTCGAGTTGATGTGATAGAATGGTGTTTTGAGCTGTCATTTCTAGTATGAAAAATAATAGGTAATCTTGGTGTTATTTTTATGAAGCACTCTTGCGCATTCTATGCTCATAAAAGAGAGGTAATTTAAGGAAGAAGTCTTCAATTGCTAACTCTTTATTTCTCGCTCTAGTAAAAAACATCTTGATGCGTTTAAAAGTATTTTTTGTTTAATTCTATTGCGAAGTGTCCGGAACAAATTCAGATTCAGAGTGCATGCCATATTTCTTATCTTGATTCCAGTCTTGACGCTTGTTACCATGAAATGTGCCTAAGGCCACGTCCTGTACCGCCATGGTCAAGGACAATACCACCCTTATGATGCGCCAAGTGCAGGTTCTCACAATCAAGGGCCTTTGGTTTGAGTGCCAAATATTGTTATTACATAGAATTGGTGTTAACTAGCAGTCATAGACAATTAATTTTATTGTTAAGCCTATCGTAACAAATGGTGTTGCTCAAGTTTATTGTGAGTATAATTCAATGTATCAGATACAGTTCATATCATAAATGTGTTTTTTTTGTCGTTGCCCAGCATTCTCGTCTTTTTAATCCTGGTGTCATTGCGACCACACTAGATTAAAAGATATCATAAATAACATGTTTTTTTTTTTTAAACCTAGCCTTCTTAACTTCATTACATCCTTGCCGGTCAATAAAATTGTGTTAACACTTAACTGTGCTGCAGCTTTAAGATACTTACCGTCTCGTCAATTTCTGTAAACAAACCCAAAAAAATACATTTCCATCCACACATCCACTCAAACGTTAGTACCACATTAAGCTAAAACTTAGCAGTAAACGTGTGCGTTAGTTCTAATTAGCTGCTGTAGTAAGTGGCCTTTAACCAGCCTTACACGCGTTGTGCCCGTTTTGGCCTATTACCGGCCCATTATACGCCCTTTGAGGGACCCACTGCTGCTTTTACGTGCTTCTATGTATGCGTAACTTATCGAGAACATTGAACTTGTCGACAGATTTAAGAAATTAAAGCGATGGAGGAACAAGAAATGTAAAACATGTGAATGGTCACGCGACCTGCCCTGCAGCCGCAGCTACGCTATGTAAAGCGATGTTAAGCGTGTAATATCAGTCAATAAGTTGAATGCCAAGTGTTCAATGTACGAGCGTGTATTTACGTTTCATTGAACATGACCTTTGACCGCTACATGATAAATTCCACATCTTACACGTTCGTGGAAATTATTAAACTTGATTTCGAGTTGACTCACGGTAATTACTTCCCTCAAGATATCCTAAACCATCGGGTTATCATCGGTAATATAATATGAATAAAGTAAATAGTAATTTCGTCGAGATCTGTTGCAATTATTGCATACCGCGGGGCCCTTACCCGTTATTACGATGTTGGTTGAAATATCGCGTGTTCACTATGTACACTTGTACAGACGTACATACGTTATTTATCGATATTCTATAACCGAAACCGAATACTTAATGCTCAATAAGGCAGACGATTAATTTTCTTTCAACATTAGCAACGTATGCAAATTATGATATTTCAAAAGATAACACGTTCCTTATCGGGTACAGCTGTAAGTGAAAATAAAAATAAAATTCTTCAATTTCAGCATTATCGGGAACTATTAAGGGACACTTTATTTTAATGGCCACCGCACTGTGGCAGATTTAATCGATCCCTCCGCGGACCAATACAGTCGCTGCGTCCGTTCCCGATGACAGATAGCGACGAAATGCGTTTAAAATTTTAAAATTGGAACGTGGGCATGCGTGCGCACGCGCATCGCTCGCTGAAATTCCGTAATGAGCAGGTGACCAGTCTGAGCGCCGTATCGCGGCCCGGCGTGTCTACTTAGTGTCGCGAGGTAATGTTGAGCAAAATAATTAGCGAGTCATATTTGTTAGTTCACTCAACAGGGAGCCGTTTGTATAAAATTGTTTATGGAAATTACAACTCGATGCTATTATCGCGTTCAATTTTGTTGCTCCTTTAGTCAATAATCCTTTGAGAATTATTTGTTTGTCAGGCTGGGCTTTGTGCGACGACTTTATTCGGTTGTTATATTCTCCAAACAAGTGTATAAGTTTGTATTGGCATGCTGAACAATTATTCGTTTTGTGAAAGAGTTATCCGTGAGCATCAACGACACATTGACGTATAAAATAGTGGTATCTAAACAGATGGACGACCAAGCACCTGCTATCAGCAGATGCCTCAGGTAAAAATAATCAGCGGTGTCAGATTTCGCTACGAACTCCAATAAAGCATACATTCTAGTTACTGTTTATGCTATTTTCTTGTTAATTAGAGGGTAAAAAGTAAAAATAGCAGTTGTATGGGCGAGTCAGCCGATCGTCTCAGTATTAGCGCATGTGGACACAAAACAAAAACAGACAGACGAAAAAAGATGCAAAAAATGTCTGCCGCCGCGCTATCTGCAGCTCGCGATCCTGTCTCAAATAATGGCACAGGGGAATCTCTGGAGTAGATTTTTTTTTACTTCTTTAATTTCACAAAGACAATTTAAGTAAAGGTGTTGATTTTTCCATATCCTGCAAAGATCTATAGAAGAGGCACTGCCACTTAATTTTTAAAGTAAACCCCCGTTGACATTATGTGAGTTTGTTGCCTGTGGCGTATATTAGAATTGAAGCAGATCACAAATTACTTGCATTTTAAACACTGTTTAGACAGGGCGGGCAGCTTTTAAGAAAAAAAAAGCAACTATTATCTATAGGCGATTTTATATTACGATTAATAGTAATAACAAAACTAGTCGATATTATTAAACATCACCTAACTTATAGCACTGTAGGTATTAACTGAGATAATTAATAGATCGATATAATAAGTTCTATGCAAATTGTACCTATTTAATGCTACGTTTCTGAGTAACCCTATAAATAGTTTTAATTGATGAATTAGCCGTTTCCAAGTGCCTAGACACCATTCCTTTGACGCATCAGTGCCACATCAGTTATGCGTTTGATTTTATTACTTAGCAAGTTGCACGGATCTTAGTAAGCTTGCAAATCTAATTAAATCGGTGTTTTTAATGAGGTCGAAGTCTTTCGATATTGTTTCTTCTGCCTGCCTGTCCAGGCCTCCTCTCTATGAGAGGGAATGGGCACCCATTCCCTCTGATATCATATCATATTGGGGATTGGGTATTGTTGATTACCCATAATGATTACTTAATTATTCAATGACCTGATACATATAATTTAATTTAATTAATAATTGTACCTTATGATCAATACTGTCTCTTAAATGATACTCATAGTCTAAAACACAAATTACTCCCAAAAATTACAAACTCTTTTAGTGCTAACACGACTCCATCGCTGTTGAGCGGTCAGTCGGGCCAGTAGAGCACGCGGGCCAGCGCGTAAATCAGCATCAACACAGTGTCGCCCCCTCGTTTTGCTCGCATTCACTTAAGGCTCGCAGCCTTACCCCCCTCTTTTACCTCTACACCCCCCTGTGGGACCCTGCGAACACCATGATGCGGTATCAATGGCGTTTCTGATGACATTGTTTAGTAAGTACCTGCTTTTATGGTGAGGTGGCGTTCGAAGGATATTCTTTATTTACAGAGGAAGTGAACCGAGGGCCTAGCTAAGAGGCAATCATTATCAAGGCATTTAGATTTCCATAGTGACTTTCAATAGGATTATCAAGTTTTTTGATGGTGGCTTATGTCATTCCAGTACTTTCTTGACTTTTCAATAATCGTCGATGGAATGTCACTTTGATTAGGTACTCTTGAAACGCCTGGGTATGTCAACCGTGGGTGCTATTCATGCACATTTGTTGAAGATAGCCATGCCTATCTGATTTCGGTAACAGTGACTGCATTCTACGGCTTCCGATCTTGGTTGTTGCTGAAACCTTGATTAAGTTTCTAATCTAATCAGTTAATCTACTGCTAACTATTGTGATTGGTTGATCAGAACAATAGCAACCAATCTTATTGAAATGACATTTGACAACAGATTTAATTAAATAGATAGTTTTATGAAACTAGGTCGCTGTGTTGCTATTAAATTTACTGAAAACTTTGAAGAACCTTTGTCTGAACCAGCTATATGCTTTATGGCAACTCATGTTTTGGTAGACGATGGTGCAGCCATGGTGCGATGGTGTACCTTGCAGTAACTTATTGATTTAGCATAGTAATTAGTCTTTAACCATTCTAATGTTGGGACACAGGCCCACTCTCTGTCCCTTCTTAGTAACGGGTTTGTGGAAGCCACAATCTTAGATATTTTACTCTAAGAAATGTCGATTTTTTACGATGTTTTCCTTCACCGTCCTGAGAGCAGTGATCTTGATACAATGTCCACAAAGCAACGCTCCTGGTTTGAACCCAGTACCTACGGCTTGTAAGACTTTGCCGATACCACTGCGCTCACTTGCCTTGCTTGAAGTAACTTATTCACCTGAGACTTGATAAATCCAAGCTTCTAAAAGTACTCACATTTTTTTTCCTACAAGGCATCGGATACTCCTGCAAATCAACCTGTAGCAAACAGCAAACAGTATTGTATGTAAATGTCATGCATAACTACTATTGTGCAAATGTGTACGCAGTGAGAGGTTGCTCTGTCTTCCAATAACATAGTACACGAACCCGTTCTACTGTCGAACAGTTACATTAATTACTAGATGAGATGATAATGGTGATCAATAAAGGGCTCATTGATCTTCGAAGGCTCGGGTATGAAAATATTTGAAATTTTGTAACTGCAGCTGACTTATATGAAGATGGTGCGAACTTTGACCACCATATTTGTCCAATGCCCAGTCATCAGTACATTCATTAAACGCATCTTCGCGTATAAAATCTTACAAAAAAACTTCAAACAGCACATGGCTTTTAATCGTCATTGAAACTATGATCTTGTGTTTAACAGTAGCAATGGAAAACGCAGTCCAATAGGTTAACAGCATTATAAAAACATGCGAAATATTTGACTAGAACCAAGTTATTGTCGACTACAACTTCAAAAATTCTTCTCAAATTTTATTACCAATATCGTTCCAAACAAATCATGACGTAACAGCAGACAAATTCACGTTGCATACAGTCGTCAACGTCACAACCGCGCTCGTGACGCTCCCGTCACGAGACGTCCCGCAGTCGTCACGTTGCCATATCGCGTCACTGTCGATCGCTTTATATAAATTTAGAACGAACGCCGCTTGACTGGCGCCCGTCAGACGATTTTGACGGGTTAACTAGGAAATTGGCAACAGAAGGACCATGTTTGCTATGAAAGGGTTAAAGAAGTAACTTACTTTACTGTTGCCAGTAAAACCGCTTCTTATCCAGGTTAAATAAAGGCTTTTTTGCACATATTAAAATTGTAGTTACTGCGGCAGGCAGTATCATTAATGCATTGCGATCTTTGAATTCGTGGCTACGAATTTTGTCTACCTCTACTATTTTCAGACTTTTCCCAACTGATACATCTTAATAAATCCTTTTTATCATGCCAAGATATGTCCACTGGTGGATGGATAGTGGACATTAGCCTCTCTAAAGCGGTGCCACATCGACCAGGCTTATTGATTCAGTGGCATTCTATATACAGTTTGGTAATTACACTGCACTACTTTATCAGGAAAAACAGGCTTTCATTTACTTCTGAGGTAAAGTCTTGGGCATTATTAGGTTCTTAGGATAGTCCAAATATTACCTGCAAAAAATACAGTAAATTGACATAACCAAATACAGACACAGAACAGTATAATTTCTAGATCGCTGGCGATATTTTGGCTCCATTCAGTAACAATACTCCTCTAAAGTATGGAGTTTCCCTTCTGCACCAATATGTTATGACTCCGCACTGTCAAAATGACGGCTCCCCGAATTGACGCCTGCCGATAACGTCCATCGGGGAATTCTAAAATGCTGATAGTATTTTGTTTGGTTTAATTTTGCGGAATAAAATTGTTCATGTCGTTTGCAGTAAATGTCTCAGTTAGTTGCAAGCAGGACTATTATACCTAGGTCCTAGGGCACGTCTATGTGTTGACTTTGAGAAGTTAATTGTTTGTAAGTAGTAGCTAAACGTTGGTTTACAGTAATGAAGAAATTAGTTTCGACGTTAAATGTGGTTGCCTGTCTTTCTTCGTTGCGTTTTGCTAACTTAGTTGAGTTGGGGTTGACTGTAAGTCTAACCGAAGCGGCTGTAACTATTAAATAAAGTATGCTGTCTTATTCAGTTTGCACAATATTTTTTAAATGTTAAATATGAAGACAGGTACCTTTGTTCGACTAATATTTGATTGCACTTTCATTTCTTTATTGGACATTTTTTGAAGCTTTGTGATGATGAATGAAACATTAATAGAATATGTGATTGGGGATCAAACATAATTGTTTTGTATTCAGTATCTTCTCAGCATGTGGATGATAATCTAAATTGAATTGGCCCAGCCATTGGCGACGAGTTTGCTGGCACCTTAAGTAGCCTCCAACAGTTCCTGTAACGTGCAGACCACAGGACAGGTAAGACGCGATATTAAGCAGTAGTCTGGTCTGACCAAATATTTATAAAATCTAGTCGTAAACTGAAAAGCTTGGGCAATAATTGACATTGTGAACCGTAAAAAACAATCGTAACGAAACCGCACACTTAGTACATTCTTGTACAAAAGAAACGAAAAGTCACAAGCTTTATGAGACCATACAACTTTTCAAAAATACTAATTGTTTTCATTAGTCTTACCTTCCCTTGTTGAGTGTGATCAAGATGACGACTTCTGTATATTTACCATTAACAGTAGCAGTTAGTACTTTTTATACACAAATCAAAATAAACAGTCGTATTATAAAGTCACTATCTTCCATCTTTATAGTTTCTCATAATTATTTTTCATTTTAATTAATTTAAAGATAATTTTGTACTATGTATGGCGTAGTTAGTCCTTATCTGTACTAATAGTATAACTGCTGAAGTAACTCTGTCTGTCTTTTTGTCTGCGACCTTTCATACATAAACTCGCGTATTTTTCTATGAGGATAGGCAGAGACTTCAGAACATCATTTGCTACGATCCTTACGTACTCCTTTTGCGTCGTTTACTTTCATACATATCTGATCAGATATCAATGAAATTTTGCACACAAGTATTGTATTGTATTGTATAACGGGCTGGTGTCCGCAACTTCACGTCAAAGCGCGTATTTTGCGTGCGGGTGATATATGAATTTTTTCGATCCCCCCTAACTCCCCGAGAAAGGCCAGCAGCGCCTTGATGTTGCTGACAATCTCGCGGAGAGTACCTGGGTTACCGAAGTTCTTTACTCTGTATGTTGCAACCACTGGGCAATGCAGAAGCACGTGGGCTGCTGTTTCGTCTTCCTCCATGCAGGCTCAGCAAAGGGGGTTGTCTGTGACTCCTATGACAAAGAGGTGTTTATTAAAAGAGTCGTGTCCAGTGATGGCGGCTGTTAGTGTGTGCAGCTGTAACACAAGTATATCGTGACATAAGTTAGGAAAATGGATACAGTCATTTTGATCCCGGTAGTACGCTCTGGTGACATGATTCTCGTCCTCCGTACAGGCGAAGCAGCTTGCAAAAGCTGGTACTTAATAATCTTTTGATAATTAAATAAACTGAGGAATGTGTTATATCAAGACATCTGAAATGACATTAATTTTACAGCAGCTACTAATTATGGAAGTGTAAAAGGTCATATCGTCAGTTAACGCAATTTACATAGCGGTCACACCGACCAAGTGTGTTTTATTATTTTATTGTAATGTTTGCTACTTTGTTGGGGGCTTTTTTAACATTTGAATACACTGAACTTTGAATATTATGTTCTTTCTTGAAATTGAAAGATTAAGAGATATAAAAGTTTAATTTTATTGTTTGAAACTTCCACCTGAATTGCGGTGCACACTCACTAAGGCTTTGCAACCGGCATGTCAGATCCGAAGAATTCTTAGGTTTGTGACATCCACCAACTCGTACTGAGCCCAAGTGGTGGAATACTGCCTACATCCTGTCAGAGAGAGGAAGGTTGTCTACCAGCATTGTGAGCATGGGTTGAATATGCATATGCTCATGGAATTCTGTCAGTTTTCACGAATGTGAAGAATAAAATAGTTGTTCAACATGGCATAAAACCTCTGCCATAAATAATCTTCATAAAAATATTCAACTTACACGGTTTTACGTGCGTTATCCATTAAAATGAATGGTTCACCATAAGCACCATCGCAAGTGCCCAACACGGAAAAGTGAAAATAAAAATGAAAATTCAAGCTATAAACGTAATCCTGTAGTTCAGGTTTACTTTTGATCGGTACTTCACAATATTTGATTTTTAAACTACAGTTTGCGTGTCTCTGAAGGTAAAACTGTATTTTACTGGCCATGTACAATATTGTTAAATTAATTAATCACAACTGCTCTTCAAACGGTGACAGAAAACCTCGTGAGGCAAGTTTGGGAATCGGAAATGTTAAGCTCCTATCTGATGCCGGTGGTTTGTCTACAAAAAGCTTTGATTCTGTCTTTGTGTCTGTCATTTTAATTAAAAGTACACATAAACTAACCAGACATGACCTAACCTGACTGACTGACTTGAAGAGGGTGCTAGGAGGGTTTTCGGCTGGCGTTAGGCGCATGGAACCCTTCCAGTCCATAAAACATCGGGTTGGCGTGGCATCCATCGACCAGCACCGGGCCCCTGAAGCTGATCACGGTCCCTCTTACAGAAAGGAGGCCCGTCTCCCAGCAGTGGGGACATTGAAGACTGAATATGACACAATACGAACGAACGGTTACCCCGTGTTCAGTACATCATTCCGAACATAGAAATTTACATCCGTAATTTCAAACAAAATCAGCGGTTCCAATCATTTTGGCCGTGTAGATAGGTATTGCACTTTTGTAGGAAACAGTGGTCGTCAATGTCCCTTCCACCTTTTTTAGGCATTTTTTCCAATACTTAAAAAATAACTAGTACACGATTTTCTACATATTTATATTTGCATCATCAATTTTAGTGACTCGAACACTATAAGCAACATTATTCCTTTACTTTTTACTTCCACACCGACTTAAAAAGATTTTAATTTTAATCGTTAAAGGTGTAAGCAGCGCTGTGCCTATTACCATACTATATTCTAGGAATACTAAAACAACATACTGAAATAGGATATTAATGATGACAGGTGCGAGCTGCAACACTGTTTAGCAGGAAAGTTTGAATGTGATATTAAAAGTCGACATAAGGTTAACGCACAGTTATAAGCACTGCACGGAGTCGCCTCAACTCGACTCATTGTGAATTCTTTCTATGAAGCTCCAGACTTCGTTTTCGCGTCGATGATTCCCATATTTAAGTTAAATGAGCTTCGACCAGAACCCTGCCTTGATGGCGATAGTAGTGGCTTCGGACAGATCCCTCAAGGTTCAGGTGGAGTTGCACAATGAGCATGACAGGACAGGAGGACATCGTTTGTGATATGGCTCCGCAACTCCGCAGTCACCCTCCTTACTGTAAGTACTGCTTATAAGTGTGCGCTGTCCTTTATCTATTTTATGATCATCATCAGAAACTTAACCTACTAATCACATACCCATTAAAATGTAATGACGGAATTTAATCGTTATTTTATATCTATATTTACGAGTATTAATTGGAAATATAAAGAAAGTATTAAGTGTACTTTAAACGGTTTCATTTGCAGTTAAATCGATTAGGTTATTGTGGAGATTATTTCTGAAGTGTTGATAATTCCTGCGAAGTAATTAGCATATGTATTGAAGGGTTAAATAAAGGCTGGCTTTCGTATGCAGCTTAGTCAACTGCTTTAGAAAATTAAATGCTAGTAGCTTTTTTTATCTTCATGCCTCGTTGGTTCGAGGGTTTGCCCTGGGTTTGATTCATAGCTCGTACAGTCTTCAGTCATTCTCAGTAGCTGCCTGGTGTATTTTGAGTAGGAATTGTAGCTGTCGATATGTTTATTATAAAGGCCGCCTATAATAATTATAAAACCGTAACTTTTTTTTTTTTTTTTAGGGTAGGAAATCATCAAATACCCCCCCCCCCCCCCTCTAGGCGGAGCGGAAGGGAGTGTCAGACTTGTACTGACTAAAACCCATCCATGTTCCTTCTTTGCCCTTTGTGTTCCAGGGCCGCGGTATCTCTTTCGAACAGTCCCGCAGCCCTGGCAGGCATCGGCCCGTGCGGACCCCTACGTGGTTGCTGACATCTCTTTGAGGCGTGCGTGGAACACGAACGCGCCGTCGACACGGCCTGTCGTCATAAGACGGCCGGACGGCGAGCTAGCCCATAACTTGCCGTCCACAGGCCCGCGCCTACGGTGGCCGGGGGCCACCACGTGACGCCCGGGGCATCTTTCGCGGCGGCTAGGACGTGAGGCTCTTTCCCTCTCACGTTCCGCCACCTCCTTCACTAGCATGACTGCTTCGCAGAAGGAGGTGACGGCTTCCCATTCCCTCTCGCTCCGGACCATGGCTTGAACCAGGGCCGGGCGCGAGAGGTCGCCGCCGCCAATCGCCTCTACGAGGACACGGCGCTGCTCCGCCCAAGCGGGGCAGGCCTCCACAGTGTGCTGCACCGTGTCCTCCGGACGATCCTCACAATGGAAACACCCGGGCGTTTCCTCCCGCCCGATTCGGTGCAGGAACCTCCCGAAACAACCGTGTCCGGTGAGGACCTGCGTCAGGCGGAAGGTGAGGGCGCTGTGGCGCCTCTCTAGCCACTCCTCAAAGAGGGGACTTATCGCCACTATGGTGGCGTGCCCTTCTTTAACCGTAACCGTAGTGTATTAGTACTGATATGTTATTGGGTTTTACCATCAGCAGTTTCACCCGGAAAGCCCGGA
The DNA here is from genome assembly GCA_905163415.1 of Noctua fimbriata. NCBI lineage: Eukaryota > Metazoa > Arthropoda > Insecta > Lepidoptera > Noctuidae > Noctua > Noctua fimbriata. Next base: position 18,633,241 of record LR990930.1, on the reverse strand, counting down.
GTCTGAGGTGATGGCAATAGGGTTGCTATTCATTATATAGGACTTAGACATAACTGCCAAAATGGGGTAGTACGATCGGTAATCACTGCCTACTCCTTAGGGCAATACAGCCGTGACATCATAACGTAAGTTAATAACGTAATGTCAAATCAAATCAATATTATCACTGTAATTTATCAGTAGATGCTTAGATAATCCTTTATCCAGAACTCCACAAACCAGCTAAGGCAGTTCCCATACTAATAAATTACCGCGTATACCTTGCTCCAATGCTCTACATAAGCGAGCTATTTATAAATGCTATGTAAATAGGATTACTTGTATCAACGGCGATGATCAGCTGTCGATACAAGATAAGACTGCTTGTCATGATTCACGAAACATGACAACATTCCATTTTGTTACTGAAGAATGAAGATACATCACTGATATTGTTAAGTTACTGAGTTACTAGTAGTAGTCTGTTTTCACATTTTCTGCTCTGTCAAATTTTCGTTTCACGTGGTTATATTATAGTCAATGCGTTGTATATCCTGATTCATCTTACAAAGTAGAAGTTGCGGAGATGGGTCAAGTAATTCATGACTATGGGCACTGATCCTGCTTGACGGTCAGAGCAATTGTGGCTTAGTGGTGTCGACTGCGATATCCATATTTGTAAGCGCGTTCAAACCCAGGGAAATGTGCACTTCTTCTCCTTTAACCTTATGCCACGCAATGCTGAGTGTAGGTCTCTTGCAAATGTCTCCACTTTTGGCGGTTTTGTGTCATGGCTAACCAGTTTCTTCCGGCCACTTTAATGAGATCGTCTGACCACCTAGTAGCTTGTCTTCCCACACGGATCTGTCCCGTCCGTGGTCTACACACCAGCACTTTCTTCCCCTATCTTCTATCCAGACCCCTGGTGAACGACGGACTACTCCTCTGTTGCACAGGAAGCCTCAGTTCCAGCACTGGGAACACTATAGACTGATTAAACCTCTGGACATCGACCCTAACAGTTATAAAAAGGCAAGTAAAACGACGATGTTTCAAAATCAAAGGCCCTAGTTTTAATTGTATTGCAAGCTACAGGCTATTGACAACACTTTCTAGTGTATGTTTTGTCATTTATAGTGGGCCGCTAATTATTATTGTAACAACTAGCAACTGGTCCAACCTGCAACCAGCAATCAAAGGCGTGCCACATAATGTTAATTCATTTCCGGATGAAAACAGATTTATAAATCATAATCTTACAATCATAAAGCAATCATTACCAATTTCCGTGTTTCCGCACTTGTTATTAGATTTCAATTATGCACCATGTTAAGAAAACATGGAGTGTTTGTGTGTCTGTTGTGTGTTCGTTTCTCATGGCTCACTAAACATCGTCTGTCAGTCAGACGTCAGCGTATAGCTCGTAAATTATAAAGTTTTTTCTGCGTGCGCGCACGCAAATCAGTGCTCATAGATCTAAAGTATGATCCATGTGAGTGCAGTCAGAAAGTTGTGTTGCCTATCTGGTTGATGTCGCAGAGATGCAAAATGAAAGGATATTTTAATAAGGATTACACAATCAATGAAAGTTTCGTTTCGTAACTTAGGACAAATATTATTTTTGATGATCATTTATATAATAGTGCTAAGTTGGTAACTGTAGAACGAACGATTAAGAATCAAAAGGTGGGACAAAACTGTTTTTCTGAAAAAAATAGTCCACTGCAGTGCAAGATCTGCCTCTAATCGCGAGCTATGAAAGGTAATAAATATATAGTCATGACCATGAGGAACCATAATCAATGACAAAAATCTACTGCTGTCTAAGAAGATACCATGTACTAATTGTATGAATTTAGAGTATACATGGAACAAGGCATCAGAAATCTGTCAGTTTAGTTGCATACCGCTCAAAAACATCACATGACGTATTCTTTGGCATCTACCAACATGCTTCTCACGTACGCAAGGGTGGGCAAAGCTGTGCATTAGCATATTAATTATCGAATCCTACGATAGTCATGGACTCCAGGTACCTCATACCGGTTCGGTCTAACTGTTTGCCTAGAATTAAGTCTGTACTATTAACTTTAGAATTGAGACTGTACTGTTGTCGTAATTTATTGCTCTGTTTTGATTGGATGTCGATTCGGCTGTGGTTGGCTGTGAATTTATATTAGTAAGTTATTGGTTGGGTAGATAGGATTGATCAATAGTTCCAAGTCGAATTCAATTTGCCTGCTGGTTTGATTACAACCTTTTCAGGTTTGTGCAAGATAGTACCATGTTTCCTCTATACGTTTGTTTCTCGTGATCAAGCAGGGATGGTTTGCTTTTGAAGCGGTAGTATGATATTTCTACCAAAACGACTATTGATTACTGAGGAAATAACAACCTACAAATCCAAAAAATACAAGCATTTGAAAGACCTCAGAACGAGTTTGATTTTGACTTTAAATTCAAATTATGACCAGGGAAAATATCAAGTGGTTTCTATCTATCACTACCTAAAAAAACACATTTCACTTTCTTATACTAAAACTTACGTTTACCATTTTCCTTGTAAGGACTTGCAACCCGCTTCAACTTTAAGTCCCCTTACTGCATTTACTCCGAAACCATTAAACAATGAACCCGTCCGTTAACTCCTACCTGAACCAAGTTAACTCGGCGACAACTAATAGAAACACACAATTTTCCCTTTCGCGTGCAACTGCAATCACTTTCGCGCAAAAAAAGGTCCTTGAACACTGTACTGGCGAATCCGATCGCAGATAAAACAGCGCTACAACAAAACGATGGTAAGCAGGCAAGGAGGCAGGCCGTAATCTGCGCTCGGCGTCTAATAAATTAGATTGTGTCCATAAACATGCGGCGTCGGGCTAACCTCGTCATCTGATACCGCGGACATTGTTTGGCGGGTGTCCATTGTTGGCAGGCACGACTTGTAGTGAGTGTGTCGATGCGATTAGTTGGTTGCCTAAAAGGAGCTGAAATCAAAGGCAGGAGGATGTAGCTCTGATTTTATATTTTGGTTCTTATTAAGATGTTCTTGAAGTTGTATTCAGAAGGAGGCATGATTGAGTTTAATTTGTACCGCCACTTCTTCCCATTGTTTTCGACGCCCACCCCATCTAATTTTGACATTCTTAAACTGCGAATACTCTCAGGTTTATTTTGAGTCAATAACTTACATTGATGTGATTTTAATTGATGTTGATTTGCTTTAAGATAGCAGTCTTAGACTACAGAATCCACAATAAAAACATTTTTATCTTGAATCATTGAAAAAAATAAAATTAACTACAGTCCAACTTTCTCCCCATTCCTACGGTACAGTTCCTAATACCGTACAACAGTGGACAAACACCGCTCCATCGACAGGCGGCTGCTAGTAACGACTGCGCGTCTGTAGGTGCCGATATCTTAAGGAGCTTGTTGTAATGAAGTGCGATCACGGAGCCACAGCCTCTGAAGCCCTCTTCAAACTGATTGCTCTGCTTCTGGGAACAGTGGCCGTATTAACGGGGAAATTATATTTTCGGAGGAAAAATTCGAGAAAGGAAAAGTGTCATGATGTTATTATGTAAGCTATAGTGGTGTTCCATACCCGGAGTAACAGCAAAAAAGCTTTATACAAATATTCTATGTCCTAACGCAGGTCATTTTGGTTCAGGCGGATTTGCGTGTTCAGTGTGGAACCGCTCACGCCAAGCAAGTAGTTACTACCTGCCTCTAATTTTTCCAATGACTTCTATAATTTCTGCTCTGCCTAAGAAAACCATATAAAACCCGATTTTCCATGGCTGTTTCACAGTATAAAATAAAATCCAATCCATTAGATAAAACGAAAATTGTTCTAAGATTTTTTTCTTGGAAGCCGATCTCACGTGATTCCTTACCCGGTAAGGCTTACCGTACGACAATGGAATCCAACCTCGTAGGTATCCATAGGCGGCTGATAGTGTTCAGTCGATAGCGGTATATTAAGGTGCTCAATATTAACGCTAGGACTGCCGTCTGATCGGCGGCTACCCCTGTTTATAGCATGATGAGACGGTAAACGACTTTGAGCTATGGAGAGCATGATAATGGCCGCTATGTTAGGTGCGGCCATATTTGGTTGGCGGTTTGGGTAAATTAAGTGTGACAAACTTGAATGTTGAGGTATTCTGGAGACGTTGCACTGATTGGTTGTTTAAAGAGTTCATAATCAGCCTACAATGTTCACACTGTTTGGGCACGAGGCTCTTTTCTTTCAGAAGGAGTGGGCTGTCCTGGGCGCCCAGGATGGGATATTGGATGTCAATTCTTTGAATTTTTGGATCTAGTACATGCTGATTGTTTATGTTTTCTATTTCTCAAGCCGCGTGGTGAATTACGGCTCTCAGAAAGATGAATCTGGTATCCCAGCAGTGGCGATATTGTAGGCTAAGGACCAGTTCCCGTTACTGCTCGCATTTAAACATTATCAAAAATGTAACATGACGTGATATAATGGAGCTTCACACGGAGGCACCGACATCAACAGTCGGCGGCTAGTAGCAGCCTCTGTTCGTGTAGCGATGAGATGCCAAACTGTCGACGTTGATCTATAGCGGATCAGCGGCGGCGGGGGCGGTCGATGAACCGGGTAGCAGCTTCGATTCCCGCACACTGAACACCGAACAGGCCATAATTAATAATTATGATTCGCGAGTTATGGGAATGAAAATCATGATGGTAGCAGATTGAATTTATAGACGCAATAAGATGATAGGTTCAGTTATGGCGTGCTTACGAAGAGTGATGGGTGTTTGTTATCATAATCTGACCGGTGAGAGCTTGGATTTCTAGTTGGTTCATAAAAATTATGAGCACAGTTAAATTTTTCCTCATATCAAAGAAAGAAAAATGAAACTTGAAATGAAACCTCTCGTTGTTTCTGAACTTAAAAGACCTTTTAGCAATTATAATCTAATCATCGTCTGAATTAAAACATGCACTTTAATATTCTTACTAACCTTTTAGTACTAAGGATATTTACAAATTAAATTGAGGCATCATTATCTATCAATTTATGATCACCCTTTACATGACTTATTTATGTATAATTTATCCTCCCAATCGCACGCACTAAGACAAGGTGAAGTAATGTAAAAACTATAAACTAAAGTTTAGTTCATATTATGATAGTTTAGTTGCTAAACTATCAAACGTATGTTAAATTACAATAAAATACGACGAGTGATACGAATAGAACAGTCATTAATTAAGATAGGAAACTTATTTAGTATTTCCGTTTTTGTACTGGCAACACTCACTCATTCCTTGTATCTTTGACCGCGTTCATGTTAATTGATTGTACTTAACTTTTTACATGGCAATACTTTCTTGTTTGAGTGTCATAAAATGTTATGACTTAATTTTAAGACCTGCTTTCTTTTTGTGGATCTACAAGTTCTTAATTAAGACGTACTAATTGTTATTGTTCGATGTAGTAGATATTTTTTAGTACCTACTGCTATAATGGAGAATTAAAGTGGTTCTAAATATTGAATATATCTATGGCTAATTCCCCAACCCTGCCAATACTACTACTAAATGTGCTACTCTTTCTGAGAGACTGCGTACAATGAAGGGTACCCTTCACTGTACGCATCTCTTCATTCATTGAAAATGTTTCTTTCATCATCTGCCTACCCTTTGACCTGGTGTAACACTAATGGTGCAGGTACTGTGTTCTTTTCCAATATCAAAAAAAAAAAAAAATTGTCATAAAGATCGTCTCGCCACCTCTTTCTGCGTCTTTTAAAATGTAGATATTTTTTAATTTTGCTCAAAATTTTGAATAAACATCATTTTCACGCCAGCAAAAGATGAGCTTGAGGTCTTGCTATAATTTTATAGAACAAGCAAAGTGTAATTTAGCTTTTCCATTGGTATGGCTCAGTAGATTTACGGTTTGAGTCCGTTGGTGGCAATAGATTCACCTCCTTTTACATAAGATTTTAACGTGACTGAAGAAAAGTGCTCTGATAAACCCCTGCTTACCCCTTCGGGGAATCCAACCGTAATGGTGCTTTTACTATTTTCACCACAAGATAGATCTACATCAGAAACAAGTTGAAAACCAATCAGAACTGTATTACAATGTCTCATATTACCGCGGGATCCAATTACGCGCGTTATAATTGCGGCGCTGCGCGGGCGCAGGCTGCGTAGTAATAGATGGTGTCTCTCTGATCGATTTAGTGCGCAGGATTGTGCGTTGAACAAATTGTTTGATTGATTCTCGTGTGGATTGAGTTTACATGGCGGAGTGTTGTTTTTCAATCGATTTGTCCTGATCGGATTGGATGTCAATCGATTTAGAATCGCGTCACACCATTTGGACCAAATAGGATTTTTTTTTTAATTTATTATTTCATTCTGAAGTTTGGCGTTCCAAAGCGACTCTTTATTAAATGGCTTAATTGTAATAAAAAAATAGTTGGTGTAGTTGAGTTTTATATTTTACTTTATTTTAAGATTTGATAGCTGTGTGCTGCTCTACTTACGTCTTGAAGTCATCATTTCATCTCTCATTTCTTATTAGCACTTTCATCTTAATGACAAAAATTAATAATGTAATTAATATGCAAAGCCTGTTATTAAACATTGACTTCACTACAGTCCAAATGACTGGGGTGCAAACCCCTCACTTCAACCGCTTCATAAATATCCAATCATATAAATGCTAAAAACCCTATCCATACCAACTTCCACATTCAATATCGTCTATCCAGGATTATTTCCGATAAACTTCGCTCAAAGGCCCGCTAATACCTGTGACCTTTAGATCCACACCTGTCGGACCACACAGTCGCAAGCGCAACATTAGTTTCAAATGATTGCAGATAAAACGTTGTTTTATTAAAAAAAATAAACTTATTTGTTAGTGTTTGGCTTAATTAAGATATGGAGTATCGGAAACATGGAGTATCTATCAATGCTCAGCTGCGTGTCATAATTTTTTTGATATGCTCCTGCTTTTATGAGATTGCAGAAACACACGACCGAAAACTTCTCGCCTGCATGCATTGTCAAATGGAACACGATTCTTTCCTACTTGACTTTGTTATGAATCAGTACAGTCGAATGAGTATTGTTTTACTATAGTCATTACAAGCTCTTGATAGTCAAGTACTCACTCCTCGCTAATTTTCTTAAAGTATTTCTAACAGTATGATTTTTGACATAATCGAGATAGTTTTTTACCACAATCTTAAGATAGGTTACATGATGTATGTTTATGGCATTTTCGGCATACTTACACAACAATATCAACTGATTTATTTAATTTTTTGACTTCACTAAGTATAATGTAGTTAGTTGGCAAAAGCAAAAACAGTTGGTTAAAGAAAATGATGGATAAGTGATACCTAGCGATGAACTACCAACTTATCATTGCCAACACACATAATTTCATAATAGTTTTTGTTCCCATTAACTGCAGCTCACCAAGGATATCCACCTTCTACGAACTACCACAATTACTGTCACTCAATAACCTACCTACCCTGATAAGGATATAGCGTGAAGTTGCACGTCCAAAGGGTTCAATCATCGGCTTGATTTATGATTGACTGGAGCGCGAATAAAAAGCGAATGATTGTATGCGCGGGCGCATGATCGATGACTCACAATTGAAGCGCATTTCTTACGCGAACGTGTTGCATTTTCATTATGGTTTTATGTAGCAGTGCTCAAAATGCATGACACCTTACAACAGGTGCTAATTATGAAAATAAGACCTAACTGTGACAAGACTTGAGTGAATTTAGTTTACATTCACGTAATGGCCTTTTAAATGTTGAGTAGTGTGTTTTATTCAATTTATTTCCGAGAGACTGAATAATAATGCAACTATTACAAAAATGTTGTTTTTTTTGACGTTGTGTTAAGTATAACGTCTTCGGTGAACTAATGGAACCACGGTCAATGGCCCTTAATTCGAATTCGTACGAGGACCATGAATTTTGACTGAAAAGAAAAGCCTAAGTCCAGTCCTGTCCCCATCATGACCAAGTAAGTGTTTTAACGAAAAATTATGTCGAACTTTAATTTCACGACACTGTTCGGACCAGCTCAACCACAACGTGATAACATAACTTAAGCAAACATTCACATTTATTACAAAAATAACTCAAATCCATCATTTGCAGCAATAACGGCACACCGTGAGATAGTCTCGCCGCCCGGATGCGCCTGACTTTGACGTATAACGCCACTCATGCGCAACTGTGGGACCGTACGATCATTTTGCTGTCAATCATAGCATGCCTCAGCTTCTCACTGACGTAAAAACTGCAAGTAAATCATATGTGTCATGCGTTTCCCGTTCGTACGCTGACTTGGTTCTGAGTAATATAATTAATAATTACTACGTTAGTCTGTGGTTCTGTCCACGTGATATATTAATTAACTTAGATTAGCGTCGAAGGCGCCATTTTGCGTAGCTAAGTTAATAATATACTTACCATAAAAAACAATTTACTTAGTTCGGGTGTTGTTGCCACTCTGGGCCCAATTAATCAAAAAAATACCTTCGATTCGAAAAGAAGAATTATAGACACCCACCAACTTAAAAAATCCATCCGGCTCCAAAGACCAATTTCGAATCTCAGTGTTTCTTTGTGACGGATCATCATTATTTTCGGACAAGTAATTCATTTTCAGGACCCGCTACAGATATTCATACTCACCTAAATACATAAATAGTCGGTCACTGCAGCAAGTGCGGTGGAAACGTAGCCAGCAATAAGTAAAGATACCGGTCGTCTGCTATTGTTTTCCGATACCAGCTCGATGGCGATACTTTGGACGGGTCGCGTTGTACGAGTACCCGCATATGTAGGTCGCTGCTTGATGGTTCTGTAACGTGGTTCAAGTTTCTGGGGTTATTTATTTATGCCATATTATGGGAACATTATTTACATATTGCAGGTTGGTTGTGTTGTCTTTATTTCTGAAAAAATATTCAATTTACTCTAACGTCAGTCAGAATGGTTTACAATCAGAGAAACACTGATTAACCAAAAATGTACTTTAGCATGTGCTTTGACTTAAGTGTTCCCGACTGTATCTAGCATTTGTAATTTGACATTTGAGCGAAAGTGACAGTGACAAGAATACTGCATAACCAAAGCATGTGCCAAATAATGTTAATTAATTTCGGCGTTAGCATTCAAAAGTGATGTCGAGTTACAAAGATTTCTATTGCACGACTCTTTTTTAGAAATTCTCCTTGTGTGATGAGGCTACAGCTGTCATATTTTTTTTTTTAATTCCATAACTAAAGTGGATTAGATTACTGTTACATTCTACATATTAGCTATCAAACACGATCGCCATCATTTCTCCTGCAGCCACCAGTACAGCAACCCCTAAATAATTCGATGCACTCCCATTCATTCCATCACTCATATTCCCTCCATCCACCACTAAGTTTTCTAACTTATAGCCCAAGTGTGAAGTTAAATGCAAGACGAATAAGACTCATTGCTCGGCTAGTATATTCCACGTAGCTTTGGGATGCAAACCGATAAATGTATAGGATGGGGTGGGCTTAGTGAATAAACATGAATGAGTACACTGGCGGAACGAAAATTTACTCCCCAACTCCCGAAGCTCGATTGTTTGGAATATTTTTTTAAGGAAATTTTGATGGCAGTGGTCGTGTTTTCTGTTACTTAGGTATTGATAAAAATATTGAAAAAAAGAAGGGATTTAATAAACTTAAAATGCTTACTTCGTGGAAAAAGATGTGGTCTTTAAAATGTGTGTGGTAAAAGCCAAATTCAACGAAAAATATTATCTTCGCTAACTTCTAAAATGGGGAATATTTTAATACAGAATTTTCAGCATTTTTTAATAATATCAGACAAAGTGCACCTTATTACATTTTTACCACATGAGTAAATAAATTCAAAAATAGAACACAGAAGCCTCCATCACATATTCATGGCGCAATCGCCAAAAAATTTACGATATCGAAAAGGAAAATATCGGATACGTTCACCGAACAAAAAAATTAAGCTATACCCCAATTTTTGGCCGACATTGTATCAGCTCATTCCTCGGAAGACAGGCCTCACTCAATATCTCGGATATTGTTGGCGAAAATGAGTATTTATGTCATCGTTTGTATAAAATGTACTGCAATGTGGCTCGAAAGCGTTTTTCCTGCGATCTCGCCTCGCTTTGTTTATTGAACAAACTTTAAGGATATTTCTTCGCTTTTCCTCTTTTCTTCTTGAGGTTATTTCGGCTTCTCTTATTGGATTCATGAATTCGGAACAAAGTGTATCAAGTCGTTTATCAGTTTGTTTCCTACCTGTTTTTGTGTGGAAATGTTTTGGGGCGCATCACTTACGCGGTATGAATTTTCTTTTTTTTATTTCGCCTGGGTTACAAATAAATTGATGAAAGAATAGGTATCCATCGAAACTTTCTTAATCATTATTTTAGTGCACATATTAAAGTACGTACTTACTTATCAAAAGAAAATTAAGCCATCTAAATTTGACGCAATCGAAGAAATAAACCCTACAATAACAGTGGATGTGGGTGCTATTACGCCATTCAAAATAAAACAATATTATAAATAAAACAATGATAAACAAATTAACTCTATTAACCTAAATACTCAGCTATTTCTATAACAACTTTCTTTTACACCTAAACATTAAATAAGCAATATTAAAAACTACCGGGGGTCTAAAACTAACACATAAATTTCAATTCCGACCATTAAAACTAGAAAAGAAACACGATAATATTGTTTTGTATTAATATTGTATGTGTTTGGTGTGCCCCCTGGACAGACGGACACGCATTGTTTCAAGTATTCATAAAGTGACATTAAGTCACCTTTGACATCGGGCACACTTTCTATTGCCATCTCCGTTAGGCGAAGTGCCATCAATCGCATCTGTTTTTGGTCTTATAGCATTCTAAACTCTCAGATCTGTGACTGCATTTGTATATTTCTTCACACATGATGTGAATTTCCCACCGTTTTGGTATGCGTTAAAGTATCTGTATGTAAGGATATAGCAGCTGTAACATCTGAATGACTATAAAAATTGTAACTCAAGAAAAGAGTCTTCAAATTGAAAATTTTGGTCATTTTACATATTCTTTGCCACCACATACCTGCATTATTATGTGAAATTAATAGCAATTAATCAACTCATCCTATCGCGGTCCACTGCTGGACATAGACCTCTCCCAAGCGGCGGCGCCACAACACACATTATCTAATAGAATAATTTAGCCAAAATTCTTCCTGTTTGCGTCTGAATTCCTGCCACGAGTCAGCAACTGACATTTACTGAAGCATCCATCTATCACGTTCAAATAGTTTCGCCACACGAACGTTCAGAAACAAAACCTATCACATTATGCAGACTCGCGGCCTGTCATAAAATCACGAATACCATAGTGGTATGATTAACACGTGTGGGGTGGGACAAGTCATTGGAGGAAGCGGGTAGCTAGTAGGAAAGTGATAAGCCGGTTTTCAATAAAAACTTCCAGAGAACAGAAGAATATATAATCTGGGTATTTTGTGCAAGTAATTCGGTTTTGTCTTTTGCGTGCAATGTGTGTGTACCTACTTTATAAGCTTAGTGCCGTAACATAATTTTTATATAAGCCGGCAGAGAAACAGGTCTAGTTATTTTTGTACTATTTGTAAGTGAAAGCGATTCTCATGGAGATGTACCTGGAATAACATTCTTAAATTTGACATAGCGAATACTAAAAGATGACCCATTTGAACTATTTTAGAGTTTATGACCACCACCTGAGTCTCATCTCACTGACATTTAAAAAAAAACGAACACAAAAGTATTTATATATCTTTCAAATAGGTTGCTAGTTGCTACCAAAAGATGACATTTTAAAACTCGCTTCTTTCTCCTCCTTACACCACCCCACCAACATACCGACTGCTGCGAACAAAGATGGCGTCCTTACATAAAAACTGTTTAATCGTAACTCGGCACTGGCTATCGCGATCTGAACATATTACCATATATTAATCCAATAAGGGATTGAAGCGATCAATTTATCTACATTACGGCTCGCGGGACCAAGCCGGAGTAAGGTGCTAACTTGCACCAACTTATGGCCCTCCATTAGACCGTACAACGCGTTTAAGGGTTAATATTGGGTGCGATTCGATCTTTATTTATTTGAATTGTTTCCTTTTATGTGATTTTTTTTAGGATTAAATCTTTTTGAGTGAATTAGTTGTAAGTCTTGCAAGTTATCGCATAATTAGAATATGGTTTGTGTGAGGTGTGGTCTTTGAACGTGGCTGCTAATCTGTTTTCGCAGGATGTAATATTTCAAACCAAAACTCTAGGTCTTTGTAGCAATCTCACTCTTTTTGCAACACTACATAAATATTTTAAATATTATAATAATATTTTTTTTTTATGCTGGACTCCTAAATCGTCAAATAAAATTAATGTTATGGTAATTATAATTAAATTATGATAACCAGTAGCCAAACATGCTCCCATTTATGTTATCTCAACACCCATAAAAAACTTTAAGCGGCGTTGACCTTAACCCTACAACTAACTAAGGTCTAAAAAATACACGACAGTACACAATATTAAAAAGTAAACTCTAGTCATGTCATTCAGTATCAAAACAAACTCGATTTAAGGAGAAGTACAAAGTACTTACGAGTTACGACTATCATTCGTTGGACAGTTTATAGACTTGTATGTTCCGCGTGGGCCGCGGTGTGCCGCAAGCCTATTTACGTGCAAATAAAAAAATTAACGTATTCGTTAATATGGTGACATTCTCAATTATTCTGCGAGTAGCCACATAAAAATATAATAAATATTTTTTGTGTTGACATTCGACATTAATTAACAAGTGTAGGTAAACGAATTTAAACTTTTGCATGTTTCTAGAAGAAGAAAAAACATGTGCGTAGAATAATTAAAAGGTACATTCCTGAAAATATAAAGCAATCGACTAGGTATACATAAACTGTTACACTATCCAAATGCAAAATATTTTTCGACTTTTTTTCATTTTGTACGTGTTGGTGAGTCTGTAACTATAATTTCAATTAGTTTTTAATTTAAATTAATCAAAGTTACCTACGATAAATTAGTAGATTCCTCCTCTCCTGATATTTACCGATTGGCATTTTTTTCACCACAAGAAAAAAATAACCAAACAAGGTAACTTCATACGGGACACATTAAAAACACAACTTACTCACAAAGCAACTGCATAAAAATCATAATGTCCATATTGTAACTCGTAACGTAGGTGTCGCCTCGGCCTTGACATTAGCGAGCGAGTGAATGACTGAACGGAGTGAACTCATTCATAAATTGAGTGAATGGGACGCACCTACGCGCCCCGGTCGGCAGTGCTCGGGTTACGACCGAAGGACCAAAAATGTGGACACGATATTTTTCAACCGGATACCTATACGGAAAGGTTTCTTTTTGTGTACTGTAAAAATGAAGGTTGGGTATAGTTAGAAGATTGAATAAAAAATGTTATAACTTGTATTTCGTCCTAAATATTAGCATGCAAATATACGCAATATTTTCTGATCCATTTGCTGGAGTGTCCATCGTGTCTCTGCACCTGCAGTTTAGACTCCTTTTGGCCCCGGTAGTTTTGATAAGACACGATTGCCATCCACACGAAAAAAAGAAGATTTTCTTCGTTAAGTTGATTTAAATTAAGTAAGTATTTACTTACCATGTGTTTAAAGATCGCCTATAATTTACCTGCATACCGCAAACTTATTACACGCCTGACTGTACTGGGTAAATATTTATGAACCAAATAAGGCTAAACAAGTCTTTGTTAGTGAAACCTCTTTCGGACCTCTTAACCTTGACCGGCGGAAGGTTAAGCACAGTCGGAAACTCCGCTTTACACTCAACTTGACTTATATGAATCATCTATTGGCTCAGAACTTGAGATGAATCACACTTCTGATAAAAGGACCAATTTTCCTCCGATTAGGTCGTTTCCTGAAAACTTTTGACTAGCATTGAAAATACTAGAACTGCCGTTGGTCTAGTATTTAAAAGCTGACTGCTGCGTGTGAGATCTAAGTTCGATTTACAGGTTGGGCAATAGTTTATCATTAGGAATTCTCCAAGTGCCTAGTTTAAGGGCAATGGGTGGCACTATACACATCTGCCTAACCGATCACGGAATACAAGCGTCTTGAAAATACTGAGCTTTTTCTGAAGAAGAAAAACTACAAGCTATTTTCCAACAGGTCAATAATAACATGAATCGCCTCTTACTTTTCTTCTGACGTAATTCTCCATAACCATTACATACTTAGCATTAGAGATATAACACAACCGAGTGAAAGTGTCTCTTTTATATTCAAAGCAGTCAGAGTTAAACAGACTTCTGTATTTAGTGGTGTATGGTGTGGTGGAGCGAATGCGATCGTGAGTCACATTTTTGCTAACATGTTTTTGTTTATTGTTTGTTGGAGCTTGGAGCCAATGTTGTGCATTGGTTACAATGTTTGGGATGTTTGTATGTCACAGATGAAAGCAACTTGGTTTAGACATTAAAATGGTGTTCTCAAGACAATGACATTACTTTTTACGACTAGAAATCAATTAGTTAAAAATACGGAGGAGCACGTGGCTAAATAATAAAATCCGTTCGGTCTTAAATCTTCAGGTTAAGCCGCGCTTGACTGGGATGGTCCGTGGATGGGTGACCACCCATTACATACCGAGTTTCCTATGTGCCTCGGAAAGCACGTTAAGTCGTTGGTCCCGACTGTCAATTGTAGATCTTTGACAGTCGTTACAGGTAGTCACTGGCCCGAAAGTCTGACAACCAGTATTACCAAAAGCTATCGTATTACCCAATACATACTGGGTTGTGAAGGTCAGATAGGCAGTCACTCCATGTAAAATACTGGTATTCAGTTGCATCCGGTTAGACTGGAAGCCGACCCCAACATAGATGGGAAAAGGGTAGGCAGATGATGAAATCAGTTAATTACAAATGCAGAAATCTACAAAAACATTTTTGAGACCGCAAACACATTTACGTCAATCCTGTTGAGAGTCGTATACAAAACTTCCGACCCTTTAAAGTTCAGTTTTTGACAAAACCAATATCAAAAATAAGTAGCCATAAACATACTCTTCATGAATGTGACCTTACTCGCCCTAAATTAACCTTTAATCCTAAAATCACTCATTAAAAACCTCCATCAATTTCCGATCATCATTCACATAAGACACTCGTACCTAGCTGTATATAAGTATGTAAATATTTCTTAATTACGACTGATATAAATCTTGAGTTCGGACTGATCGCGTTATTACTAGCTTAGTGGTTTTTCGACAGGCATTAATGAATATGCGAGCTTGATTAGTCTATACTGTAGGTTATTAGTAGGGGGACTATGTGCGTGTGTTGTTGTGGGAATGTCCGGGTACTCATTCCTACATGAAGTACCTTAAAAAACCGGTGCCAAGGTTCTAAAAGGTATTAAATAAATTAGTATGAAATCTGAAACTGAGGATGGGCCTCGAGTTGTAATGAAATGTTGGGATTGAGTGAGATTTCTTACTTTTCTGTGAAAGAACTCATGCCTGTTGATAGCGGTTTCTACAGTTGTATGATCTGTTTTTTCAATCTTGTGCTGACTCCCGCTAAATTGCTGAGCCATGTATAAACTTCTCTTGCAACGAAGATTAGCGAGTAAGTAACCTACATAAATATATGTTCCTAGACTTTCTTGTGCAGCATCAGAGTCCTTTAGTTTTTAAACACCAACTGAGGTGCACCACTAGCATAAACTTTGCGGTTACAAGTGAGGTGACACTTCAATGTAGTTTGGTTGGCCTAACAATCGACTAAACCTACAATATCGCTTTGGGTCCCATTTCTAGGCAAAAATGTTTCCTTTCTCCTTTCGAATGGGTTTTTTTCAGTTTTATCATATGTACGTGCATATTTTTATGCCTTCACATCACTTTTAAATCTTAGAAATAGTTCGTATCTCATTGAAGAAATATCTCTTCGTATCACAATACCTGGTACTCCTAGTTCCGTGCAATCATTACAGCGGGCGACGCATGGAGCGTTAACTAGTTATGCGCATCGCGCTTACGTCGTCCATCACCGTCCCTCGATATTATGCTGCTTTGTTTGACGCTCCAGCATTTTTAATTATTTACCCATCGGATCTCTCGAATAGAATAAGTTTTGGAAGATTCCGGGAATTCCTGATGAGTAATATCGGTCTATCTTTTCGCACCAAAAATTTAGTCAAAATGATAGATCGCGCATGATTTTTTGGTCCTAGGATCCAGGCCATTGTTAATGAGCCTAAGTCCGAATTCTCATTTTAAGTCAGACTCAATATATGAGATCTGAAATATCATTGACGATACATTATTAATATATTAAGCTAGTTCTCCATTATGCAGTCTGCCAGGCCTAATAAAAAATTGTCAACAACTTTTCAAAAGACCGCAGATACGCATAACCTTTGGTGCACATTCATCAATTACACTACTATGAGTGCGTGCGAAGACCATATTTATTACCTGGGCGAGGGGGCAGGGGTGCAGGGGGTATAAGCAGGGGTAATTAAAACCGGGTTGCATGCAGCCTGGCTCACCCTTCCGACATAGCTTCCTTTACGAGAAGTTCAGCGTTCATTCGGACAGCTACGGGTAACTGGTACATTGGAAATATGCTTTTATTTCTATTTATCATATGGAGGAAACGCGCTTGACTTGCCGTTTGCAAATGAAGCTTGACGGTATTTTTCTTGTTTAAAGGAAGGTTTTTTGTTGTTTGGTTCAGAGATGTGTTGGTGGTAGGTGGTCTGTTGCGAAATAAGTAGATAACCATGTAATGTTAAACTTTAAATAAAGTCAACTTATTTGTATTCCACGTTATCATGGACACTTCTTTTTTATTCAGTGCAGTTTAGTAACCATAGATTTGTTCAAATTTCAGTAACAAGGTTTATGACTTCCAAAGCATTGCATGTCAGGCGTCAGTCTTATCAATTTATTGTTCCACCGACTTATTTTACCACCTTTAAAAGACTACGTAAATCCGCCGACAAACAAGCACTCAACCAAAAACAGAGCAAAACTAACGAAATCCCAATGAAACCCGACCCGATTGACACTCATTATTGTCTTCAACCACTCAACCTCACCCAATTTGCGTGCAACTGGTTCAATGCAAGAAAAACGGTGCGTCTGCGCAGTGTGTATAATTTAGCGCCATAAAGGATCCTTCGTGATGACAGCGCAGACATGGCGAACCGCGAAAATTACCAATTTTATGATCCGAAATTACATATAGACCTTATTGTGATTCATCTAGAAATTGGTCCTTCGGTCCAAATCTGGTCCTTATAGGATGGTAATAAGGGTATGAGGGTCTTATAGTGGTTGTAAAGACGTTTGCCGGAGTGCGTTCGTGTCATGAAACCGTTGACTGATTACTTTTGATTGACGGCCACTCTTGTTCGTCTGTTTGTACGTCTGGTGTCAGATTACTATACCGATTACAACAACCTTTATTCCCTCTTACAAATTTTATTGGATCATTTTAAATTGATTGAAAGTGTAGGTGTTAGGGTGACCATTAAGATTTGAACCAGGGAAGTGAGTTCACGAGGTTGTAAAACACAACCTACGTGGTTTTATTTATATTTTATAGGATTTGTGGGTGTTGTGTTTATTTATTGGCGAAAATAAGACGACAATAGTTTGAATGTCTTATCCTAATAATGTTGATCAGAATTGAGAAAACAAGTTGTTGTTACGGGTAACTCTTACTTATTTTAAGAGCTGATAACCCTATGTTAATATAGTTAATATAGCTATATCAATTTAGGTGCTAAGGGACTTTCGCCGAAAAAACAGTCGTCTCACATTTCATTCTTGTCTATTTATTGAATTACGTTTATATCGATGCAAATCGCAAAGGTCATTGGGTATACTATGATCGTTTTAGTGTTGCTTGACTTTTTACGCAATATTTAGCAGGACCTTAGTGTGATGTATGAAGTGCGTTTAGTGCTGTGTTCTTGGTACATTAAAACATACATTCAAGTTTAACATTACCTAATGCTAAGTTGCGTTCTGGTAACTGTATGTAATGGTATAAGTTTACATTCTTCTGTTTTAGGGGTGCTTGCAATCTCAGTAATCAGTTTCAGTAAAAATTACTTTATTGTAGTGTTGTACTTTATAGCTACAAGAACTTAGAAGTCATTTGCTCTAAGCAAATACAGTTTACAGAACGTACAAGCTACATTATAGTTAGAATATATATACTTTGTGTACCACAATTATCACACAGCTCATATCTACCTATGCAATAGCTACTTCATTAAACAAAGAGTGCGACTGACCTCTCGAACTTATGCCCTCTCGTTTGCCATTCAGACGGTGCCATTGAAGGGCTCTATCTAATGTTTCTACTGAATACTTAGATGATAAGTACTAAACAGGTTTTTTTATTAACACAAAGATCAATGAACTGATGTATGTACAACTGCTACACTTGCTCCAAAACAAATAAAGTATGGCCAAAGCTGGACGCAAGGTCATCAATGTCGAGTTTGATAGATTACTGTGTTGTGGAGCCCTGCCCGTCTCTATACTACTTCGCGGGGCTGTATTGTGACACCAACCATTTGAAAGTTGCATCAACCTGATTTTTGCTGGCCACCTCCTGTCTTGCTCTTTGTGGAAGGATCTAACCGAAGCTACTACCAACGCTGTCAATATGGCAGAGTTCTTTCTGGTCGAAGCTTAATTTACTTTAATAAACATTGACACGACGAAGATCCACCTGATGCATCGGTTGGATATTTGCAGGGTCCAAACTACTATTTGTTTGAAATTTTTCAGCCAGAAATTCTTTTTGTGAGACTTTAAGGTTAGACTAGACTTTTATTTGGGTCAAACCAACCACTGCAATTCTTGAAGGCCAGAATGAACGGTGGCGACCACCAGAAAAGCAGACAATGAAGCTCGACAAAGTCCTAGAGAAACAATTTATCTGTCTTGGGTCTCGCAACGAAATTAACAGAAAAGAAAAGCGGAGGAGTAGGAAAAGCATAATAATATAAGTCTAGATCCTTGTTGCGTTTTGTTTGGGGGATTGCACACATTGCTTACTATCGAGTAAGTTAAGAATAACACTTGCCATCTTTATAAAAATGAGTTCCTACCTTGTGGTCCTTTAGTACTTAGGAAGGACATAAATAAAAATCTGGCATGTTTGTATTTTCTTTTCCGTTAGCATCGGGCAACATATAATTTCAAATAATATTCAAATGCCATGCTGAATTCTAATTTATTTCAAACACCATTCTATTATTCTCACAACAAACAAAAGGACCAACCGCCAAAAAAAAAAAAGATTTACGAGAGTTCATTAACCTCTAACCCTCAAACGCGGGGCGATTAAGTCGCCATCAAATGTTGCCAACACGTCAGGAATCAACATAAACTGTGTTGATTATGGTAAGATCCGATTTTTTGTACTTATCATACATATTAAAATTTATGATGATAATAATCGTGTGTACCTATATTTAGCTTTATTTAGCTGTGGAGTTACCCAGCGGGGGACGGATAAAGTTGATGGTTTATTGTGAGCCTTGACGTTGGGGTACGCGGTTGTGGTGATGATGATGGCAACACTGTGTAACACTATGGACACTATTACTTTTTTGTAGTATTTATTTACATAGTAAATTGCGTTCATAAAACTGAATATGTTCGTCTAGTAAAAACTTGAGAATTTATAACCAAGAAAAAGAATCCGATACTTAGTGAGTGAATGTTTTTTGTAAATTTTTTGGCATTAATAAAAACAAAATAATGATAAACTACAATTAAAAAGAAAAAAATGAAATTTATACAGTGTATAATAATTAAAAAATTACCTATCAGGTAGAACTAAGGACTAGAATACCTACCAGATAGGTATAAATATTTTTTAAGACAAGTAAGAAGTGAAAAAACATGCCTGTAGTTTGGATTGATGTGGACTTTTAAAGATAAATTGATAATTTATTAATCAAATCTTCCAAATCATCGTACATCTTAATAATTTTATTAAAATGAAATGCACTACCTAGCTGATTCGTTGAACTTCAAACTTATGATTTAAGATCCATAAAAATGATGTTTTATTTATGCTTCTATTCAGACGTCGACATAATTTTTGTATTTTATGAAATTATGACAGTTGCTGTAAAGTTGTTTAAAAATGTCTATAAATAATTTGGTTTTCTTATTTAGTTGCATGATATCAATTTACATAAATATGTAGCAAGTAGGTACTTACTGTAAAATATAATGCAATATCTACTTAGTAGTTGATGAGTAAATAAAGAGTTGAAATATTTTGAAATTATGGTTGAATGCATGTCAGATATTTTAAATTACTTAGCTACCTACTTAAAGTTTTATGAATACATGGTTTTCAAAATACCATCTATTATTTGAGTATTACTTTGTATGGAGGGAGTTACGAAGTAGCAAGTGCCCATTATAGATATTTTTACTACATTGTTTACCTTGATACTAGTTTTTAAATAATGTTATTTATTTTAGCTATAGGCCTCATGGAGAATTATATTTTTATGGATAAAAACCCAGTTCCAGTTTTATAGCAAAGAGCTGTGAGATGATGTCCTAAAGTGCTTAAAGATAATACGTAGGTATCATTTAAGATTTGTATAAGGGGAGCAGGAGAGAGCAGGTAGGTAAGTACCCGTTTCCTCGGACCGAAGGACCAACACCACATCAAGTTAAAAGCAATACAATAAAAACCTCACACTTGACTCCTTAAGTTTACCAGAACTTCGTCAAAATCGTTCGTAAAAACCGAAAATAGCCACAATCTCTGCTTAATAAGCGAACTTAAACGCGAATAAAATTAAATTGACGAAAAAAAAATCGGATTTTTACGATTCCGATCGTAAAATTACGCGTGTTTCGGGTTATTATTGAAATGTTACGGTTTTTTTGATTTTCGACTTTATTTCTATGGTGGTAAAGTGGTATTTAAAGGCACATCGTGCTATGTAAAAGTAGCCGGTAATGTTATGTGAGAACATAATGGAAATATGAGATTTTTATGGTGTAACGTGTTTTAGGAAACAACAGTGAATGTGCAAACTTCTTTTATTGTTATTGTGTGCTCGTAATGAATCTTCTTAATACAAAAATATATTGAAGACCGTTTGATTGCTATAAGTAACTTTTTCATATTCATAATTTATTTTATTAAACTTTTAGGGTCAAATTCCTTATTGAAATAATGACAATGTAAAAAAATCCTTAATAGCAGTCTTATAATAAAAATCGATCGGAAAAACAAAACTAGGTCCCGGCCTTCCTAGCTCTACTTAGGAGGTAGTCAATTGTTATCTTATAATTAAAAAGTAAGTGTAAGAAATATAGTTAAAAACAATTTTTTTACTAGTTAACTGAATTGCAGGTGAATACTAAAATATCTCATTTTTATGTATTTAACCAACAAAATTAAAGCAGTGAAAAGTGATAATAATTATTTTTTAGTGTAACTAGGACATCTCGTCTCATTGTGAAAAATATAATTTCCGCAGAAATACTAACGTTTTAACACAAAAATCACCATTGAAACAACAGAAAACAGTGAAACAATCATTCAAACATCAATTCACAAAAATGAAATAACCAACAATAAAAAATAATAAATTAAAAATGAATTCATAATTAAAATAATTATTTTAATAAGTAACGTAGGTTACAATCGTAAACGAAAGTGAGTTAGCAGCGGGCGAAAAGGTAAAAAGGCGGCGCGGTGCGGTGGGCGGGGGGCGGGGGGCGGGGCCTAGTCGCCGCGCCCCGCGAGCGGGACGGCGACACTGCACGCGCGCCCGCCTGCACCGTGCAAGGTCACGTCAGGCCCACTGACTTTTTGCAATGTTTTGACATGTTCATATTTTTTTGAAGTTGGTATTCATAATTTTTTTTTCAGATTAGTCAAGTATTTCGATTTTTATTTTGGAGGAAATTTAAGTATTGCTTGTTTTTTATTAGTTGTTTAAGATAGTTATGTAAGTAAACTTAATTAATTCTGATAATTAAAGTTTGCAATAGTATTTTAAAATAAAAAAAAATACTGTGAAATTGGTTTAATAAAAATACAGGATACACTAGAAGATAATTATAGATTTTAACGTCATTTACCGATTACAAAATTAAACTAAAGTTACTTAAAACTTAATTCAATACCGATACAATATCTACAATAAGCAACCATTTTAATTTACAAGATCAATCACAATAAGAATGCAGTACATTGCAAAAAAGCAGTTGCATCTTATCACGGCTGGACGTTTGATTGAGTGCGCTAGTTCCGTTCTGTGCCGCGTGGCGCTGTCGTCAGCGGGCCGCCTCTCCGCGCGTCATTCCGGCCGCGGCGCGCGACCCAACCGCATCGCACCCGCGCTCGCTCTCGCCCGCGTAAACACGCCACGATACACGCGCAAACGATCCAATGACATGTTCACGTGCTGTGCCAAATATTGTGACCAGTTAACTTAGTGCCAGTTATAAGTGTGAAGTGACCCAACCTGTGCGATTTCAGTAAGCATTGTCAACGTATTTGCTCGACCGACACACCGTCGCAGCACATCTGTTCAAATACGGCTGATTTGTTTAAGTTTACTATTGATGGATTGGAAAGAGGTTCAACGACATCGTACTTAGTGTTTGATGTGCTGAGGAATTCGTTTCACGTATTTCGAAAACAAATAGAAGTTTAGAAAACAATGGTTATATGAGAGGGTCTCGAGTGGCATTGCTTGCTTAGGTGCTCGTAGTGACAGGTGGAGCGGTGTTCTTATTGTCTGTCAAATAAGAATATTCATTGGAAAACGAAGGTGAGCATACTTTAAGTATACATGCCAAACAAATGCTAACACTATGATAAAAATTTTAAACGCTTTTTAACTAATACTTCAAGCATTTTAAACTGCTTCTTTGAAAAACATGTACGGAATTTAGTATATTTAGATGGAGTAGATAGTTTAGTGTATTACTGTTAAGTTTCACAATGCGTGGTGGGCACTGAAAACTTTGTGACGTCTGCTGAATTCAGTGAGGATGCGGCGACGGCCCGCGACGGTACTGTGCCGGCCGGCTGCTGATAAAATATGCTGTAACAAAGGAATAACTAGATGAAAATGCTGAAAAGTGTTATGTAAACACTTTTCAGTGTGAATAATCATGTTTTTCATTGTCCGGACAGGCTTAGAGCGTTGTAGAATAGTTATGAAAAGAGTTTCAAGTGACTGAAAGCTGTCGAATAAAGTTTGCGAAAAGTTATTGTAGATATTCGGACTTTTATTTGACTGACAAAGCTACTTTAAAAGAATAATAATGTTGGTATGAGGGTAAATAAAAAAAAATCAATGAGAATATTGAAATTTGAGGATGCAACACACAAAAAATGTTTTAATAAATCGGTAGATAGGTAATTAGGTATTAATGTTCAACAAGATTGAGATGCCGAAACAATCTTAAAAATAAAGATTGTGAAACGAATTAGGAATTTCTTTTGTACTTAATTTCAATTTAGGTAATTACGAACAATATTGCTATTTTCAAGAACTTACTAATTAACCAGCTTATGCCAATATAGCTGCATCGACCCCTGAAAGCTGCATCAAAAACGTTCCTCAAGTCAAGTTGACCCTTCATACAAGTTACATAACTTGAAGAAAACTTCTGCATTACTTTTGCATCTAAGCCTTAAATAACAGAAAAAGTATCAAACCACAAAAGAAACGTCCAATATTTTTGCATCCACTGGCGTCCTTTTCCCCAGTCCGCCATCTTTATTTTTGTAAAGCAATGCACACAGTCGTCATTTTAAATAGTCGAGAGGCGCGCGCCCCAAGCGTCTGCAACGCGTCTATGCCGGGAGCGAGGGGGAGGGGGGCGAGCGTGCGGGGCAGGGGCGGGGCGCTAGAGCGGGACGCCGCATCATAAACATTGTGTACATAAAGACGTTTTGGAAAACGTAATATGCCTAGTGCATTTTGGAAGGAATGTGATGAATAGTTTTTAAGAAAAGCTATTTTTAGTATGGGTTTTTAAGGAACCATAAGATAGTTTTTTTTTTATAATTTTTGTCTATTCCTCATTTATTCTCATATTTCAAAGTAAATAATGTTATAATAATTAATTAAAAATGAAGTGCATTTCGATTACTCCTGTTGTGCATGTTCTAATTACTATAAATACTGGAGAATCTTACAAAAACCACTAAGTGGCTGTCATGCGGGTATTTAAATATTCTGTTGATGATACAATTATACTGCAGTAGCCCGGGTTTATATAATTATAATTTAGTGTAATATAAGCTATGGCTTTATTATTGAGCAATTATTCAGGAATTTTATGATAAAAGATCAACGTTCTACTAAAATTTCACTCAGTTGTCGTAAAACAATAAATGGGTATTACCTTTTTTATGATTAATGAATAAGTAAATATTCTTATATTTATTCAGAATCAGGAGTAAAATACCAATATATAAAAAGATTCTATTCTAAGTTCATGTGGCATGTTTATAAACCTGAAAATGTTTTCTACACGGTAATCAGTATCTAATACATATAAAGTACTTAGTGTGTATGTTTTTTTTTTCAATAAAACTGCTTAGACTGGTATTCTCGTACAAGAAAAACTTATTTCCTTAACCTTGGCGAGCAGGCCAACAGACTAAGGAAAACTGTAAAAGTGGTCCTTCGAGGCGCTTTGCTAAAAAACCTGTGATATCCATTACCATGGCAAGATTCTCTATTGTGCTACGATAAACTGGCATAATTCATTAAAATATTTGTAATAAAATAATTATATTACACCCACTTTACTAAAAAAAGAAAAATATATAATCATCTCATTTGTCTAGCCATTTCCCAACTATGGCATGGGGTCGGCTTATAGTCCAACCGGGGGCAGCTCAATACCATTATTTTAGATGAAGCGCCTGCCTATCTGACCTCCACAACCCAGGTACTACTGGACAATACGATACCCCTTGGAAAGACAGGCTAAAAGTAAAAATATTAAAATAATAAAAAGGTAAGACGTAAGAACGATTGACGCAATTGCTGTTACCTGAGAATCAAATGTCATAAATAATACTACAATAGACGTCAATAATAAAGCTTTATTGCTAATGTCGCAATCACGAATGCTACTGATTAATTGTTGATTGAAAACGAAGCAATTTTTAATTACGACATGCATAATAGAAAATTTATGGGAGAGTTGCATTTGCACGTTTGTCTTTCTTTAAGTATTATTTTTATTGGCAAATCATGTTTTCATATTGATTCATAAGCTTTTAGGCAAACATTTTAAATTGGTTAACAGTACGAATTATTTATTTTACTCTATTTATAAATATTAGAAACTATTGATTAAGATCTCTGCAACACGAATTAATTGTTCATTATTTTTAATTTGGTCCTTCGCGCCCAGAAGAAACAAATAATGAATTTCATGTTTTGAAATCAAACATTTTGAGTACTTCAATGAACCTCAAATATTATCACAAAGTTGAAATACACGCCTTGCCTACGAAATCTGTGACCAATGGTTTTTGTTTATTAATTATAGGTACCTACTACTTAATTAAATTATAAACAAATTAGGTACCTCGGAAAAATACAAATCTGTTGATTGTAATTGAAGCTAACGCTCAAGTTTATATTTTGCCAGTTTTCTATTTCTTTTTTAAACATTCTCAACTAATTTCCAAACAAAATAATATTGATTCCCATCTAAATATTCCTTACACGAAACCTATCAGTTATGGATATAATATTAAACAATTTGAACCCGACATTTTGAATACGACAAGTTGAAATTTATAGATGCCATGTGACGCGACATCTGCTAGATATTCCATAACTTTGACTTGTTTATGACCGAGAATTTATTATATTTACGGTTCATTTTTTAGGGATTCAATTATAATTATATTTTTTTGGTATTATTATTTTTTTAAGGAAAAATGTTTCTCTTGTAAATCGTATAAAGAATCGAAATTATTTCTTTCAATTTTAAATTGGAAACTAAAAGACCAAAAGGACAAGTCTCGTCTTTTTAAGAACGTTGGTATGGCCAATCTTGTTTTGCCAAAAATCTCTGTCTATCAAAATACATTTTTGAAAAGATTTTTACCTTGCTTGTAGCTAAGATGTGTTAGCGACGAGATTTCTAACGTTTTTAATAACGGAAATTGGCTTTCTGGTTGTGGTTAAAACGACGCCACGTGTAATTCACCGAAATAAGTTTTCATTTCATGAAAATAATCTATTTTAAAATATTTCATAGAGTGCCAACATTGTTTTTGAAACAGTATATTATTTCACATGATCAATCTTCATAAATTATTTAATAAGACAAGCTACTTGCAATTGAACTTGTTTTAGACTCCATTAACTTAACTCGTCTGTTGTAACCATTCTCTGCAATTAGGTACCTCCAGGACATCTGTCGCAATGACATTTTTAACTTCAATTTTATTTACCGAGTTCATCGCTCATTATATTCTATATTCAGAATATGTATAAAAAAACGTCCAACATCCAAGTTAATAATTTACAATAAAAGTAATTTATCTAGCATTTTTTGTTATTTGTGTTAAGAAACACGTTAAAGTCGTTTACCTAAGTATTTATAATTTCTTTGTCACCATCATGGTCATATCTTTTCTATTCTTCTCGCTACAAGGTAGGTAATTCAATTGATTATTTTGCCATTAGGTGCTTCCTAATTTGGTTTAGCCATTTTTAAAATTCACATCAAATCGGAACTTTACTTACCAACCCGCACTCCGACCGAAGGCAACCGAGACTCTCATGGTGGAATCCGGTCGCTCTCTCTTACAGACCACAATCTCTCTTCAAGGTATCTGTCCCTGCAGTGGAAACATTCTTTATAAGCTACTTCACCTGTGAAATGTCAGAAGCGGTGCACGGTTCCAATGGCTGGTTTCCTAGGAGTTCTGTTTTAAAAAACCATAAAAAATCGAATTGTACAAGAATATTTTAATTACAGACGATGGCAGTTAATCTTATTATGAATGTGACCGATGCCTTTAAAACAATACCAGCCATGACACTTTGCAAGGAAGGAATATCAATCGTCAAGACAGACAATGACTCAAAAGAAATTGGAAATGAAAACTAGAAAAAAGACCAGAAACCTACTAATTATATAATTTTATATCAGCTCCCATTACAACCAGAGGGCGTAGACAATCGTTTACAAAGCGTTTAGTATTTCTATAACTTCATATTTTCAAGAGTATGGACACAAGCTTTTCGGTAGCACTATCTGTTTCAAAGTAGCTGATAGAATATCACTTTCCGTCTAAACCCTCAGTTCTGTTTACCTCTGAGTATCAATTCTTAATAGAGCTAATTCCGTATCACTGGTAGTGTGACACTCAACACTGGTCCCGCGTGTCCCTACACCTACCTACGCCTACGCGGCTTCACCTCCGATGATCTCAACGAGCCAATACACAACAACACAATAGACAAATTAATATCCTTACATACCATTGACATGATTTGAAGATGATACTGTCATAAATCATAGCTTGGTTTTGTTCTTGAAATTATTTTGTTTTATGTTTGTTTCTTCACGAATAAGTCAAGTTAGCTGCGTTATTAAAATATTATGTCATTGGTGGTTTTAGCAATATTGTTTGATTAATAAAATGTAAAGTTTCTTTATCTGCCTCATGCGATATCTACATTCGTCCCTATATTTACTTTTATCCTACATTATTTTTGTACTTTTGTAGCAAGCCATCTTACGAAACGTTTGTGTCTAAGATCAGGTTGACCATTAGATAACCATTTTAACTTTTTCTGGGTATTTTTGTAATTATTCTTTAATTAACAAATAAAATCTTAATACTACGATGATGTTGGTTTTTTTGACATACCTCAAACTCAAAAAAAAAATTTCAAATGCCCTTTTGAGTTGCCAAATCAAATGAAGAAAGATAGGAGAGCATGAAGCTACAGTCCTACCCACAAAGCATAATAGCTGTGAAAAGACTGTAGTTGCCCATTCCAAGATCTTTATGTAGAAGAACGTGTAAGAAGCTGCTTTATGCTTGGATACTACTTTTAAAACTAAACCTAGGTTACATCAAAAAGTCAGGTTTAATCCAAAATTTCACCGTTTCACCAGCGACATCAAAATTTACGGTTAAATAACATGGCTTAGGAGGATATAATTATATGTTATAGAATAACATAACAAATGTATAGATGGAAATGACTTTAACGTACAGTAAAAATTTAACAAAACAAATAGCTCATTGTAATTTTTACATAATTTGTATTTTTTTTTTGTTATTTAGTCTATCAAAACATGTTCATGATACATGACATACTCTATAGTTCACTAGTTCCTAATATAACATTTATTAGACCCGTAAGTGTGACTAAACGGTACATTATGTAGTTATGTGTATATTTATGTGCAACAAGTTACCATAGACTATTGCTTCAAGCGGTACCGGTATCAAGTACAATGTACCCTGTGCGGCAACGGTTCATCCTACGGCGTATTGTTGATACTTTCAACCGTAGCAACTACTTCTAGAGCGCATTATTCAATATGCTTCTACATATTAAATTGAGAAAAATAAGACAAATAGATATAATATTATTTTAAAATCAAACTCATCACTGAACAAGAAGTCATCTAGGTAAATTCAGATCGATTACAACCGGTAGATTCCTCAATTTTACTCTAAAAGAAAAATTGGTTTCCATAGAAGCAAAGTAAATACTATAGAACGATTACACAGTTTGACATTTCTTTCGTATAAGATATATAGCTGAACATTGACATTTGCTAATAGCCCACAACAAGATCCAAAACGAGGCACGTCCCCATCATGTTTGTTAATTAATAAATCGCCTAAAACAACCTCGTTCTGGAAAAACAGACGCTCAAACAAATTGATGATTAAAGAGGCGTTACTCCTATTCTAGATATTAGCATAGACCACCGAGTGGCATCGAAACGATTGGCCTGACGTCTTGAAAGTCATTTAAGATCAAATATAATAAAAAATGTAAATTTGCCTAGGTGTCGCCACAAAACAAATATTCGAACATCCGTCTATAGTCGATGCGTGACTGATTTAATGACAGACTGGCAATTAGCTGCCAAGATGGCCGCCTGCGCCCGCGCACCCAATGTCAATAACGCCATAAATCATCCGCCATATTTATTTCGAATGGTTAAGTAATATTTATTTTTATTCGCGTTATTGGTACTAGTTCCTCAGACTGGTCCCATTATTTATGTATTGATGTACCATTATTTATTAAAATAGTTTTTTTCGTATTCCGTCATTAAAATTTACGTCGGCTGTAGCTTCGATCAATGCGTTAACTGAAGCACGAGACATAAATAACATACAAACAGTCCCACGGTTTGATAATCAAGAATGTATTAACAGATACGTTTTATGTATCCCACTACGATTATTAACATCCATTCGAGGTTTCTCGATACCCCAATAATTTATATTACGTTATTTATATTATTTTTATGACATCCATCCACTAAAGTAGTGATTGAAATTAGAATTTTTATTAATAATCCGTTTTGTTGCTAAGCTCTTACTAATTCTTTCTTATTACCTAAATGATCTCAATATACATAAATTGTGACAGCTTTTAAGTTTCTTAAATTCGTTTGATGATTATTATAGTAATGATAAATTAAAAGAATTTTATGTCACATTAAGTAATTTAAGTTTCTTTGAATATCGATTAATTGGTAGTCGATTTTGGCAATCAATTTTATGGGTACTAAAACGAGAAAATGTTTATTCATCTGATTGATCAGTCTTTAAATGAACCAATGGCGTGGCTTTAGTCAAGCAAAAAAGAAAAAAAAACGTTAACCCTGGAATGCGAAAAGTCAATCATCCAATCAATCAGCCGTCACGCGGTCTCAAGCCGCAACACTTATTTAACTCATTTGACATTTAAAAATACCCGAGTGTACTGGAACCGTGGTGCCGTGGTGTCGGTCGCATCCTGCCGAGTCTCTTTTTGTGTATGCCCAAAAATGTCCGTCAGACGTCTATTAACATAAATACGACATTAAACTGGAGTTAATTGACACATTTCACGATTTATAAGATAAGTTACCTAGATGTGAAATCACTAGGAATTTTAGTGGGGCGATAAATAAAACCCGTTTTTTTTCTAATGGCCGCTGTCAAATTGGGTGTAGGCAAGGAGTTACAGTAGTAGTGTGTTTTCTAACTGATGTATTGATTTCGTGACCAGATCAGCTCCAGAGAGATGCCTGTAAGTTTATGTTTATGTAAAAGAGACATTACTGTAAGTATACATATATTTTATTAAGAAGCAGACATGTTTGACTCTGCGTGCATCCGCTTTGGTCTTATTGAAAGATAACATGAAATATTGCCGAAAATTAACATTTGAAGTAACGTAAAAGTGAGATTTACAGCGGATTTACCATATTGTTTATTTCATATTTTTATCTTATAAATCACACTATCTTAAATCAGTGAAGATCATGAGCTTGACTGACATCTGACAAGTGAGAATGTGACCGACAGAGATAACGATGATGATGAACTGAAATGAAGAGCATGTAAACAGAAATGAGATAAAACTGTTGCTGAAAAATGGAGATGGGTCAAACTTAATCTTGTAACAAGATATTGTGCATATATGATATGTTGCATCGATTAACTGTTGTGATAACTTGTATGTAATCCAGTGATATTGTTGTATTCTAGTCAGGAGTACCATGAAATGTTAGAAAACACTCATAACAAGATTTCAAGTAATGGAAATAGCATCAAATCTAAGAATCATCGATGAAGATTGAATCATGTCATCGGTCCAGTTGCAAAGTTTCCTATCAGCTATGAAATTATTGTCCAAACAACTGCTCAAATATTTGTAAAAACGTATTAATCTTTCACACATCAAGGCTAAACGAGATCCAGGCCGTCTTTGATCAAGCATCGCGCTAGCAATCATCGAAATATCGAGAACGTGTCTAAAATGTTACAGAATCAGAACAAAAAATGCTTTTCAATCAGAATTAGCGCAATCAGGAACTTACAGTCTTCAGAAAAAAGAAGCTTCGATGCGGCAGCAAAGCGCGATTGTTGGCGAGGGAAAAAAACATGGCGCCCACATTTGCATCCGCACCCATCAAAGTCATCTCACGCACAAAATTGCTCCTTAAGCACCTCTCTTAAGAAACTAACGGCCCTCTTCTGATTGCTGTGGATATTTTTGTATTACGACTTTGATCTCGATGGCTCGTAAATTCGTTCAATAATGTTTGTTGAATCGGATCATCTGTTTAAGAATGGCAAGTAAATGTTTGTTTTCTATCATCCGCCGGCCAAATGTTGTTCGATTTCGCTAGTTAGCGTTGTTTTGACAGTCTCAATCGTTGCAAAGCGGTAATAATGCTGTCTTCACTTCATTCACAGCTCTGTGTGGGCATGAACGTATGTATATGCATACGGAACGATTTTTTTGTATGTGAATATGATTTAAATGAGTCGTATCATGTTTGATTTCCGACTATTTTCGAATCGCCCAATGTTTGTTTTATTACGGAATTCTGATATGTAATTGAAACGTTCAATGTGATAAATTAGTTGTTATGAATGAAACGAATGAAAGAATGAATGAATCTGTTTCAATAGATGAACGAAAATAAAATTGGGTGATTGTAATTTTTTCAACACTTCGTAATTTTACTGGCCATCACTAACTGAGTCAAGGATTAAAGAATTTTCTGTAAAACTTTTCTTTGAATAACTTTGACTAGAAACGATAAACGTTCATTGAGACGTGAAATGTAATACGTTGTCATTGTCCGAGGCAGTATGACGTGCACAGAGCAAGAATAAAATGACCTCTACTTCTACTTCAGAATTGCCAGTCACAAATTCGTTTGGCGTGAATAGAATTGAAGCTCCAACATGAGCATCAACCCCGATACAGCGCACCCCGATAGCGTCAATCCAAACAATTTTAATTTTTCCCCTACCCCAAGCGAGGCTGAAAACTCGGAGCAAGGCGTAGGTACGCTCACGGGACTAAATCAATATGATATGACAGTTACGGTACAATATTACAGCTCGTTCCATCGTCGACCTCATCTCTGTCCCTGGACTAGATTGAGGTCAAGAGTAAGCCCATACAGAATTAAAAAAAAAAAAAAAAAAAAAAAATTTATGGCCCTCAGTTAATTACAAACGGGTGCGGGGCCCTCGGGGTGAGGGGGAAGCGTGTGGGGGGGGGGCGGTGGCACGTCTAATGACTTGTAAAGATGCTGTTGCGAAGCGTTATTGAGTATGGATGTGTGATTGTTTGTGTGTTTCGGTGCACGGAAGTTGTACCGGAGGACCAATTGTTTTTGTGTGTGTGTGTCATTAGGGCGTAGAGGTCTGTATATTTTGATTGCATTTGGAACATGTTGTCTTAGACATTTATCGTCTGGATAGATGATTGCGACTGACAACCCGGTCCCCCATGCAACTAAATCGATATATGTAAAACGCAATAAACCAACAAAAGATGAATATTTTAGAAAACCTAGCTTGAATACCAAACATCCAAAACAACGCATAAAAACCTAAACAAACAAAAATTAACACCGACACACAAAAAATATTAATTTCAATTTAGAGGTTTCAATTTGGTCGCGAATCGCGAACCTGTTTACTGGGCTATTACATCGGGAGTGTTCGCGTCACATGCCAATCAATCACTCTATCAATCAGGGTGGAATGAATGCATCGGAGTGTTAACTCCACGTACCTATACTATAGCGAATTATATCGCGCTGCAGATATTTTTTGGCGTCACTGTAGCGGTGGGTTATTTTAGGTTTTTGAATTTTTGGAATTTGTGAGGAGGGATTTTGAAATGTTTAGGGGAACTGATGGTTGTGTTAATTTGTTTCAGTATAGTTAGTTCTTACACTGGAATCCCTCATTGCCGTGTAAGAACTAAGAGTCGTGAGGAAAGTTTTGAGTATGAATGTGGATGGGTATAAGAGTAGAGGAAGACCAAACAAAAGATGGATGGACTGAGTAAAGGATGATATGACAAGAAAGGAGGTGTTTGATGAGATGACGAGTAATAGAGAAGTATGAAAGAAGAAGACATGCTGCGCCGACCCCAAATGAATTGGGATAAGGGCAAGAGAATGATGATGTTAGTTCTTGCACCTAAAATTGAGAATTTGATGTTGGTATTCTAAAAGGGTTTCTAGTTCCTTTACAAAATCAAGGTGTAAAAACTATCAAAAGTTATTTCACTGGATTATTACGCTCCTAGTTTTACACGAATCGTGGTCTAACTAAACTACTTCAATTTTATTCCAACCAATTTTATTTTTATTAAACGCATGCAACGCTGTTTAAGCTATACTATTCTGTTTATTAGTACGATTCGATCTATCGTACATTGCAAGATGGACGGCCGTCCAACGCCGACGCAATCCCGATGAGTTTTGTTTTCAATCTAATGAATAGTTCTGTAAGCTTTACATAAAGTTGGATAAGATAATACACCTGTTGATTACGCACTTACTGATAAATATACGGGCATAAATTTTGGTATTCAGTAGACTGCTATGTATTCAGAACTGGATCTGGCTAGATACTCTTGCCTTTGGAAATAGTTTTTTTAATAATAGTTCTTTAATACTGCTTTATAGTAAATTCTTTAATACTGCTTTATAGGAAAATCTT
This sequence comes from Noctua fimbriata, assembly GCA_905163415.1. Lineage (NCBI taxonomy): Eukaryota > Metazoa > Arthropoda > Insecta > Lepidoptera > Noctuidae > Noctua > Noctua fimbriata. Next base: position 18,599,341 of record LR990930.1, on the reverse strand, counting down.
TATGATATTTTTTGAAATATCCCGAGGTTTCCCTTGGTAACGCTGGCCTACTGACGGACGCAACATTATGTTACATTTTAAAACAATAGAAATTAACGTGTTGACATGGTGTACTTAAGCTAACTTTCCCATGACATAACTCTAACGTAATGCTACAAAATATGTGGCAGGTGCTTTCCCTTTAAACATGTAGAACATGACAAAACAAACAACTACTACAAAAATAAAGGCGATGTAACGACGCAAGTCAAACCGTTAATAGCAGTTTTTAACACTCAATTTAGTACTAAATTGATAGTGGCCATGAATTAAACTTTTTAACTATAATCTTTTATTCTAAGAACATCTATGATTAACCGCAAACTGACTTGAATAAGGATCTTGTTTGATCTCCGTCACAACACAATGATTTCAAATACTGTACCCACCGCCACGACTGATAATTTCTAAGGATACTTCACCAACTTACTCTTTCTCTCCAACCAGACAAAATTCAACCCTATCAGTGCTGTGTACGATTGACATTGACAGCAAATGTTCAGACAATTGTTTATTAACAAAATATGCATCGTAATTATATCCAATCAGCGTGTTTGTCCGTCAATCCGTCAATCAAACGTCATGTCTGGCATTGAAGAGATCTGGATCAGTGATCGGGAGATACGAATAGATCGATATTGAAGCAAAAAATGGGTCAGACGGTTTTTTTTTGTAAATTAATTATATAACTAAACATCACGCCTGTACATATTTCTCAAAGAGTTAGGCAGACAGAAGTGTTTAGCGGCACTTTTTACTTTGTGCAAGTGACATGTAATAAGAGACAGAAATTCCAACTGGCTGAGTCCAGGGTTCGGGACTTAGTCCTTGGTTGGGCAGTTTTCAAATGAACTCAAATAAATAATTTTATTTTGAAAGCTGTTCGATCTAGGAGTCGAACGCAGAGCCCTTTGTTTAGTACCATTACACCACCTAGGCGGTATCGAATAACAAATGTCAGTAATGTTTCGTCTGACGTCGATGTGACGTTATTGACACCATTGACATTTAAGGGTTAAGCGATTGTGCGAGAATACGGGCTAGCCCTCCGCGCCGAGGTCAGAGACGGGATTAGTGATTGCAGTCAAGAGGTTATCAGCAGCTATACAGGTGGATGTGGTTGCGACTTACGAGAAATATTCTAATTGCCTTCAGTTGAGCGTAGTTCGAGAAATATAAGCTTTTCAAACAGTGACAAAGAGCTAACATAAGGAAGAACCCCAATTTCGATTATAGAACACTAAACAATAAGATTGACAGATTGACCAAATAAAAATTAGAACGTGGGATGTAGATACAGAAAATAAGGTAAAACAAAAACACCTTGCTCTATGTCTGTTCAAATAAAATTCCTCATTCTTAACTTAACAAAATACTTACCATTTTAATGTTTTCAATTTCTTAGAAATGCATCGTCGCCTTTCACTTGTAAAAGAATAATTAAAACTAAGCTCACGAATTTAAATGTACCAACATAATTTTAAATGTAATTGAATTATATTATTATTAAATTAAAATGCTTAGCCACATACCGAATAAATGTAAGTTTAATAGGAACATAATAGTTGTAATAGTTGGTTCTGAATTATTATTTGCCTGCCGTGAATATTGGTGTTTAGTTGTAATTATTGCATGTCCACTGCGGATGGCTCATGAATAATAATCTTTTCAGTCTACGATACGAGTACGATTCGATTTCATGATTGAGTTGAATGTTTGAGTTAGTTATCTGAAAATGATCTGTAATAGATCTGAAAATTATGTCATTGTTGATTTAATTTCTAAAACTGAAGTTCTCTACTATGTCTCTTTGTCAGTTAAACTTCATAAGAAAATAGTAAGTCATCTCAGTGTTCTATTTGAACTGTCTAAAGGTGCATTTCAGAGCAGTCGTTGTTACTTCAAAGTTTTAAAGAAGAAGTCGAAGTCTAACCGTGGACCAAATCAGTATTATAAAAGTTGAACACATATCAATATACTCCGACATTACTACACCTTGCAAGAACTAAAAACTCTTTCAACCCACGACACGACTACGAGCCGACCAAAAAAAGTCGTCGGCACTAAAACCACTGAAACTTAATGCTGTCGATTTTGTTTTATTGTTTATCGAGTATCGACACGCGTAATTGCATTGTTAACCTTTATCGATATGCAAATAATGTTGGCTGTACCTCGCATACTAATGTTTGAAACTTTGGATCTGTAAGGATATGAGCTGCATAAAAAATACTTGCTGAATGATGTGAGGTGGTGACTTTCACACCTGGACGGTAATTGACTGAGTTAATTATTGATAACTTTGTTAATATTTTAATAGGGTGTAATTGGTTGTAAATAGTTTGTTACATTTTAGTTAAGGAAAGTAGGGTGGCTGGCAGTCGGCTATCACTTGGTCACTTACGGCGACCTGTAAAGAATTTACCTATTTAAAATATTTGTAATTAGACTAGGTTATCGTTATATTTTCATAGATGTTGTTTTTAAATGATAAGTCTGCCCATTGTGTCGCCCTATACATTATTTTATTTTTTATACCTGTAATTTGTATGGTGACCAAAGCGTTATATCTATCTTTATAGAGCTTCACTTTGTATGCTACTTACCTAAATGATACGGTGATATGGTTGAAAATCACACAATATAATAAGGATTTATTATGTTGAGATTTTTCTATCTGCTCTGCCATTTAACATCATTTCTTATTCTTATAAATGTGTTAGTTTTTGCATGTTTTTTTTCCTAATAATGGCCAGTTTAAACGGAAACTTTAAAACATTGTTATTTCCTTAAAAGCAAAAAACGCCATTCGTGAACGAAATTCGATTAAAAATTCGTTTCGATCTGTTTTTTATTAATTAAACAAAACTGTAATAGATGTCATTAAAATTTGCATCATAATCGGTAATAGTTCCGAAGCGTCGATATATTGTCGATAAATTATATTTTATGTTAATTGCCGATTGGTACGTCACTATTATGTTTCAAATCGAATGAATTGCTATCACAACACTAACATAAAGTTCGCTTGTAATATGGCATGATGACAATTATTGTTATTGGGCTCTTTGATTGGTTAAATTATTTTTTTGGCTCTGTTGATTAGGTTTTTGGGCATGGCTTGCGATGATTGGAGGATCCAATAAATAACTGTTTGTACAAAACTTGTTATTGTGGGCTTCAAAACTTGCTTAATTCAAGGATTTAAACCGTAAGATGTTCAGTAATGTTCCATGTCAAACTAAACAGTAACGTGAATTGGCGATCCGGGTAATCTTGGGCTAAGTTGCTTACCTTGTGCTATGTCAATTAGGTGACTAACTGATCAATATCAACTGGAGTGAAATGATCCTCAAATTGTCTAAAGGTTCATTTTGCAACTACATGCTGTTCAATTGTACACGTCTGTTTTATTCTAATATTTAGTTTAGTTGCGTTAATATAAACGATGCAATGTTTTCGATTACATTTTCTATTCATATACAAATTGAATATTTTCAACATGTGCTAGACAATACTGATGGTCAAGCAATAGCAAAGAGGCAGAAGGTGAACTCACATCATCACGCTTGGTAACAGTAACAGCTTGAAGCGGTTTCAAATACTTGTCGAAACCACAAGCGCAGCAGTGGCTGAATATTTTTCTCTTTTTTCCTTTTCGATTGTTAGTCGCTCATTTTGACGGGATTGGTGTTCTCTGTCCTTTGGTCTTCAGACACTCAGAAAAATATTAGTTGTGTCCAAAAAAAACCTTTTACAATCAGGGGTTATTTTGTAATCCCTAAGTTGACATAAAAGAGTGTCCAAAGAGTTTCTTTACCGTTCTTCTCCATGCAGATCTACGTCTTGGAACGTCCAACTATCTTTAACTTTCTAACTAACCAACACTTTGACAACTCAAAAGTGCCTGTAAATGGTTTCAGTGAAATAAATTCTACTACTATGTTAGTCCATGTCGTTTTATGTGAGCCTTCTGTAGGATAACCGTACAAGTATTAGATATAGTATGTTATGAAAGCTTTTGAATGCTGGCTGCCGTCATGTCTGGCCAAATAATACGCCGTCAATCATCGAATGCAATTTAGATCGTCAACTGTGGTCAACTAATACAATAGCGCTGGATTTCATTTGCATGCTTTGATTTTTGACAACATTTTAGATGAAAGTGGTATTAATGTTATAATAATGCTACTATATTATTTTTTGTGTGCTGATTAAATAAATAAATAAATAAGTTAGGTGTCATTATTTCGAGTACCTAAATATACACGAGTAATATCAAGAGTTTTACTACTGATAGCTACATAATACAATTGTTGCCGTAACAAGAACAACATAGGTTGCTATCATTTATGTTACTGTTGATTTTGGTGCAGAAAAGTCGGTTTTTGTGAACATCGATATTAATGAAAATTCTAGATAGGGCACATCACTCAAAAGTTTCGAAACACTCTACGAATAACTTTTGAGTACCAGCGATACTTCGCTGGTAGAATTTCACTCTGTGTAGACCTTCTGGTAGCTGATCCTTACGTTTTCAGCCTCTCCATACCAAAGGCATGTGTCACAATTCCTAATAGGCTACAACTTAAACATGACCTTTTTAAAGACCAGTCTATTAATGACTATTGTAAGTTATTAATTATCATAATGAATAGAAGAGGAGTGTTTGCAAGGATACCCATTACTCAGAGATGTCCACTTGCTTAGTATTGGGTGTTAGATTACAATAGGTATCTATTTGTTGTTAAATATGCGTAAACATAGGCTGAGAATGTGGCTTCAAGGCAGTGCTGTTCATCATCATTCTCTTGCCCTTATCAAGTTTTTATTTTGAGGTTGTCGCAACTTGTCTTCTTCTTTTTCCATAGGTACTTCACTTTTAGTTGTCATCTCAGTCAAACGATCAAGGTAGAGCACAGCGGATAAGACACTGTTGTTCCAGATTACACGTACCAGCGTAAAATAAGATTTTATTTTATTACATAACATAACATCACGCCTTGTAATCTCCGAAGGGTTAGGTAGAGGTGTACCTAACAAGTACACTCACATTTCGCCGGTTATGTTTAACTCCCATGTAATAGGGGTCGAGCCTATTGTCATCAACCGCGCAATATACAGACTCCGTAGCTGCTACTGAGAAATTCCTGACAGAAAAACCCAATAACACTTTGCGCGATCCGGTAATCGAACCCAGAACCTCATGCTCCGCAGTCGCGCTTGCGACCACTAGACCAACGAGCCAGTCAGGGGGCGGTGTCTGGGTTATTTTGTTATGATTAAAACAAAATATTAAAAAACAACTAAATAGCTAAGTGTGTCCACAAAAGATTAGTTAGTTCTGAGGTCCAGTGTCGTTTTTAATAGACAAAAAAATATGTTTTGTGATTGATTGGAAATAGTTCAGTTGTAGAGCGCAGTTAAGCCGTTCCATGTGTCGTTCCATGTATTTAAAAATACTAGTATTTATTTATTTCAGCTGTATCCGGTAAGACTGGACCCAAACAAACTTGGTAAAAGCCAGACTAGTTCGGTGACATATCGTAACAAATATGTAAGTACAGTACACCATGTACCTAAATCATACAGAGACAGTACGCAATCTAAGATCGCTAAAAAACCGGTACGTAATAGTGAAGTGCAGGCCGCGAATGGTATCGATACATCATAGAGTGGGGACGCATTAATCGCCGCGTCCGTGTCTCGCGTCCAACAGGTTGACGGAAGCGCCGCGGTGACCTCTAGCCCTTATGCTAGGGTGGGACGCTGTTGGTAGATGTGTTTTGGGTTCTGTAGATATTTGGGTATTGAAACACAAACCAGTCTCAACCAGTAACAACGTCTGAATTGCAAAATAGTTGCTGTTTACTTTACAATTCTAAATTTCTCAAGCAGAGCAGAGAGAGGCAGAGCTTGAGGTGCGTCAGTTCTATGATCTGTAAATAGTGCAAAATGACATTGTATCAGCGATAATTGGCATTGACACCAGCTACCGATAATCGTCGCAATCTTGTTGAAAGTTACTACAAAAATTGTACGTTGTGAAAGTGTCTAACATTTGTCTAAGCCCTTCGCTACTTAATAAACCCATTCTTTTGCCAACTTCTGGTTTCTTGGTAACTAGCTACTAGATACATTTGTTTTGTTATTGTGATCGCTTACCCTCATATTTGTTACTATACACGTAGATTTCTGTACGCTCATAAACATGTTATTTAAATTTAGTTATTCAGTAAGTCAATTATTGTTAAATCTTGATGAGGAATAATAAAGTTCTTAAACCATAACTTCGACACAGCCAAACAATGATATCGTTTTGACAAGAATGTGTAGGCAGTAAGTTTGACAGTATAGCGCTTAAGTATTAGTCCCACAAAGTGACAATAAATAAAAGTTTTTGTCATTGCCTTAGATACCTATAATATTTCTTACAATCATCGTTATCTAGTCTGGATACCACAAATCATGCTACATACTATACATAGTTGCTACCGACATGCGTGTCCTAAAAGTAGCAGTAGCTAAGTACTCTACTAAAGGTCACTGCCAAGTGTCATTAACTCATTACGGTCATTAGTGCTGTGACATGCGCTTTAAGGTGACACTTTCAATCAATTTACGTACGAGTAGATAAGAAAGGCTGGAACTGTGAAAAAAGGCGAAGTTGCATAGTTTTCTATGTTTTATTTCAATATTATAATATTAAAGCGATTTCTATGAATTTTGATAATTTAGACGACAGGGAGGAGTACCCATCAGGCATTATCTCATTTCTATTATAAATACGAAACAAACTTTCGCATTTATAAGGCCGTATGGATATTTGTTCCTCTTTCACAAAAAAAAAACGGTTAAACGGATTTGGGTGAAATTTGGCCCACAGATACTTTATAACCTGGATTAACTTATAGGATTTTTATCCCGGTAGTACGATCTCGTGGGATTATATTACCGAACTCAGCGCGGCCAAGCCGCGCGCATGAACTAGTCTATAATATCTTATAATAGAACCAAAAAAGAAATAAAAAAATATATTTTTTCGTGGTATCCACCAACCATGGTATTGGATAGCAGTCCACTTCTCAGAAAGAGGAGGCTTGTGTTTTTGGAGATTTTATGCTTATGGACTGTGTAATAGAGAAGAATGGAAGAAGAAGGTATGCTGCGGCGACCCCAAATAAGCTGGGATAAGGGCAAGAGATTGATGAAGATAATGCTGCCTCCGCAAGGCAAACGCCTTCTTCTATTTGACGCCATCGTTCTTCACTAGGTTTAGTCAATTTTATTAGTGTCGTAAAACTCTACTTTATTATAACACTATTTTATTTATTAATTATTATATTCATAGCACTGTCTTGTAAAATTAATAACCCAACAAGCTCTAAAGTATTTTCGCGGCCAGCTTCCATATTAACAAGAAGTTTATGATAATTCAGTAATTAATAATTGACAAATAGCTGCTCGATCGCTGATTTATAGCAATAAAAGATGAAAATTATGATTTTATTACGAACGTTGTTATTATTAGTAGGCTTTTATTATTAAAATTGGCGTAAACTCCAAGAGGGTGTCTATTTTTCATGGAATTCCAATAAAATATCGAATGTATGCTGTTGTCATTTTTCAATAAAATAATTGTAAATAAATTACATTTGACTTTTAATTATTATTGAAGTTTGCCGCGGGCTGGACATTTATGTATGCAATAATTTTTTTAAAATAAAATAATTGCTGTTCCTACCGGTTCTTTTATAGAATCAACATTCCAATGGCTTCCGAATATCTAAAATCAATAACTACTTATTTGAATAAGAATGTATTTAAAACTATTGACGTCATAAAATATGGATTGTCGGAGATGACTCAAGTTACACCTCCTTATCATAAAGATGCGATCAATGTAAGGCTAGCAATAAACACTAGAGAATATCGAGAAATCGATTTTACTGAACATTTCCTTAATTTTTGCTTCAAAATAAACTTTCCTAAAATACACTTCAAAACGAACATTTCATCAACTCGACAATCAATTCCGTAGCTCGATCAACAGTATAGAAATCACCCCAACCCTTAAACGCTACTTGAACAGGGGTGTTCCCCTAAGCGGTGTGACTCAGCACATTCCGCCGCCGTCTGTACCAGATCACATGGCGTCTAGTGTTGTGAACTTGTGAAAAATTCACTTACCAGCGACGGTTTTAGTTTTAATTTTGGGCGAAAGTAAATCCACTGATAAGTAAATAAAAGTTATTATGGTTTTCAGAAGAAACATTTAGTTTTTTAGGACCAGAGGGCTAGTGGCAATCGCTTTTTAAACGTTTTCTATTTCTACAATTATGTATTACCGATTTTTTTCAATATTTTTTTGACTTTTCGGTCAGCCCTTTGGTCTACATATTTGTATGAGCTGTCTGAGTATGGCTTGGAGTATTTAGTTATCATAACTTCTTAATTTCATTTGGAAAGACGTAATATTCCAAAATCAAATCTTCAGAACTTACTTCCCAACAGAAATCGAATCCCAGTTGCACCCACACATCACACCTGCTCCTGACACCACCATTCAAAGTCACAGCAACTAGTTCAACTCAAAAGAGAGCACTCAAGTCAAATCTCAGCGACCATCTTTCACCATCTGATCCAAAACCGATGACGTCACTTCTCATCAATGGCCCAGGCCATAATACATCACTCCAGGCCTTTCTGAGGCCTTTCTTCAGGCCCTTTTCTGGCAAACAACATCATTTGTTATAGTCAGTGTTATATTTTTTCTATACGAATTGGGAGCGTAGTGTTAATAAAATCGCACTTCATTCGTTTTTGTGGATCATCGTCACTTAACGGTAGGGTGGCCGTGAGGTTGAGGGATTGAGGAATTTTCAGATGAGCGGGTTTTGATGAAAGATTTATGTCAGTTTCTTGAACAGTTTCAATAGAAGTGTGGTGGTAATGTTTCCAGAAAAGTGTAAACAGTTGTAGATCAACATTTCAAATGTGTTCAGGGTCTAGTCTCGCAAATATTGCAGAATGATGTTATTGATTTGTTGTACATAATTCTCATTAATTTTTCTCTCCTAAATTTCTGTCAAATCGGAGAAATTGCGAATGCGGCTCCATATTTATCGATGATTTCCCCAGCTAGTCTGCAATTTAACCGAACCACTATGCAATAAAATTTATCATGTACTCCGCTTTTTTCTCAAAACTATCCTGGCTGTCACCTTCAACATGCACCCCCTAGCGCTCAACAGGGTTGAGTCGTCGAGTCACGACGCCGAGGTAGTGCCGCCCGTGTTGATGGCACGAGGTTGTGCCGACTTGTGCCGTGTCTTGCCGACTTGTGCCGAGTTATCCCGAGTTAGTGTTGACGGCACAGCTCACACCTGACGCTAAGAGCTGAGCTGCTTAGGAGATTAGCTTATGTAGATAGTATCGGTTTAATGTGATTAGGGAAATTGGGTTATACGTGTTTGGTTCTTGTCATCAGCTGCAATTGGTTTAGTGGATTTGGCCATAAAGAAGTACCCTGTTGTATTATATGGTATTGAATTGGATATTATCGGTTAGCCATAGGTGGATGACATTTAGAGGATGCGGGTAAGACCTGGTGAGTCTTGCTTAGATAAGAAAAGCATGGTACGAAGGGGGAGGGGGGGGGGGGGGGGCTGTACTACACTAGTGGGTAAAATAAACAGACTTTTCTTTTTAAAATTAATGCTGTGCCTATGGAACACCATTCAATTTCAATAGTAGAATTGTTGCCAATGAGATGTTTCTTCTCGCAACAATAAATCAAGCTCAGAATCAAATGTCACCATGTCTATCAAATAACACAATTGCTTGCAATTCACAATACTCTTTATTTTTCTTTAAAACTATAATTTGTTAGTTTCGCCATACCTTTGGGCAGTATACGTGGCTGTCTTAAAAACGATTAGTGCAATGACTTTACATATCTTGGCAGCAATGGAGTGCGTTATTGTTGTAAACATCTGTTTCCAAATGGTACAATAGACTGATAGAAAAATGATAATGCCAGTCCCTTTTAAGACTTATTGATTTCATTTTTATATTTCTTAGCGTATAGTTACTATAGCATTGTTTTTGTCAAGATTTCTTGGCGGTGTTAAAAGATTTTTTTTCAAACATCTGCCAATAGACACCTTAAAGATGAATAAACACCTTCGATTGAATTACCCCGGGGAAACTGAAATATGACATTAAACCAATTTCAATTTTGTCAAACTTAACCATCTATACAAGGTGAAGGGACGCCGACGCTAAAACGGTTACCACGTATTCAGTACATCATTCTGAATGGGCATAGACATCATAGAAAAGTTTCCTACAGAACTGCCATACGGTCAAAATGTATGGAACAGTTGATTTTTATTTTAGATTACCGATGAACGATTTCCATGTGTCCAAAGAAACTTTTCAATTGGTTCAGCCATGTTAGCGTCGGGGTACCTTCCACCTTGTATAAAAGCAAGAAGCTTTAGTTCAACAACTGTTCTCAGCTTCCCTCCTTAGCCTCCTCATAATACAACTGACTCAATCAAATGTTCCCATAACACAAGACAACAATAACAACTACAATACTTCCAAAAGCGAAACCCATTCGACCAAAACATCGAAAACCATCGAACCGAATGTTTTCGATGGAAATTATCGATCGATTGTCGATTTTGCAACTCATGGTAAGGGGCCCCACACAAAAGTTTTAATTGTGAAAAAAATAACAGAATTGTATGAATAGCAATTAAAAATCATCAATGGTGAATCAAGAGTGTCCAATGGTGATTGACGACGTGTAAAAAAATGATGGAATCATTGTTAGTTGTGACTGTTAGGTGATTAAGAGAAAAGAAATGCTTCAGAGTCTTTTTTGTGATTGAAAGTTTTGAGTACCAGCTTAATTATTGTATTTGTTTGAATTTTCTAGATTGATAAGCATGAAAAACAACTAACATATTACTTAGCCTAAAATTTTGGTGCCTAAGCACCTTTAGCAATAAAATTAATATTATTGATTAGTGCTGCGCCGATCCCGTGACGCAAGAGTCGGAAGATGATGACGATTATTCTTTAGATTTTTCAAGTTCATAGAAAAATCGTGCAAAAAAATATGTAGATTTTCTGAATTGTTTGAATTAGTAAGCGATATTTTGTGAGGTTGTCAACCAGTAATAAATGGGATAAAGCCTTGACTTGCTTAGTCAGGGAATTTAAGAGCAGTCCTAAAAACTAGCCTTCCACGTCCTAATCTAAATCTAGTCCTTCGTCCCTTCAACTGACTGTTACACACAGCGACGTGTGACTCAAGCAAATCAGTCCTGAGTCCTGTAAATTACATTTAGAACTTAATTAGGTATCACCACACTACCCCCCCGTCAGATAGGGCAGACAGGGCAGGCAGACAAAACTGCCGTGTCACGACGTCGATCATTGTGATTCGTTGAGACGACAGCGCTTGTCCGAGCCGGGTGACGGCAAACAGCGCTGGTGGGTTCCACTTTGGTCTTAAGTTGTTGTTGGTTTTGTTGCAAAGGGTCATGGAGTGATTAGATATTTTTAGAGACGACGAGGAAATTTTGAGAAGTTTGTTTTATTTTCAAGGGGAACCAATTTACAGCTTGGAGCAAAAAAATTAAACATTTAAATTTGAAGATGACACATTATTGACTTTAAATAATTAATTTGTTTAATGCGTGGGTGTTATTGGTATGTGATAGAGCATATGTATAGGTTAAATGATATCATAAAGTGAATGTTTTATTGTTAGAATCATAGAAAAATGTGCATATTTTTTAATAATTCACTTTTATTGAGCGAATATTTTCTACTAAGGAGTTCTAATAAACCTATAAAATAATTTAATTTAGCTAAAACAACAATAATGTTGGACAAAGTAACGGTTACGACATTTTAATAAAAACTTTACGGGCTATATTTTTTAGAAAAAAGAGCTTTATTGTTATGTTCTAATCATTTAAAAATATGTTAACGTGAAAGAAAAAGAATGCAAATTAGGTAATAAAATTATACGTGATAGTATTCAAATATTTTGCCAAGTTTAACTCCAAAAAATCTTTAAGCAAAAAATATTTAAACACAGCACCGATTTGCTGGTCCTAAGTGGCGCCGTACAACCAATGACAGACACCGACAAAGCAGCCGCCGGTCCATACAGCCGATCGTCTAATTGTGTGATTTGATACCAAAACGCTTTGTTAAACCTCACGGAAATCTCTATCGTTATCTGTACACAACAAATTTATCTTTTGTGGCCGTCTTCACGATTTTCATTGGTCCTAATTAAATAGAACGAAGCGGAACGGAGTTTTGATGCCAAAAAGCTTAGAGATCGAGAATGCGCCGAGATGTATGATGCTGTGATAATCATCATTACTGTTATGCGAATAGTTTATTTTATTTCTGCATTTCTTCCGTCGATCACTCTTAACTGATTAACAAGCCTATTCGGTCCAAATTGCTTTTATTAGGAAGTCAGATGACCAGACAGCTTTATATAAAATACGGGTATTAAGCTAACCCCAACATCGTTTGAAAGCCTAGACATATGGTGATGAGCCCGAATTTCTGTAGGAGCTTAGTCCTACAGCCCCTACTGATCTACTCAATCAGAAATTATTACTTCTCAATTCTCTATTTTGGTATAACGTCGTGATCTCTGCTTTGTAAAACATTAATGTTTATTCGAAGAACAATCATATTTTCAGATTTAACGCTCGTAAAATTACTCAAAATATTGTCAACAACAAGTGGTCATATGAATATAGAGTGTGTAATTTACAGCTCCTTCAAAGGTCGAACAAGTACATGTAACAGTTATAATATTGAAAAATAAAACATATTTTATTAATTAACAATAGACAACCAAATAAATTAGAACTTACATGTTTAACCAATCATAAATCCATCAAATTTACAAGCGTTTCACGAGCGGCTTTCTTTCAAAATATTAATTAAATCGCCGGTATCGTTTGCAATCAACTTTGGGCTTTAATTAGTGATGTGTTCCCGTCACCGGAATGACTTATGGCATATTGGATGTGTACCGATAGAGGGGCTCGTAAATATTCTTTGAGCAAATATTGGAATTTCTTTTGCTGTGCCGATTGTGGCCTTAAGTGGTGGTTGTTCTTGAGCTTAGAGGCAGGCAAGGCACTTAAATGTTTTTATTTTGCTGTGTCTTTTGCTTTTTAATATTCAATGAAGATTACTGTGTCTGAAAAACTCAAAACATAAACATCACCTTGTTATCTCCAAAGGATTCAGCGGGATATGATAGGATAAAGAATAGAGTACAGTAGAGTTGTACCAGTAGTGCAGAGGTGTTCCAATTTTGGCCAGTTATGTTTGAAGTCCTTTGTAGGCGAACCTATTGCTGTCGACCCGAAGAATAGGTAAAGATTGTCTGTAAGAAATATTTACTATATTTCTTACAGATCTGGACTGGATCGAGGTTAAAACAAATCAAAATGTGTACTTCACTGAAACCTAAGCTCTTATAATTTACCAAAAACATTAAGTTTCATTTAGTTAATAAAGTTTAATTTCAACCTCAAAAACTATTTCCATCAACATATCACCCATTCCCTGTTGTCACAACGAACGCTGTTACTCCATCAAGGAGGTCACGATAATTATTGTCAATTACACTGATATTTACTCTGACGTTAACAGACGTTATATTCAAACATTTGACGTTTATAGACGCTCATCTTCATCTCAATTTTAGAGGGAATGGAACGAAAGCCAGCCGGTTCGCTGCATTGTTTTATTGCAAATTATAATGGTTTTAATGTCATGTTGTTTATAGCACGTTGCATGTATGTTCCCAAAAATAAATTGCTTAAAATACTAAAGCTTGCCAATCTAGTGCGATTTAATTATTTGCCAAATTATAATTTACCATTAACCCTAAAATTGTGCTTAACTGTGTTGTTATGTATATCAATCCGTTGTAGCTTTCACTCTCTTTAAATCAAAAAGCTAAAGATGCCTGTCTAAATCAGGAGTAACAAAAAGGTTAGGAAGAATTCTATAATATATATTCGATTCCATTTTTCGAAACTATATATAAAATAACAATTCACAAAACCATAAACGCTAATCAAGCACCAATTCCCGACACAATACCATTCTATCACACACATATAACATCAATACAAATTGAGCAATAAAACGAAACTCCATAACTTCTATTACTTAATTAAAATGGCGGCTTTAAATTACTTATTATTAATATATAACATAAAATATATGAGAAATCTAACAATGTTTATAATAGTAGTTTATAACATCTAGATCTGTTTACGATCTCAGCTGAGATATACAATGCGTTCGCGTGATGGCGGTACATAAAACGCTTCTTTACAACTTAGCGGGATTACTGTATTAATTTGAATATGAGTGACGAACTAACGTACGTTTCGAAGTCTGGTTTACGATATTCGTGTTGGGATGTAGTCTTTTGTGAGTGACGACCTATCGTAATATTAGGTTTGGCAAGCGTTAGAATATTGGTCCTTTTGTCCCGATAAAACCAACATTCTAATGCGCACAGTTTTATTGTCTTCTTAATAAAAAGTGTGAGTGGTTGAATGTATGTCTCTATAATTAGTAAATAAATTAATAATTTTGTCATTGTTTCAGATTTATATGCTGTGATAGTTATGGCGTAGAAAGGTGGAACAACGTAAGTTACTATAATATTTAGATGTTATCAAGCAACCCTAGCGTCTGATTAATATTAGTAAATTGGCAGAATTAAAAAAAAAATACCTCTCCATTACCTTAGGATTTAAGAGCCTGACGCTTGGCAGCCCTAGCAACTCAATAAACAATGCATATTACCATTTTATAATTCTCAGCGGGGGGACTTAGTTTATTTGATAAGATCGTATACGTTATCTCAATTATCCTCTGGACCTGTACTTATTTAAAGTCCTGTCTTACACCTATGGTCCGTATAGCATAATTAGCCTACTGTTGGGTCACAGGCCTCTTTGTGAGGAGTGCACCATAATCCATGAGTTGGTAGATGTTATGCCAGTTTCCTCACGATATGTTCCTTCTGTTTTTAAGAGCGTATGCCTGTATGCTATTTTTAAATCACATAACAATATTCTTCCATCATATTTCTCTCGAAGTCCAAGCTCAGTAATAACTGCGAATGTTAACGATCTATAAGTGGATCACATTCGTTGATCGACAGCGCGGTGCGCACGCGCAGGCGAAGAGTACTGCGGTGTCCACGTGATCTATTGCATAGCTTTCTATGAAATTTATGAGGATAGGGGATTATTATTTGATTCATTGTGGACTGGTATTAATGATGTCTTAATGTGACTATCAGTCTGAATTTATAAGCATGAGTTTGGCGTTCTTCTGTGAGTGTTTGGCCTGAGTGTCGGGTAGAAGGGCACGTTTAAATGGAATAAAAACTATTAGGCTCGTCATTAGTTGGAATGCTAATCTGTGGTTCGAAGACTTCGAAGGCGGTTTGGGTTTTCTTTGCCACGTGCATCATGCCATATTATTTATTGACTCTAGAGATTTGAGTTCCCCTGTTTAATTCTTGCAGAGGTTTCCTGGTGTAAACTATAAACGTCGAGACGCATTTGGAATTTCCGCAATCGATTTTGCTCTTTCTGCCGTAGTTTGGATTTGCGACATTGAAATGATCACATTCTAACATGACATCTCTTCAGCATCCCATCTAGACCTGAAACAATCCTGAATACCTCTCCCCCTGAAGCATAACTACTAATGATCTATTAGCGTCCTGTTGATCGACAGCGCTGCGCGCGCGCCGACAGATGCGCGCCTGATCTACGGCTTCATATTAACGCTAAATGTTGCGTCCAAGTCGCCGACTGACCTTTCGACTGTGGCATTGCTTGGCGACTCTGGTGGTCTGTCAGGCATTTCAGCTCGGATAAATAATATACTAATATACATACTTGGAATTGGATCCTGGTTGTTATTTTTGTGTCATAGTTTTGTTTGTATTTGCTAGTATAAAGTGCACTTTCCATTTCTTAAACATATAACTGGCGACATATTGGTTTGCTATACGTAAAACCTTGCTTAACCCTTCGAAGATTACAAGCATGATATTCTGTTATGTCAAAATAACTAAAGACACAATTTGCTCAAAGTCATAATGATGAGTCAAAGTAATTTGCTCAGTTTGACTCAATGTCGCCTGTAATCATGCTTTATTATTTAATACTGCAAAAATACTACTACTGTAGACATTCCTCACCAGCATGCGATATATTACAGGGCAGCCATTGCTGTCAGCAGTTATATATGTCATAGAGTATTCAGCAGTAATTAATAAATGTCAACTTTAAATTAACTATATATCAAGAATTACTTTTGAAAAACATATCCTTATTCGTTATCGTAGGGACAAAGAAAAACGTTCCAAAACATCGGCGACATTCTCCAACAAGTCTCAAATGTGTAAGCCTGGACTGTCACAGAGCACACTTGACATTCGTACACGGGCCATCAGCGCATAAATCATAAGGTTACAAGGACCTAAGGCGCGCCGCACACTGGAATAGGCCCGAACTTACGTACGTACTTGTTGACTGAATAATTGAGCGGACTGCCTAATGTTGGATGGTGAGGGTGACATTTGTAGTCTGATCGTAGTGGAAATAGATGGATGATGATAGCAGTGTTAGTGTTTCGAAGATAGACGTTTTTGGTCCTTTGATACGATATTTTCTTCACGTTTTGAAGACATAGGTAATAGTTAGAGGCAGTAAAAGGCTGAAAGATACGAAAAATTCGAAGACATGACATCCACCAATCTGAACAAGACCCGTGTCGTGGATTAAAGCCCACTCACTCTCGCAGAGAGAAGGCTTGTGTCCCAGGAATGACAACGTTATAAGCTGGTTATGTTACGTGAGCAAAGATCCTATAAAACTACGTTTTAGGGACAGGAAAACAAACCAATAGGTGGTAATCTAACATAATTGAAGGGATATAGTTGTCTCATGTAGTAGGGGGAAAGTCCAATTGCCATCAACCAGACACAAACCCCGACTCAGCGCTGCTACTAAAAAATCCTATTCGAATAACGATAATGACACTTAAAACCAATCTGAGAATTGAACCCAAACCCATCATGCTCATCAGTAGCGCTTGCGAACACTAGACTAACGAGGTATTTTAATTTTGAGTTTCTACAAATAGGATACAGGACACAACATAAGTCTGCTAGTCTGCACAACGTACAAGCTTCAAGTAGTGGACGGTGTAACGTGTGTCCAGTCATTGAAACCAATTATGTCTCGGACACTTACGTACAGACGGACTGAACACTGAACTATGCATGCTACACGTCTTGTCTCTTCCCTTTAATGAGATAGTTCTAGCTTATGAATCCAGTTGTGTCGATGTCTGTCTTCAGCTAAATTTAAACTGTGATATGTATTTGCTTATGAGAGTGAAAGGAACATTTCCTAGAACATTGGTCCTTTCGGTCTAAAATCTATGAACAGTAAAGAATAGTGTGTTGGCTCAACTTAAGGACGTCTGTACCCGTAATGAGAACAAGTTGATTGACTGTAAATGCTTTGCCAGTCAGTGATTCAGTCGTGTCTCAATGGATTGCAAGCAATTAGTACAGTTTATTGGTTTCAAAAAAACAACGTTTAGATCTTTCAATAAAAACTGAACATCGGAATAACTATTTTAGCTAAAGTATTCTCAATCTGAAATATTCGCTTTCATGATTCAAGACGAATAAGACGTAGTACGACGAATAGTACGTCCTAAACCAGGAAATAATTCTAGATTAACAACAAATAAATCTTTAGTAATATTGCATCACATCAAAAGGGTAGCGGCATAAAACACGCGAAACGATCGCGACCCGCACCAAACTTTACGAGCAGATACCAAGAACGAATGACGGACCAAACGGCGTCTTATAAATCAATTTAATCTTCTCAGCAAAGACAATTGGTACACTACTCATTATGATAAAGAACATCACACTCAAATTCCAACCCAAAAATTAACACGTAAAGTTTAAATTACATCGCAAATTTTTCGTCACTTACGTCGCTTTTCCAATCGTCGCCCGCGCATGAATCAAGTCGGACGTCGCGTTTCGAACGCCAGAGTTGAATTAATGCCTAATGCTGCACAAAGGCGTGTAATCGTTGTATGACTTTTATAGTTGTACGGCTAATATCTCAGCGGTAAATCAAAAGGTACATAATTGTACAAATAGGTCGCTGTGACGGTTATTTGTTGTCTTGTACGAGTGTGTATTGATGCTGGACCTTATTTGGGAAGGGACATGGTATTGCTTATCTGGGGGCATAAATACTGTAAGTGCTGGGACAAATTAGGACTAAGTTGTCATATTTCTAAATGGTTTACTAATTCGATTTATGCTTGTGCGTTCAACAGGGCTCTCTCTTGTCTCCTTAGGCCTTCAATAGCAATTACACTCTTGAACTGAATTTGAAGATGTTGAACTATACATACATTTTCTGTTCAAGGTTTTAATAAGCTATAACTAACTCTGTTTATCTACACTCTTTTATCAATAAATCAACTCGGCGTATTGTGCTCCACTGCTGGGCATAATGCATCTCCCAAATCCGCGCAACAATATCTTGACTTCACTACTACAGTAGTGAAGTCAAAATGAAACCTTCAGCATTCTACCCAACAAGATTCTTTGCAGTGAGATGCTAGAAAAATCCACGTTAAAGGAACTGTCTACCTTTCAGCTAATCAGTTTGTTCTTACATTCCTCATTCCCTCATTCTCAGGTGTCCCACCTTTCTTAATCAGGTCATCTTCCACTCTAAAAGATGTAGTTGCAAAATAGCATTCTTCAAAATTAGTAACAAAATAATAAAGAATGACGGCCGGTATATTTTCGTGTCGGCTACCGCCATTTAGTATAGAATTAGACGCCAAATAGCCATGTCTAGGCTAATCGATTTCGATATTTTAGCTTTTTGGGACAAATCTATAATCATCATACGACGAGAATATCTGAGTGGAGATGCTTTTGTGCCGGGGGAAACTTTAAAGGGCAAAGTGGCGTCAACTGGACCGTTCATTCTGGATGTAGCTAATTGATATGAATTATGTTACATCTTTACATAGATTTATTGAATTACTGGTATCTGTTGCTCTAAATCGTTATTTTGAAGGCACTTTTTTTGCTCGTAAGAATCCTTAATTCATCTACCTTTTCCGTGCCAAAGCTAGAATAATTAAGTCCCACAATATTATGTAAAGATTATCAACTCGAAATTTCCCATCTCCTATTCAATCGTTAAAAAAAAGCAATCACAGAATTTCGCAAACACAACGGTACACCAAAAATGGGTATCATAACAAAATTTCAATAAACGTAATTGGAAAAAACGTAGAAAAACCGTTGACCCCCCATTGTAGAGACGACAAAGCGCGCGTTAATCGTCCAGGGACGATAGGTACACGATGATTTGAATCCGTCCATTGTCCCGGACTATTGTGGGCCGCGAAACGCAACCAACTCATTATTGGAAGATCCACTCTGGATTTTTGATTGTGTTACGCACTTGGTTGGGATAACGCGGCGGTTTTCAGGAAGCTGTTTTATACAGTACTTATGTTTTATAGTCTGCCTTTGTACCGGTTGATGGCAATAGTCTCACCCTCATAGGAGTTTAACTAGCGAAACGTGCATGTAATGTAGCTCGTCTGCCTAACAGGCAGGCTTGATGTTGTTTATAGTACTTGGAACCACGAGGAGACCTGAACCAAAATATCTATAGTCGAGAACACTGTCCACAAGACATTTTCAAATACCTTTTGCATTTTACTTCTTAATCTGCCAGTTAAGTTTATTGAACATGTACGATTCTATCTAAGTGCAGGCTACGTTTTCGCGTTCCAACCGCCCCAACCAGCGTCTAACCGCCACAGTATCGACCCAGTGCGTCAGCCTGTCTCATGAAGTGTTACCTAAGTTGATCTGATAATGACTTGGGTATCAGCATTGTGCCATTGTCTGTGTATTTGACGGACCTATTGAAATCCCACTGATCCGATGATAGTAATGATTTGTTGTTTTTTCATGACTTTTTCTTTATATTCCTTTTATTTGTGAGATGACGTCATTAGTAATTTTTCGAGATAGCGGGACTTTAGAGATCTGAGATTTGGTTTGGGTGTCAGCTGTTGTCAGTTATTTGTCATTTTCGGTGAAGTTTTAGTTAGTTGTAATTTTTAATATAATTAACTTGTAAGCATTGTAATGCTTGATTACTGTTATCTAATAAAAATGGGCATGAATCAGCAAGTTGGGAATTGCAGGTTAAAATTAGGAAATTTTTGCAGAACTATTAGTAGCTTTTGCGTATTACACATCAGGGATGATATATTAAGGATCGTCTGGTTTTCGATCATGAAAATCAGGCGATCGACTTTTTGGTAAAAACGACCACTGTTTTCAATCGAAGATGCCAAAAAAGGACAAACCATGAATTCGGCAGCAATCCTTACGTCATCTTCGATAACCAGTCTACTCCAAGCGTGGTGATTATAACTTTAACTTATAACTTTAACTTTTATTATAATTTCACTAATTACTCTTTTAACTTGACTCAAGCACAAATATACACATAGTTTCCCTTACATAACAAACACAACATAATAATAATCAATACAACATACACCGTCTTGAAAATAATCTGCAAACATTTTTCATTTAAAAACGTACAAACAACGAGATCTAATATCTCGCTGTGACGGCGACGTCGCGTCACGTTCGCGTCGCCGGGCCCGCGTCGCGCGACGTCGTGCAACGTCGACGTCACTCCGTCCGACGTCTAATAACGACGCGGATGCACTCGTACTAACTTGAGATATTGTGACAATGTACTGTGTGCAGTTTAAGATCTGTTGGGAACTGACTTATTTTCTTTCTTGTTGCAGATTTTATAAGAGGTTGTGTCATGAATTTTTGAGGACCTTAGTGTTGCTTAGCATTATCATTCATTTGTGTTCAGTGTAGTGGTGTTTTGGATCGAGTGGATCTTGGTATTCATTCCTAAACTGTCAAATGGTGCACTTCGATTCTATAACAGAAAATATTTATGTCTGCTGTCGTCTGCTGGCCTCATTGATGATTGATAGCTATTATTAGATGGGTAATGAAGTCTGTGATTAGTTTTTCCCAGTCAATTAAGTGAAACAAAGATGTTTTCTTTTGTGGTCAGAACTTAAGCATGTCTCTCACGTCTAGACTTAATACTACCTTTGCTGTAAGTTCATACCTCTGTCTACACTTTGTGAAAGGCGTGTCAGTACTAACATTACAACCAGCACTTATTTCTCTCACCAACATTACACGAACTGGTACAATCAACCAAACAATTGCACTCCAAAAACCACCCTTACTGCTGCGACATAAAGGCAGTATCAAAGTCAAATTGTTACTGTAAACGTGCATTAAACAGTACAGAGCGCTCAATTTCAATCAACTCAGTTGTAATTAGCACTCGTAAAATACGCATCATCGATCTTCGTAATCGGTTTAAAGTAGCCATTATGTGGTTATCTACTTTTTGTGATTCTTGCTGGGTCGCTGGATTGTTGGGCTTACTTTCAGTATACAGTTATTATGTACTTGAAGTTTTTTTGACTATAAATCATCAATTATATTGCATAGGACTGAGGGTCTTTAATCGCCTTTAAGGCATGTAGATTGGGTATTGCAAAGTAATTTAATTATTATATGATCGATTCCCCCTTCATCGGAGTTGATTGTTTTATATTACTTACTGCCTTTTTCGTCTTACGTCTTATACATAGTTCTTTACTGAATATACGCAATACTATAAATAAAAGCAATAGAGGAATGGCTACATCATCCGATTGGGTAAATAAACGATATTTCAGTGTTGAACGGTTACTTTTCATTTACCAATTTATTAAGACACCATGGTTGCCTGCATCACAACTTCGTTGCACATCCTTCTATCAAAGTTGTAGCTCGAATATAAAGCTTTTGGTAAATTTGTTATATGTCCGTTCCAAAATTAGTATGCACATGCGCAATAGTCCTATCGATGAGCACAATAAGTATCCATGAATTATAAGTCCGGGTCGACAGACATAATAATCAATACCCAGTTATTCTCGTAATATAACATTACAGGCACATCATTCTTAGCTATTTAAAGTAACATAGTATTTGACTGAGGAGACGTGAATGGTGGGTCAGTGTGGCTTGTTGAATAAACTGCGTAATATACGTTTGCGTATGCTTATGAGTAGCTCGTTAGGTGATGTGGTGTAAAGGATGAGAGGGAGCGATTGAGGAATGAAGAGCAAAAGTTTTTGTAAAAGGTGTTTGAGAAGGTAGAGTGGATTTCGGAGATTGAAAGATTTTATACAGACTTTCAAGGAGTTCAATCAAATAAGCTTGATAGTGATCATTGTCAACATTACAAGGTTACAGAGCTAAGGACGTAGTAGTTCGGGTACTTGAGAGTATGACGCAAATTATCAGGAGGAGGTTTTATATCCATAAAATATACTGAGTAAATAGATATAAATAAGACGGCCCTACCATTAAATTCAATCGCTGCCGCTCCCTCCTGTAACTCGCGCTACCTCACTAATAGACCGCTGTCCGCCAACGCACAGTCCCCGTTGTTAAGGGCAGTGTACACGATCCGATCGCAATATTAACATATTCGACGTATTTAAATGTCTTCATCCGAGTGCGGCGAACTTACCAAAACGTAGGCGTTTACTGCCAGTAAGGCCAATAACGCCTGAGACCAGAGCCAATACAGTTTTAGGATGTAGTTTCGATGGGATACGGACGAAATTTGCGAACGCCAATTTACGGTTGTTTTGCGAAGGGCAGTAGGCACTAAAGCTTTATCTGTTAGCTACTGTACGAAATTAAAGTAAATGTGTCCCCTATAAAATTAATTTAATACTTATGTTCCTCTTTTAATTACTCGATTTCGATCTGTAGATAGTAATTACAGCAATTCGTTTAATTTTTTTGTTTTTTTTCGCAAGCAATTACTTCAATGAGCACACGTTAACTAGTAACTAAGGAATGGTTGCACGAATTGCATTTGATATAAAATATTAGCATAATTGAGTGAATATTTTTCACTGCTGTTTTAAATAAGTTATCGATAAAAGAGGTTTCTTCAACTGCTAAATAAAAGTGTCGGTTGAGCGCCGGTGGTCTGTCGTATTTGCATTGCGACACACGCGATGTCGCGAAATGTTGCGCTTTCATGTACCCGGCCTTATGTCGATGCTTCGTCAACCGTGGCTACGATTTATTTGCTTTTTAATATGGAGGAGTCTTCGAGTACAGAATTAGCTTTGCAAAAGGATTATTTAAAGAGTTTTTAGTTTGTTTTAAATGAAGGAAAGGCCATGTATGTGGATGATAAGGAATACGTGAATGTATGTGGTTGTTATCTGTTCTGGAAAATCGTAAAGTCGAGGTGGGTTGATGAGTCAGTATATTGCAGGTTTATCTACTTGTATCCTAGTAGGTTCGTGCTGAATGTCATGTACATAATGTACATGACATTCAGCACATGCATCAAGAGAAATATTTATGGTGTGGTTTTAGAGAGGGAAAAGTATTTGTGGCATATTAATTAGGATTATGTTGGATAATATGGAATTCTATCAGTATTTTTTTTACAGTTATAGTCCTGCAGACAGGAAACAACAAACCAAAACTTAGGCCTTATTTAGCTTACATCGATTATTTAGTTTGACTTCTATTTATTCATTTTAAATAACTATTCTCTTAGTTAACTTCACCAAGATATAACTTATAATAATGATTATTATGAATGAACGGCTTCAAATTAATTCCCCTCAGCTGGTAAGACGTCGTACAAATGCTCTGCTGTGCACTGACATAGTAGCAATTGTTTATTGTTTTGGGCTAGTGATGTTCCCAGATGGAGTCACTAGACTATCGATAAGGTTGATCTAGGATTTATTTTACCAAGGTATGTTTTTTCTGAAATGCATGTTTTGATTTTTGGACTGATTGTTGTAAAAGGCCAAAGATAATTAACACAGTCATAATTATCTTAGCTATAATCGTAAACGTAATCCTAACAATACGACCAAGTACTCGAAATTAACGTCGCAATATTTCAACAATAACATTACAAGTGTTTCACATTAACTGCGCGAATTGACATAATTTTATTGACAATAAAACTATCGGTCAGTAACCACCTCAAGCAATCAACAGATAGCGCTATCTACAATTAAAACTAGTCACGACTGTAATGCTTATCTTTAAAAAGGACTACAAATAAATAGTTTTTACTTATCCGTTTTACTTTATTTTAGCTCCCTTCGTTAAAACCGAGCTAATTCAGTATCTGTGCGCAATTATAATTAAGGCGTAAGACCTCACACACGCTTAATTAACGACTGTCGATTAAAAAAAAGAGGTAAGGCGCGATTCAGAGGCGGCGTCGATAACGCGAGCGGCGACTATCGCGCGGTGAGGTCGGGCCCTAATGAAGCTATGCAAATTGCGCGCGCCCACGCGACGCGCGTTTCAAACGCCGCTGACGGCCGCCACCGCTACCGATTTTAACCGGTTCGCTTCAGTATTGTCTCGATTGTAATCGATTTTGATGTGATTTAGTTTAATTGGGCCGACAGGAAGCTCGGTGTTTGAATTATCTGTTATCTGATATAAAGGCCTAAGGTTCTAAAGCTTCTTTATTTAAGTTCCGACTTATATAGCGAGTAAACCGCGAGCGGTTTTAACACCAGGTGCAGGCATGACCCATGCGATGCCACATGTCGTCTACCTGCTTTGCAAGGCGCCATTTTTCTCGGGCGACGCAGGCAGGTAATTGCTGGAGTATTTTAAGCAGCTGAAGTACATTATGAATTCCTGGAGCGTAAATTCGTACTAATGGTCAATAACCATATCCTTTTATTCAGTAGAGAGAGACTGAAGTTATCAGTGAATCCTGTATCCAAGTAGTATCCAAGGGCCAAATACCAGTGGCAATCGCTTTTGAAGCGTTTCTACTTCTTCAACGCCTTTCAACACGATTGTTATAGCCTATTTGGTATTTTTTTTGTTAATCCCATACATTTTTTATGGGTCTCTGTCGTTTGAGACAGAGACTATAAGAACACCCACATTTCGCCTGCTAAGGTTATGTCAAGGCGAACTGATTGGTACCTACCGTAAGTCCAGACTCCAGGCAGATACTGAGAAAAACTTAAATGAAAAATCCAACAACACAATCTCACAGTTGTTTATTAAAAGACAAATTTTTAACAGTAATCAGCTCAGGGGTACTAAAATGTAACCCATTTCTGTCCAAAATTAAATCTTCATGACTAAAACTCTCGGGTCTCTTACCAGTCTCCAACATCACAACCGACAGGTTTATCTTCAAAATTTGGAATTGCATTGGAAATCTGCGCAAGACGCGCTTATCTGATCAGCTGTGATCAGCTGTGCACCTGCCGTATCGGTTTGAACGACAATCGATATTCGGACGTTACCGATTCGCTTCCAAGCGATTCTAATCGATTGGCGACTTGATCTACCCCTTTTAGTGACGGGGATGTTGGATTGGGTATTGAAAGTTGGAGAGATAAGACGATGTTGTCTTTGACGGGCGATTTTAAAGCTTCCAGTCAAATGTGGCAATGTGCAGAAATAGAGGCAGTTCTAAAATGGAGACCTTTTGGGTTGCCTTTCGAGGATCTATGATGAATAGCTAAGTCTCCCACATTTGTTCAGTCAAATTGATAGTCCTTGTCAAGATTGACGCAAATACAAACGGGTGCTAAAACAATAAAACCATAATCATTTCAGTAGTCAGTTTTTATTACATGCGGGGTGATAAGTGGTTGTTAACATCACTGAATTTCATTTATATTAATATGGAGACTCATGTAATTATAGGTGCGTTTAGATTTCATGTTATAATAATAACCATGAATGGTTTATCCTTGATCATTTTTTCACTGTTCACCCATTATAACACCACTCCAAATCAAAACATCTCAAGCGGCGACGCCTTTCGTTTTTTTCCGTCATGCTTCGTGAGTTTTCGTGAGGCGTAGACGCAACTGTCAAGACGACTCGGATAACGACTACACCAGGGTGTATTGTCTGAGGATAGGTTAGGAGCTAGGCAAAGAATTAATAAAAATGTTGAACATATTTTTTACGTTGTGAAAAAAGAAACAAATGAAGCATCTTCCATACACACTTACAATACAAAACATTCTCAAACAACACGGTATCCAATCCCAGCCGAACCTTTTCACATCACATCAAAAATTTCCAATTTAACCGCATACTTTGCCTCCCTAGCTCCTCGACTGCGCAGAGTTGCACACGTCCGGATATGAAGATAGCATTCGGAAAAACGAAAGCGTACACTCACTCAGTTGTACGTTGTTCTTGCGACTTTTTTTTGTTCCTACGTTTTGTCGCAGGCGCGTTTTTTTGTCGTCTTTTGTGCGCTGTATCGATTCGCTGGGTGTTCGGCTTGAGACTTTGTGAGATGATGAATAGGAATGTGTTGGTTGTTTGTGAGTGGTAATCCGAAAATGTGTAAATTACTACCGAAATACACACGAAGGTGTTTGAAGGATTAGTAAGGGATTAAGGTAGAAAGGCTCTTAAAATGGTAAAGGTGAGAGTGCAGTTCTGAGTTCAAGTTTAATTTGTTTTTATTTTAACATCGTGCGTACCGAGGACGAGGTTATCGGCTGCTTAACCGGATGTCCCAGAGGCGCCTAGTTCGTCCTTCTTGTTAAACTCTAGTCTTGGTGAAGAATCGTTCATATTGAGGCACTTAAATTAATTTCAGGTGTGAAAATCATTTGGCGGGATTTGTGTATATCAAGCACTAACCAT
This sequence comes from Noctua fimbriata, assembly GCA_905163415.1. Classification (NCBI taxonomy): domain Eukaryota; kingdom Metazoa; phylum Arthropoda; class Insecta; order Lepidoptera; family Noctuidae; genus Noctua; species Noctua fimbriata. The sequence goes on along the minus strand of LR990930.1, from coordinate 18,572,325 downwards.
TTTGTAAGATCTCCAAAACAGTTGTGTTGGAATTCAAAGAATGTTCATATTTTGCATAGACTATCTCTATAAGGCAGCTATTATTGACCTAATAATGAACCATAATCACAACACGATATTATTCAGATTAGCAGGTTTACAAACTGAATTATTAGTGGAACATATTTTATCAACTTTTCGTCTAATTTCACGACACTTTTGTCATTTTCTGCCTGGATAATGGACTAGAATTTATTGTTGGGTTGCAACTAAATCAATTTAAATTTAATTTGCACAGATTTATCTGCATAGTTTCGGAGATAAAGTACGTTTTATCTATTGTCAATTTATTTATAGATTGTGCATTAATTTTGGTTAAACTCTTGTTAATATAGGATTATTATGTTTGGTAATATTAACACTGATAGTACTTACAAAGGTATCAGAATTAATTACGCTAATGACTTAAGTAAAACGTTAATAGCTAGGTTTTTACATAATATGGGGCTTTCAATGGATGTAGGGGCGGACCAAAGAAACGATGAATGCACTGTCAGAAGGATGATTTAGCTTGAAAGGCCTAGTGGCTACTAAAATAGCAGCTAATAAAGAAGTATAGAAGAAAGAGACCATGCTGCGGCGATACAAATAAAATAGGATACGGCAGGAGAATGATGATGACGATTGCATTAAGGCCGGTTAAGGCCTCTGCAGAGCAATCTTTACATCAACAGTATCATTTTTATGGGTTTGCTTAAGATTCAACACAAGGCCTTCTACAAAACGATGCATCGATATGCTAAAAGCAACTTACCCCCATCTCTATTTATAAACAGGTTTAGTATATAAAAATTCATTTACAAGTTTTAACGTAAAATAACATCGACGGACAGACGTGGACATGTCCAGTCGATTAATGTTCGTAACAGGCGTGTAATATGGCCCGGGCAGTATTACCCCCGGCGTTTATGACGACTGATTGTCATATTTAAAGAGAAACAGGAACGTTTGGGATGTAAAAGTGAGAATATTTACATGTATCATGAATTTATGATCTAGGTGTCTAGGTGAGGGGGTGACGAGAATTTATTATTTTATAGCATCATCATTATTCTATGGGACAGTAATGAAGCCACCGATATTTCTGAAAGTTATTAAGAAGTTTGTAAATTTTAAATTCCTTGAGTAAATCGATGTCATAACCAACTCTTTCTTGTTTTCTCTACTTGTTTTTAGTAGATAATAAAATACACATGTTCCTTCTATTTGCCGGTAATATCGTTTTTAATTGAACATGTTAGCTGGAATTAGCTGCTTGATCTCCATTTACAACTTTATTATTATGATGTAATTAAACGTTCTTAGATTTGCGCCGAAGACAGCTATTTACGGTACCTGTCATAACTATATAAAAGTTCTAGGAAGGAGGGTTAAGCAATTCTGATTCCATTGACCTTAAAAGCCACCGGGGGGCCATAAAACCCTTACAGCGATCCTGATCACATTTTTGTAACCAACTGAATAAAGCGCATCTGCATTAAGTGTACAACCATCATACGATAACTATAAAACTTTTACAGTCCCATAACTTTCGTATGTGTGTGTAAGTTGGCCCGCAGTACGCGAGTGTGCGTACTGCCCAGCCAATCACGTAGGTCCGTCACCGGGTGACATTAGCCCGGTAATATATGATTGAGGCTGGACATTTTTCGCATTCGCCGATATTTTAAAGTAAGATAAAATCGGTTGGTGTTTATTGCCTGGAGATTCGTTTCTTTTATTACTGATTTGTTAGGTATGTATCAGAGATAAGTATATAAGTTATGTTATGTATTGCGTTTTAATGACGGTTGGTTGACGGGTGGCTATCGAACTTATTGGGGATTTGGTTTCGAGTTATTAAATTATATGGAGGATAGCTTTTACACTTTTATGTGTTCACAAGCATTAACTCACTTCAGTATATCACAAAAGCGGTGTTATCTGAATTTATTTTAAAGCCATACATTTAGAAATTCCTTATAGATCAAATTACTCTCGATTACGATTCTATTAGATTACGATTTTTCTCTGGTAGAGAGTGCCTTGTGGCATTAAGTCCGCCTAAGTATCACTCTTGTACATGAAGTTTAAATAAATAAATAAATGACTACAGGCTGATATACCTTGAGCAACAACTTATCAAGAATTTAAGAATCCTTAGATCCTGACGATTGGTATAGAGAATAGCCGTTCAGTTCAGAGTTCAAACCCATGAGTATGCACTTTCACTCGCATAAATATTGACTGATCTAGGGGTCTAAAATCGGCCATTTTGGACCCTTAGATCAGTCAATATATGATCTTTAGCAGAATCATAATAGGATAATAGTATTATGATGAATCACGTTAAAATTCTTAAAATGGTCACAGACGCAGTATCAGCAGCATCTTGAATTGTCACTTTTTGACCATTTTACGAATTATAATGTAATTCATATTATAATCCTATCATGATTATGCTAAAGCGGCCATTTTAGGCCCCGTGTTAACCAAAGGACATAGCATTATAAATTATAATACAAGAGGACGAAGACGCAGGGCATTCTACCAACGATAACGATGATAAAAATGTATTAGAAAGCTACCGAAAAGCTTTTGCAAGTCATTTTAGAAATATGAAACGCATTGAAACGCACCACTTGAGAACCAGTCTTCCAAGCTACTTTTCTAGACAGACCAACCCTTGCTACAAATCAAATCTCATAAACAAACAAACATCGCACAACAAAACTAAAAAACCAACAAAGTTGAGTGTCCTGCCGTCATGATCAGTTGTGGACAATTGAGATTCATGTCCAGCCAAGGGCCCGGTGATTCATGGGGTCGCCAATGAACGGCGGGCAGTCCGTCAGTTTGTCATAGTTGACTATTGACAGGGTGCGCGTCAGGCTAGATTGGTCGCGGTTCTTGATTGTGTCATGCGCTGAATTGGTGGTGGTGTTCAAGTTGTCAATGTCATCTTAGATGGCTTTGTTAATTCAGTTATTGATCTGTCTTTTTCTTAAGCTACTCGTCATTGGTCTGAACGTAAGGTCCTGAGTTCGACTCTCAGATAAGGCACTGCATATGCGGCGCATGCTTAGTACTGTCTGGACGTACCTTAAAAATACACTTTCAGCGTGCAGCGCGATTTCCTCAACTACTTACATCGATTTTGTGATTGTGTATGTGCAGCAATTGGGAAGACTTGTTTCTAATATAACTTTTGCGGCGTCAGTTCCATACAAGTCTTTGGTTACCATGTTATTCTGATCAACAGAATAATGAACCACACTCTTAGATGTGTGAGCTTCATTCTTAGAAAATCTACTCAAAGATTGTTTTTTACGTAGATCCAAGTGGTTAACCCAAATATAACGAAGCTTCTTTAATTAATAATTCTTGCTTAATCCTGACTTCACCTTTCACGACACCCACAGTCAATGATAGAGTGGACACCCAAAACCCGACTATGACTAATGCATCCAAAAAAACCAATCGACTCTTAATCCAGCCATTAAAAGGCCCATCCATAATACATAATAATAAGCTAATCGACGCTGAAATAAATCAGAATATCATAAATATATCATAATGCTAGACGGACGGATCTCGGCGTTGCCAAATGCCAACGGCTGGCCAATTTGTCCGTCTGTCTGTGTGATTTGTGTCGTGATTGCGTAGGTATATAATTGGGGACGATCGATGTCGCCATGCGCAGGAGTCTACATCGGATGGGTGAAGGATCGTTGGAGTATGAAGATAGGCATATAATGGCAAGGTTCATGTATTTTATTGTTAATTTAAGTGAACTGGATTTCAAATGGTATCCACGCCTCCTGAATTAGGGCCGCTTTAAGCTGTCTTTTGTAATTTATTTGTTAGATGCAATTAGAGAGACAAAACTTTGTCTATGCTTAGAATTTTCACAGAGAAATCCCAGTGTCACCATCGCTCAGTTCCAATCAAAATGTAACCTAAACAGAATATGTACAGTAGCTTTCTCGATTAGCTAGCCCAAGCAGAGGCGTTGGTCAGCTAGTAATAATATATTAAATTAAACACGAATTTACCTACTTTCCATCCTATCTGCGAAGGCAAGGAAACTATAATGTCAGATATGTATCTTATCGTGAAAGTTATAGTATTGAGAGCAGAGGGTTCAAGCGATAGATAAACTATGGCTTGCTATATATTTGAAGCCTTTCACTGTGTTAATATTTCATGTTGAACGCACTAAGTGTCGATTAGGGCCAGAGCCCTAATCGACAATTGTGCGAAGGTGATCGTGACTGGGGCATTTGTTTGTGAATGTACTGTTTGTGTTATTGGGATTTTGATAAGTAATGGTGTTGATTTTATTATTGAGTTGTCTGTCATTATAAGCAAGCATGCTTGACAAAGCTTCAGTAGGTCTAAGTATTCAAACTTATATAGTCACTAACACTGGAAACGGGATACATACCATGATCGCCATGAATGATGATCCATGATGTTTATTCGTGATCATGGTGCTTGCAACAGCGCCGAAATATCGGGAACTCAAAACAAAAAATTAACATGGTAAATATCCCGTTTTCAATGTTAATGATAGTTTAGTAGGTCTTTCATTGATCGTTTTGCTTGACGTCTTTTCCATTTCAAATCTTCTGTAGAGTTGTGGGTCGTTTATGATTATTGTCTTATTATTTTCTCGGTATTATTTCCCACATGGTGACAGTTGTAGTTCCGTTAACCTAGTCATCGATATCAGAGACACCTTTCCATATAAAATTATGACTAACACCTAGCTACCTGCATCTCCCTCATAAAATAAACCCAACTCCACTCTCGCGTTGCACAATTCAACATAGTTTTCTGACCGCTCATTACATGTGTTATTTATGCCCATCAGTTTGATCGCCGCGTCATACCTGCACATCTTATGGTGATCAAACTCCTTCAATTTGCTCGCATGTTAATGAATTCCACTGTTATTAGGTGTCCTGTGGTGAACCCAACGACTGGCATCCACCTATGGAATTAAAATTGCAACTTGAGACTTAGGCCGTTTGCACACGACGCCACAGAAGAGATACTTAGTATTAGGTATACACCCAATAACAATTAAGTTTCGAATGTTTGTTTTGGCATCGTTAAAATTTATCGACAGTGCTTGATTGGGTTTTCTGTTGATGCATGCTGTTATGTGGATATTATACACGTAAATATTAAATATACACGGATATTTTACCTGGCTGGCATTAAATGGCGGACGGTACAATATGGTATAAATATTGTGAAAGTTGTAACATGTGCATAAATAGCCAGCAGATATGCTTTTTGCTATGCTTTACGTAAATGTCGCACACAACTTGATATGTTAATAAAATAAGCCTTACGAGGTCGGAATGTAAATTTATTCACAATTTCTAAGTCAAAACAGCATAATATGCTTCGCTGAGCCCAGCTAATTATTATTGACATGTTGCAGACTTGTCAATCAGGCGCGGAGCTGGTGCAATTCTAAACTGGAATAATATTTATCAGCCTATAGATCAGCAGTTATGAGTTTGTTCTAGGTAGCTTTGTATGCAAATAGCCTTAGACTTGTCACGTTGTGCACTTGCGTCGCGTCACTCGTCGCGATTGATTCCTGATCGATACACACTCCATTCTCATCTTTATTCCAACAACCACATAGTATACAATCGAATGTAACGCGAATAGAATCAGGTCTTATTAACCGAGCAACGAGGCATCAGTATCCATCATAATTTCGCCTCATTTTGTAATGCAGCCGCGCGATGCGATATTTTCATATTCAAAGCAACTTTATGTGTGCACGCAACATCACTTTTATTACTTTGGACTTAAGATACAATTTACCGGTTGATTTACGGTGTGTTAAATTTGTTTTTTAAGTGCGTAGGCTGTACAGTTAGATGGAGAAGTGGAAATGTATAACCTGATGATGCAAATTTTAGTGTGGATCGTATAAAACGAACGAGCAAATATAACTATTGATTAGGAAACGCTTGTCGATTATGGTGCCTGATTTGTGGTTTTAGTGCTGATTTCCATGTTCGTCTGAGATGAGGAGATCTCGACGATATGTTCTGCCACTTCATCCTTTTTGGGATGGTCAGATTCAAGATCCAAGATTAATGTTAATTACTAATGGTTATTGCAATTGTGAAATCAAATCCTAACTCGATGAAATATGAACATGCAATTTGATCTGAACCATAAAACATTTCTTAATTGCACTTTTCAAATGTTAATTTTGAGAAGCTAATTTAAGCTGTAAACACAAGCTGGCCTATGATCTAGTGTGTGTCTTTCCTTTTATATTCCTTATTTTACACGTGAATTTCTGACCTTTAACGGCCTATATGGACCAGCTAAAAACGATACGAATTCTTCCTTTTCGCGTTCTCCAAAAAATAAGAACCCTAGTATTTGCACATGCACTTTTGTCACCGACGCTACCAGTCCCACAGGCTGTTGATGTGAAAGTAGCTGATGTTAGACGCACTAAGGATTTCGTCTCGCTAATCCGTTGGTTTCTCTCCCATTCTGTCTTCATATCAGATGTGTTTCGCCTTCTATGGCGAACTGTCTCTGCTTGTTAAAACGACGCTGATTTTATTGTTTGCGTGGATTAATTTGAGATCAGTTGGACTACATAGTTTTATTAGTGTGTTGTTTTATGGATTTGATGAATCAGATCATGGGTTCAGAACGTTTCTGTGCGATTTTCAAATCTTTTTAGCTAAGACAGAGAAGCGTTTAAAGAGGTTTTACAAGTAAAGATTCTGGAGTATGTAGTTTAGTTGCATTTTGTGAGAATATATAGACTTAAATACTTAATAACGATGATGGTCCCATGGAGACAGTTGTTTAGTTTTTTGGTCTATCCTCTAAACACATCCTTAAATATGATCACACGTTTCAGATAGACGCTATAATAATGGGTGTAAAAGTACCCTTAACGAAGCCTAAAGGCACATGTTCACGCCGTCATTGCGATCATTTTTTTGTTGTAGCTAGACAAACCTGGGGAACCTTGGGGGTCAAAGTTGCAACTTTTTCACATATTTTTTTAATACAAGCTTTTAAGGTTATAACTTTACTTCAAATATCTCCACGCTCCCCGTTCTATTCAATGCATCCATTAGTACTATGAGTTGAGTACGTTACATTGAGTCCTTCCGTAAAACGTGATTTTCCATCCCCAAAAAAAAAAGTCGTTTCCCAGCAATATTTTTTTGCGTAGAGTTACTTAGTTTGATGAACAGAATGCTTGGTCGACGACGGCTCCGTGAAGGGTCCGTGTACACCCTGTATAATTAAATTATGTATTACCAACATCTAATGAACCAGCCTAATTAATGATTTCTCTGCATGTTAAAAGGTTATTTTCGCAATAAACCAAAACATACCGATATTGTTTTATTTTCTATGACATCAGTACCCTTTGTTAGTGGGACCCACCTAAATATCAATGATTTTCAATAATAAAGGTAAAACTGTGAACTAACCCAAAACAAACACTAATTGTTTTACCTAACCCGTAGTTATTTACGAATAGTTTCATCATTTGCGTCAGCCATTCAAGTGTCATCGCTTGATGACAGCCGCGATTGTACCTGCGTGATGACAGGCTGTCAATGACACCTAGTGCGTCGAGTACCTCTCATTAGTGGTGCACCCATTCTCGTTTTATTTTCAACTAATTTAACTGTGTTTTGGGTGGTATTTGGGTGGGTGTGTTTTAATTGATTTCTGGATTAGTGGTTTACTGCTTTTGGTGTGTGTATGTCGTACATTGAGATCGTAATAATAATTGAAAAATATGTAAATAAATAAGTATTGATAATTGTTACTGAAACCCTGTCACCAGGGCTCTCGAAATGGTATCTAAAATAAACAATTTGAGGAAACTAGCGTGTCCTTAAATTAAAAATACGAAGACTTGTAACATCTACCAGAAGTGTGCCTGCGTTGTAAATGACGGTCCACATTCTCTCACCACATTATCCCAGCAGTGGGACTCTTCATTAAGAAACGACAAGTGTGATATCAACAACAAGTGCGCTTGGTAAATATTCAGGGTATTTTTTTGCATAAATACGATATTGCTTTGTATTTCAGACATAATTGAATGTCTTTGATTAGATATCATAATACTTTGTGTTAACCACAATTGTCTTGTCTCTAACAACAACATAATATGTAGTACACACGGCGGCACACGAAGCTGTAAATTTCCAGTATAACTTGGCCTCGCTTTGTATAGATTTCCTATACAATGAGAGATCCGCATAAACTGGATTTGTATAGCTTCATTGGCAGTCGTGCGTACGTACCTTGTAAACAAAGCAAGCTACGTCACCTGCACAATATCAATACAAATGCACTTGTCTTGATTGCCTCTTGTGATTAGTATATGATGGTCAACACTCTTCATCGTACGTCGCTCCTTTCGAAGAAACAACTGTTACTATCAAAGTGGTGTTTTTAACAAGGTAGGTAGGCACCTACTTACATACCGGGACCCAACTCCTCACTTCGAATCTCAGAAACTCCTGTACTATTTCAAAGAAGTAGGTAGTTACGTAATAGAACTCGTTGGTTTGGTGGTCGGAAGGTCGACTGCTGAGCATGGATAGTGTCCTGGGTTCGATTCCCGGGTCGGGCAAAGTGTTATTAGGTTTTTCTGTGAACAATTTCTCAGTAGACAGCCACGGTGTCTGGATTGTTGCCCGGTTGATGGCAATAGTGTAGCCCCCTATTACATGGGACTTAAACATAACTGGCGAAATGTGGGTGTACTATTAGGTACATCTTTGCCTAACCCTTCGGGGATTATAGGCGTGATGTTTTGTTAAGTAATAGAAACATGTATAAAAGTATGCACACATTGCACACTGTCTTTAGAAAGCATGAGATTGGCATGTCGTTGCAAAAATCAAAATGCAAATGAGTTACACACAATTATTCACGATATGACGCTTGACTTTTTATAAAAGAAAACTTTACAACAAGATAAATTGATTGTACTAATGACTCATTATATTTCCTTCACCACCAACTAAGTTCAGTCCCATATGGAACCAAATCCATGCCCTACCCACTTAAAACTGAACCTAACGTTATTTCATTCCCAAATAACAACGAAAACACTGAAACTCGCCATCCAATATACAATCAACGTCATTGCATTACTCGTTTGACATAATTGTAATCACCTGTTTATCTGCTGATCATTCAAATTAATCAGTGACGTCATGCCGATATCTTAATTAAAACTTTATTAATAAACTCCATTGGACCAAATAAACTGTAAGTACGATTTTAACGAAAATTCGTACGTGGAAGTTTTAGTGAGGACGTTGGCGAGACGGGAGCGATACGATGATGACCATTGTTCCGGTCTGTCTTGAAAGATGGTTGCTTGATTGAGTTTTGTTTTAAGCTTTTGGTATTTAGGTACTCAATGAAGGCTTTTCAGAGAATCGATGTATTTAATTTACAAAACTAAACAGTAGTTTTAGTCATTGTCATGTATGAAGTAGTTGTGTCAGATACAGAAATAGTTACGATTGGATGATTTGAAGTTGTTCTGTTTTGTATATTAGTAGGAATTGTACCGTTAATGCTTGGTATAATATGATCTCATGATGTACCCACTTATCTACTAGAAAATGTCTTTACATCAACCATACAAATCAACTACAATACAATTACACGTATCGCACCCATATCGTGAACACAAAACGTCACCGTATCAATATCCGATATCAAGGTAATGAGGGGTCGGTAATTAAATGTCCTCTGTCAAACCCGTCGCCACGTCAAATTATGTATAATCAAAATGGCGGCCGTGACGTCAGGGGCCGTTAAATATGAAGGATTTACTTTTATCTGGCGAATAGTTGACGCACGTTCGATGTTGACTTTCAGACTTTAAAATGGAATGATTTTAATTAATTTCATTCTTTTTATAGAGTTTGTTTTGGTGATTGTTTCATCATCATCATCATCATTTCAGCCGAAAGACGTCCACTGCTGGACATAGGCCTCCCCCAAGAAGGGGGGGTTTTGCCATAATCGCCACGCTTGGCAGGCGGGTTGGCGATCGCAGTATGGTGTTATAAAACACAGAGAACGCTGCTGCCCATTCTCTGGTAAGTCCCTTAGTCGCCTCTTACGACACCCACGGGAAGATATGGGATGTGATTGTTTATTTAATTTTAATAATATTACGCCTATATCCGGAAAAGAGATTGGCCGTAGTGAAGGCATTTCTCCAGTGACCTATGTTTAAATCCCGTGTAATGGTTGATTTTAAAGAAAGCCACATCTGACAGTTCCTAAATTACTCTTAGGATGATAAAATGGTACTTAGGTATTCCTTAATGGTCCTTAGTTAATACTTTAGGATGGATTTGTTGTTACTGTCAAATCGAATGAGCCCACTCGAACAACTGTTTGTAGTACTCGTGTGTAGCCCCTGAGGTTCCCTGGGTTTCATTTCTATTTTCTAAAATGCAAGCATTACCCATAATGCACAACAGCGAAACTCACGTTCCATACGTCAGACGGCGGCTCCAGCCAGTGTCGTGTTACGTCCATGGACGTTAGACGTTATGAAAGAAACGTCATAAATCTATCAGGCGTGACGCGGCGACTTAAATTATGAATGTGATCTTGAGTGATTTGTTGCCAGAGCTTGGCAAAAAATAATGCCACTGAAATAACTGGAATATGTTGATGGGTACATGGTTTGTAGCTGTGTGGCATGGGGCTGGATTTAGATGGGAATAATTTTAGAAAATGTTTGGGGTCGATGTGATGTTAATTTGTCCTTGAATGTAAAAGATTGAAACTGTATTTCATTAATTTTCCTTTTAAACGGAAAAGTGGTATAAGACTTAATATATCATGTAATATTCAGAGTCCGACAATTATTTGACGCTAAATGATTTTATAAGCCTCCCACTGGTTCAGACGAAAAATTTCCTAGACAAAAAACCAAAAATAAAAACAAATAAATTTTTCACTTAACCCTTCTGAAAACAAAAAGCGTCCCACTAAAAAACTTTCCTCTTTACAAAAATTTACACAAAAAAACGAAGAAAAACGTTAACGTAACGTTCTAAGTAATCCCGAGTAACGAATTTATGTATTTTTCTTGACTCCATAAAATGGCCGAACGTAGTAAATGTTTAATTAACAAAAACGTCAGACGCTGAGACTCGGGGGGTCGGTCCCGGGACTCGTAAATCAAGTCAAAATAGTATACAATAATTAAACATATGATGAACTGTGTTTGTTCTTATATTTAGTCGCTTGTTACAGATATTTCATAGCTATAACGTCTGTAGCTGTACACTTCTGTGTTGGTTTTCCTTTAATATGTTTATGATGGGATTTTTCGTAGATCTTTGAGTCGTTGCGGGTAGTCAGAAAACCTGAAAGTGTAACTACCAGACTTGCCAAGTAACCAAGTGCTACCCAGTAACTGAGTTTTGGACGTCAGATAGGCAGTCGTTCCATGTAAAATACTGATATTCGGCTGCATCCGGTTGGACTGGAAGCCCATCCCAGCATAGTTGGGAGAAGGCTAGGCGGATAATGAGTTGTTTACTTCTGCGTTCGTTGTTGCTGCTTTTCTTTATCCTGATTTTCAGCTGGGTATTCCGGTAAGACTGAAAGCCTGCCTCAAATAATTGAGACAAGGCTAAGCAGATGATGCACTGCAAACTTTTTAGCCCCTTACTATTGCATATTTCCTTGGAAAATGTGTTTAATGATGATGTATCTATTCATGATGAACGTGGTATCAAAGTGGCCCTATCTGAACCAAAGACTTGTTTTAACAGCCCTTCTCACTACTGGTTCACAAGAGCCCGATGCTATCAACTAGAACATCATTATAAACGAGCACCACACATCACATTCTAGCTGCATGTTATTTGATCGTGATAGGTTAGCCTAAGACTCTAGTCGGCTCCTCCAGCAGATTTATGACCTTATAAATATGTCAGTCACGCAAGTCTTAGATACTGGCCGTAAGTCTTGAGCTCATGTAGACCGATTCGGGAAATACTTTTTGGTTTTGCAGTACATTCATGGGTGAAGATAGATATAATGTATTTTGATAACGTTTTGGAATCCATAGATTTCGTCTAATGATACTTTGAACTGTATTCTGATAGCATAAATCTGTAGTCAAAAATGAAAGATTGTTTTCATTATTGACTACAGATTTATTCAAACCGTTGGTTGCATTGGTGGGTACTCACCTACATTACAAAAAATATAGCTTATTAGCCATGATTCAAAAAACTATTGTAATTCTTGATAAAGACTTCAACAACATAAACGCTGTTCACAATTATTTAATTACCATTGATCGGCGCAAGAGCAAGTGTTCTCATCCAATCACATGTACACATCTACAGAACTAACTCAACACGTTTACGACTAAACCCCGCTCCTGGGTACACTCGGTATTTATGTATTTTTAACAACGTGAGATATGTTTTGACCACAGACGTCGCCCACGGTTCTTACTTTATTACCCATATATTCAATGACAGCCCGATAGAGCCTGCGATAAAATACCAATGATCAGTTATTAGCATCGGTAGAATTTCACTCAAGCGCCATTTTGAAATTGATCGGTCGCTTGACATTTGAATTTTTGATCGTTTATCACATAGACATTAACGTAATTTAGTTTTATTAGTAGAAATAAATTAATACAAATTAGTTTAAAACAACACATTAAAATTAAGAAAAACTAGGAAGTTACATCTCTATTCGACTCATTCACAAGATGAAAGAAACACAGTGGTGCAAAATTTGCGAAATCCGGACAAAAAATTGAATAGTTTTTGTTTACGCAACTTGAACAATTTGCACACTTTTAGACAAAGACCGCTATAAATTATGCTATTGTCAGTTTGGACAATGTGTAACAATAATTTAGAAATACGTAGAAGGAATAATAGGACAAAACGTAGAGCACTTTTACTCAATACTTTCATTGTGATGCAAGAATGCTTTATTTTGTATTAAAATATTGACATTGCAAAGTCGTGAAAGAGACGTTGAGACGCTTTGTGATAGTTTATTTTTGTTTTGCATCTTAAAATAGAAATGTTATGCAGTTAACCTTTTGTGGCACTAGGTACCTATAATTTAATCTAGATTTGTCCGTCTATGAATTTGTTCAAAAAATTAAAACAAAATCAAGTTGTTTGACGCCTGTACTCTGATCATACTTAGTTATTGAACGAAAGCATTCAAATAACTTACCAGCGCATAACGCTTTTCCACAATTCCATCGAATTCGACCTCACATTCACACGAAAACCTCTCACAAAACGTAACTAAAGCACCAATAAAGTGCGATTCGAACCCAAAGAACTATCGCACAAACATTCGTTCACTTTTAACGTAAAGGGTGGCAACACGTTATCTCGAGTCGGCACAGTGGTCCCACCGCATCTGTCCGTACATAAATCTGTCGCATATGAAAAGAATTAAAACGTTCCCTATTGTAGACGGCTGAATAAATCTTACAGATATCTTTGTGAGGGACGCACGACGCCCGCGGCTCCGACGAGGAACGGCGATATTTTACAAGTTTTTGACAGCCGATATGGCTTTCCTAAACGGCACCTGCCCACTGTGCGCTGATGGCCGATCGCCAATGCTTTTGGCCAAAAAATTGTTTGCTTTTTGGTTAATTAACATTTGAAGGAACGTCGTTTCTGTTTTAGGGCCATGTAAGTTAATCAAAAATTTAGTTCTGTAATTAATGGAATGTGTTCTTTTTATAAATATTTTATTTTTAGCTTTAATTTTATCAACGTGTTTCCTTCAGAAATGTAATTCTGTACATGCACACACCATTAAATGTCCATAAAAAAGTTATAGGTGAGCATGTGATATGGCGCTCTTTCATACCACATAAAAAACTAGCGTTGAAGCATAATTAATTTTATACCATTACTGTTTTATTATTTATCTAAGTCTTAGGTGATAGTTTCTCAGCATGTCTTCACGTAAATCACAATTAATGTTCATAAAATCTTCAAAGTTTCGTTCAACGTCCTTCATATAGTTTCGCCTTGGAAACTAGATGGCGCTAGGTTGCAAAATAAACGCCAAGTAATGGCTCCAACTGTTTTATTACTGTAATAAAATATAGCCTAGAGCTTGATGCGCGAATTTATCTCTTTTTAACAAACAACTTGGTATTCGACTTTGCAAGGACAAAAGATACATTAACAAGACAAATTAATATTCAAAACAAAGGAAAATTAAAGAGTAAGTTAGTTTTATGAACTAGTTTTTAAATATCCACATAAGTGTTTACGACCAATATAATATCTACTCAAATCAAATAAGTTTAATCAAAGAAACAGAAAAAATGCGATCACAGTGGAACCACTTAATAAATTGTCTGGGACTTGTATGGAGAAAAAAAAGTGTATAAATCGAGTCACCAATAACACTATAGTATGGAGTTTATGGCACTGCCCTTGAAGTGTGTTATCGGGCGACGATTCTTTATTGACACTATAAATGTGGGAAACATACGGGGCGGTTTTACGGCCGGGCACGACCGCGCGGGACAACCATGGCTCGGGGTACAATGTACGCGGAATGACAGAGAAGTGTAGGATGCATCTTTGGTAGTCGGAGTCGTTGATAAGTAGATAGTTTGAAAAAATGTTGTGGCAGTTATTTTTCTTATTTGTCTGATAATAGTTTTCATTATCTGCGAAAATATGGAAGCTAAAGAAAAAGGTTTTATTTAGTATTATACGTATTATATTTAGGAGAACGCGTCCGTCAAGATATCACGTTCACGGTGAAACTTTTGTATACTTGCAAGTAATCAAAATTCTAATCAAACAAAAAACCCATAACCTCTCAAAAATATTACTCTGATAAACTTTTTATTACTTTAAGTTCTCAATCTCAAAACATCAACCAACCGCCTCTTGCCCGCTCCTTATCAATCCCCGTATATTTCCGTCATTACCCTGACTGATTTACAGGGCTTTAGCAGAATATGTCCGTCGGGCTGTCCACCGCCGCCACGCAGCCACCGGCCCAATAATCGTTAAGACAAGACGCGTTAATACCTTGGAAAGATAAAAAAATATATACTCCACATATTGATGGTTCTACAATTGGTTTATGATATGGTCCTCTGGTAATGTCCCCTGGCGGGTAGTTTGATGTTTGTTATGAAAGAATTAAGTGGGGTTTGTGATGATACAGTAGTGGGGGTAATTAAGTTAGTTATTTGGAGAGTGTATCAATATACAACTTGTATTCTTGTATAGTTTTATTCTGTCAAATTTTCAAAGGTCGACTTTGGTCAGTCAAGGACTTTAAAGGACGTTAAACGAGAAGAGATTTTGAAATTATTTTGTAGTCGTTAATTTTGTCAGAAAGTGTACTAAAGTAGACAGGAATTTCCTCACAGTTATTCTAAGACAACAAATTGGAATAATACCAATGTGTCATATCAATAAGATTTCGTTTTCCACACATCCCTGGCAAACAAACAAAACTTTCCTCTTTATAATATTGGTATGATTATCATAAATACAGTCGACAAGACCTGCCGAGTGTTTGGGTGTGTATGTGTGTGCAATTTATTGAATGTCTCGGTATAAACATAAATAAGCACATACACATTAGAGGGAAGAATTTTATTAGTATGCATTCACATTTCCGGTCTCTTGAATCACATTAACACGAACCGTTTTATGTTACTTCACAGCACACGAATCCATATTTTAGTAACTTTTTTGGACATGAAAGTTTGAGTACACAAAAAATAAGTTGAAAGTCGCCCATCACAAATCACTGAGTGGGCCCACAGTGCTCACACCTACACGATATTTGGGACATATCACAACTTATTATATCTGTGGCCGTGTATGTATCTTGTTAAACAAAACAAAATTAATCAAAAACGCCCAACAATGGTAATCGAGAGACAGTGTCCGTCATAAATCCAGGGTCCCTATCACTGCATCGCACATCACTGTATCGCATTACGACATTGTCTGTTTGATATCGAATTTATTACGAGGGGCTTATTCGAATCACTCGGAACACGTCAGCCGGCATCGCTCGGCTCTCATAAATTGTGTGACATATCGTTCGAGTTCCGAGATTTTTCTGTATAAAACTGTCGGCGATGTTATGCGTTCCGATAAGCCAACATACAACCCTAATAATGAAGGATTAAGGTTTAATTTAATTTTTGACAGCCACCAACACAATTTTGCTCTCGATATCTTGTCGTGTCTTGCCTCATATTAATGACGGTTCTTTTTTTAATTTATCGTGAATATTTTCGAATGTGTTTAGTGACTTGAGCCATTGGATTTTTTGATGTTACTCATCGGTTTTAAGAAGTGATCGTCGGTGATCGAGATAATCTTTTAAAGTAATTAAATACGGATACTAAACATTTTTGACCAAAAATTTTCGATGAGAGACCAGTGAGTTAGTTGACAACACTTAGCCGTCAGTATTTTGACCAAATTAAAAAGGATGTTCTCTTTCAAGTTTGTCCTGTATATTTTTCACCGTGTGCATAATATTTTTTGAAGAAGAAGCTGTTTTTGGGATGTCTATTTTAAATATCGTGTTTTTTCGTTTCCAGATGACAGAGAGTGACCAGGAGGGAAAGTGGAGCGACCAGTAGAGATGCGCTCCAAGCAGCAGCCGCGCCCGTCCTACCGTTGGCTCAACACGAACGAAAACGGTAAGAGCTTTACCTATACTGCGATCGCGAAAAAATTTAAACAAATATGTTTACTAGGGGGAGGAGGAGGTCTTCATCTAGGCTGTTCCTGCCTCTCATACATTTAACTGAAAAATGTCGCTTATGGACGCACGACGTCCAATCAAGCTATGCAAAACCAAATTAAGCTCATTGTATGTCATTGCTCGGGAAGCTCATACAAAGTGAGTTCTGGTTATACTGGATATGTATAGCTTGATGTGTCGCTGTGTGTACTGCTGCAAACTGGGGTCGCCTAGGAATCAGATAATTATGTATAGCATAAGCGTCTTCTATAGAAGAATTAGTTGGACTAACTTTTTTTTTCCTGATGGGAAATCATCAAATGACCCCCCCTCCCGCTCTGGGCGGAGCGGAAGGGAGTGTCAGACTTGTACTGACTAAAACCCATCCATGTTCCTTCTTAGCCCTTTGTGTTCCAGGGCCGCGGTATCTCTTTCGAACAGTCCTGCAGCCCTGGTAGTTAGACTACCTAGTTCAAAGTTCTTTGTAGAAGGACTCGTCTGGGCAACTGCTACCACTGTACCTAGTTCTTGTTGCTAAGCAGTTATGCTTCTAAGATTAACTTAAAGGGAGATAAGAAACACTTGAATAATTTAACTTTGTTTTCTTAAGTTGGCACTGCAACGTTACATGTTTGCTACATAAAATACAATATTTATATCACACAATAATCCGCATTGCATAAGATAACACAGGAGTGCAATAAATTTAAATTATAATAACTGAGAAAAAAGCTAAAACAGCTCGATTACTCATTGTTAGGATTTACATATTAAAACTGCGTATCAATTACCTCGATCAATTTGATGCAAATCAAGGATACGTCATTCAAACGTTCTGAGCTCTCAATTACGAAGTTATGACAAAAGACCTCACCGTTTCTCACACTGTGCACGCCACAGACTATGACATAATCAGTTAATCCACGCCTATTCAATCATATTCAGCTACAAATAGACACGTTGACTTACTGTTCTCAACGCAACTTTTTTACACTATGTCACATTTACGCTTCAGTTTTAAACGGAGTGACTCTACCCCATTGTTTTAAAGTCCAAATTCGTTCGCCATGCATTTTACAACAGAATAATTTGTCGCAGCGAACAATTGAAACCAGGACCGTGACGTGACGATTCTGAATATCCAACTAAAACTCGCAATAAATATAAAGTTATGACCATAGAAAAAAAAAGTGGCATACAAAACGCAAATGTACTAAGTAATAATTCATAGGTCTTTTTGTATGAAACTAAGCCACCGTGAAGCGATAAATAATATTTATTTTCGCTATTATACGGGTTTTTGTCAGTTGTAATGGGTGTAAAGCGCTGAGCGGGTTGGGCGGTGCGGGGCCGCTACAACCGCGACTACGTCATCGTATCATAGTGACGTCACTCTGATTAGTGACGTCACTATGATTAGTGACGACGTCATTAAGATGATGTCACGTCTTAAATTTATATTTTTCTGAACATTCACTAATGTAGGGATACTCTATCTAGTATATCTGTCGAGATACAATAGCGTGAAGCTTTAAGTAGGTAAGCTTTATTTTGAAAAAATTAGGTTTCTTTTCCAAATTTTTCTTCTTCCTTCTGAAATACCGAAGCATCAAACAGTAGGTGAATAACAACATGAATCTGAAAATATTAAGTTTAATATTAATATTCCTTTCTAAAACATTCGAAAGAAAGAATAAAACACACAAAATAAACCATACGAAAACAACAAGTTGGGTTGGTTTAGTTCCTAAAGCTCACCACTTTTTCCACCCGCTGTTTTTCTAGCCCGCCGTGCAATTCATTTGTCCTTGCACCAAAGCTCCCTCCGTCCGTATGCGCCGGCGCCGCAATCATGTATATTAATCGATATATTAATATTTATAAACACACTATGTGTAAATTTACTCAGGTTTTTTGTATACTAATTGAGATTGAAAAAATCTGTGTCAGCTTGTCGGGACTTTAAAGGATTGGGATTGTATCTAATGAAAGTTACTATGAAGTTTTCAATTTAACAATGTGTCACAGTACGGAAGTACTAAACCAGTATAAGCTGGCCTCTTTTTTTAAAAAGGTCAAAGTGTGACCACTATATATCTATCGCCAGTTATTAAGTTAGGAGATTTCATTGGCCAGTCCAACGACTTAATACCTGATAAAGTTAAGGGCGGCTGATCACAGTTACTAGTAGGTAAACCTTTTTTCAAGATTTGCGAGGATCGCTTATTGAAACACAACATTTTATAATTACAAGGCTCCATTCACATCAAGCATAGGTAAGCAAACTCTTGATTAGTATAAACTTTGTTGAAGAGACAAATGGTACTAAATTCAGTTAATGTGAGTCAGAGCTTTCATTCTCCGCGGATCAAAAAAAACTAATATTTTAAACAATAGGAACTGATAAAATAATATGTAGTAATGTTAATACAGGTGCGCTAGATAACAATGTCAGATCACCTTGACTAAAAGATAAATGGCTAGATTTAGTAGACAAACTTATCAGGATCGCCCTGATTGATCAATTATTGTTATAGTTACAAGTTTCAGATAGAACTTAGATACTTACAATAGTTAGCAATAGCATTGATATTTAAATTAAATCATTATTTATTAGATTGGAAGTTGAATTGATAGATGCTGAATTGGGCATGATCTAATGCCATCATTTTATTGTACTAAAGCAAACATCATCGGTATCTAAGAAACCTTTTCTCCCTTATGTTGGGGTCGGCTTCCTATTCACAAATTTAACATGAAGCCTCTGGTTTGATTGAAACTTAACATCATTGGAGTTGGCCATGATGACAATACTTGATGTAATCATCTATCAAATCGATGGTCAACGTTAATAGACAATTCTTTCATAACCCCTTCGATTATTGAAATAAATGGGTTGCGCTGTACTACGGGCGATATTAGCAATCAAATGTAAAGGGCACCCTTAAACCAAACCACATAATAAGTAACACGTTATACCAACAACTAATTACCATACTTTACCTGCCAACTTACCTGTTTCTGCCCCCCTGAAGCCAACAAGTGACCGTCTGACCAGTCTGACCACACAACTAACAACAGCTGCCCGAAATCAGCGTAACGCAATCACAGACAACTACACAATAAAATAATAAAAACTGTCCAAAGTCCATAGTTTAGCACAATTTATGGCTCGTTTTCGGCTTGATTTACAGCCTTTCTCTTTGGGCTATTGTTGGCTATTTGTGCATCAGTTAGCAGAAGTATAATGGTTGCGCTGATGGCTGTGGGGAATCTTGTTGTTCTGGTCGTGCATGTGGGAAAACTGATATTGGTGTAGGCCAGCATAGAGTTACAGTAGATTAAATAAACTGATAAAAGTGAAAAAACTAAAACAGCTTAAAATGATAGCAGTTAGAAAGATAAAAATAGTTTCAGGTGCTTTTGATAGGTATGATGAAGTAGTGTATCCTAATTTTCAGGCTTTCCCTGGAGGACATAAAGGTAATAGGTAAACTATGGAATTATGCATGATATGCACACTATGCACAGTTTTCACCCCATTGAGGTAAGCAGAAACTGCAGCACACGATCTTCCTTTTGCTTCGTCTACGTTCACACATCTGGTCATATAGGCACGCCGGTGGCGAGTAGGTTTGCCACTTTTCACCCTTATGCTCTTAGTAATAAGGTTGACCGTCAGTGAACTCGGTAGTACCTGACCTTTGTTGTATCAAACGTCCAGGAGTACTTCTTGAGGTAACGAAAACAATACTTAAAGAAACGATCTATAACTAAATACCTTTCACATAAAAACTCCTTGTAAAATAATGTCCCATTATTGTCAAGACTTACATTCTTTTTCATCGACCAATAACTCTTTATAAAAAAAAAACATTCTCAGGTATACAAAACCTCAGGTAGGTTTCCAATTATTGATTTACCGTAAAGCTAATGAATAACTTACACCCTCGAACAATTCGAACAGTTGTTCGGTTCTTCGGCCCTTTACGTATTTTTACGCTTTCCGTAATCATTTGACCGACAGAAGGTTTATTACCCCTTTTTATGTATGTGAGAAAACAATTGTTGGGCCACAAAACGTCGAGGCACAATAAACCTTGGCGCAGCACTTTCCTTGTTTTTACGACTTTAACTTTGACTTCCAGTCTTTAAGTTTTTATTGAGAACCCTTTATTGGTTTTGAAGGAAGAGTTGGATGATGGGGCCGTCTTTGTTCGGGAGGCTATTGATGAATTGTGTGACGATTTGCGGTTGGAATTGTCAAGGTAGTAGCTGGTTTTTGTTATGTATATTAAAGCTTTTGTAGTCGGTGGACTTAGAAATCGGTTTTGGACTTCTGCCATTCCTTCTCCAAATGCCATCCATTTTGGTTTGCTGTTACTTCATTAGAGCATTGACTGCTCCCCATAAAACTGTATCCCGAAAAGCAACATTGATTTACGCAAATAAATATGAACAATGTAAAACGGAATCAATCACACCACAAGCATATACATTCATAAACCGCCATCATAAAAATCGAAAAAAAAATCTGTCGAATCCGCATAAAAGTAGTGTTTACAAACAGTGAGCGCGGTTAATCTTTACGATCGGCCCCGAATAGGCCCGAATACAGCCGATCGCCTGATTTATAGACTTCGGAATAGCTCCCGTCTTTTAAACGATCGGCCCGATGCCCGCTGAATTTACGGCTTCATAGAGTTTTATAACTGATTTTATCAGTCGTAAACTTTTACAAGGCGATTTGGTCGCTATTCATTAAGGGCGCTGATGTGCAGACGCTTTCTGGATTATAGTCTCGACAACCGAGTAGTGAGGGCGTGGGACCCGGCAGAATAGCTACATGACTCATCTCATAGCCTACAAATATATCGATTGACGCAACGATTATGACAATTCTGTTAACAAAATCATAGTTTTTTTTACCGGCTTAATAACTTATTTCCACAGTCAAATATTTATGAACTATAAAAAACCTATAGCATTCGCAATAAACTTCTGATGAACGATTTCCGTATAATACTAAAACTCGTAATAAAAATATAATCGTGTCAAAACACATCCGTTGTTTGAACAGGTTTCAGTAAACTTCGTCCAATTATTGGATAGGGCCATAAAAAGTGATGATTACGTATAAATCATTAAGTGAATAGATTTAGGGCCTGCCCTGGGGCCGTAAAGTGAGTTTAGTTGTCAATAAACGCGCGTAAACAGTTGTCGGGCTGGCGTTAGATCGTTAACTGTGTAATCGCCGGCTGTGTGGCCCCACACGATGCTACGCGGGGTTATGAATTGTGCTGCAATTTGTTGCACATTGTTAAATATTTTGGTAATTAGGGATTTTAGTAGCGGTTGATGTGTTACTAATGTAGCTGTTTACCTAGCCAGCGAGCCATTTATGTGTTTATAGCAACATGTTTACGATCTCTGGTTAGAGTGTAAAATTATTGAAGCCACGTATCGCACTAAATGTTATTCTATTATATGTTATGCCGTGAACCAAAAATTAAACAAGTATTTGTGTGGTAGACTACAACTAAAAAACCCGACTGCTAAAGGTTTATGCCAGTCTATGTTACCCGGGCCTAAATAACGAATCGATAGTTTAAGAGACGCTACGAGTAACATACGTAAATACATACATGCATAGACTGCTAAAATCCTAACCCTTCCTTTTGGCTTCGCCATAGGGGTAAATAGCATCCCCACAAATCGTATCATGTGTCGATTCCCATCAACCCAGAGGATGCCTTTCACCAGTTCCCTCTGAATGTGGCAGAGTGGCTTCGATTTAACGACTGATTTATGTAAGCCAGAAAGTCTAACCAAAGTGACATATTAATATGAGCGATAACCATGAAAGAAAAGTCAGAAATATATCAGACATTTGTTCTGTTGTTATAGAAATACGAAACACTTTTAAAATGATAACCACTATATAGTATATTGATACTGATATTGTTAGCCTGCGTCATCCCACAGCTGGGCAAAGGCCTCTCCCCATGACTTCCAGTTGTTTCGATCTAAGGCCCAGGAATCAAGGCATCCTTAGGACTATCACGTGTACTAATCTACTAAAAGTATTAGTAGTAGTTTACTAAAAGTATTGTTGTCTCTGAAGCCGATATTTGATAACTTCGAAGCTGCGGTTTTCATTCCCGCTAACCAAAAACTGATATAGCGCGAACAATTACAAGAGCCAAATAATTTGAGGCAGTAACACACTATAAGCGAATCATAATCATAAGTAGCGGCGGCGACCTCGTAACGCGAGCCGCCATCTCCGACATCCTGCTGTACGCCACTTTATGAATGAAACTGGAGAATGCGCGAGCGCATGTAGTTAGGACGCGGTTACGTTGGGGCTTAAATATATTTTTCTTTACCATTGGAATAGACTTTAAACGCCAAAGTTCTTCTGAATTAATTTGATTTGGAACTAGAACTCGAAGATAAGGAAAGCAGTTAATCAGTAATACTCATGATAAATGCAAATACTGTTACATGTTTTTAGTTTAGACCTTATGGAGTGCAATCATAGATTTTACTGTCAAAGCTTCTAACTTACTTTCAGACTTTATCTCCCCAGCCTTCCCATTATCTGCCCAGAACACCACTTGCTACAATTCTTACATACTCCTTTTATTTTGTTCACGTTCATACATCGGTCATACAAAGACGCCGCCGCGCCGGTTGGGAGTACTACGGACCTGAATTTTCAAAAAACATCACCAAGAAGGGATATCCTCCCCAGATATTTTTGACACTCACAGTGAAAACATGGCGAATATTATTTAGTATCAATCAGAGATGGCGGGACGAGCTGGACAAAACTAACGACCAATGATCCACATTGGCCCTAGATCGAAAAATTTGGTCAAAAAAAAAGTCATGGAGAGAGGCCTTTGCCCAGCAGTGGGATGACGCAGGCTAACAGTATTAGTAGCAGTATCAGTCAGATTGTCCCTGTCTTTTAAACGTGAAACTACCGAAGCAATGCCATTGCGTATAGCACAAAGGTCGTTGGTGTCTGAAGATCGTCTTATTTAAACCCAGGAAAACACAATGCATTTCCTCCTCGACTCGTATGTGAACGCACCCTTCGCCTGTAACACGAGTAGTGGATTACGCTCACGGCTGATTACGCTGAGCCCGACGGTGACCGACGTCTTCCCATCAGTTTTTTACACTTCAATACTGTATTATCATGCTCCTAAGAGATACGGGACTTGGTAGTAGTGTAATAACTTTATAAGTCTTGCTGGTTGTGATGAGTACATAAGAGGAAGTCTAAAAGTGGCGCCGGTGACTGAAAAGTAGTGGGGTAGTCGTTTTGCTTAGCTTCGTCATGAGGAAAGTTTTGAGTATGAATGTGGATGGGTATAACAGTAGAGGAAGACCAAAGAAACGAGCGATGGACTGTGTGCAGGATGATATGTCAAGAAAGGAGGTGCCTGATAAGATTACTAGTAATAGAGAAGTATGGAAGAAGAAGAATACAAGCGCCGACCTCAAATGAATTGGGATAAGGGCAGGAGATTGATGAAGTCCTGCAGGATAATTTGACTAGGAGAAAGATCTAATGTGTTGGACTGATAAGGAGGAATGTGTTCGAGTGCTGATTAGGACCACCTGCACTCCTTGCTCCTTGAGAACCATTATTTGACGGATCACTAACTGAAATCTTTGTGTGGTCCGAGCTGGTTAAAGCAAAAGTTCAAATCTTTGATTCAGTTTGTGTATATTTGGTACTGCACTGAAAATAAATACAAACAAACTACTTCAATCTATTGAATCAAAAGGCGAGTACACCCGCTCTAAATTTACACTCCTCACCTTGGAGACACACACATAAACCTGAAGACAGACACCCACAAAATTAATTCCACATACATTGTAATTTTCGTCATCAAAATTTATTAGCAGATACACTTGCAAAATTATCGTCAACACATTAATACAACATCCCTGTCTATATTTAAGTGTCGCCAGGTATCTTTAGGCGGCGCCTGAGTATATTACAGGTACTGTCAAATAAATAGCCTATAAATAGCTAATCTTCTCTAGAAATTAGATAGCTATGGGAAGAGGTATTTTGAAATGTTAGTCTATGGCGTATGAAGTTTCTGCGAGCTCATGTGAACTGGGATATCTTGTGGGGAAGTGAATTTTATATGGTGTGCGCAGGAGTGGGTAATGGCTGTTGTTTACCTCAGTCGAGTCAATGGTTGTGTTGCCATTAGCAACATTATTTTTTTTGTGTTTCTCTTTCTATATTTCTTGTAATTCGCTCGAGCACTTTTGTCAAAAAACTCGCAGTAAATTGAAGTTCACTAAAGTTTAAACCATTGGACCGTTACATTGGTTTTGAAATTGAATATAGTGACATTCAACCTTAGGCTGATAAAACAATATTATGGTCGACTATACCGACTATTTGTCCAAAAGTCTCTGAGATAAACTAAATTCGTACAAACTTTTGGAGTCACTACAGAATTTGAACATAAGATGGACAAAGTGGGAAACTGATAAAAAAATGACGGACAAACAAATAAACATAACAACTCACTTGAATATAGGTGATTAAATATATTTGCCGTCGATTAGAATAGTAGGTAATGGATAAACATAAGTACAACATGATGATAATGCGTGTATCCACTAGATTTAGGCGCATTAGGTCAATAGGACGCGACCTTAGGGGTCAAAGTGGCACAATAATGCATTGCCTTCGTGTTATGTATGTTGCTGTTTGTAATTATGTGCTGGAGTGGTGACAGACGGCGCGGCGTAGTGGTAGATTATATTATTTTGTTGACTATATTGACTTTGCAACTGTTAAGCAACAGTATTTCTAGTTTAATCTTCCTTACTTATGATTTAGTTAATTTTAGTCTAGCCAAAGAGAAATTCTGTCAGCGATGATGATGATAGAAAAGTCAAAAATGTATGGGCGGTCCCATACATTGTCGACCTTTCTAGATACACACGCTTCCGAAAAGCTTATATCAACCTTGTTGAAAATCTTTGTTGAAACACGAAAGTCTTTGAAAGTGATTGCCATTAATTTGTTTATGCAATCAGGACTTTTTACTTCTTTGGAAAGACTGTTACTTCTACAAGTTGTAAAAATAATAACAGCGGCTCGGGTCGATCTTTAAGGTTAAGCCGAGCTTGCCTAGGTTGGTCCATGGATGGGCGACCGCCCATTACATACCGAGTTTCCTCTGTGCCTCGGAAAGCACGTTAAGCCGTTGGTCCTGGCTGTCATTTCTAGATCTTTGACAGTCGTTACAGGTTGTCAGTGGCCCAAAAGTCTGACAACCAGTCTTACCAAGGGGCATCGTATAACCCAGTACTAACTGGGTTGTAGAGGTCAGATAGGCAGTCGCTCAATGTAAAATACTGGTATTCAGCTGCATCCGGTTAGACTGGAAGCCGACCCCAACACAGTTGGGACAAGGCGGGCAGATGATGATGTGAGTGGAAACGCCCTAGAAGGCCATACACACTGACCTTGTTGGTGAAATTCTTCAGAAAGGTCAACCGTGCGTATAAGACCAGATGTATGAACGTGGACGAGGCAAAAGGAGTATGTAACGATCGTAGCAGGTGGCGTTCTGTGGATTACTCTTACCCTCATGGAAAAAGGCATGAGTTTATGTATGTATGTTTTAAAAGAACGATGAACTCGATGACGACATTTTGATATTCTTAAAAGCTAATGTAGAAACGAGATTGACAGCTGCATCTAAACGGTTGAAAAGTCATAAAATAACGCATATAAGGAGATCTTTGGTAAGGCCAGTTCTGTCATTTCTCAAGCAAACTACTAAACTAGGTAATATATTTTCGTTCAAATGACTCATAGAGAATATGAGTCACTACAACACTACTAGAAAATGGAGATAACACAATAACATCTTCATAATATTCTTTCAATCAATCTCATCAAAATAAAACAGATTTAAAAGCCTCACGCTAATAACTTGAGGAATCAAGATAAATATGTACCGTGGAAAAATTAATGTTTGTTGTGTAAAATCAATTTAGGATACATTAAATGTTAGATTTATAACTGTCGTAAAAAAAGAACATGTTTCTACTAATTAATGTCAACTAGATGTGTCGTCAGAACATGTCAGATCTGTTTTTGGGACACTTCTAAACTCTTTAATCTATGGAAATTGTATGTATTGACATGTTCGCATCGGAAATTCGTGTCGATAACATATCAAGCGGCCATTTTGGATTTAATGACTTTAATGACATCCGACCCTAACGTAGAATTTGGAAGTTTTTAGTGTTTATGCAAGTTTTTAGTGCTTTAATTCTAGTTTTGATGAATCCGTTAGTGATCAACTTTAGTTGAATAAAATAAGGCACGATCGTAAAAGAACGTTGGTCTTCAAAAATGGTTATTCTAGTCAGTCACCTTTGTACACAACTTTTGGAATAAATTTGAACAACGATTTAATAATTTGAGGCCAAATGTATATCTTATTTTTTTTGAGAGCTTTCAAAAAGGGTTTCCACGGCCAACGGTTATAGCTTCGCTCTTTTTCCCTTTCCGTTATTAAACAAGCAAGATCTTGAGTAAATGAATAACTACGCAAAACTCGGCCTAATTAACTACATCAGATAGAATTCCTCTACTTTTGTACATCATAAATTTATTAGCAGTGACAGCCGAGTCCGCCTAACGGTAGCGTGATGGTTGACTCTTGTATAATTCACTTAATATTTGCATAGGCGGAATCCGGTCGTGTGGTATCGTTCCAAATGTATTATGTTATGCTTGGAATTCGTCACTTTACTAATGACACATATCTGTATGAGTGTTGTCACACTGACTATTGGCGAGCATGTTTCCAGGGAGGCGATTTATGATATTCATCGTCTCTTCGGGTTCCTTACCCGAAGAGAGGACGTGCCGGCCCGGTTGCCGCAGACGATGAGCGATTGGCTGCTGCTCTGCGTGCGCGGGTTCGATTCCCGCACGAAACAAATATTTGTGTGGCCTATAGTTGTTCCAGGTCTGGCTGTTTGTGTTTGTGCGAGTTTTAATGTTTGTAAACGCACCTTGGACCTTGCGTGATCAAATAAAAAATGAGGACATCCGCAAGAGAACCAATATTACCGACGTAGCCCGAAGAATTTCCAAACTTAAGCAGAACGGATGGCCGATGGGGCCATAAAGTTCTGGAGTGGCGCCCGCGAACTGGAAGACGTTGCGTTGGAAGGTCTCCCACTAGGTGGACCGATGACCCGGTGAAAGTTGCAGGGATCCGCTGGATGCGAGTCGCACGGGACCGGTCAATGTGGCGCCACTTGAGGGAGGCCTATGGTCAGCAGTGGACTTCTTTCGGCTGAAAAGAAAATGATGATGAAACGCACCAATAATATTGGAAAAAAAACCTAGTGTGGGGCAAAGCCTAAAAAAAGAACATGACGTACTCACGCTCACGTAGCTAGCGTGTTAAACAATGGGCTCGCTGGAAACATTCTAACAAATCGCCAGTGTGATAAGGCCTTAACTAACAAACTGCTAACGGTTAAATCGACAACTCGTATAAACCAATATGGAAGTAAGTCTCCTTCATCGAAACGATATAAATAAAGGAATCGAGATCATCTTTACTCTTCAAGATCATATGTCACCAGGTCTTAATTGAGTGGATTCACCAATTTTAGATTTTACGAGGTTTTTATTGATTTACAGGTTATGTTAAAGTCTGTCAAGTGGTTGAAGCTATATAGATAAAATAATTTAAATTAATTCCTCCGATTTAAAAAAAGACATGCTCTGTCTACCTGTATTTAAATTGATAAAGATGTGTAGTGCTTATTTCAATCGGTTTCAAAACGAGGTATTGGGCAATGATGAATGGCGTTTTTATTGCATACAATATTACTATATTAGATTCTCTGATATACGTCACAGCTTAACATAAAATAGCAGTAAACAGTAATTACTTAAATTACGCGGAAGACATAATTACATTATGTTATTAATTTACGATCTAGTTTCAAAGCCAAATATGGCGATAATCGTCTCCGAACGGCCTACTACGGCACCAACGGCATTTTAACACGATCTCTAACATTTAGGAGCGAAATAATCGTAACAGTAACATCAAATAAAAATAATATTAATATCGTGCTAATCGATAACAAAATATACTATTACAGAAAAAAATCGGATGCAAACAGCCGATTATTCAATAAAAAACGGGATCTAAATCGGCGATTAACTCGATTCGAGTTTTTAAATCGATGATTCGAATAGGCCCTCTACGAGAATTCGAACGTTACAACCATAAAGCGTTCATTCGATATTGTGTGTTTTAAAATGCTAATCGATTTCGAAATCGATTGATTTATCGATATTTAAAGTGGATTAAGATTTTTATATCTTTATTTTATAAGCGGTGTGGGCTTATAGACGAAAAAATGCTTCTTGTTCCTCGCTAATTGTATAAGGACTTTATTTAATGAATATTCAATAAGTATGGTATTATATTACTGTAAACAAAGTGTTTTGATTAAGATGAAATAGGATCTTAGGTAGACTTTCGCAGAAAACATTTCGTATCTATTTAGCGTCCTATTTCCATGCTGATTACTGTGAAATATGATGTGTTTGAGTCCTGCCTTTCCACATTATTTTAGAAGGCTTAAATTCCATAATAGTACTAATATTGTTTTCTCTCTTCGCCTATGTTAAAAAGTTTAAGCTTGATTATAACGTGCATAGATAGCACCTTTAATCTGACCAGCTTATGTAACTCATGTTATCTGTCAAATATTTACCAGCTTTCTAGTAAGTGAGTATACCAAATTCCGTTCAAGGTCGACTACAACGTCATGAAGAGTTTCACCAAATACCAAGTTTTCCTTGTTAACAAAGAAATAAATCAAATAACTCCGCAACCGTTGAACCTCATCATAATCGATTAAAAAGCCGTGCTAACTCGTTTGTAATATTATGTAAAAATCATCCGACGAAAGCGCCAAGCTAAATATGTCTGATTAATTCTTCAACAAGGCGATTATCATCCGATATATAGATACATGTATAAAAGACTGTGACACTCGGTGATTCGACATGTTTATTAGCACGACGCAAATATTCCAATAAATTATTTAAATTATACTTAGAAACACCTATTAATAGAGAATCGCCAGTTTGCTCTTGCCATCACTAGTAAAACAGCCAAATAAAATTCGAACTTGTACCTCTAATAATAAGGTGCGAAACTGATTATGTAAAACGAAAATAGATCGTTGCAGGCATATTCACTTAACTCGATTCTCGATTTTCGAGAATCTTTATCGATGGTCTATTCAATAACCGTTCGGTATCGATATAAATTGTTATTGGCGACGTGAGTTACCGTTTCGGAGATGGCGATGTACAGACGGACAGTGAAATAAATATCGAATGAGGCTTATCTTTATACGGTATCTGTGACGGAGAGATGCTGATAGCTTGAGTGGGTGATGCGCCTTTTATTTGTAATAGATGTCGCCGTGATCGAATGTTATGTCGACTAGGTGTTACAATTGGTGCTAAAATAATATTACTCTATGTAGCACAGGTACGGAAATGGTAGTAGCGCAGAGACGAGAATAATAAAGTCATCTACATACACCTACTGTTTCTAGGCTGACAATTTCTGTAGACAAGAGACGATTTTAACTGTTTTGAGCCTCATCCACGCTTATGCCTTCAAGATCTTTCAATTTTTATGCGTAGCCTATTCCATTATGTAGGAGGTACAAATTACTATACCTGTCTGACACTACTATTTGCTAGTATCCCGTAAAAGTGTAAGTTCATAAGGAATTGAAACGCTTGCTTTAGTTCTCATTTTAGCCCTACTACGCTGTCTGTATAGTTGTACAGCTTTCCATGAAGAATATTCAATGGTCCGTCACTCACTATGAAAATTATTCCAATGCTTATCAAAGGCATTGCGAGTGTGTTTCGCAATTAGACAGCCATTTCCCCAACTCCATTCGAACCCTTCACATAACACTCATTCACTGCCCGGTCCAGTCATCACACTCATAGATTAGTTACCAAAGAGATTGAAGCCAATCCCCTGCCATTTCTGCCAGATTGATGCCAGTGGCCTGCCATTCCTGCCAGATTGATCGGCGGCCGCTGATGTGGAACTAAATTATTGACCGCTTTATTTTTAGTGTTTACATACGTCACTATATATAGCGTGTGAGTCGATAAGAGTGGGTTAGGCTATAATTTTACTTGGGTTATTGATAGGTATTGATTGCAATAAATAGTCTAGTGCCCATGGTTTTGCTTGTTTTTATTTACCTGAAAGTATTTTGTACCAATCCGCACTGTGTCCGCGTCGTGGACTACGAGCTAACTCCCTCCTCTAGCTCTCTCCCAGAGAGGAGAGGTGTGTCCCAGCAGTGGGGACGTTATAGACTGATTATGTAAGAAGATTGTTTCTGACCATATTGGAGATGTTCTTTAGAGTGGTCGGGTGCGTAGAACCTATTTGGAACCGGTGTGCGTGCATGAATGTGGATAAGGCAAAAGGAGTATGGATCGTAGTAGGTGGCGTTCTATAGTAATCCTCAAGGCTAGTTTGTAATTTTCCGTATTCTGTGCCCCTTTCAAGGAATATTAAACTACCTACCAGTAATGAAAAGTAATTTGGTTTACTCTGTTGAAAATTGAACAGCTCTAACTCACTTTCTCGTCGCACATGGATATTTTTTCTCACTTTTAATTGGCTTGACCTTTACTTCATCAATGACGCTTGTGTTTGAACTGTTAAATGCATTTATATTCTCGACGTTATCGACTGAGGGCTGATTTCAGTAATCAATCTAAACTACTTTCATGAATTATATGCGTCAATATTCCATAGAATATTAAAGAAAAAGTTTTTTCAAAATTACGCTTATAAGGTTCATAATAAACATTTCCACAGAGGTACTAACAAGTAGATAAAGTACTTACTTAATCTAGGCGTCCTAACAGTCGGTGGGTGTCGCGCCGTAACTCACGCGGCGGCCGACAGGTGGCGCTTACTGTCCCGTTCTCATGGTGTCATACATACATACGATTTATTTGTAAATTATTATTTCCTATCGTGTTGATACGTAATTTTGATAGACTTGCATGTGGAACGTGTTTAATTTGAGACGGGAAACAAGGTTATTAATGAATGTGGTGAAACTTGTCATAATAATTCTAATTTCTATTGCCAACCTGCTCGGTGGTAAGATCGGAAAAATGTAGTTGATAGAATAAATGCAAGAATATTTTATTTCATTTGCTACATTCCACTAAAAATCCGTCCAACAATTGCAAAAACATCCAACATTTTTTTGCTAGCCTACTCTCTGTCCCACTGCTGGACTAAAGCTTCCCCTTTTTTTTCTAAACCTGTCTGTCTTGTGCAGTTTCAGTATCCCAACAATTGAAACATAAAGATTGCACAAACCTTCCCCCCTCAACATCACAACACCGATTCTTGCTACTAGACTAACTGCTTACCGAAGAAACTTCGAGGATTAACACTTAGGACGCGACTATACCAAATGAGCGGGAACAGTCTGCGGGACTGGGGAAGGCGCCTGAAGTCCCAGGTATACTCGCTTACAGCGGTGACTGTAACGCGCCTTGACGCCCGATGTTCAGCTCAACTTTGTGTCAATAGCGTAAGGGAGGAGCGGGAAGCGAGCGTTTGAAATCGCGTGCTGTGTCTGTTATATTTCGCAATTTTTTGCTTATCTTTTGCAAAGTTTTTCTGATATTACTATCTTTCAATGATATTTCTGATATGTCCTTTTCCATGCTTCAGAATAAAAACCTGGATTTCAGTTTGAAATTATGTGTCTTTCGATTAGCTAGCCAGCTTGTAGAAAACCGCAGATAATTTTAATATTCAAAATGAATACTAATCAGTGTGCATTCTTGCTGATAATTATTCAGTGTTAATGTCCTTTTTTATTATAGCTTCAAACTGTTTGGACATTCTTTGGATTTTGAGCCGATGAACCAAATTCACCTGAAGAGTAGGATACTCAACTGTTTTTACCTTTTTTGAATATATCAGTTCTTCTCGGCTCTTACGCCCGCTCGTCTCCAACACGCTGTCGCTTACACCTCACGCCTACCACCGAACTCGATCGCTGATAAATTCTATCAATAACATCTTGCCGAGACGTCGGGGCCCTTCAATAGTGTTTACCACTAGAACCGTGTAGTCTAACGCGGCTCTTATGGTTTTGTCATGGTCTCCCATGTCATGGGGGTTGACGGCCCATAAACCATCGTTGGTTGAGAAGTTACATTACCCATAGGTGCTAAGACAAGAAAATTGACCTAAATGTACAGTGACGTTTAGGCCTGCCACCACAATTAACAAAGATGTTTAGCGCTTCACAAAACATTCAAAGATTCGATGGATACATATGTGTGAAAGATGACATGGCTGGCTCATGAGATAATCAGCTCGACTAATGGATCATTATGAAAGCAGATGACATAATGCACGGATCTAAAAAAAATTGTGATAAGAGCAGGAGAATGATGATGCTTATCAAATTTTAAACATGGCCCTGTTTCAGTCAATAAGAAGGAATGTTAATTTAACTAAGAAGTGATTAGTGATTTGTGAAGCCAATGAGCCTTAAAGTGAAAACGATAGTTAGGGTATTTTAAAGTCTGCATTGATCAAGCGATGCTTTAGGAGTATTTATGGAATTAAAGTTAATTCCTAGACAAATTATCTAATGAATTAACGTAAGCTATCGAGTTGTCGTTTGAGTGAATTTCGGTTCAGTTTTGTGGATTTTAATTCTATTGCGCAACTAATTTGGACTTTTGAATTCTTGACGTCACTGAGTCGTCTGCTTCTTTGGTAACATCCTTTTTTTTCTTTGTCTTTTTGTACCTTCACCGTGTGTCTTTCACATAAATACAGAGATATTTCAAAGAACTGTTATTATTCAAGCTTTAGTACTTTGTTTATGCATTACCTTATTTGTTTCCGTCCAGTGTGACAGTTAGAGCTACGTACTTGAAACCTTACACACTTTATGATAGTGTGGGTTTTTCAACGACATTTCCTTTTACAAATAGTGACGCATTGCTGCGGTATTTAGCTTTTTAAAACTGGTATACCTAGGAGTGACATTTTTGAGTTGATAATAAAAAAGTCATCGCTCCAATAAATTCGCGCGTGATTTACTGTTTTAGTTTATTACTTTCTTCTCACGGTATTTGTTGAAAGATTTACGATATTATTGCAGTCCCATTTGACTTTCATATTATTGTAAATATTATAATTACCATATAAAAGAAATTTGTGGCTAAGCTCCGAGCCTCTTTTCTTGGTATTATGATTTATGATGTTTATTTTAAAAGCTAGACAAGGTCAATATTTCCTGTCCAACAACTCAGAAAAGAATCTGGACAGAATTTAGTTCTAGCTGCACTTCCTATCAGATTCTCTTCGATCTTCTTTCTAAACTGTTCCTTTGACTATCAATTTTATTGTTATTATAAGTCCAAGGTTATTTATTTATGATTATTTATGAGCTCAAGAAATATTAAAAATACGTTTATACATTTGCCACATCTCGGACTGTTGTCGATTATCTCAGACTGTTTCCCCAGCAATTGCACCTGCTTGTCGGAAACATTCCAACCTCTTTACTTTAAACACCTTCTACCTACAAAACAATACTCAGTACCGTCAAAATATCTCATTTACCAGCATCTATCTCCTGTCAGCATCCTTCTTGTCGATGCGTCGTTGTCAGTGCATCAGATACCTACAAGTATAAGGTGCTTGTCACTTGCGCATGTACGAAGAACGAAATGCATTTTCGCTCAGATTTTCTCTATCTAAATTTGGAAATTTTTCGTCATTAGGACCATCAACTCTTTTGATTTCATTTATGGTTTTCTTGTTCCAAGAATTTTATTTACGGGATAAAAAATAGTATCCTTACACACCTTCCCGTCGCCCAACAATCCCAACTGTACTTCACAGTCTGACGGGAACACAAACCTCTTACAATCCAAGACAATACCGTCAAAATATCTCAATTACCAGCATCTATCTCCTGTCGGCATCCATCTTGTCGACACGTCGTTGTCAGTACATCAGGTACAACTACAAGGTTCTCGTGATTGCCGCCACGACCTCCGCCACTAACGATACTTAATGTCACTGTGTGTCCCTGTAATGTATTACGTGGTTTTATATTAAGAATGTTTAAAAGAGGGTCTTTGTTTTTAAGAAAGGAGTCTGTTGTGAGATCCTCTTAGTTAGTTTTTCTGGAGGCCCTAGGTTTTCTATCTAAGTTAGTTATGTATGGTGAATTTTGTGAGCCATACGAACTGAACAGTGAACAAGTGTTCTAGTGCCCCGTCCAAAGGTAGTTGAAAGGCACCGAGTGGTTTTAGTCAAGAGTCTGACAGGGGGCGGAGGACTCAGGGAGGGAATTCCCACTCGCAAAAAAAAAAATACTGTAAATTTGAAATTGATTTTTCCTTAAAATTGTTGCTACCATTACTCGTTATCTATTACATCATGCTTATGTACCTAATACTGACAAAATAGCCTGTCAAGTATGTATGACAACGTCATACCTCTATTCAAGTCTCGTTTAAAACTTATGTCACGAAAATAGTTTTTTTCTGACTGTCTAAATATCAACTGTTTCAAGAATTATCATTAACATCATCCCAAATTGTTTTCCACCATCATAATCTTAAAATCCTTCCCTCTTGTTTTCATTACCACAATATTCAGCCCCCTAACTTTGCCTCACGTCAGTATCAATCACTTCTCGACAAAGTCCCACTAACTCAGGTACATTAGGTACCTACAGCAGGTACAGGCAAGTCGTGACCAGTTCTGCCGACCCTGTACAGGTGTCTGACAGTGTCACTATAGCCTGAGAATGTATTACTTTTGTAGTATTATTACCTCAGTTGGAACAGGCTTTGTTAGGGCGAGTCTGAGGGAATTTTGACGCATTTACTAGGTATTCCTAACTTGTAAAACTAGACATCTTTGTTACATCGTGATAGCGTTGTTTCTTTTAAACGCTTTTCTAAGGTAAGCTAACAAAAGAACTAAGAATTTGTTAGTATGGCTTTTATTTCATAATTATGACAAAATCTAACTTTTCATTTTTGAGCACATTAAACAAACATGTAGGTTGCTGTACTGCTACTATGTCCTGCCTGGCCAAGGAAAGCTACATTCACCGTACCCACAAAATGCGTCCCAGAAATGCCTATTTAAACCAAACTAATCTCCGATAAACAATAGGAAGACAGATAAATCGCCTTCATCCTGATACCAGATAAATATCGTATCGGCATCGTGAACTATCACGAACGAATAACTCACAACGTCTGCGTACGCGCAACGACATTTCGTTATTCGCCATTTTGATCTATAACACGCCACGCCCCGCGCCCCGGCTTCACCTGTTACTGTGATAAATTGACGGTTTAATTCGTTGACAGAACTGACAATTTGTTTTGTTGTGCCCGCAGGCTGTTGCTGAAGATAGGTTTTGTTAATTGTGTGAGTTAGAGCTCATAATTATTTTATAAAAGTTGTTAGTTATTTCAATGTCAATTATTTCGATGGCCTTGTTGAAGTATTTAGACCTGAGTCAAATTATGAAAGAAGATCATTCGGTTTTAGACTAGACTCAGTCTTCTGACATTGCGCATATACTTTTATTAAAAAATCTAAATGTGTCGCTTTCCCCTTGAATTTTAGGGTACCCACTCTTAAACTTCAAGGGGAAAGCGACACAAAACGTAATTAGGTATTAGTGTTAAAATTACCACTGATGTTCAGAAGGTACCTAAATTAAATTTATAAATTCACCTTAATAATATCCTTATGTTAAATTAGCTGTCGTATAAGTTAAGAAAAATACACTCCAAAATAAAAATAATTTCTTCTTCAACATAAATTTATTGTGAATCAAGTGTCAATTTAACATTGTGATACTACCAATTTGGCTGAGTAAAATTCCCAATTTCGTGTAATAGTCGGTAATGACAGGCGCGGTTTCCTCTGCGCCCGCGCGCCTCCCCATTAGCCGCAGTAAATCGGCCGAACTGCGCATGATTACAATGGCGGACGAAATTAGCGCGAATTGAAATATCCTTGTGATATTATTGACAGGTGGTCACTGATTGGTTTATTATAAAGATGTACTGTAATTAGGGTTTATTGGAGTACGTAATTCAGCACTGAAAAGTAAGAATTTGACCTTTTGTCAGTCAATTTAATTACTTTCTGTGAATTAAGCGGCATCTAAACTAGCTTTTTTTATTGAGTGATAGCTCTCTTGCCTATTCTTTTAATAAAAAAACGCGTAATAGTAAAGTTCATACAGAATGTTATTTAGGTGTTATTTATTATTTTAATAAAAGTTCTACTACTAGTAAATATAAGTTTACTCACGCAATTTGATGAGTAATTACTATCAGTGATAAAGCCCCGAAGATAGCTGAATGTGGGGCTCCCTAAGTTGATTCGCAGTTTTTAAAAGAAACTTTTCAAAACCTGCCCCAAAAAGACGTTTTTAAGAAACAATTAATGTTTTGTTTTTGATAAACATAACCATAAATGTAACATAACACCATGCCTGTAATCCCTAAAAGGTTAGGTCTTACTTACATACATACACCCACATTTCGCTAGATATGTTTTGGTAAATCTCATGTAATAGGGAGCGAGCCTATTGCCATCAAATAGGCACAAAACCAGACTCCGTTACTGATAAATTTCTGATAGAAAAGCCCAATAGCACATTGTCCGGCCTGGTGAGCGAACCCAGGTTCCTCACGTTCAGCAGTCTCACTTGTGACCACTAGAGAACGATACAAACGAACTCAATCAAAACAAATTGCATTCCAACGTAAAGAACTGCATTTACTTAAAACATTTTTCGTAATCTGATTAACAAACACTCGTCAAACCTAACCCTTCTCCCGTCGTCTTAAAGACATCAAAGTGCTCTCGCTAAAGCGGGCCAATCAATCTATCTCGGCAGACTTGTCTCGTGTGATTACTGCGGGTTAATAAGACAGGGGCGCGGGGTGTCTTAGGCACCTGTGGAGCGACTTGTTGCACGGCGGCGGTGGAGGGTTGACAGATTTTGCTGGTCCTTGTGGTTGGTTTTTCGGAAATACTGTAAAAAAGGATAAATGATTTACCAAGAATGATCAAACTAATTTATTATACCTATTCTAGTTAACTTGTGTAGTCCCACTGCTGAGCAAAGGTATCCCGTATATTCTAAATTCTTCCAGTCCTCTCTAGGCTTCAGAAAACAAATAAGAAAATAAAATAAAAATATTTATAATACACGTCAGGGTATTTTTCAATGACAAACCCAAAACGGGTGCGGAAACACAGACTATTAAATTCCTTTTAAGAACTTTAGAGTGAGTTCCTAAAAAAATATGTTTTAAGCATTTTCTCGAAGGCAAATGACTAAAATATTATGTCATGCGTCAAGTACGATACTTTAAATTGGCTTCTAAAATCATGAGAAATATGAACGAGTTGCATTCGTAGTGTTTGGCATTTCACGAATCGTATAAAACTCAGTGTGAGGTATGACGGGTACTGTCAACGTGAATGTCAATTATGAATGATTAGGTATGAATGGGAGGTATTTGATCCTGTAGTGTCTCGGCATTTAGAAGTAAAGTCATCATTGTTGCCATTAACAACAGGGATGCGAAGGCTTGGCAGGTAAGTAGTTAAGTGAATGGTGTATATTTTAGACTCTAAAATATATTTCAATCACTACTCAAGTCACACTTCTCTCTCTAAAATTTAGAGTATGTATAAATAATGCTTATCATCCAACACTCAACCAACAAACCAAACCCAATGCCTAAAAACTACTAAAGGATTATTCATATTTCCATGGACAAATTGAAGACCTGCTACAGACACCAGACATACACAGGAGTCGGACACAGCGCAGTAAGGTTCGGTCAGGGTCCGGTATACGGAGCCGCGTCCAAAATTTTACCGTACCGGTTTGACCGAACAACACACAACCTTTGAAAACCTCAACATTATGCAGTGAAAACTTCTTACTGATATATCTCTGGTAACGTACAATGTAGTAATCATCGTCCAACACCAAACGCTTTCAAACAAATTAGTTTGTATACCCTGTAAGTCTTGGGGATTTGATGACCCAAAATACAGGTGTTTTGGCTGTTTCGAGCACCAGTCTCTCACAATGTTTACCTTGAAAATTATTTATTTATTAATACAGGGTGGCCCGTTTTGTTAATCGACATGACCAATAAATAATTCCTATAGGTACTATCCTCATTTATACAGCAATACTCTTCTATCTAAAACATAAAGCCCTGAACGCACGGTACGACGATATCGCTAATAAGTACAGGACAGAATAATGAAATCGCTCGGTGCTGGTAGATGATTATCGACAATTTCGCGATATAATTTATAGCGGGTAAACGATCTTAGGAGCTCGGTGCGTATGCGCGTCGATAAAAGTTGCTATTATATTGTTGGGCGGTGGCTACACTGGCAGTTTTATAAGTTTGTGCGTTCGGATAAAACGACCAACTTTTGTTATGTAGAACGTTAAAAAGATGTTTATTTTAATTTACAGAATCAATTAACTTAATAACGTATTTGTTTTATGCTCTGTTCTTTAATGCAAATTAACGAAAAAATTGCCAAGAGTTAAATTGTCAAGAGCAAGTCAACTGCTGTGATTCGTTGACTGAATTGTCAACAAGCCAATCGTTATCATCTGACTTGAGTTCAAATTTGACACGTCATTAATTCGTCATAATCATGCGTTTAATTTGCCTTCTAAAATCCAGGTGTTAATCATGCTTTTCTTTTAATCATTTTGATGAGGTTCAATACATTTTACGAGATATTATAATAGTCACACCTACGCTGTTTATTGACCAAATACCATTTAATTGCCTTTTAATTATGTCTAATTTATTTGAGTTATAGCTGAATTAGGAAAGCGGTAGTTTCCTAATTCGATAATAAACGTTTAAAGTGTTTAATCGTTTTTAATCAAAACATTTTTCAACAACATTTTATTTGAGCATCGCTGTGTTATTTCTGAATTAGGCAAAATCCAAAGTCATCGAGATTTCAAATGATTATTTTAATTTCTGTCCTTTCTATCTAAAGCCTTCTTATCACACGACTAGAACCAGACAAAGATATAACCTATGTTTTCTGGGTTTATGCCACCCTCACTACACATAGAAACTTTGTGTGTGAATTTATATGTGTCAGGATAACTAGTAAATTCCAGAACCGACTTCGGTATGGAATCGACATCGTTTTGAATTTATCGAATTCGAAATCGAATTTGAGTATTTTTTTACTTCGAACGCAGCGCGCTTAAAGGACCACTCTGAACGCAGCCTTACCGCGAAGCACCCTGCCTCCCTTATTACCGGTACAAGCGAACGTTGTCCATTACACGGACACGGAGAGGTGCGTCTTATCGTTAATTACTGCCCGACTTACCGGTTTACCGATTACCCGCGTGATTTACCAGCGCACACCACTATACTTTACCGATTTCAATTACCGACCAAGTGCGTTTGGATTTTTTTTGTTTAGTTACTGGGTAGTTTCTAATTTGAGATGTGGGAAGTATATGTCAAACGGCAGTCGGTCCTATTATCTTCGTAAAAGATTTTGTTTGTTAGCAACAATAGCAGCGTACACTTATCAATCAAACTTGGGAACCTTCTAGTTACGGAGATATTGGGGGTCAAAGTTACAACTTTTTGCACAAGTTTTTTTTAAGTACATGTTTTTAATGTAAGATTTTTACTTTACACACCTCCACGACCCCAGTACTATTCAATCCATCCATTAGCACAATGCTTTGAGTGCTTTCCATCGAGTCCTACCTTAAAACGTGATTTTTCACCCCAAAAAAAAGTCATAATTTTTGCGTAAAATTACTTATTAATTAATTAATATGTACAGAATGCTTGGTCGACGGCTATGTGAAGGGTCTGTTTACAGCCTGTATTTATGCTATTTGGAAGACTGTGGAATAAGTAGGTACTAAACTCATTAAATTCCTTAAAATAAACATTCGTATTCTTAATACCTCACACTTTCCTCAGCATTTAATTCAAAAAGGTCCGACTCCATCAAAACGCTTGATTCCAGTTTAATCAGCGGTTACAAAGTAATCTAAAGCTGATCGTCCGTCCGTCCGTCCGAGCGTCCATTCAGAGCCGAATCTTAGCATAAAGGACGCTATTGTCTTCGATCGGCGCTTCGTTACGTAGAGATGGTTCGCTGATTGGTTTTTATTTGAAATTCTAAATGTATGTTTGTGGAAATATCGACTTGAATTCTGAGAAAGATGGAAGGAAGTCTTGGTTAATTCTTAGCAGTGGTTTATCTAAGTTAGGATTAGGTGATGATAACTACTCCATTAAACCATCACTCTGCATTTATTAATTGAAAAGGTCTTGCTTTTTGATGATATTTTAGGTATAAGTATAAAATTGTGTAACTGTCTTGCGCCGAATTGCCATGACAGATGCTGCTGATTGATATATTTCAAACTGATACAAATTTAGACAACGCACAAAGAAGAAAAATAATTACAAGTGACGACGTAAAAATTAAGATAAGATAAAATCACATTTATGCGAAAGTAATGATTGATCCACAAGGTGAAATAACAAGTTAACAAAATTAATTAAAGGTCAACCTCGTCTAATTAGAATACTTTGACAATTAACACATCTATAAGTCGCCTTTTTATCTTAATTTAATGCAATTAATACCATTAGCACTATATAATATTGTATTTCCATCAGATTATGTTAAATGTCTTTATATGAAGACAGATTTATGTTAAAAATAGGCTTTGATCACGTGACATTCTAGAGTAGAGAACAGGATCTCAGTTTTCTATTTTGGCATAGAAAAAGTTCCACACAATGGTCGAATAACAGGGGCTAGAATCTAGAGACGCATTTTTTTTTATGTACCTATTTGGTGAAACGCCTTACGAGACGCCATATATAGTTTAAGAACCGAAATACCTCGTTACGACGGCAAAAAGTCACGGGTACGGTTGTAGTTAAGATCTTAGTTTAATGAGATAGAACTTCAGTGTTTTGGACACTGGTACCTTATAAGATTTTAAACTATCATGGTCACTAACATTATTATTTACACTAGAAACGGGAAACGGTCGAAATATCGGGAACTCAAAGAAAACAGATTTTGATTTCAAAGAGTGTCCATGGAGTTTCTTGCCCGTTCTTCTCCATAGAGAGCTACGCTTTGGAATGTGCAACTACAGTACTTTCTCAAGTTATTATGCCTTGTGACTGTGACTGTAGCTACCCTTTTTTTTGTTTTATTTGACATTTAAAAGTGCCTAGTTGAAATAAATGTTTTGACTTTGACAGTAAACATGGAAAATATCCCGTTTCTAGTGTACCTTAGTCAAAAATTATGTAGCAAAAAGTGATATCGCTATCAGTATCAATAAGTTGGTCCACCAACAAAGGAAAATTGCATGATGTTGATTGTTCTCCCTTACTTTTTTAGTCAGAAATTATTCCAAATCGTAACAAGTACACGTTTAAATCAAGAATAATCCATGACTACCTCAGCATACCTTACCCAGAAACCACTCCATGCCTTTTAATTCTCCGTAAATCAGTCCCAACATAACAATACCAGTCACTATCCTCTTCCGCGTCACTGTCAACGTCCTCTCAATCGTTCCACTGACTCACGGCACACGTCATCGGTATTTTACCTTCCACTAAACAACGGGTATAGTGCAGTTTCCTTCACAATTTCTAGATCTTGATAACCCCTAGTTAGGTGCAGCTGCCTCAACAAATAAGGTGCATTAATACTCCCATTCAACTGAGATGTATGAGTGAGTTTGTGAGTTGTGTTCGTTTCTACGCAATAATGCGTACTTTGGTCTCATTGTTGTAGCTGGCTTCCGTGGTTAGGAATGTTTTGTAACTAGGTGTGATTTTGTGCGTGCTTTTTAGAACTTGTTTTTGTTCAAAATTATGCTTGCGTTGTGATGACCGAGTAGAGAAGAATGTGACCTGTTGTGGGATTTAAGACTGTCTGACGAGAATTAGAGCTTTTAATTTAGTAAAAACTGGAAAACAGACATTTTAAATAGAAAGTTTGAGGGAAATAAAATAACGCAATATAGCTTGTGTTATCAGCGAAAGAAAAGGTTAAGCTGTACCTTATAGCTGTACCTTACAGCTTTACCTTTTCTACGTACGCCCACATTTCGCTAAGTAAGTGCAATATGTTAGCTTGATACGGCTCTGTTTATCAATGGAAACTAATTTAAGATATACATTGATACTTGGGATTCCGTAAGTATCGCCGCCCCATTACCGTAATCCACCATAGACAACTACAACAAAAACTAGCTTCTCTTCTAATACAAAAAAGAAACCATCAACCGTCCCCACTTAACCCATCAACTACCACAGACCTTGCGAACACTAGCAGTCCTCACAACCTGCGCCAGCGCATAATGCGACGAGAGACAATAAATCCTCGCTCATCGTCCACATTGTGCGTAAGAGCGAGACAGCGACTTGTTTATGCGTTGCCCCGCCCACGCGCCCGCGCAGCTTTCGCGCCACTTTTTCTGTAATAACTTCAAGTTAAGGAGACGTGATGTATTTCAATTTGTTGGTGCTGTGCCTAACGGCTGGTTAATTGCTGTTTTGTTGAATGATTAAATTGTTAACTTGGTTTACAGTGCGTTGATCTGGGGCCTAGATCTGGATGAATGGCGGACAGTAGTTTTACGTGGGACGTTTGTTGTAAATCGTACTTTCCCTCCGTTAATTTAATAATACGACTAGAAGCACGTCCCAAATATCGTATCTATAAGATCATCATATCAGCCGAAAGAGATTCACTGCTGGACATAGGCTTGCACGTCTAACGGTCTAGCGCTTGTAATACTACTACTCATCCATCATAAATTATTATCTAAAGGGGTGATGACATAGACATAACATGAATTTTATTGTAAGGTCTTGGAGTAGTCGAGACAAACTAGTAAATGATGCAACAACGACCATAGAAAGCTCAATAGAATGATCTATTCTTACCTGAAACCCTCCACCACAGATCGGAAGCCATGTAAATTCCAATAAGAGCCTTTATTCATGGACCAATAACTGCAATAAATACCATCAAAGTATCGTTTAAGGAAATGCGACCATAAAGCGTACCACGCAGGCAACTTGCTCGAATACTATTAAAAACAAAAATCAACGTTCATTGTATTGAAGCCTCCCATATCAATCCGTTTGTATTTTCAGCAATAAACCACGTCAGGGCTCAGAATAGCCCTAACTACAATATTAGGCCCTTCCAGTATTATAAAATCAAAATCCTTTGAAAGCGTGTAAAGAAAACGAATGCGTTACACCCACGGTTTAGGTACAAGATGTCAGGGGTGTGGTGTGACTATGAGCGGGAAGTTAAAAGCGAGTGAATGGTGCTACGTCCCGCAGAAATACTCGTAACTAGTCGTAACTCTTGCAGTATTTAATGTGCGTTACATTCCGTGCCTATAAAGTGCTGGTTACCACGACTAGCTAATTCTTGTAGTGTGACTCTGAATTCCTGCAACTTACCATACAATTGAAGTTATGCATGCTTCTCTTTCTTCATAAGGATTTGGACTATGTTTTGTCCTTTGTCCAACCTTTTTCCCTCATAACACAACCAATTAGTGCCTGCTGTAGCTGTGTAAAACTGCTATATTAACTTATCTTGATACTTACATAGTTTGATCATACGTCTCGCTCGCTGTGGCGCCTCGCTCTATGACTCTCATGTCAGATAACTCAGGCGTCGCACAAGCGACTTGATGGCGTTAATAAAATGTGAGGCTGTGACAAAGGACCAGCCTCCAACGTGACACACGTCTCGCTTGCAGT
The DNA here is from genome assembly GCA_905163415.1 of Noctua fimbriata. Taxonomy (NCBI): domain Eukaryota; kingdom Metazoa; phylum Arthropoda; class Insecta; order Lepidoptera; family Noctuidae; genus Noctua; species Noctua fimbriata. Next base: position 18,527,438 of record LR990930.1, on the reverse strand, counting down.
GGCGCCTCGCCCTACAGCTCTCATGTCAGATAACTCAGGCGAGGCACAAGCGACTTGATGGCGTTAATAAAATGTGAGGCTGTGACAAAGGGCAGCCTCCTACTATGCGCGTCATGTGTCGATGTCATAGTGTCTAGGACCATCGCAGTGTCCTGACAGTATAGGGGAATAGGATAGACAAGATATTTATGTGGGCATGGATTGAGGTTTGAACGCTTAAAATAATAATACTACATATTATTTTGTTAGGTTAACTTTGACTCACTTAAGCTACAGCCTAAAACTTCAAAACGAACCTTCAATCAAGTGACCCAAGAATCATTCACTCATTTGTTACCCTGCTGCTACGCTAAGTCAACAGGAAGTGTTATGTTTAAAAAAAAATTCAATCACGTTTTTACTACTCAAATTGGTTCGATTTTTAGAGAATGACACGACTCACATGATGCTAAGTTTGGCAGTTCATACAAAAGCCTTCATATAAGAGCAGATATTTCTGCTTCGTAACCGAGTAAGATAAACTGGCCATTCAAGTAGCACAAGACGACAAGACTGATGCTGTCATCCCGCTCAGGTCCATATAAAGTAGAACACCTTGCGATAGGTACTCGTGTTGCTGACGTTGCTGTGCAATTTGTAATAGTCGAAAGACAAGAGTGATCTATCTGTGGTGTCTTATAGAGCTTGGAGAGAGTAGATTGGAGAAATTGATTCAGCCAATCAGTAATTAAGCTTCACTAATCTTATTGTCCAGTTTTGAAGTTGACGTGAAGATTGGGAGGTTATCCGGTATTCTATACCTCCTTTCAAGAAAATACGACACCATTTAATACGGATATCTTTTGTAACACTGTTTTCAAAACATCTTACTAAAATGTTACCTTTGAAAATGCAAGAACAAAGTTCCTCCGTTGAAAAAGAAGGTGTTATAATGTTTATGTCTTTAGTAAGCATAAATAAAAAAACAATGACAATTAATTAAACAACGCACTCTGGTGTCAAAAATTACATTCTTATTCTTGCTGCTTTTCTTGTACCAATTTGTCGTATTATCTTTACTAGCAGCCGCTAGGACGTGTATTAAATTAACACAATAACTTTAATGATATCTCATAACTTCACGCGTGTATTCTTTACGGGACAAATAGACAAGTTTAGTGTACTGTCACTTACCATGGAGTCTGACATTCATGCGTGTGCGCGCACACGCAGTTTTTATTCAACAGCTGCTTGTGGTGCGAATCAATAGATCTGATGTTTGTATCTTTATTTAAATGACAACAGGTCTGTAAGTTCTGTTTATCATTTTGAATAGTATTAGTAGGTTCTTGTATCGTGATGATTTTAGACAACATTAGTTTTAGTATATGCGATACCTGATACACGTGTCTAGTATTTTTATGTAAAGAATCTATGTACAAAATTTCAAAACTCATCATGAAAAATCACAAAGTTATAAGCTTGTTCTGTTACCTAGTTGTCCGCACAAAAACGTCACCACGCAGCGCGCGCCTCCAGCTTCGTCTTGAGCTCATTGATAATAATAATTTGGCAGTAGGTACCTAAATTATTGCGACTCAAAGTCACTCGGTATCCAACTTTTAACTTTTTTTAAATATTTTTGGGAAAAAATATAACGTGGTTAAAAAAATATTGGAATCGATTCAGTAACTTATTCCGAACAAAATATATTCAGGTTTCGCATATACTAAAAATAATGTTGTAGATATATTAATGTGAACTGAATTAAATCCATGATGTGCAGATTAAAACATGTGATACCATACCTCTTTTTATTACTTATTCATTATTTTAAAATAACATAGTATATGCTACTAGAACAACAATCTAAAATAACCGTCAAACAAATTCTGTATAACTGAAAGCTTAAAACAATAATTCACAGTTGAAAAAAAAATTAACATATTTTTTTCCTAAAACTTCCCTGTTATAAAACCATCTAATCATCCGTTCATACTTTGGTACATAAATATTTCCAAACACAAATCTACCATTATAAAAATTAAATTACCCCAAATACCTTGCTAACCACATAACCTTACGCAACCACCGTGGAACATCATCGGAACACCATTAAAACAAACCGTCATGTAAAATTTCTATTGCCCATAAACCAACAAGTTTTATGCACGCTCCGCTCAGCTGAAGACCAGTAATTAAGCTCTGTTAACACTGTCACCCACGAGGTGCGTAGGCGCATGTGTTAGATGTCGCAGTCGTGTGGATGGGTGGTCAGTGGTCATCGTTTACTGATAAAAATCATGGTGCTACTGTGTGGAAATTACAAGTTTTCGTTACCATGATTAAGACGTGTTTTTTTTTATCTCGGAGTTCAGATGATGTCAAATGTATATTAGAAGAGGCTTTGGTCTAACGATGCACTTGCTTCGTCAACCTCCTACTCATATCTGGTCCTTATACCTTCTTTCCTTGGCCAAAGCATATTCATTATCATTCCTGCCGTTATCTCAATTTATAAGGTGGGCAGGTAGCATGTTTTCTTCTTCAACAGTTTTCCACTAGTCATCATCTATAGTATAATACCTCCCAAACAGTTCATCTATCGCTTCTTGGCCAGAGCACATAGTAATTTTATTTAGTTGTAGTTCTACATTTGACAGCAACTTAGCTATTGTTCGAATAGTAAAATATCCGATTCTTTAAAACACTATCACTATCATTATCGTGGGTGTTGTGAAAAGACCATTTGTCATTGCTACTGCCCCCAATCTCCAGAAATCAAACGATGACTTCACTGATAGAGAGAGAAAAAGAAATGTCCATCACAATTTACTTAGACTTGCTACACCTAAAGTGACACGGCGTCTGCTTAGTACAGTTGGAAAACGCCCCCCCCCCCTCCCTTCTATAGATGTATCCGTTACAAAGTGCAGAGTGGGTGTATCGAATCCAATTACCTCAACACAGTGCCGACGTTAAGAAATTATACGATAGACGCGCGATGCAGAAATGAGGTTTATTAAGATGGATTTTTTATCATATTTTGCCGTGTTAAAGTGAGCTAATTCGTTGGGTTTTTAAAGAAGGGATTATTCGTGTATTTTCTGGATGAGCTGGCGTAGGTACACCTGCATGCATAATGCCTGCCTTCGTCACTAAAGGAACCCGTTTCATAGATTTAAAAGTTTAAGACTTTCAGAACGAAAGAAAGCTTGTCTGTGGTAATGATTTTCTAGATCATTTATGAGTAGATCATGAGTGAAGTGAGCGATTGAAGAATACATTAAGCACAAGTTTACGACAATACAACTGATACAAAAAGAGATGCTGAAATTTTCATTACGACATTAGTCTATGGTTAGACGATTGTTGACAGAAAAAGTGGAAAAAGTAACAGATTGGTCTTTTGATAGGTACGCTAATATAAACATTAGAAAGAGTAAACTTTCAGGTACTAAAAAACAGCTCCCATACAATAGCACCGATCGTTACCTACTACAAATCCGTCAAATATCGCAGGTTGTAAACTGAGTTAGTGCCAGTTATGAATAAGTTAACCGTTCTTATCAGAACACAATGGGCGCTTACGATAACATTTGGAGTAACCGCCGGTGTTTAGCTCAGAGGTCGTTGAACCGGTTAGCAAATAATACTAACTAGTACTTATTGTTCGGTTAAGTTAACCTGTGGTTTGTTAGGCGAGGTTTGAGCCAAGTGCAAAATAGTTGGAGAATTCTAAGGAAATCTTTGGAATTTAGATTTGTTGTTGTCATAATTTTATTGCAGTTTATCTGAGAATATTCCTGGGGCCAATAATAATTTGTGACTGATGGTAAGGGAACTTGCAGATAGATATCATCATTCTCTTGCCTTTATCCCAATTCTTTTGTGGTCGGTGCAGCATGCCTTCCACACTTCTCTACTACTCGTCATCTCATCAGACACCTCCTTTCTAGCCATATCATCCTTTACACAGTCCGTCTATCGTTTCTTTGGTCTTCAAAAGAAACGATGGATGGACTGTGATGTGTGTGTTTGATAATGCTTACACTGGAAAAGCCTTGTTATAGTTTGAAATTAGTGTTGTTGTCAAGTCTAAGATTTTGTGTAAAGGTTTATGTAGGCTAACATATTAACTGTGATATTGAATTTGGACTATGAGAGCGTATCTTCAAATAGGTTTAACTACTTCACAACAGGACTATTTGTGGTGATATTAATGGCGGAATCTTTCCGAAACAAACATTAATTTAGCATTCTGTTTAATGATCTTAACACATTTCAATCATTAATTTATTATTCACACAACATAAAATAAAGTGCAAATCACCAGTTCTCCCACGGGTCACCGCACCGTAACGTCTTATTCAAGGCTATGTGTAGTGTGTATACAGCCTATAATGTTTAATGTCTATTGTTCTTAAAGGAAGTGCTAACTAACTAACGCACTTGCCTGGAACTTAGTTTTATTGAGCGTGCTTGACAGAGTAATGACGGCTTTCAGTCATGGTGGATAATGTGCATGTTATTAGCGTGTTGTGCGGTAACTTTCAAAAGAATTACGTAAATAGTTGGTCACTTAGAAAAGGGGGGTTTTTCACTCCTGCATAATATACTACATAATGAAGTGGTGTTCCAGAACCTTGTAGCCACGGATTACAAATTCTGTTACTTTAATGTTAAATTTTGCCCAAACTAGGAATTATCTAAGAATAAAATCACACGATAGTTTTTTTCCGAACACGCAAGAAGACCTACTTTCTAGTTATCTATTTTTTATTTAAATACACACAACATTTGGCAAGAACAGGCTAAATAAGACAATTCAATCTCTATAATTTTTGCCGACTTAATATAGAAATAAATAGCTTTAATTATCAACAACATGCGATACATCCAAACTGCATTCACATAGGATCTACAACATTTAAAACTAAAACTACAGACACCTAATATAAATCGATTTTCACCCGTAACTTTATACTGAATCGAGCAGATATAAATTAAATCTCCCCTTATACTTAGTCATTCCTGATTCCGAGCTAAAATCAATTCATTAGGAGACACCAATAAAACGCGAGTGTCCTTCTCTGCAGCACATTAACAATTCAAGAGATAAAAAAGAAAATAAAAATGGCGAAGACCACCTACACGTCTTGCTGGACTGCGGTGGAGGGGTGCGATTTGTCGTACGTTTTTGCGATTAGTCGCGGTGATGGTGGAGTGATTTGAGTGCTAAAACTGCAACTAAGTTTACTTTGGTAAACTAGATACCGAAGTAAATCAATTTTTCGTGCTTGCTGATAAATAAATGGTTCAGGAATATTGAAGTGCCTACATGCATTCACTAAAATCATCATCTGCCTGGCCTTTTCCCAGTCTAACCGGTTGCAGCTGAATACCAGTATTTTATATGGAGCGACTGCCTATATGACATCCACAACCCAGTCAGTACTAAAATACACTCACAAAACCATATAGGCAGTACAGTACTTATTGAAAAATCTTAAAAAGTATCGACCGCTACAAGACTTTTTTTTTTTTTTTATTCTGTATGGGCTTACTCTTGACCTCAATCTAGTCCTGAGGACAGAGATGAGGTCGACGATGGAACGAGCTAACCCAAAAGAAGCCTATTAACTCGCGATTTAAATAGATTGGGGTCATATGAACTTGGAAACACCGACGCAGGCAGGGAATTCCACTCCTTGGCTGTGCGCATTATAAATGATGTAGCAAAGCGCTTCGTGCGAATGTGTGGAACATCGACAAGGTATGGGTGATAACCTGCAGTACGTCTGGACTCCCGATGGAAGAAAGGAGATGGTGGAATGAGTTCGTGGAGCTCTTGAGCACACTCACCGAAGTACAATCTGTAAAAGACCGACAAACATGCAACTTTGCGCCGATGGGCCAGGCTATGAAGCCTGATACTAACCAGTTTATCGTCACCAATGAGCCTCTTGGCTCTGCGCTCAACAGAATCGAGTGTGGCTAATTGGTATTTGGCTGAGCCATCCCAAAGGTGACAGCAATACTCCATGCCGGACCGAACTTGAGCTTTATATAAGACTAAAAGCTGTCCAGGCTTGAAGTAACGCTTAACCTTGTTTAGGATACCCAGCTTTTTTGCCGCAGTTTGGGCTTTCGACTCAATGTAGGCACCGAAGTTCAGATTCGCACTCAACTTCGCACCAAGAAGCTCGAGGCTGTCGGTGACTGGTACAGATGCACCCCGGAAAGTAGGAGCCAGATTGAACGGATTCCTTTTGGCGGTGAACAGGCACACTTGAGTTTTGGTGGCGTTGAAAACAACCAAATTCTCATCACCCCATTTGGAGACGAGACTTAAGGTTGAATTCGTTCGCTCTACCATGGCCTCTCTCAATGAACGCACTTCATCACCGCTGGCTTTCGCGCTGGATGCATAACTCTCCATGACAGTACTGTCGTCTGCGTACCCAACAATACCAGGAGCCAGAAGGTCATTGATGTGCAGCAGGAAAAGTGTCGCGGAGAGAACAGACCCCTGAGGAACTCCGGCATCAATAGCGATAAGGTCAGAGGAGCAGCCATCAATGACCACTCGGATCGACCGTTCACTCAGGAAGTCAGATATCCAGCGGCAAAAGTCAACGGGGATGCCGTATGCAGGAAGTTTGCTCAGCAGACTTGCGTGCCATACCCTGTCGAAAGCCTTCGAGATGTCGAGCGAAACGGCAAGGGCTTCGCCGTGTTTCTCGATGGCCTCACCCCAGCAGTGCGTAGCAAACACTAGAAGATCCCCAGTTGATCGTCCCCGGCGAAAGCCATACTGACGGTCACTGAGTAGGTCGTTTGCTTCTAGGTATGCCAGCAGCTTCACATTGAGAACCCTTTCCATAACTTTACAGAGTATGGAGGTGATGGCGATTGGTCGATAGTTACTGGGGTCGGCACGACTACCCTTCTTGGGTACTGGTTGTACATTGGCAACCTTCCATGACATCGGAACCGTTCTGGTTTTAAGAGAGAGGCGGTACAAGCGTGTCAACACAGGAGACAACTCAGGCGCACAGTTCCTCAAGACTCTTGCTGGTATGCCGTCAGGACCGCTAGCCTTGTTCACGTCTAGGCTATAGAGTACTCTACGAACCTCTTTCATGTGTATTGTGATCTCCGGCATCGAAGAATCACAGTGAGGAATCGTTGGTGGCTGTTTTGAGTCAGTATCTAGACGTGAATTGCTCGCGAATAGAGATGCAAAAAGGTTTGCCTTCTCGGTAGCGGAGTGAGCTAGCGACCCATCCGGTTTTTGCAAGGGAGGTAATGTGGGCCGGCAGAAGTTGGTTTCGACCGATTTGGATAGGGACCAAAACTGTTTACCACCAGAGGGGTAGGACGCAAGTTTAGCCCCTATACGGCTGACGTGGTCGAAACGCGCCTTTCGGATCACCCGCTTACACGACTTTGCGGCAGAATTAAAAGCTCTTTTCTTCGCGCGAACCCGTCGAGCTCGAACTTTGCGGTCACGGGCTTGCACCCAAGCTTGGTATGCAGACTGCATTCGAGCCTCAGCACGAGCGCAGTCCACGTTGAACCAAGGACGGGCTTTGTGACCGAGCGGTATGTCGGAGAATGGAATATAGTATTCCATTCCCTGTCGTATCACGTCCGCAACCGCTTCAGCTGAACAAGAGGGGTCGCCCGAAGAAAAGCACACTGGACGCCAAGGGAAGGACGCAAAAAAATGCCGCATCTCATCCCAGTCTGCTGATTCGTATCGCCAAACTCGCCTCTCGCCCCTAGGGCTATCATCTGCAGGCGAGCTGATAGACACGGACTTCACCAGACAGTGGTCGGATGTTCCCAGTGGGGCTGATACCGATACTGAGTGCCTGTCTGGGTCAGTGGTCAGCAGTAAGTCCAAGCAGTTGGGTGTATGTCCGTCAACATCTGGCACCCGCGTGGCTTCAGTCACCAGCTGGGTGAGATCTAGCGACAATGCAAATCTGCGCGCCTCTCTCCCAGCATGATCAGTTTTCTGAAACGGGAACAACCACTCATCGTGATGGGCATTAAAGTCCCCCAGAAAAAGAAGCTCCGCCGTCGGGTACCGTTGCTGGGCACAATCCGCCATCTCCATCAGGTGCTCAAAGAGCCTGGTCGTCTCCTGGTCACCGCTGTGCGACCGGTAGACACCGACGTAGAGTGATTTCTCCACCCCGGTATCCACCAGTATCCAGATAGTAGATAACCCGGAATCCTCAAAGCAACGGAGACGCCGAAAGCATATGTCATCACGGACGTACACACAGACCCCAGCTCGTTTTACGAACTTATGTTCAAGCGAATAACCTGGGTAGTTGAGGTACGCCACGTCAGACGGAGTCGCAATCTGCGTCTCCGTTAAAAAGAATAGGTGCGGCTTCTCGGTCTCGAGGTGGTGGTGGACCGGGTCGAGATTTGAGTGCAACCCCCTGATATTGATGAGGTGCACTTTAAGTGGGAGGAAGTGCTGCCGCTTCAAAACCGTTTTCCTTTTTTGCTTTGTCATGATTTGTGGAGTATTTTTGTGGGGAAACAGAAGGTTGGTCGAGACGCGGCTCGGTTAGCCAACCGGCCTCTTCAGGTCATCCGACCTGTGGGAGACTCATCTGGAGACTGCGGGGACGCCCGAGCCCCCCCGAAATGGCCACCGGGTCCTCCCGCCCAGTCGCCAACTGGCACAGTGGAGCATTTCGGGATTTTTCGCGAGTTGGCGGGGCAGCCTTTCCCACGTGGCTGGCGCAGTACTTGGGCCCCCTACTAACTGCGGTCGGCCAACGGCAGAGACCGTGCCTCGGATCCTGCTACCCTCCAGCATGAGCCTCTCGGTACAGAGTCACATAGAAACCTAGACTGGTCCGAGACCGCGCAACTGACCATATCCATCCCCCAATGGCGCTGGCACTCCCGCTCACCGACGGAACACAGACAAGCTGTTTGGCGCCGGACTCCGGCAGGAGGGTGGTCGCGCGCCAGGCGGCCGAAGCCTACCACCGCTGTAAGGGATCTTCAGCCGTCACCACAGTCCGTGAAGACGCGTGGTGCCGTTGCCCGGGGTGGACCGCTAGGAGGTAGATCCCAACCACCCCAAAAAGACTATGGGCTTTCTAGCCCCAAAGAATTAACTAACGCAGATTTTCGGTAAATGGCAATCATACGGCACCTCAACCTACCGCTTTCAGAACCACAGGAGCAAAACTTATTTGATTGTACACAGTACTTAATCAGCTATCTAATCCTGCACTAATCACTTGAAACAGAAAAATCTGTGAACTTCTTACAAAATCAAATCAATATCCAATATACGTAGAAAATCAGTCGACCCATCCATACCTCGCTTTATTCACACACAACTACTAGGAAAGTAGATTAATACAATTAAAAGAGAAGGAGCCTCACCGGATTATAAATCAGACATGCGACATTTTTGTTCGCGTATTTCAAATTAACTAGTAAGTTATGCTAGTCAATTAAACGTCCGCGATTGTGAGATCGGATTACAGTGATCGGAGAAGGAACGGAGTCGAAATGTTTGGAATTATTTTAACTTTTTGAACGCCATTGTCACATAACCGTGACAAGCAAGCGCATGCCCTGTTCGCACAAATATGTCACAAAATGGTAGGTGAAATAGGTGTAGGGCACGCGCGTACGTTTATACTCTGGCGTTCAAAAGGTTAAGGAGTTTTTAAACCTTAGGGTGTGCCCATGTAATGCCTTCTTTGGGCTTTAGTTTTAACTTTTAAAGTTTCACGAATATTACGTAATTATAGTTCACACAGGAATGATGTGTTTTCCTATACAATGAACTAGAATGATTGCTTGCCAGTTATAATTAAGCAATCTGTTGTGATAATTGATTATTAAAATAAGACAAGGAAAGGTAAATATGTAGTTGAACTTGTTAGGGTGCAACAGAATATTGTTACTTGTTTGTTAGGTAATAGAAGATTTTAGACTCTAAATACTTAAATGCCACTTTACTCCAGACAAAAACTCAAAAGATAACCGGAGTATAAAAATAAAACAAAAAAAATATTTAAACCCTACACCACTCCACTCCTCTGTCCCGAGACGCCTTCGATTTTCTTTTTCCCCACCGTCAGTCCGAAATGAAGTACCTTCGTCCATACGTTACTCCGGAAGTGGACAGCCGGAGTGAAATGGCCGCTCCGTCGTTTCCGGCCCCCCCTCCCACCCCAGCAGGCTTTAATTAAAGGCCCGGTAAGGTTTTAACACGTCTCTACCTTTGAAGGCGAATGCGATTGAATCGAGATTTTTTGCTCGCATTAGGGAGAAAAGATTAAGGGTGTAGTACAAAGGGTGAAGGGTTCAGTCTGTCTGTGATGCTTGCTTGTGTTAAGTGGGAGCTTTTTACCTGAGTCTGTTCAATGTTACTTATGTTTTGATTTTCTTTTGTTTACAGGTAAGTTTGAACATGGAGTTAGCGCAATGTGTGTAGTGCTGGCTAGCGTTTTGCAGTTGGTAAGTATATATTTTTTTATCGATGGCAAAAGGATTCTTAAAGGAAATTTTTATAATATTCAGTATCACTAAGTCAATTTCTGATGCGTTAAAAGAGTAGTTTCAAATGTCCAGCTTAGATCGAGGCTAGATTTTGGACATATTAGTAGTCTACGAATTGGTCATCTTTCGTCTGATTTTTGAAAATCTCGTATTTTGCCACAAAACTCTTATTAATAATGACGAAAAACCTATAAAACTAAACAAACAGACATATGCAATAAAATAAATTTAAAATCGACATCTACACGAAATTGTTCAAATAAAAACAATATAAAAACCATCGCTTTTACGAGTCTATATACATTGTTAGAATTCGTGACTCTTTTAGTGAAATCCAACTTTTATTGTTTAGAATTTTATGTCTAAATTATAATACAAGTGCCATTATTTAGATAAAGGTAACAAAACGTGTTGCATGCGATAGGAAAGTACAGTAGGACCAGTCGTAGCTATGTGCGATAAAGTTGCACGGCAGCCTTTTTAAGTATACTTGAAATAAAACACTTTCCAAGCAGTTCTATTTTAGGAATTGTCTAATTTTATGAAAAACGTATCGATGCTACAATGTTTTAGGGCTCATTTTGGTCCGTAAGTATAAGAGGTAACCAAATAAAAGTAGTGTAGCTACAGAAACCGTAGCAAACAAATGTAATTGTGCTACAAAGATCGTAGCACACGAAACTTATTGCTACGAATTTTGTAGCACAGCTCATCAGTGCTTTCGCGTAACTATGAATACGCATACGAAGCCAAGTGCAGGTACTGTTCAGTTAAGGGCAGTGCTGGCTCATATCCTTACACTTCAACATTTTTTTTAAATAAGCTACTACTTTTAATAGGTCCTCTTGGTGTGGTCCTTCGGCACATGTCTATCTCGTGGAAAATATCAGAAAATGTTTGTGTATTGGTATTTCTTAATTTGTGACGCGACCTGCGCCTACGCACCTCGGAAGCTATTTTACAAGATCTTTATAGTCACTCTATAGAGTATAACGCCTCTTCACTTCTGTGTTGGGTTACAGTGTAAGCGGGATTATGAGAGGGGCGATTTTACCAAGTAAATATGTAGCTTAAAACGCGATTGATTTCGTTTACCAATTTTACCAATAAAGGGCTAATAGTATGTATTGAATAATTGCATCACATCTAAAGCTTTAACATACAATATTTTAAAAACTTAAGCTTTGATGCTTAAAGTTTAAATTGCAATAAGTAAATCTCCATTACGATGAAGATACTTTTCTAACGTCATTAGCAGATCAACAAGCAAAATCAACATTCATACGTTATTAAAGTACCTCGCATTATTATAATGTATTTATTTAATACGTTAAACCGCTGACTGTAAGGCCCCACTCGTCCGACCATATACATATTTATAGGGCGTCCATTACACCGATTGTCGTTATGATTCTCTCTTGACCAAACAAGTTCTGATTCAAATTTTATAATGTAATATAGTCGAGAATTCATCGCCTATTATGACAAGTCAGTAATGAAAGTATTATGAGTTATATCGATATAATCGTAAACTTTATGTTTTAATGATCAGTTATTTTTTTGTGACTGTTGACAAAATACCGCATGTTATATATTTATACGGTGGAATATGGGTTTTATGACAAATTATAGTTCTATATATGACGTTTTATATTCCTGTTGATATTAAAGTTTGGTGCTTGAATCAATATTTTGTGTAATAATGAGCGTTATTGCGTTTAGTAAATAGTTTAGTTAAGTAGAGTCAGAGGTGACATGGGGAATCAAAATTGCTTAATAAAAGATATAAAAATAAAACTATTTCTTTTTTAATTGAGGTCAGAGGTGTGTGGCTGGGCGCATAAGTCATTGGTGTGTAGACGGTCGAATGATGTGTGTTTTGGAGTGTTAGTGGGCGTTTCGAAGGCGCCACTAATATTTAAAATGGCGGAATTAAATTTGGTTATTTAGAGGATTATAATTTGGTTAAATACCGTTGATAGCTCTATTACCCTAGATTTATATTATATTATAGACGAAAATGGCTTTTAAATTGTATTAAAAAGTTGAAGGGTCAGCGTGAATTTTCCTGCCTACGTTGTGTTCGATTTCCCATCTACACTTGGTGCCACACACACGCCTTCTCATCTATCTTGATAAAGCTAATTCAAATGAACCTTTGTTTTTTGAGATGCCGTGTAATAGTATAAAACTCATGTAATTACTCTTTGAAACATTAATAAAGTAGTCCGAACCAAATAGTTGTTTAAATTCTTACTTCTTTAAAGATCTTAACAGTAAGATTATTTTACTTCATGTTCTGGTGCCTCTCTAATTACTGAAGGTTGCTCAAGGTCATCAACTTCGAAATTACACCTTGACCATTGCAAGTTTGAACAGCTCAGCAGCGCTCAGTTTAATCAACATCAAAACGAAATCCCTCATAATCTACGACGACTTCCAAAGTCTATTTAAAACAATACCTACGTCCATTGTTAATTGCGTCCCCTGTAACTTATAATAGCCCATCGCACACACATACGTATGGTAGCATATCACGACGCATTGCGAGCGACACCGTCACCGACACTGGCCGTCACCGATAAGCGCGACAAGCTGAATTACGTCATAACGCGTACGTCACTCAGGTACGAACCGAAGGACCGAGTTGGACGAATAGCTGAAATAGTAGATGAGACGATGCGATGGGTGATGATGGGGATTTGATGTTTGCAGCTCTAGTATTGTCTGAGCCGCTGTCCTGCGCCTGGTCTATCTCCGTCGGATGTCGGATAGCCGTCACATTGGATTATAAGAGTGAGGCAAGAGAGAGTGTGTCTGCGGACGCACTATAATGTCCCGCATTGATGGGTACTCTCCGATTAGTCACCAGCCAAAGCCGAAATTCAATCAGGAAGCCTATTGCCACAAAATTCAGCGTGAATCAACTAGATGACAGAACGTAGTTGAATTTGCGGGAGTTTTACAATCAAAAGCTCGGTAGCATTTCGTGTAACGTAGTAGCCGTTAGCTTTACTGTACATAACTGATGGATGTAAACCATTTATATTTTGAAGTTCATTAAAAACAAGTCTTCAGTCATTGGTCCTTCAGTACTGTACTTCTATATGTCCTGTATTGTGTCACTATCGCCTATCTACCGGCATGCATCGCCCGTCAATTGGCATAACTTCAATAATATTTAGTTGTGCCCCACGAATAATGATAAATTGTGACGTCATTGTTTGATGTCAGTTCCCGCATTTATTGTGAAAATTATTAATTACAATTTATTCATAACAAACGAGCAATGATTTGTGGTAAGACACAGTTGTGATTAAAAAAGTGTATGCTTAGATGGCATGATCATGTTGAGGGGACGACTTAAAAAGGTATTTTTAACGCAGATTTTAGTAGAACAGCCGGGAGGGAACGGCCTCATCATCCTAGCCGTTTCTCAACTATGTTTAGATCAGCTTCCAGTCTCACTGGATACAGCTAAATACCAGTAGTTTACATGGATCAACTGCCTATCTGACCTCCACAACACATGTTATTACTGGGTAATACGATACCCCTTGGTAGGACTGGTTATTAGACTTTCGGGCCACTGGCTATCGACTGTAAAAGATCTACAAATGACAGCCGTGATCAACGGCTTAACGTGCTTTCCGAGGTACGGAGGAAACTCGGTATGTAATATGTGGTCACCCATCCACGGGCTAACCTAGGCAAGCGCGGCTTAACCTAAAGATCGACCCGAGCGGCAGTTATTATTTGGACACGAGCTCCTCGGGAGGAGACGCCCTATAAAGACCTAATTTGTGATGGTCTTAAAAAAGTGAGGTACATAATGCGTAGTACTCGTAACCGGCGTGCGTGGGTGACCATATGTTTGAATGGGACGGAAAAAGGGGTATGTAAGGGTCGTAGCAGGTTCTGTAGTTTCTGCCTACCCCCCATGGGAAAACGTGTGAGTATGTAGTAGTAGTAATAGTAGTATTATAAATTACCATTTAGTTGATAGCGCTGTCGATAAGGTCGTGAGTTCAAATTCTTGTTGCGCAAGGCTCTTGGTAATTTGATTTTATGATTAGGTAAGGCTTTATAATTATGGAGGTTGTATTTCAAATTCGCTTTTATAATCTTGGTGACTGCCAACTGCATAGCTAGACATTATTATTGCCACTATGATAGGGGGGGATTAAGTTGCATAGTGTTGGGTTTGTTCTTGGTAGTAAATAATTTGATAAAAAATTTGGATGCTCTCAAATTACCTTTGTATGAATTACTTTAGTGTTTTCACTTCTACATTTTGTTATAGACCGACGGCTTTAATGAGTCCTCGCAAAGGTATAAATTTAAATTAAATATTCTGAAGGTGGATCACGTTTTTTTCAATTAGTATCATAATACCCACGTGGATTATAGTTATTTTAAAGCAAATAACCTGTGGGATATTGCTAGGACTTTGTAGACGCTTAATGTGTCTTCGATGGGGCAACTCGGAGGACTCATTAAAGCGGTCGGTTTATAGTCCTCTTCTTATAGCCAGTGCACTTTCTACAAGGAGTCTTACTGTGTTCTCTGTACCGATTGTAAAAATCTTTAGTTCACTGACAGGCAATGTAGGGCCCCAACGGCTGGGTCTCATCTAGATTAGAAGCTTAATTTTTTTCTCAAATACTCCTTGTACAACAAGTTTTTGTTGTACAAGGAGTATTTTTTTTATTAAGGGCATAATTTTAAGAAATAATTCCTGTATTTCTTAGAATTAATGCTTAAATAGTGAACGCGAGTTTGTTTGTCCATGGGAAATGCTATCGGACGCTTATGATCTTCTAAGAAGATGGGACATTGTTAATAACTTTTGCAGACAATGAGACGTATCGAGTCCTTAACGAACATAACATCACGCTTGTAATCCCTGAAAGGTTATACAGACGTGTACGTAATAGTACACCCACATTTCGCCAGATATGTTAACGAATTGACAACTGAATCACGAAACGCCAATACCTGACGTCAAAGGATAAGACGTCTATGTAATAATCCTACTCACCGTGAGTCCTAATGAGAATTCTCCTGCACTAATTAGACGATATACATTGCTGTCCCGCTGAGGCCTTTGACAGGCGCATTAACTCGTCGACGAGCAATCTATACTGTTTTAAGTGGATGTATCGGAAAATATGACGATTGTGATTGGAGTTTTAATTAATTTGCAGGTTTTGATTGAAAAATAATATGTACAATTTAAAAGTATTTATAATTTAAAAGTGATAAACAAAAGAAGTATGCAAGTGTCGCAGTAAGTAGCGTTTCTGACTATCTGTTGGAAAAAAAAAACGTGTTTACGTATGTTTGAAAGAATTTTTATTTTGGACCCTAATAACGTTGTTGCTATGATTGACTTTAGTATAAGAAACTTATAGGTATTATTAGGGAAACGTATATGAGGCATTTTAAAATTTATTATGATTATTTTAAAGGAAAAAATGATTTAATATATGCTAACTTCATATCATTTACGATGTATTTCGTTTATAATAGGAAAATTGGATCTAAACTTAGCTTTTAGAGCTTCTTATTTCTAACTAGCTGTTGCCTGCGACCTGCGTTCGCGTGAAATTATTATAAAAAATATAATAAAAGTAGCCTATGTTAGACCTTTTAACATCAGCTATCAGTCAATAAAAGTCCCGACAAAATCGGTCCAGCCGTTTCGGAGATTAGCCGGAACAAATAGACAGACAGACAGCCAATAATTGAAAAAAATGTGTTTTTGTTAGTAATTATTTTCATAATGCCTTTTACTGAATGTACAAAGCTATATATATTTTGATATTACAAAAAGACAATTCAATTTTATTTATTTGTATGGATTTTCTGACCGATCAATGGATAGTTAGCTGTGTAACTAACAAAGGTTTAAATCCACTACAAGCAACGCTGTGAGCTTTCACTTGTTTTACGAGCTCATTGTTTCAGCGCCGAACTAAACTTTAGTTTCAGGATCAAACATTCTCACTTTCGATGAGGTTGTTGAACCTGACTCCTGAGTACAGCCCAGTGTTGGTGCTTCAGAATTTGGAATATGGTGGTAAAACATTACAATTATTTAATCCGAACTGTAGTCAGCATATGTACCTCGTTAGAAAAAAGGGCTATTAGAATACACACCAAGATTCAGAAAAAAAAACAATATTTATTGTGTTGTTGGTACTTCTTTACAATTCCTCTTTTTTCTCCTTCAGTCCAGACCCTACGTTTTTATTTTATTTGGCCTGTTCTGTCCCAGTGTTGGGCAAAGGTCTACCCCATTCCTTCCCAACTCTTAGTGTTTTGCCGTCTCTGGCCAATCGTCAGGAACGAGTTCAAATCGTCATGCCAGCGTTTCTTAGGCCTACCGCTAAAACCCCAATTTGTTAAATGTTCAATGAGGTCTTCGCAGCGCCCGCCTATTATTTTAATAATAAATAAGAATCAGGAAATATCTGTCAATTTTGTCATGTTTTTGACCCTTCCAACACATTTTAGACTTGCTCTTTCCATTAAGAAACTTTAGTCCTTCAGTTCGAACTTGTAAAAAAACATCTATCGTCTTATCTAATAGGCACATTCTCACTATAATATAATATATGTAATAAATGATGATATAAATTGATTTATACGTCTGTTGGTTCACGGAGCAGTAAGGCCTCATGGTATCAAGGAGCGTTTACACAAGCCGCTGCGGCTGACAGAAAAGAGTGTGGTGTAAGTCATACGAGAATAGCGATAAGACAAGTTACGCTAAGTAGCTGTTGGGTGCTTCTTCACATCGTGTTAACAAACTCAATATAAAGTAAATGATTGTGTAAGTAATCTGAACACAACATCGCGCCTTTTCTACCCGATAATTAGACATACCTAGGTGTATCTAATATAGTCACTCATATTTCGCCTGTTCCAGAATTGAGTAGGTAATCCAAATATCTTCAGTAAAAAGGTTTTTGGGATAATTCTGTATCGCTGTCAACTGCCAGACTGTAATCAAACTAATAACCAATGGTATTTGATGAACAAAAAATATTACTGGAATGTTTGTCTATGAAATATTCTACAGGTGCTCTTCAAAAATAGATGACATATGTCTGCGCTAATGTTATTTGTATCTAGCTGACGAAGAAGCTACCTTCTTCAAACTTTTCGTTGAAATGCTCTAATCATAGCCAGGCTTCGGCAATACCTGAAATACTCTTGTAATTGATATCTGTGCTCCCCGCTCACCGCTCCCACCTTGCGCCGCCTTCCAAGACGGAGACAATTGGCACGTCACCGCCAGAGGTCGCCGCTTTTGCAAGTAACCACAAATCACTGGTGTCCGCGCCGGTCGACGGTCAAACGCGCTGTGTGTATGCGCTATTATACGCAATGTAATGCTGCCTTAATAACTGATATTATTTGGGTAATAACTAAGGGGCTTCTGGCTAAATAATAACAGCCGCACGGCTCCATCTTCAAGGTTAAGCAACGTTTGCCGAGGTGAGTCCGTCGATGGGTGATCATACATTACATATTGAGTTCGTTCCTTACTTTGGAAAGAGCGTTACATCGTTTGTCCCGCCTGCAATTTGTAGATATTTGACAGTTGTTACGAGTAGTTAGAAGCCCGAAAGTCTGACAACCAGCCTTACCAATGTCTAGTCACCGAGTAGCTAGGCTATGGAGTTCAGATAGCCAGTTGCTCCATGTTAAGTACCGGTATTCAACTGTATTCGGTTTGACTAGAAGCCGACCCCAACATAGTTGGGAAAAGGCAAGGCAGATCATGATAAACTAAGGTTCTGGCTGAATAATACCGTATTCAATATGATTAGCCTTTTAAAGAGGTGACAGTTTCCGGTTCCCGCTGGTCAGAAAATAAATGTCAATGAAATGTTAGAAAGTGACATTTATGGTACACGTGACGGATTGACAGATGTCAATTTAGTACATTCTGTTAACACAATGATTGGACATCGTCCCTTGCATTGGGATGCACTTTTAACTAACTAGTAAAGAGAATAGTTTTGTTCTTAATGTCAACGTGTTCGCGCTTTGACTTTACACAATTCATTAGTTTGACAACCTTTGATAGGTTGCGTCAATCAACTCAAACCATCGAAGTTCACTGAACATAAGGTTCCCAAGCTGTGACACAACACCCTGTCCTACGCATGCAGTATATCCCAGCCACATATTTAAGATTACAAGGCCGTCATCATGCTACATAAGCAGTATAATGCAAGCCCAGAATGAGTATCCATTTCAACCCTGAGGTTCTCATTTCGATTGCACGGTTAACGATTGTCATTAATAATAATTAATCTTAGCCATAGGTATAATTACACTGTCAACAAGTTAATTAATTCCCAGATCTCTGATACAGTAGGATGCTAGGCTACACTACATAGCGATACGACAGGCCTCATGATGTCCGAAATTGTGAGACAGAAGTACATTAGCACAATGTCAAGGTTCTGCAACAGATATCGCGCTGGACGCAACAGCTACACTTCTCCATCGTATAGATAGCTTGAATCGTTTAATATACACTTGTCTACTAACGCTGACTGTGATTACTATTTGGCTATTTAAACATCGTCGAGTGAGTTGGCTTCACGAAACTGGGCTTGCAATATAGGCGGTCAATACCGCTAGAACTTTGATGACTGGCTAATGTTTTGCCATTGTCTCCATTCAAATCAACAACATTAATACACATATTAATGTGAAAGTAACTCTGTCTGTTCTTTTTACGCCTAAACCTAGACCGATACTTATAACATTTGACAGATGGCAGTCTCAGACAAAGAGCAGAACAGAGGCTACTTAGTATCGTAGATCGCAGACGGAGTCGCAAGCAAACACCTTTTTTTCCTAGCCTGCTTTGTCCCAAACCTGGGCCTCCAGGCCTCCTTCCACTCTTTCCATTTCTCTCACAAACCCGCGCGTACTCCTTCCAGTTCTGACATAACCTGTCCAGTTCCAGCAAACACCTAGTTAATTATATTCTGTAAAGAGAAGAAGAAGAACTAATATATCTAGACAGACACTCAATTTGTAATGACAAATTACACCATAAAAACTTTGATCAATAGAAAACCTCAGAACTTTATTAAAGAAAAATCTCAAATGCATTTAATATGAGGTCGACATGTCAGTTAATCATATCTACGGCAAATTGGCTTATTACTCACATACGACAGTCGGACGGATTTTAATCTGCGTCTGATAAAACGAGCGATCGCAGCGAATAATCGCGAGTGTGTGGGCAAACTGCCTGTGATTTGTCAAGTGTGGGGAGAGCCTTAGATTGTTAGTTTGTTTGTAAGACTTGATATTATAAATATGTATCGTTTGTGGAGTTATTGGTGTTATTGTATGGACTTGTTCTATTTATATGGATTTTGCTGTTATATACATTTTAGCTTTATTTAATATGTTTGAGGTTAGTGTAGACTACAAATGAGTTTTTTCGTTAAGTCAGAGAAAAAAAAATAATTAAAAGCCTTTCTTGAGATGGCTACTTTTATAGTTTATGTTAATTGAAAGATTGTGTTATTCGTTGAAAGTGAATATTGAATGATTTACCTCATATTGGTGCATTGACTTACGCATACATATGCGTTTGAAAATTGGACATATTAAGGCAAGCTTCTATAAATCAAGCATGTTATTAACTAATTACCATTTTTGGGTGTTATTAAATACGGCAATATTACACGTTTAGATTGGAATAAATATCAAATGACAGCCATGACAGGTGTCATAGCGCCCACGAAAATGTTACCAACTTCCGCTCACAATTTACGTAGGTAGATAACTAGAAACACAAATCCATTTATCAATGAAATAAAACCTCTAAAGCCTGTCACTAAAACACGAAAAAAATGTTCAAATTCAAACGAAAACCCGATTCTTTTTTAATCTGAATTCCGGCAACCCCTTCAGGACATATAAAACCAAAGATAAGACCGAACTAAATACCAAACTCGCTTCTCTAAGGCCTTATAAACATCAGTCCGTCCGTCCCAGGAGGGTCGTCACAAGGAATCACTGCAAGACTTGCATGCTCGTGCAAGAGCGAGAAGCAAGATACGAATAAAGACCGGGTGAGAAAGAGAGAGAACAACGACGTTTTGCAGTCGTCATAATTTCGCTCGGCAGACTAATAATAAAGATAAACCTGGGGTGTGTGCGGGCAACTTGGACCGGGGTACGGTTTGTATATAAGTTTGTTTTCTTTTGCGGTTCAGATAAAGGGTTGGTGACTTTGTTATCTAGTTGAATTAGGGATGTTAAGTGTACTTGGTTTGTTGTGTTACTGACGTTTCGGTGAACTAATTGATCTGACGTGTGGTTTGGCTCACAGATAGTGCACCCCTCTGTTGTTCTGGGTGTCGTTCAAGGTGACTTTCTATTACTAAGTGGATGATCAGTATGAAGAGGATACTCAGTATTTATCATGATGGTTTCTGGCCTTTATTTGCGGTGTTGGCCCACCTTTTTAAATATTGGAATGACATAAAATGCTTTTGTTCGAACCAGAAGATGTAGGCAGTCTAATGTGCGACCTATTCATTTATTATAGCCGATGTGTTACATTGTAAAAAAAGAAAGACTGAAATTAATCCTACAAATAAAATATGTTTTTTTTCTACTGAAAACTCGAGTAGTTAATGACAGGTCTATCTAGAATTGTTAAATATTCATGAACCTTCTACGAACAATAAGCACCATGCTTTTTTTCCTTTTAACACCGTTGGCGGTAACAAGTATGGATTTATTTATCTCCCTTTGAACTCTTCTTTGACTCTTTGAACATCTAATGTGTGCACCTAGTTAAAAAACGGGCTTCTCAAATGTTTGGATCGGTTTTTTTTTGTTTAATACAGTCTCTCAACACTAAAGACATCAAATACATAAATAGCATTGTCATACAATCATAATTACGTACTTTCGTTCATCATTTCAAAGTTTCACCTCCATTCATCCATCATAATCTCATTACAAAGTTGCACTTATTTACATAAAAACACTAAACAGCAAAAAGTTTACAGAACTGAATTAATCAGATAGCACAAATACGATAACCAAATGAAACTACAGACATACAGACTTGCACAAGAGCATAAACTCTGTTCCCACATAGGGCACAAAAGCTAGGGCTGGCACCTTTTTAAATTTCTTTTGTGCCACAACCCAAAAAGTGCTCTTAGAGCATTTGTGTGCTTGTGTTTTTTTATATATTTACTTACTCTTATTTTTGATGAAGGCAATCTAAAGTTACACCTTATTTCGTGTCGTATTATTAGAACATTATGTATTCCACCATTAAATAGTTATTTATTTGAAAGTATAGATGAATGTCGCAGAAACTAAGACTCAAACGTATTTTCGACAGAAAATTGTATGAAATCTTCTCTACACAATTCACTTATCAATGAAGGTCACAATTTGAAAGACTGTCTGAAAATCATAAGTAGTATAATACTAATTATAAGATTCTTTGTTTAAAATTAAAATGCAAAAAATAAACTTCAAATTGTCCATGATACGCATGTCCCGCAATAGCTGATGCGGAAAAAGAGGCAGCCCTACGCCGGAATAAAATTTTAAGCTACGTCTTTATGAGAGTTGGCGCGAGTTAGGGAGGCTTCCATACTTCCATGGCCGAGGTGAGGGGGAGGGAGCTCCTCAAATGCAGTTTGCATTAATTGAAAATATAATATTGTCCGTATTTACCGATCTGAGATACGATTATTGTTCTTTTTTGGAAAATTTATAAAGAAAATTTCTCGTCTCATCTTTTTCTCGTCTGTCAAGTTGTATGAGGTATCGGTGGACTCTTACAACATCTAATGGTGAATGACTATATGCGTTTGAGTTCATCCCTTCTTACAGTGATCGGAATAACGGAAAGTTAGTCACTGTCATCATCATCATCATCATTTGTCAAGCCATTCTCAACTATTTAAGAGTGGGTAATTAATTAAATAAGCCTTCTGAATGAGATACTTATTTGTCTGTTGGTCACATACACAGCTGCATTTGATAAAATTATTGTTAGCACAAGATTAATTTTCTCGTTTCTTTGAAGTTTCTTATTTACCCTAGTCTCCTCTAAGGAAATATTATGCATGATTAGTAGCTGACATGTAGTACATTTCTGGCATGCCTAGATCAGAATCAGCACAACAATCTACACGCTAGATCTTAAGCATTAGAGGCAGAGAACTGCACCAATGTTAGAAAGATATCATGATGTTCAAGTCTTTTGTAAATTAGTGTCACAGAAATAAAACCAACAAGCGTTTCAAGCAGTAGTTAATTCCCCATAGAACTGGAGAGAATGATTTGAAAATGTGAGGAAAACTTCTTTTACTGAGAGATAATGATAAATAAAATCTTAAACATGAAGAATAGGGTTGGGATTAAGTTCATTGACATCAATAACTCCCACCTACCAAGGTAACCACAAAAAAAATCATACTTGATAATTTCTAAAAACATATAATCCAACGTAAATATCAATAGAATTATGTTAATACGCGATATTTTCTAAGCCCCGTCACACACGATCGCGCGTCACGTCAGCCGCGCGACGCGACGCGACGTCACCCGGCGTGACGCGTCGATCGTGACGCGTGACGCGCGACATGTGTCACGCGCCGTGACATGGCTTACTTATTCATAAGGGAAAGCGAACAGGCATGTAATTATCATAGCATTTTGAAATTTATTATACGGATTTATGCGTTATTCGTGCGGGTTTTTGAATGTGGTTGGTAAGGATCGTGTATCTGGTTTGATTTATTTTTATGAGTGATTGATTGGGTCATGGGTGGCATGACGGTTCATGATTTCACATTATTCTGTATTCAAATTAGTCATCACGTAAATATTTTAAAGGTAAAAATATGTTTTACACGTATTCCACACAAATTTTGTAAATGTGAAAGTAGCTCGGTCTGTCCTTATTACTGTTTCATACGTTAGCAGCTGAACGGATTTTAATTGTATTTGGCACACAGGAACATCATCACCTGCGTTATATAGGACATAATTTATTATAAAACTTGACTCCGGTAGTATGTTACCGTAAGAGTGTTTCCGATATGTACTAGTACACAGGGGAAAGCGCGCGCAAAGGGTATAATTATAACTTTGATGAGAAATACTACTGTTAACTTTGCAATTAAAATTATGACTTGCAAAATGCTACAAAAACTCTTTAAATTGCATAATTATTTTAAGCAATAGCTAACAAAGAAACTAAAATCTTATTGCAAAACGAAATTACATAACCCATTTTTCCGCATCAGAATTCCTTTACCCCATTATCGCCATATACGGAATATTGCAATAAATATTGTGTATCCTTTACAGGTAAGTGTCGAATGGGTGCAATTTTCTCGAGACGCCGTGCATCATGCAAGCTATCTATCAGGTTTGCCATCAATCATCGCTTCGGAGCGAACTCGAGTGGACGTCTTTGTCGGTGATAGATGTACCAGCGATATCTCTTGGTATGAATTAAAGGAAAAATTGTTATGTAGTCTTACCTGGAATTGTAGAAAAGGAAATTCTATAAATGCTGTAGTGACTGAGGACTAGTTAAAAGATATTCATTTTCGTTTTATTTGGAATTCGTAATGGGATTGGGGAAGCTGGAACTTTCTGGAATTAGTCATCCTTACACGTACGCACGTCAGCCAATCAAGCTATACAAAACCAGTTTATGCGGATCTCTCATTGTATAGGAAATCTATACATAGCGAGGCCAAGTTATACTGGAAATGTACAGCTTCATGTGCTGCCGTGTGTACCTACCGTTATACGTACAGTTTACAGAATTTCCTAATTCTTGTTTGTATGGAATAACTCCTACCTAGGTACTGTACATACCGCTACAGTATTCAGAATTGACGCCCATAAAAGATCAAAAAGAAACTCCCATCTAAGCATATAAAACTAAGACTTTGCACCACGTTTAACAACTACCAAAGGCATAATATTCTAGATATTCCGGCAAACATTTGGCACTCGATGTTTTACTGCAGTAGTAGTTCATAACAAGACGACAGGTACGCTCAGTAGCTCAGTCATCATTCTGAGGAAACTACACTTATCATACAATTTATAGATGACTTGTGAATTTAAATACGTTTTGATAGAAATAATATCATAGTTGAAGTTTACTGCTAGTTATAGTATAGTTTATAGAGGAAAATCGTGATAATTTGTGAAGTTTTATAGATCGTCACATTTTAATAAGTAGGTTAGTATTTACGTGCTGGTTCTGTTTAGTTTATTGGTTAAGAAGTGGTTATAAAATCATTGAATAAAAGTAATGAAACTAATCCACATGGATTAAGTCAAGCTAAAGAAATAAGCAAATACATTATCTAAGTATTCAATTGCTTTTGAAACAAATCTAATTGTGTATCTAAACCTAAAAGAATAACAAACAATGTGACTAGGTACGCTTTAAAAAATCTGTATTTTTTTTTTGTAGTTAGTGATTATTGCAACTTTCATTATCGTTCAAAATTCCTCAGCTTCACTACACGCATGAAAAAGTTTAGTACTTTGTTTTATAAAACGGAGTGATACCAAACAATAGGTAACTAACAGCAAAAAAACGGTATCAGTTACGATACCAGCCCAGATACAGCATCGACAAGGAACCGCACGCGATTTACGCTTAATTAGAACAAACATTACTTACTATTTAAGCCTATTCGCTTTTCTTAATTAATCATGTTCGAAGTGCACCTACGTTCACTTTCGTACCTTAACCGGAAAATCATGTCCTTTTATTTAATTAGCGAGTCTAATGAATTCCATCTCGGGTAGTCGGCTAATTAAGGGGACAACGCGCGACAACGCGATCGCGCGTGTCGCGTCGACTCGCGACGTGGTGCGTGTGAGGCGGCTTTTATTTTGTTTTCTAGTGTTAGGGTAGTTTATGGTGTGCGACTTTTTATAAGCAAGGACTAGTTATCTACGCAGTGTTGCCTACAGGAATTTGCGCAAGCTAAACCGCTTTCTGATCAATAAAATACATTGACGTACCTTTGTTATTTATAGCGTCTATCCACAGCCCCGTTAGGAACTGATTGACAATAAAGATTACTAGGTTATACATCAAACTAAACTGCCAATTTAGGGAGCAGAATCGCAAATCGAATTTAATCGAACAAAATCATAAATCGTCTGCCCATTACCGCAGAAGGCTATCTACACGACTGTGGGTGTTTATCACGCACACTCATATTCTAAACGCTCGTTAGATAGCCCGAGAGTCTCTAATATGATCACACTGTCCGTAAATCGGTCGATACCGCGTCGCTCGCGCCGGTCGTGCATCTGATATGCGCCCGCGCCGCAGCACGCCATCTATCGTCGCGCGCCCCAACCGATCTAAGTAACGAGTCGATCTCGCGGATAAATTGTCGACGTCGCCTTTCCCCGTTCGCCGCTTGTTAGGCACCCGTAATTAATGATCGCTCTCAATCGTAGTTTCCTTACCGGCTATTATGATTTTGTATGGGTAAGCCGTTGTTAATGCACTCAACTGAGCCCATTTCTCGTCGATTCTCTGGACAGGTTGCCGATAAACTTGCGTTCACTTACAAAACGCAGATACGTCATAGTTGCGCAGCCGCGGCTGACAGATAAATGGTCTCGCGAAGGATTCTTACGAAATCGGCAGACACTCGGACGGCCAATCTGACCCGTGCCGGCCCCATAGTGTTCTGTTTTTGTCTCAGTCGTTGTCCATAAATTATTCTAAATCGGGTCCCTATTAGATATTCAGAGGTTAAAACGGAAAGCTGGTGCATTTTACTAAAACATTCCGGAGTCTGATCGTATATCAATCGTTTCGATAGCGTCTCGTAGTTTGGGTTCCAGGAAACAATGCGTGCGACCTGCTACCTGTTGGCTGTCGCTCGCGATTTGTGGTCGCGGCCGCGAGTCTCGCTTGTGTGCACTATCGCTTACTTTCGTCATGATTATAGGGTTGGCGGGCGCGCTTCTGATACCGTGATTTATGTGCAAGCAGTTTATTTCTTTAAAAGCCTACATTTAGTGATCTATTGTATCTTAACGCTGAGTTTTTTGCGGACAAAACAGATGTAGGAAATATTCCTTTTTTTTTCTTCTTAATTAATGTCTTTGTTTTTAATATTCTGACAACATATTTGATCATTAGGTACCAGGTTGTCAATAAAAGTAGAAGTACATCAAGCTTATTATCAAATGTTTGTAATCTTGAGCCATTTCTGGGACTCAACCGAGGGTTATGAGTTACTTTGTTGGTCGTAAGAGGCGTTAGGATTGTGGCCTTGAGTCCTTGAAGTTAACGTTACGTGCTTGACTTACATTTATGTGCGTGTTTACTAGGTATGTAGACTTAAATATTAAAGTAAAAGCAACATAGCTTTGTCAAATATGGCACAAACATGGACCTATTTTGTTACTAATCTCACTGTAACTGCCGTAAACCATGCTTGCTCTAATTATTTGACCAAATAGCATTTCAAAATACTACCCTTGTCGCTTGATGACAAAAGTACCAAATTACCAGGTGATTTACTTTATTATGAATTTAATTGCATCCCTACATGTATGAGAGTCTCTTCATCACCTTTACCATCTACAGACAGACTACACTCACTGTTGGGTATATGTCTCTTTTTGCTTGTGTCAATCTCCGCATTCCTATAGCCAGCCGCAACCAGGTTTTACCCGCGATGGCAACAGTGTTGTCTACGCATCGCTGCCGAGCTTCTTTTTCCCGACCTTGGATGCCACTTGGTCACAGCTTTACTTTCTTCTCTTAGCCCCACAAATTCTGTCACTAATGAAACCCCCAAACCCGCTCCTGCCAGCCCTGCCCCGGCGCGCCACGAGCGCAGTTCACACGGGCGCATTCGCACACACGCGCGTCCACATTCAATGATATCGTCGGAATAAATCTCCGACGTGGTATAGCACGAGATCCCCGCTTTTGTCTTCCCGCGATACTAAGATATACGCGTCGCCGTCCTCTGTATTAAAATATTTCGTGATGCACCTACAGCCAGATTTTTTTGTATGTATATGCCTTTATTTTTAGGCAGACAATGGGCTTAGATGTCCAGCGGTGGACGGCGGTCCTTTTGGTCAGTTAGTGGATTGGTGATTGCAGTATGATTGCGTCGGTGTTGTTCTTAGTTGCCTTCAATGAGGACTGGTTGCAGTTTCGAAGAACTTTTTTCGTACCACAGTAACTTAGTGTTCTGCAACCCGCACAGGACCAGCGTTGTGGTTTACAGCCCGTCTTCTCTCGTAGAGAAGACCTTCGCCTAACCAGGAAAACGTTATGGGCTGGTTGTGTTTTTAGGTAAATTAGCAAAAAGAAACGGCAATGGTCGGCCATATTAGTACTGGATCTGAAAACCTTTAGCAATCGTTTCGAGGGAAAACCTCTTGCTATGACATTTCGTTGTTCTTACCACTTCATATTTATTTCTAGCAATAGTCTGCTTGTGAAGTAACAACAAGAACCACAACACATGCCTTTTATGACCATTTCCTTAACCCATTTACCTTTTCGTCACCACACGCCATATTTACCCCACAATTACACTCATTCATATCTTAAACAATTCAACCAAAGAGACTAACGAAATATGACTTGGTTTTCATCTATCGCGTAACTTGTGACAACGTGGTCGAAGACACAAGTGTGAAGGGACAATAATGTGTGCCGCACGACGTCACGGGCGGCGACAACGCGACATGTTTATTCAAATCTTAATGCCCTATCGTAATATTTAAAATTTATAACCGCGTGTCTAAATGCGGACTGGAGCGTGTTAGGGCGATGTCGCACTGGGGACGAGCGAAGTGATGCAGTTAGTGTGTTGTTTTTTATTCGGTGTAGGATAACACGTGTGATAACACGGTTCATATCACAACATCACGTTATTCCTGAAGAGTTAGCAGAGGAGTACACTCATATTTCGATAGTTACGGTTAAGTCCCATGTAATAGCAGCAAACCTACTGCCATCTACCGGGCACAAATTCAGATTCCGGGCTAATACAGAGTGCTGTGATGGAAAAACCCAATAACATTATTTTTAACGATTTCAGACTTCACCGTGTGTTTTAGTAGGTGTAGAATAACACTCTTGTGATCTTTGTGGCTAGTATTAAGGAATTTCGTTTGCTTACAAGTCCATATTTTTTTATATATTGAGTGCAATGCAATCTCCAGAATGCATTTGATCTTACGTTTGCCGTGCTGATCTTTTGAATTTCATATTCATTAGACCCGAGTGGAGACGTCATGTGCAACGACAAGTCAAAGTCTTTGAAAATAAAAGACGGTCGCAATTAGATTCCTAGGTAACGACTTTAAAGTCAGCCCACAGTGGTGTTCTAACGTGTCCGCTTTGTGCTCGGAGTTTTTCGGCCAAAGTTGGATATGGCAGTCACTTGATAACACATGAAAGAGCAGCACACCAAAGCTCTGGACAACTACTCTAGATAACCATCGAATGCAGTCGCTGTGGCCGAAATTGGCTAGATGGTATAATTATAATCAATATTACTTTAAAAACTTTGTTCTGTATGGTGTCCGGACGTAAAGAATAGCACCATCCCATATCTTCCCGTGGGTGTCGTAAGAGGCGACTAAGGGACTTACCAGAGAATGGGCAGCAGCGTTCTCTGATTCTACAACAACCATACTGCGATCGCCAACCCGCCTGCCAAGCGTGGCGATTATGGCAAAACCCCCCTTCTTGGAGGAGGCCTATGTCCAGCAGTGGACTTTTCGGCTGAAATGATGATTACTTTAAAATAATAAAACCAAAGCTGCATTATCATTAGACACTTGTCTCTTCACCACGTCATTCGCTCAGTGTGAACATCACCTTACAATATTATTCTAAAAGAATTTAATATTTTTGTATCACACATAAATATGAATGATTCGTGATTGGGCTTATTTTTAATCTGTTATTTGTGATGACACGATTTATTTATAGTAAGTGTGATAAGGAAAGCTTTTTTTAGAATTCTGTTTGATTTTGAAATAGAACACTTTTCTTATACAGTATGTTTCAGTACAATAATGTGGAGAAAGTTGTTCCTTTTGACGGTCGGACAGTGGTACTCCTCATGAAATATGATTACACCTTTCTGACAGTCATGCTGTAGAAATGGAAACAAACGACTTTTTAACCGACTTTTAAAAAAGGAAGAGGTTATGTATTCCACGAGCATCTTTTTTTCATGTATGTTCAGCGATTTCTCCGTGATTACTGATGCGATTTAAGTGATTCTTTTTTCATTTGGTAGAGGAAGCTCGCGCAGTGGTCCCATATTTTATTTATTAACTTTGCTTCTGTACTTCATGAGTTATCCTCTTTAATATGCATTTTTCTTATTCGTCTACGTAGATGATGTGATAATAAATTCTAGTTACATAGCACAACTAAAAAGGGTAAACTAAAAACTGTAAAGTGTTTTTATTTTATTTTAGAAAGTCGGTTTTTTTTTGTTGCAAAAGAGTTCGATCGAAGGGTTTTTACTTTTTTAGGATTTTTTATAGATTTCCATACGTAATGTAGCCCGAACAGATCTTGGACTGTGTAATATCACACGGGTAGAAATGTAGATGTCCTGAACCTTCAAAATGATTAAAGTCCACTACCGCTGCAAATATCTTATTTTTATTACTTTATCAGATAAAGAATCATGAGCTCTGCCTTCCTGTCATCTGAACTAATGCGACGTCGGAGGTGTAAGATCTCTAATATTTGAAAAAAAATACCAACGCTTCTTTAGTAGACGTCTGCTGATGCCATAAAGGATTACCAGCGTGAAGTAACAGATACTTTCGTAATAATTACAGTTACAATCATTACTATTGTAGGCATTGTTTAAACTTCGTATTTTATTTAGTGTAACTAATCAATTGAATGATCCCCGACAATTAATTTATAAACCGATTCGATGAGAACCATGGCATCTTAAATTGCTTTAAAAATTGTAATTTTCCTAATGATTTTGATTGATATTATTGCGTAGGGAATCGTAATTGCTTTAATTGCTAACGCCACATTGTTTTTGGTGCTCTTGAGAATGTTTTGAGGTACCGAAGTACTATTCTTAACGGTACTAATAGTTTTAGTAACGGGTTTGGTATCGTCACTGATTTGACGAAAACATTGCATATTAAAAAGGATCTTATACCATTACCATCATGGTCACTGGTGATTAAATACTAAAGTGATAAAGAGTCTACCTCGAGGGTCTCTCTAGTAAGAGACTGCCTCGTTGGTCTAGTGGTCCCAAGCGGGTTCGATTCCCAGGTCGGGCAAATTGTTATTGGGTTTTTCGATCAGGAATTTCTCAGTAACAGCCACAGAGTTGGATTCGCGCACGCTTGATGGCAATACGCTTACCCCTATTACATGGGATTCAAACATAACTGGCGAAATGGGGTGCACTATTAGGTGTACCTAATAGTTAGGTTAGGGCGGGGTTAGGCAGAGGGACATCTCCGCCTAACCCCTTGGAGATTACAGGCGTAATGTTATGTTCTGTGATAAAGAGTTCCATACATTTTCACTTAACTATAGGAGGCACTCTCAACCGGCGCGGGTGTATGATCACTTGTATGAGCGCAGATGATGTAAAAGCTGTAACGATCGTAGCAGGTGGTGTTCTGAACTCGCGAAAAGCGTGAAAGGTAAAGTTATAACATTAAAAACTTGTATTTAAAAAATAAACTTCTGAAAAAGCTGGAACTTTGACCCCCAATATCTCCGTAACAAGAAGGTTCCCAGGTAAGGTCTAGACTAGAAATCTAGAACAAAAAAATGCCTTAAGGACGCGGGAAGAACAAGTGCCTTTCGGCTTCGTTAAGGATATTCATACACCCATTATAGTAGCGAATAAATAGCGAGTTAACTGTTCTATCTTTACTTTCTGAATAGGCCACTAGCTCAATATCCATCTATTAAGATGCTGGATTTACTGGATCCTGAAGTCCCCGAAACCAATGCCTGTGTTGACGAAAAACTAAAGTTGACTCTTTTTGCTTACCATACCTCAAACATAACCTGTCAACTAAGAATCAGATGCTGTAAATTTACCTCTCCGTCATTATAAATTCATAACGAATTATGAAATTATGTATGCGAGAGCCTAAGCCGAATTTATTGATATACCTTTGAAGATTTTTTCAAAGTTGATTAGATACGGTCTTTTTGTAGCGAAACGTTGATTTATAAGATTGATAGTCAGTCAATGGAATTTTACTAGGAATAGTAATATCGACAGGTAGGCTGAAATAGAAGCTAATTAAGAGTTGATATTGCAAATGATACCTTTCATGTATGATATAAGTACAAATAGGCGATCAATTTATACTATTGACTTGTATTATTATGTATTCTGTGCTAGTGATAATATTTTTCACTAGATCAATATTGTTCTTGTGATCCGCTTTCTCATTCCTAGGTGATCCGTGATAATAGCTGCCTCGCCATTAGCAGTAGTGTAGTAATACAGTAGTGGTCGCAAGCGCGACAGGTTCCCGTTGATTTCCCGGGTTCAAAGTGTTAATGAATTTTTTGATCAGGAATTTTTCAATAGTAGTAAGGGAGTCTGGATTTACTTCCCGGTTGACGGCAATAGGCTCGCCCCCTTATACAAGGGACTTAAAACATAACCGGAAAAGTGTGGCTGTACTATTAGGTACACCTCTGCCTAACCCTTCGGGGATTACAGGCGTGATGTTATGTTGTGTTGTTTTAAATGATAACGCTCATATGTGTGGTTGATTATAATAGATGATCACCTATTCATCTAATTGATATCATTATTCACTAGTTAAATATTGGTCCTGTAATCCTCCTTACCATTGTAAGGGATTATTTTCTAGTTGATAATGACTTATGCCCTTCTGCTTGTGTATTAATTTTCTATGTACTTAGTTGTCCTTTTCGAAGCTCATTGATATTTCCTTAAAGTATTTTGTCTGTTAAACATTTCTCACGGCAAAGGAAATCCCAGTGTCTTTCAAACCAAAAAAACTACTATCTATTCATTTCGATGCCCATGATAAATAGCTCTGCGTGATTGGACTACAATTTGATTCATTATGTTTTGTTTTTTTAATAGAGGATTAACAGGTACCTTATTTGTATGATGATCACAGTATACATTAGGATGATAAGTCATTTTTAGATTGTCGGTCATGTAAATCATTTCGACAGGTGGACTTTGGACCCTGAGCTCATGGTGGTAGATGTAAAAAGCCAAACAAGATGACTAACCTCTTTGACTATTTACTAGGTGACTCTTTAAGTAATGCCTAAATAAAATTATAATATCTATGTATGAACGTGGAAGAGACAAAAGGAGTATTTAAGGATCGTAGCAGGTGGCGTTCTGTGGTTTCTGTCTACCCTCATGGGAAAAAAGCGTGAGTTTATGAATATATGGATGATTTAGGTGTCACCAAACGCTAATACGTTGCGTTTGAAGATTTATACAAGGCTGAATTTACTATACGGGATGGAAAGGACACCACGCGTTCAGTACATCCTAGTTATCCTAACCTACGCGGTGAAAATGTATGAACAGCTGATATTTTTTTAATAACCGATGAAAAATTTCTATGTGGGGGGGGCTGAATACGTGGTAACCGTTTTCGCGTCGGTGTCCCTTCCACTCCGTATTTCTTAAGTGTCACAAATTTTGTCTATGAGATTAAATATTTAGTTAATTTGAGACACACGGGCCACTTGCCTCGTGCTTATTTTGCAGTTTTTGAATATCTTATATGGGACCTATCAGGTAGGACCTCTGTGCCAATGGAATTGGAAGGAGCAAATTAACCAACACATTTCTCACAGTTGCTCCTTCCGACATTACATAAACAGTTGTTTATCTGATTGTTTCCTACTAATAAACTTTTAAAGTCGAACTGACGGCTTCCTCCGTTTCTAAAGGGCAAAAAATAATATATTCTCAGGTACGGTTGAGGAACACCCCTTTTAAAATCGATAAAAAACAAAATGAATGAGTCCGATAAGAACCTCCTTTAAATCGATTTGAAATAAATGATGTTTATAAATCAATCGATTGTGGTCCCTCCTTTTTAGTTTTATTATATGGATCATGATTACTAAAACCCAGAGAATCAACCCAAAAGAAATTAATGAGTCTAATCCTTATGTATCGAAGTCGGCAAATCAAATGCTGTTTAATGGTAATGCATTTTCTGCTAAATTCAGGATTACATTTGAGTCAAACTTCCTGTTAACTTTTTGTAAATAATTTCTAATTAAAAATTAAGCTTTTAAATTGGTTAACCCACGAACTTTTAAAAACATGATTATTAACTTAAACTTTCAACGGCGTAAAGATATGCCAAACAAAATCCTGAAAAATGCATAATTACTCTCGAGGTTATACTGGTTGTAACCACCATGTTTATTATTAAATTAACTATATCTATACTACAGTCATCCCATCAAGAAAGCTTTTTGAGTGTTAAGCTATCCTCTATTTTAAAAATACCTAGGGAAACAGATGATATAAAGTGATTAAATTTAAACGGACGCACTTTCTTCAAAAACCGTGTAGCTCCATTATTCACAAACTAAATCAAAAGAGACTCTCTGACATCCACTTATCTATTTATACGTAATAGGCTGAATCACTCGTGAATGTAGTCACAGTCAGAGAATAGTTTCATACAGAAGATCAGCTTCCTACAACGGGCGAAAACGCACGCACACATAGACAAACTTCACGTACATCGAGTGCAAGCGCACTCGCGACTGTCATTTGTTTGAGATCGCCGTGCGTACGCGTCTATGTGTGCGTACGCCCATGTTTGCTCGTTGTTGTTGTGCTGGTAATCTGTATCTTTCTAGTTTGTGTCACAGTTGTCATATCTCGCTCAATAGGTCACTTGTCACATTTAGTCTTTGTGCCAAGACTGTGTAGATGGTGTTTTTGTCATTATCTGATGATTGAACGTATGTCACACTTTTATTTATCATGATTTCTTAATTAGGGTCATTGAATTTCATAATTAAGCAGGGTGTTTTCCTGCAATTTTCCGACAAAACAGCTTATTGAGCACTTCTGGGAGATTTTGTATGCCCCAGAAATTCTAGCAATTTAAAAGAAAACTCCAATATTTCAAACTTATTTCAATAGAGCTGCCTCTTACCAGGAGGAGATTATAAAGATTTGGGCTTTGCGTCCCATAAAATCTGAAGAAATAAGTTACTACTAAACACAACGCAGTAGAGTATCTGGACCGCCTACAACTGCATAAGTTTGGTAGACACGTTCTAATTTGGGCTATTTGGGTCTCCTATAATCACTTTATTCATGTAAAATTCGCTACTTACTCTTTGATACGATATTTTTTATGAGGAAGTTCTTTTAAACTCCAAAGAAAGGTAGGTCAGGTTATTGTTTTTTAAAGTATTCTGGTTAATTAAAGGTATATACGCTATTCAGTCCTAAAATTAATTTGTAAGCTAGATAAGTCCTCATTCCCCTTTATCCCTCTTCCGCCATCTTGCTCTATGCGCATACGCATGAAAACGTCGCTAATCGCGTGATATATCAGTTGTCGGGCACGACACTGGCACTCCGTGAGTGATCCAGTGCTCCTAGCTATGTGCGCTATGAAACGACTGATTTATTGAGCTATGTGCAATAGTATTAGTTTGAATGTGGGGGGTATTAATAGGGTGAGCCAATTTGTTTGAAAGTGGCTAGGTGTCCCAGGTTAAGATAATTAGATTTACTTTCAGCCTCTCATAGGGTTATGGAGGATAATTAAAAAAAACTGAGCTTAGGTGAAGAGGTGAGCTGACAATGGATCAGTGAAAGTAGTTGTCAATATTTGTAAGGATGGTGCGTTATGGTCGTATGTTTATAAATGGTAAACATGAAGGACTATCAGCAGTAAATGTTATATCATTTTATGTTCATTCAATAACAAGTCACTTTGGCATAGCACATGTATGTCTAATCAATTGATCTGAAAAGCAGCTGAATTCTAAAACACCGTTCCTCAATTATTTAATTAAACCAACAACAAGCTCTCACTTCGTGGAATCCCCAGCTAATACCAGCCAATCATTGCCCAAGAGCTGTCACTCATTTATCTAACTCATTACGACGATATTGAAACAACTCCCACTAATAAGCTAGGCATGCATACCAACCACTTCTAAATTCTAAAACAGTATCTCAAAGGGTTTACATAAATACGTCCTTATACACTTGTCATTACCCGACTGACAACTACAAGGCGTCCTGTTCTATCCGACGACAACGTTACGACAACGCGCATGCCAGACGAAAATAATTCTTAGTGTAAATGAGTGAAGGCTTAAAGTGAATGCACATCAAAAATTGCGCGATTGTTGGAGGCGTAAAACATCTGTCATTGGCTAACAAATGCTGACAGAAATTGATGCGCACACTGACAGTGAAAAACGCGGAATCGTGCGTCCGGCGGGTATTTTTAGTCGCGCAGCTGTCGCGTCGCGTCGCGAGCTATCAAGACGCGCGTCGCTCCCGTCTGAACTAACCTTTTGTTGATAGACAAGTATTGATATCAAAGTGATGTTTCTATTAATCTTACTTATTTGTTTACGTACAGTTTTCTGATTAAAAGTTTGTTGCTCTCTTTTTTCATAGTTTTTAATAGTAATTTAATCTAGACAAGAAGATGGATAAGATAATTAATTAGCTACTTAACGGATTCTATCCCGAGTAATTTATCACTGTTTTAAAGGGCTCTTTTTGGCTAATCTAATTTAAATGCTGTAAAATATTAGTTTTGTATGAAGTAATTTTCAACTAAATAACACACTTTCAAACATTGTATTGACTTTTGCAGGGATATGAGTAACCCTGCGTTGTTGCCTTATCCTTTGGAAGCGAACCGAAGGCACAGTCGAAGGGCTATGAGATACTACAACAGCAAAGTATGCTCGGGCATGTAGACAACGCCATGATGGAATCGTCAAAAATGTATAAGGCTGACTAAAGAAGCTACCTAACTAAAACGTTGGTCAATCTTTTAAAAGTGCTCCCCCAGGTCAACGTTCAAAACAGAAGATCCAATCCCATTGTTTCCCAAGTGTCGTCAACATCATTACATCATAACCTATTAACGAAGCACCTAAGCATCTAGTTGGCATCGTTGGCAAGAGATAAATATCGCGTTTTGATGAAATGAGACGTACGACGAAGCTTCATAATTCTGAGATATTTCACAGATAAACTTGTCTCATGTGACGATAATTTTCTTTAAAATATTGCCAGTATTTATACGGCTATATATTTTGCCTTATGTGATGACTTGAATATTCTAGTGGCTTCTCATATATTGAAAAGTTCAGTTCAAATGACACGAATAATTGTTGCTTAGAATTTTCAGATATTTGTGTTATCGACGAAAGTGTCTAAGACGGACTATAGATTTTTCTGAGTAAGAATGTGAAACGTAGATGAAATCTCTCAATCAAAGACACCTATTTGGCAGATTAGCTTGTTAGAATCTCATCTTTGAAAGTAGGCAAGCAGAACATTGTGTCCAATTTATTTTCTGCAATTAACCACAGGCTGAAGAACTTATTTATTCTTATAAGTACTTAAGCACGAACCTTTGAAAGTACAATTACCAACAAAAGCTTTCCACCCAAATATAACTAACATCATCTTCTTCCACAGCCGAAGTCAGGACTTCACCAGTGCTGGTACAGGCCTCTGCTTGTTGCCAATCGCCACGTTCCTGTCCCAGTCTCATAAACCTTAGTCCATGTAACTGTCACATTTCCATAATATGTCTCATACATGACTCAAAGACTTGCGGGTCGGCAGTCGTGACTGGCACCGAACACGGTCAAATACCTGAGTCTACGACATTTTACTTGGAAATTCGATTTCTATTAGTGTTAATTGTGTTCCAGTGACATCTGATAGGATGGACGTGTGTCGTAAAATTTTATGTATGTGTCTTTATTCGGCGCCAGTTCGGTGAACTTCGGAAAAGTTCGGAAGATTATCATAATTATTGTTGTGCCGTAGACTTATGCGATTGTCGTGACACGCGGCCTTTTTTATTGCGTCTATAGTTTTTCATTGCTGGGTTAAAATGTCTCCTATAACTTCTCTTTGCATTTCTATAAAAGTATTTGATATCTCTGTTTCATAATTATAAACAAAAAGTAGAGAAAATGTGTCACCAAGTACACTGAAGCACAAAAATATCTAACCAAAAATGTAGCTTAGCCTCGAAAGGAGCGAGCCCGTCACTAAATTTTACCTCTTAAATGAGATTCCACGGGGCATAACTCTCAAGATATTTTACTGTAACGTGTATTACATAAATATTATTAATACGGGTCCCAGACTGAATTAAAGCCAACGAAGCGAACGCCCACAATTTGCCACAAGTCAACATTTTTTATGTAAATGTTCTCGGTCCTACCTGTTTTGTTCTGCGACTGTACGCAACGATTACAAGGATAATTTTTCGTTTTGGATAAGACGGCTTAAACTAGAAAAATGGATGTCACTAAGTATAATGTTTATGTCTTCATCTCACCTTTCCTATTGTCACCGTAGTCATGATATCTTTAGCTAATAACATCTTAATCCATCATGATGGACTTTATTTCTCAAAAGTTTGACGAGGTGAGATTGGCTCTCAGTTTTCTACATGTGACAAGAAAACATCAATCTATCTTGGTGCATAATTCAGTTCAACAGTAAATACAGACATGCTGTGATTAAGAAGTGTACATTTTGTTAGTTCAATTAGGAGCAACTCTAATAATAGAGGTCAATACATAACACCAATGTGAGCAATGACAGACGACCCCTCGCCTACTCCCAATCATCAAAAGAAACTTTGAATCCTGCATTCCTCTCCTAGAAAGCACGACATATTTTATATTTTCTCCCATTCCCATCAAAATGAATTGCCGCACACAAAAAATTATTTATACCAAACAAAAAGTCCCGACTAACAAACTAACAATAATATAACAGTTGGCTTCAACAATAACTATAAATTACAGAACATTAAAAGTTTCGTAGCATCAGTCACGGGGACTTATGGTATCTAGCTATCGTCTCATCAATCGGCTAATAATAACATATCTCCGTTTTCTCATTGTGTTTGATATAATAACTTATAAAGCATCTCCGGGCTATATAGCCGCCGACGGTTTATAGCCTTTTTTGACATATTTGTGATGGTTTCAGAGATCGGCCGGCTACACACACTAGATTTATAGATTTCGAGTCATTTCTTCCGACTGTACCGCGGTCATTCTTTTGTGGGCGCCCGTTTTTTCTTTTTATGTTATGTTTATGATTTAGTGTTATGTGCTAGTGTTATGTTTTTATATAGTTGTGTTATGTTATGTAAGTGATGGATGGAAATGAGTTTTAGTATTTTTGAAACGGTTTGATGTTTGAATGTGGACTGTTCTATTTATTTTTATGTAGTAGGTAACTTTTTTGTATGAAGATACCTAGATACTGTTTTGTGAAGACGATTTACCTACCTTTTGTAATTCAGTCACACTTCGAGACCAGGTTGACTGAATTCGATTGCAATACAGCTGAGACTGGAATGTCAAAGGCGCTTCTGAAATTACTTTTGAAAGGCGTCATTTAAATCGATTTCGTTTCACTTATACAACCAAATTTTTCGAAACCACACATTTAAATATCTACTCACTTACTGTTACAGGGTAATTTGACAAAATTCTCACTTTAAATAACATAAAAAGCATGAATTTTACAATAATATTGTTGATAAAATTAAAATTATCAAAACGATATTTTTTTTTATCGTTACTTCTTACCGTTATTTTAACCCGGTTAGTTAATTATCGTTAAAATTAACGTTTCGCTTATGTTTCTTCTAGATAATGAGACACACACTTATTTTACACTTCGAATTAACAAGAAACAACAAGTTGAATTGTTTACGCAACGTGTATTTTTAATGAAAATAAAAATATTTTCGATTCGATTGACTAACTTTTACCTACTGAGCTTTTATTCCGATTTTATTTTTAATGTTTTTTAATTAGATATTCTTTTATGTGGTTTTTTATTATCTCCGTAAGATTCAGAGCGCAAACTTTACATATTACAATCAGATGTAATCTGCTTTGATGCAATTTCATCTTAAAGAAATGGAACAAAACAAATCCTCAATTTTATTACAAAAAAATAACAAAACAATTTATCGATCTCACTGCAACTTGAACCCCATAAAACAAAATAGCAAATGTACAGTCGCAACGCAAACTCTTCCCGTCCAAGTGGTTCCTTGATAAATATAAATAGGTACAATTAGCGTTGATTTATTCGCCGGCGGACGGATTAAACACTCCGATTAATGCCGACATCTGCGGCGATCGATCCTTGGCGACCTTTAACTTTTCTCCGTGACTGTACTTATCGTTGGACGTGATCGTCATTTGTATCATAAGTTGTGCTGACCCACTGTTAAGATTAGATGGGATGAGGATGGTTAGTGATTGTGAGTTATGGTTCAAGATATGTGATTGATTCAGGGATTTAGATGCTAGGTTTGTACTGTGGATGTTTTCTAGTACATGATGTGGTTTTTCTATATTTACACCGTATATTGTAGGTACTAGACATTGCTTTAACTCGCGGTACCATGCCTTTTAGGTATGAACAGGTTTAGCAGTGACTACCTTACCTGCTCATTTGCTTAGTTACATAGCCTCTAGGCATATTTTCCGCAGTGGGTTGGGTAATCAGTAGTTAATATAAATAAGAAATAGATTTGAGACGATGGTGGAATCTTGGTGGATTCAGCTAAAATAGAGTCCGCAATTTTTCTTACTTTATTTAACTACATTAATGCAAATAATGCATGATTTTTTCAAAGACGAGAAGATGACGCATGTCAATGTAGATGAAGCAAAAAGAGTGTGTAAGAATGAATGTGTGAGAATGAGTGTGGCATGCTGTAGTTCCTGTCTACAGTAGAAAAAAGCGCGAGTTAATGTATGTTAGGCCAAACACACGCATATTGTAGATACCGATAACTTAGACAAAACAAAATAAAAAAGCCAACTAATAGAAAACCATCAAACAAAATGAAGTATAATTCAATAAAACATGCAGGTAATGTAGTGCATACA
Organism: Noctua fimbriata; assembly: GCA_905163415.1. Lineage (NCBI taxonomy): Eukaryota > Metazoa > Arthropoda > Insecta > Lepidoptera > Noctuidae > Noctua > Noctua fimbriata. The sequence goes on along the minus strand of LR990930.1, from coordinate 18,486,646 downwards.
ATACGAAAGTCGACTGTAACGAACAAGCAAGTAAGACAGGAGCAACACAAACGGACGCACAGATGATAAAATGCAAAAACTGAGTCTCGACCACCGACCGATGACGTCACCACGAATTAAGCTGAAGAGCAGGACTGTGGAGTCGACTTTGTTGACTAAAAAGTTTATTAAAAGGAGACTCTTGCAACTTGGTAGAGAAGGTTCCTTTGTTAGTAGCAAATATAATCAGGTAATAGTACAGTAACAATTGAGAGTAGAGTCACTATTGATGGACGCATAGGCGTAGTCGAATTCTGGGCAGACTCAATTAGATTATCATCGACAGGCTATGAAGAAGTCCAGACAGCATTTTGAGAAAATCTGGCACTTGGCCATTACAATAAAATCATCAAGGCAAACTCCACAATGCTAAAGAAGAAAGTCATTTTAGATTCCAAACTTAATGAATAGAAAATCAGATTCCGACACAATCTTTTTTAACTAATAGCTCAAGCACAACAAAGCTGAAACACACTATCAGGAAATAGGAGTAGAGATATATCGATTGCAAAACAAAATTCAAGATCAAGTTTTCGACTAGCTCTCCTTCTAAGTGTCATCCTCACATCAAATCCGCTAATTGTAACTGTCTATTCTTTAAAAAATATAAAACAAACACCATCTCCACACCTCTGTCCACATTTCGCCCACGGCGAGCAGCCCAACACAGCGATGCAAACGTCATGCCTTGTCTATTCGATATTATTGTACACATGTTATTTTGCGATGTACACTGGTGCACACTTCTTATATCACCACCACACTGTCCCTTGCTAACCGCCAGCAGTGGAAACAAAGAAATAATGACGCGTATGTTAAAGACTCGACAATGTATGACAACGTCAAAGGCAACGTGTTATGATCGTTGAATGGTGGACCAGGTTCTGTTTGTAAGCGTTAAAGGTTTAATTCACTATTGGAAATGGTGTTTGTAGGATTCTATATACTTGCGCCGTAGTTTAAAAATAGCAACAGTGCGAAAACACTTGGAGAATTTTGTTGTCCTGTTTACTTTTTATCCTTAATTTCACCTCCTCAATCCTCCATATTGGTAAAATACGGGAGTCTCATATATAAAAGTAAACCCTGGAGTCTGCCCCTCATTGACACGGAGGTCGACGAACATTAATTGACATGATAGTTATCCCAACAAGACAAAACGTCAAATGTATCCAACTATCTACACAATACAAATTGATACATGCATCCTTTTGTTGAATAATATAATAACACATAATGTAATACACAAAACATTCAACAATATACGCTTGTCCATTTAAAATCTCGAGTGCAGGACAAACTAAAAGTGACGTAAAATGTCCGACGTCCAACGGGTTTCATTCAATGGTGCAAGTTTATGTGCACATGACATAGTCTCTACTGGGAGAAGATATGAAGGCTATTTATTTCGTGTTTTTGAAAAAAAAAAGTGTGGGTCTTTGTTGTGAAGTCAGGTTGACAATGTCGCGTAAACGTGTAAAAACTTGGGTCTAAAAGAAAAAGGTATCAAGGCTATGAAAGATATTTACCAAATTAAGTATACTGCTCAAAGAACAGACTTTTCATACGATACCATTACTGTAATGACTGTTAACTACTAACATCTTCATTAGTAACAGTCTCCAAAATTATTCTTCCCCTTCGTTAAAACGAGCCTTCGTCATTATGTTTTCATTAGTCAAGTCATCTATCTATTGACCTGTAACTGTAAAGGTAAAAGGCAAAAAGGGAAAAAAAAAAACATAAAATGCTTTTGGACAAATATCGTCCAATGAGAATTTCCCAGGAGTTTTCCTTGCAGCCTCTTCTAACATTTGACGAAGCAAGTATTCATACGCTACTACGATAGCCCTCAAACCTATTCCCTAATATACATCAAACTATACCCGGGTCCGTCTGTGTGTGACCGACAGTTGGAGAGATTGTGGTGTCTTGCGAGATAACTGTCGCTGACACATGGGCTTATTGTGTCGTCGACTGTACGCACCGATTGCTCCTTCTAACTGTGCAGTATGTATGGAGTTTAACTTGACTCCTATAGATATTAAGGTAATGATCCCTTGGAAAGCTAACTGCCAATAGTATTGGAGGTATATCTGAATAGAAATTATTTTATCCTCACTGAAATCTTGGAACAAATAGTTATAACCAAATATTAAGATTTGCGCAGACAAATGCATTTTTCGCAACAGTAGATACCGATCAGGTTCTATCAAGTTTCGAAAACGCACTTACATAGACGACGTAATTATTTATTGAAATCAAGTGCGATTTCGAATAAACCGATCCACTGCATCTATTTACCAAAGAAAATACAACAATGGAAGTACTAGAAATTCACCCTTTTACTAATAATAAATGCAGTTCTAACTAGGCTGGCCATACAGACAATGCCTATAAGCTTCGTCTGATTTTATCTATCTGTGACGATATATTTTTGTCCTCCCCGTCAATAAATAATGGGGCAGGTCAAAGTCTGAGAGCTAATGTGTGTTGATCTTAGTCCAAGCTTTTGTTATGCTGGTTACAATGGTACTACCATTTGTATTTGTGGGAAGTCGAAGTTGAGTCGCTATCGAGGTTGGGGGTGATAAAAAAGTGTAGTTAAAATTAATTCTTCCAGTACACCTGCACCTTGTTGTTTACTTGAATAGTGTTTAACTATTGAAAACCGTTATAAAATACGTGTTTTTAGTTTTACAGATCATTCAATAACAAACATTAGTTTATAGCCCGATACGATGATGATGATTCAATATTCTGAAAACTATTAAAGTTTTTACTACATTTAAATTACTGTTAGACTTACCTTGTACAAAAACAGACCCAATTTTTGATTTCATCAGCAAAAAAAAAAACTTAAATTAACGACAAGAACAATTAGCTTATTTGATTTATATCCAACAAATCGTTATCAACACCCATTAACGATACACCATAAGATTTTTTCACCGATTTAACACAATTTTTCCCAGCAATAAAATAATTATCTAAATCAGTTGATTGGTTACGGGTATCGTTACGTTAACCGGCAATATTTTTCTTGTATATTTTTACAGATAACATCGTGTGAATCGATTTTATATTAGTGTTCGAGTTTCGAGATTTAATCGGGAACCTTTGGTAGAGGTGTCGTGTGTCTAGTATGTAACTGAGCTAGAGATGCAACCTTACTGAAATAACTACATATTGGCTTGATTTGGCGACTGGTACCGAAAAGGACACTTGGCGGACTTGATCAGACGACTGCAGCAATTAGTATCAATTTCTTCTCAAATAGTTTAGTGCTTTGTTTTGGTCGTTTCATAGGGTAAGCTAAAACTTAGCTATTGGTATTCATTGGGAAAGTGCTAACGATATCCAGTCTAATGCTATCGAAAATAAGTCTCTATCTGTCTTTAACGTTCGCACTGTGAATGTAGAGAGAATGTACTGAGAAGATTTTCAAGGATAGGATGTCTCATCATGATTTAGTAGTGAGCTGGCATTCACCATTGTCATGGTAGGCAGTTTCTCACCTTTCGTTTAGATGATGTCGCCCTACATTTCTGCATTCTTGTGTCGCGATGTTTCTACGGATTGTAAATAATACTGTCATTAATGTCTATCTTATACGTTGATCAGTCTTAATTTAATATTCAATGAAGCACACTTAATTACAATAAATTTTATGATTCAAATCAATTAACAAATTTCAAACTGTCCAGAGTCTATAATTTTTTTTTTATATGGCTTGTATTGTCTCAACTTCCAAATAGAGGCGATTCTGGTCGGTAGATAAACTTTGAAAATGTCGACCAAACACTTAATCTGAGCAATACATCGGTCTTAAACTGGATATCTTAACAGAATATCTCATTATGAATGCAAAATTAATTCTTTCATAAATAAATAGACAACAACAAAGGAACCGGGTAGTGCGCCAACCTACTTTGGTACCGCTATATTTGACAATAAGCGACGTGATCTTTGACATATCGATCGAAATCTAATTAATATCAGAAACTTTCCCGAACTATGCACACAAACAACGATAAAATACCTTTTGTCGTAACGTTTATAATACAGTTAAATAAACGCGATTTAAACGGCTCGTAAAAACATATTAAAAATGTCCGATTTCCACTTTTATTGTACTGTTGGCGGCTTGCGTTAAATGCGTTATAGAAATCTAAACTTTTTGATCTTGTAACGTGATAACTGAGTGGGTTGGCTTTTATCGTTATAGCTTTTTTAATACCGTTATTAATTTATACATTTGGAAACAATGGTGTTATGTAGTAGCTTTAGTGGGGGATTAATATGATGTTCGGTCAGCTTCTGCGTTGTGATTGGTCAATTGAATTTGAAATTAGAAGTTTTATTTGTATATCCGTTATTTCATTGCTGTCTTGTTGATCTATTGGTCTCTAGCGCTACTGCTGAGTATGTGGACCTGGGTTCGATTTCCAGCTGGAGCAAAATGTTATAAATGCGGTTTTATCATCAGGAATTGCTCAGTAGGATTGTTGCCCGGTGCAAGAGACTCGAAACATAACTGGCGAAATGCGGGTTCACTATAGGTACACCTCTGCATAACCCTTTGTGGATTACAGGCGTAAAGTTATGTTACTTCTGTACCTGTGCTTTTGTACGTTATTTCAGTATCGAAATTGAGTTTACTTTTCTGTGATTGTGTTTGTCAATCAGTTGGCAGTTTATTTAGTAATTAGGGGTTGGCCAGACGATCCACTAAGTGGTCACCGGTGCAGCTGTCATTAGGCGACAATCTAAAGCTTTCATGTGGCGCTTTTACATTTTGTAGTAAATTCCACCACGGTTTTGTTTGATTGCAAATCGATCGTTGGTTTTGTCTGTAGTGGTATTTAAATGGAGATTATATTGTGGTTAGTGCGGAGTTACTAAAGCTACTGTTTTGATTGGCGATCCTCAACATAGAATGTCAAACTATCTTGACATTTTTACAGCTAAAAGTCATTGGTGTAGCTATCATAACATAACATAACGCTTTTAATCCCCGAAGAGTTATGCAGAGCATTACCTAACCAATTATGTTTAAGTCCCATGTAAGAAGGCGAGAGCGTATTGCCATCAACCCAGCAGAGATCCAGACTCCGTGGCTGCTACTGAGAAATTCCTGATGGAAAAACCCAATAACGCTTTGCCCGACCCGGGAATCGAACCCAGGACCTCTTGACCAACGAAGCAGTCATGCACGTCTGCATTTAGTAAACCCAAAAACAAAGATAACTGCATCTATAATTACTGACGTTTCTTACATCATAACTCTAAAAGTATAACACCCAACCTCCACACAATAACGGCATCAATCAAAGAAGCTTCCCTTTGACTATTTAATTAAGTTTTCTTCGTTAAACAAAGATTTAATTGCGAACCGGAAGCGGAAACGTGTCCTGCTAAAGCCTTCAGTGTCACGACTGAAAGACTGAAACTTAAGCTTGTGTAAGACTTGCGTCACTACTTTTGAAGTATTGCGAGTTATTTTCAGGAAAGTCTGGAGGAGCTTTTATTTTTGTTTTTAGTAAATATTTGGAGAATGTAGGACAGTTATTTTTTAATGGTGTTTTATGGTATACTGACTTGGACGTCGTGTTTTTATCATGATTTCTTGATTAAATGATTTAGTTTTGGTACCTTGTAAGGCAGGTTTCGGTTGTCGAAATTAGTATTCAGTAGTAGGATTAAATAATTAGGTTTTGAAAAAGGTAAGGTTTTGTGACGGATGATATGGCAGAAAGGAGGTGACTGCTAAGATGACGAGTAATAGAGAAGTAGGAAGAAGAAGACATGCTGCGCCGACCACAAATAATTTAGGATAAGGGCAGGAGAATGATGATGATGGTTTTGAAAAAGGTTACGTGACTTTTACTTCTCTTAAAGTTATCTTTAGGAAACTGCTTGGTGCTTAGTTTCGAAACAATATTAAAGAAAAGTAGTATCCTGAAGAAGGACCACTTTTGTTTTGGTTAAGTTGTTTTGGGATTTATATGTATTCATCATTTAATAGTATTTTGTTTGTATATCTCGTATATAAACTTGTATGATTTGTATTTTAAGCACCTCGAAATAACAGTTTACGAGGAAAGTAATTATTAAAATTGTTAATTTTCTTTATTTTCAGGTAAGTCACTGTGCGGTTTTAAAAACTAACTACATACCTGCGTCCTGCAGTTTTACTGTAAGTTTAATTTACGTTTAGGTACTAATTGACTTTACCGAGTGCCGTAAAAAGCTCATGCCTATTTATGAGATTAAAAACGAAGATATTAAAAAAACATGACCCTTCCTTGAAAGTGGAGTAAAAAATATAGTTTTTACATTTTATTTGTTTTAATCAACTGATAATTTTATTTCAAGACATTAGCACAGCGACAATACGTGTAAACTTTATATTTTAATTTTATACATCAGTAAGTTAGCAGCTTTATCTCTTCAATGTATTGAAAATAAAATTAATACAGCGAGGAATCCAATCATCATCATAAATTTTATTATCTTAAAATCCAGCGTAATAAATTCCACGTCCTGTCCAATATTTGATCTCAGGAACGCCAATAAAATAGTACCAAGAAGCTTCAAAGTTTTACTATAAGTAGCTCATACTTAAAATCTAACGACCATCAATTAAAATCGCGTTAAAACTTCAAAGGGCCCGAACAGCTCTAAACCAATCAAGACCACTGATAAAGTCACATACATTACAAGTGTTTTATACATAATTCCCCATTACCGTTTATTTTAAACCATAAAAATTTATGGGTTTTAAATATTTTCACCGCTTCGCGATGGGCGTCCGTGGTTATAAACTTACTCGTAAAGTTCCTACATAAAAAGGTAATAGTTAGTGACAGATGTAAGGTGCGCGCGCGCAGCTCCGGCCAATCGCGGAGGGCCGGCCGCCGCCATTTTCCCGCCGTCCAGAGGTGCTTCCGGGTATCGATACTCTACTCGGATAAATCGTCCAGATACGCTATCGAATAGTCGACACTTATCGATTCCGATGCGGGTAGTTGACTATTTCGAATGTGACAGTGACTGTTGATATACAGTGTGTTATCTTTTGTGATAGAGACTATAGTGCATGAGGGCATAATGATAGAAATGGAATTTAAATTTTAGATCCTTTTTTTATTGCAGTTAATGCGTGTGAATGTGGACGTAAAGTAACTAATATAAAACGGTCAGCAATTACTTCTCCTTACAAGTTTTAGAAGCCACATTAACGCATAAAACGTGTGCGAACGCATAAAATAAATGTCTAGAGCCTTTTTTACGTGTTGCGGTCTCTACAAAGGTTTTATTTTATTGCTATCAATAAAAAATTAAAAAATCATTTATCACCGCGTTAATTGCACAAAAAGATGTTAAACGTTGCAATCGCGAATAAGAGCACAAAAACTCCAAGCATTTACTTGTAGACGGAGATTGATAGCTCGCACGCTACATAAACGTACGCACACAACAATGAAATGGGTACTAAACTGCGCACGAGTCGAAGGGTCGAATCCATCACTCTGTCAACGTAAAAAACCGAACGGCCCTCGACCAATCGGAGCGCGCCATTTGAATAATTGTTCGTTTAGTGACGACCAATCGCGTATGCCCGAGGCACTTCTTATTCTGTATTCAAAATGATTAATGCTACACTCAGACGTATTTACGATCGGGTTTCAAGAGAGTTTGAATGATTTGTATGACTGACGCGTCAGTGCTGAGCCAGATTTACGATAGCGTGTCGGCTAGGACTCGATCCGAGTTGCAACACTATGACGGATGACAGTCGTATTTTATTACATAATTCCATAGATATGTAGAATAGTGTTGCCATGTTGTGCCGTGATGACGCCGCGTACGGCAACATTGTAGGCCGATGAATATTTCACATGCAACAAGCTATCTAATAATGTGCACATGTTTACGATCTGATGTGTCGTGTATGTAAATTGTGTGCGTTATTTTGAGATTCCTCAGTTTTTTTATAATAAGGCGGTGACATTGTAAATTAATAAAATGAGAAATATTGGCTTGTTTGCGCAAAATCACTTTCAATTAAGAAGCAACCTTTCATATAAGATTGATGAGTGTAAAACATTGACCATGTATACAAACAGGGCCACATCTTTTTTTCTTAACTTTTGTTCACTAATTTTATCAACCAATAAAGCCCCAAGAATCGCTTCCTTACCCACAAATCACGACCCAACTTACCCAAGAAAATCAAAAGCAAATCTAAATAAACTATCTTCAGTAATTTGCAACTTAATGCAGCTCTTTAGCGAGATTTCACACCCTGTATTCAAATATGGCGCGTAAGATAAGGCCGGTGGATGTATGGTCCCATTTAGCGTAATTTAAAGCCAAGCTAGCTGAGTTAGCGCATCGCTTTCTATGAAAGCTACTAAAACAACATTATAAATACCTGGTGCTAATCTGAGAGTGATTGCGGACTTGTTACAAGATGTCTTCGGGTATTACTGACTAATGTTTGATTTAAGTGTCGATTTGTTTGCCGATTATATCGGGGCGTGTTTTTAATTTTATCATTTGTTTGAATTACTTGGAGTTTGATTGGTTTTGACTGTATCTGTGTCCTGGTCAATTTAGATACTTAATATTTGGAGATCAATGTTGGCGCGATTCTTTTCATGTTTCATAAGGCTCTATCCGAAAGCTGAGGGCCTAGATAAAGTAGATATTATCAGTGATAACGATGATGCAAAAGTCAATAATGTTTTAGTAACATAAGCACCCGGAAAACTCGTCAACCCGGTTGAAAGTAGTTCTAGAAGTACGAAATGCTTTTAAAACGATTGTCATTAGTCTACTCTCTCTGGTTTCTCTGATCTAAGAAACCATTCGTATACATCTCCAGCCCGTCTTCACTCAGTTCTGGGTTTGGTCTCTCTTTGCCAATCACTACGCCAGTTTAATCATGGCTTATTATCTCATCTGCCTAGCCTTTCCTAACTATGTTGATGTCGGCATTCAGCACAGGCTTCCAATCTAACCGGATGAATCTGAATACAAGTATTTTCTGTCTCATTTGGCAAATTCTGGCTAGCATAAACAATTCTTACTGATTGACATAGGCCGTGGAAGCATACGAAAGAGAGTGGGTTTTAATCCACCACGCACGCATAGTTCGGTTTGGTGGATGTCACAAATCCAACTTCAATTCAAATTCTGTCTGTTCCAAATCAATCGATTCAATCCACTATACCGTATCTAACCCTAAAATGATGTAGCGTTAAAACTAGTTAATTATCTAATCGTGGTGGGGATGGGTCGGCGGGCATCCTCTCACATAAATCTGTCACTGCGCCGGCGCAGAGCAAGTAACGCACACATCTTGATCTACGCAGGGACGCTCAACGTGCGGGCGTTGTTTTTTAAAAGGATGTAGGACCAGTTAGTGAGGAATATATGGGGATTTTTAATAAGATTCCTTTTGTGTTTGTGTTTAATTATTTTTTAATTAAAGGCTGTGAAGGAATTTAGGCATCTGGATTGATAGTTAAGCTTTCAACAGCGTATTTTTTGTTTTTGCTTGAACGTCTTGCGTAATGTTTATTAGTTTACAATACCAGCATAATTTTTGATCTTAATGGAACGAAATGTAGTTGACCTATTGACACATATTCGGACCATGACACCCATATTAGATAGGTACTTAAATCATGTTGACAGCGGTAATAATTTACATGAATTCCAACAAATATCCAGCATTTGTCCATGCCCTTTTTCGAGCACCAAACTATTTGAACTCTACTACAAAACTTAGCCTTAACAGAAATCATTTGTTGTTAGTAAGTATTGCGGGCAACCAATCACAATGGTTAAAATGAGATCTAAGAAAATATTGTGAAGGCGCCAAGTGATACAAATCTTCTAAGTCCATGTAGTCTTCTTTTTTATTTTTAAATTATCCTTTGTATACCAACCATACGTTGCCGGCTCCTATCAGGGCGCTAGTCGGTAAACCCTGTGATTTGCGACTGTTCCACCTCCAATTTATACGGCTGATGAAGAAATTCTTTTGTTTTGGTTATACTATTTTATACGTATGTCGACGTATTAATCAGTTGGCGATTTCATATACATAGTTGGATTTAAATTTTATTGGTAAGGGAACGTATAAAATGGTTCGGGAGTCAATGCTGGTTTAGAAGATGGAGTTGTGAAAACAATGTGGGAAAAAATGTTTTTTGGTAAAAAAGAAGTGAAACTGGCACTGGTTTCTTCTTCGTTTTAAATTAATACTGTACTGTGTACTGTGGAATGTATTGGCGTTGAGAGAATTTTATATATTTTTTAAATTTAAAAGACTTGTGGTAATTGAACCACCAACAGGGTTAAACAGGGATAGATCATCATCATCATCTGCCTAGCCTTTTCCCAACATGTTGAGGTCGGCTTCCAGTCTAACCGGATGTAGCTGAATACCAGTATTTAAACAGGGATAGATTTTTATCTATCCCTGCAATGCCAATGTTAAGAATTAACTAATTTTGTGATTAGTTTGCCGAGGATTTCAGGCGCACTGAAAGCTGCACGGTTATCCCATTAAATATAAGATTTTAAACTATCGTGGTCACTAATTACTAATCAGACTAGAAATGGGTAATTTAGCATGTTTACTGTTATTGTTGAGTTCCCGATATTTCGGCGCTGTTGCAAGCACCATGATCACGGAAAACATGATAAATATCCCGTTTCTAGTCTGAATAGTAATCCCATTAAATAGTTATCCATTTCCTCAGAAGCAAGTATTAGTAAACCACCAAGTCATTCCAAGTCCCTCTTTTCCCTCAAGCCTGATGAAAGTCCACACGAAAACAAAACTCGAAGCCTTCATCACGATATATCAAGCAAAACTGACGTACAACTGATACTAGAAGATTTATATTGAAAGTGGATCTTTGTATCTTCAATCTTTCATTGCGCTATTGCGCGTCAGGCGATGGCAGATCTAGATAAAACAAAGACTGGCCAGTTCCTGAGTTACGCTGCGCACAGACGGACTGACAGCCTCGGGGTTTGTGCCGAGGAATTTATGGGAACAGCACAAGATTTAGGGTTTTGTTTTGAAATATGTTTTGTTGTTTCAAGTCAAATTTAAGATTTGTTTATGGCAATGTTTGGTTGTGGAAGGAATACAAGAAAGTTTGTATCAGTCAGTATCATTATAAACGTGATATTTACCAAAGTTACCCTATTACCAAGTTTACTATTTATATTTTGAGTTCCCGATTTTTTCACCATGATCACGAATAAACGCTCACGTTCGCCGAGAAAGCTTTTGTATAAGTTGTTTAAAATCATCACACACATACCTAATCTGGCAATAATGTCTCCACTACTGGCACTTCGGCCCCCTCTCTGTGAGCGGGCCCTGTGCTGGTTGGAGGCTCTCCCAAGTCTTCGGATTTTTGGTTATTATACTTGCCACACATATTCACAAGAATCAAACCGATTGTTGTCTTAGTTGATTCGATTTTTTGTCGAGAAAAATATGTTGTGACTTTTTAGAGAGAGATTCTTTAGCATAAATCCTACTTAAATATACTAATAAATCTTACCTTACATGATTCTACAGCAGTGACTTTGTCAGCTTCATAATTTGGGGAAAAACCGAGAGACTTCCTCCTTCATAGAAAACCTATACTCATACATTCCTATCAACTGAGTATCATTTCCAAAAAGCCATAAACCTACAAAACTGCAGTACCCACATTAACCTCAGTTAACTCATAAAACTGAGGACCATGACACGTTTCATACAAAGTAATTTATTGTTCGTTACCTGCACATCAAAGATTTATACCGTTATACTGTACAAGATGGTCAAGTTTATGAGTTTAATGAGGAAAATGGTACAGTGTAGGTCATGGATAGGCAACATATAAGACAAACAAAGAATTGGCCACATAGTCTAATGTACTACATGAGCATGGGTCCGATTCCCAGGTTGAGCAAAATGTAAGCGAGCTTTTCGATTAGGATTTTTTCCGATCTCGAACACAGCCCAGAATCTGGATATGGATTCAGACTCCGGTTCTTCTTCTTCTTTGCGTGTCGATGAAACTCAGATTGTATTAGACCAGTATGTACCTGCTACAGTTCTAACATTTGCTTCGATTAAATCCTGAAAGAAGCAAGTGCTTGTGCAGGGCTGGACAGGAGGTGGGGCATCTCTGCAAAGGGGCTTCACACTGGCATTCTGTTTGACTCCGGTTGATGGCAATAGATTCGCCCGCTATTACATGAGACTAGTGGTTGTATTATAGAGAAAAGTGGTTGTATTACAGATATTTCTATAACTTACCATTGGAGAGAGAAATACAGGCGTGATGATTACTTTTCCAAACAAATGGCGATGAAGACAACAAAGAAAGACAATAAACTGCTGGGTTTGCTTCTTAAAATGGCTACACCGAAAAAGTTATTAATACCTTGAAACCTACCATTCCATGTTAATGTACCTTGGTGTCCTTCAGGTATTTTTTGCTATCCCTCAACTTAAAAACCAAGATGATATCTCCATATAAAGAAACGAAAAAAAATCTCATTAACAAAATAGTAAGAACGCCGGAGTTATTTTTTCAACAGATACCCATTAAAAGAGTGATTTATAGTCCAATGTGAAATTAACTAGCGCCTTTAAATAACAAAATATCATTTCTGTATGTCCGTACGATTTATGGGGACTGACGACCCCACCCTGTATACCAGTGGTAGTCAACGTTTTTTGTTTTCTTTGTTACGCGGAGCAACCTGTAGCCAATTCAGTTGCAGTTAGTTTAGCTTACTACATGAGCAAAAAGAGTGTGTAAGGATCGTAGTAGGTGGTGAGGAGTTATATACAATTATAGAATCTGCCTACCCCCATGAGAAAATGGCGTGACTTTATACTATATGTGACACAGGACATTTTTCCGTCTCCAAATAGTGAGATTTGCTGTTTTAGCCTTGCCAAGCTTTTATCAAACGTGTGACGCCAATTTTTCGTGTGTCACTTTCAACCAATCAACTCAGCTTAGCGCAGTCCACCATAAGCCTGCCCAGACTGCAGCATAACCTTGCAGACCCATGTCATATGCCTTACGCTTCCAATGTTAGAGATTCTTTAGCTTCGTCAAATTACGAACGGAAATATCTTCATTTTGGAACAAAACTTAAAGCGTCTCTTCTAAGACACTACATTATGTTAAATACGAAAATTAAGTCCTTTGCTTGCAATAGGCATATGGGGCCTTATAAAGCAAAGTAATTGTAAAGAACAGTAAATCGCAGTCACTACTTACGTTTTCCCAAAGGTTGAGCACCGCTGCAATATGCCATGTACTACTCGTTATATTCGTGAATCATTTTAATTTTACTTGTAATTAGTTTTGTAGTTCGTCTAGAGCAGCTACTTATACTGATGGAAGCCGAAGTCGTTTAGTGCACAAGTTATGGACTTCGTGTTGATGTGAATCATGTCTTTGGTATTGCTTTTGATTGAAACTGTTAGGTTACTATGTAATTTACTTTCGAAAGAGAGTTGTAGAAAGTATCGAGGTAATGGTTGATAATGTGCACGTTTTTGTATTTTAACCTGGTGTGATTGACGGACATTTGTTTAAATCTTGACTAATATATCTGTGTGCGACAGACCTGGCGAGTCTGGCACCTGAACAGACACAGGCCCGAGAAGGCGGCGTACCGTGAACTGCGACCGCTTACGGCTGTAAAGGGTGACGACCAATACCTGGCCGAGGTTGCGTGATGAACTTCGCAAATGCTCCAGCACGAGATAGTCGAAAAACACGGTATAGTTTTAGTCAGGAAGAGTCTGACAGATCATCAGTCTCCCTTTGCCCAGGTGAAGGACACATCCATGAGGATTTCCACAAGCAAAACAAAAAAAAAAATATCTTTCTGTAATTTATGCAGACAGCTGTGGGAAAACAGGCGTGAGAGCTTTTGCTGTTTCACTTCAGGATGATGTCACTTTCAGCTAATTACAACCACAACCAATAGGACAGTGTGATCAGTTGTCAATCGATTGATTCCTACGAGCTTGTAGTGCGCGGTAGCATTCCTTAACGCGTTGTGCGTTAGAAGTAATCTTTACTCAGTTCACAACGCATTTATAGAGAGGTCATTGAGGGGCGTGGTGCAAGTTAGAAGAGGTAGCGGTTTGAATGTAGGAGAATTAGAACTGGTGTTTTCGCAGACATTTTATGACAATCATTCGGATGTAGGTAATATAGTTTAAATATATATCTTAATTGATTCCAGCCCGCACTTTTCATTTACTGCATTTTGCATAAGTTTAGTTTAAGCTTAGCGTGTAAAATTGGTTGTGTACATTGTGCATTAAAATAAAATAAATAAATAAAACACAATTTTCGTTCGTTTCTTGCATTTTCTTGCAATGATATCAATTGAGCATTGATGATTAGGTTTTCGAATATTATCGTAGATCATATGCAATTATTTGAGACGACGTAAAAAGACAGTTTAGTTTCAACAACAAAAATCCAATTAGTTTTCCGCTCCTACCTTCTACCTTGTCCCACACACAGTAGGTACTCTGATACTGTGATCTTATGGGAATGCGCCGGTACCATTCCGATGCTAATTTAATGGTACAAGACCATTTGAAATAACAACAAAATGTCCCTAACTTCAGGCTTGATTGATATCTTTATAGCCAACAGTCTCCATGTCTGCCTGTCCATTAACGTCATGTAGATTGAAGATACCCCCTCTTCTCTATTTACATAATTAAATTTGTCCACCATGATATCGATTCGAGAATTTTCTCTTAATCGTTTCCGAATAAGAACTACACGATAATTTTGAAGTCGGTAGGTATCGTTTTAATTATCGTGGAAAGTCGAGATGTTTAATTATGCACATAAATTAGAACCTAACGTATTGTTAGTCTACGAAAGAACTTTATACAAGAAGATCTAATTTCTTAACCATACTAATGTTAGACATTTTGTAGATCTTTGACAGTCTTTACAGGTAATCAGTGACCCGAAAGTCCTGTCTTACCAAGGGGTATCGTATTACCCATTACTAACTGAGTTGTGGTCGTCAGATAGGCAGTCGCTCTATGTAAAATACTGATATTCAGCTGCATCCGGTCAGACTGGAACATAGTTGGGAAAAGGCTAGGCAGGTGATGACTAATATGATACATGCGAAAGTTATCCCCGTCTGTCTGAACCTACGTTGATTTCTTGTGTTTGTCTATGTGTTAGAATATATAGACACTTTTAACCCTTATATAACGTTCCCGTAGAATAATTTACAAACCCACGCGAATGAAACCGCGGGTAAAAAGCTAATGTCCGGTCATTTCAAAGCGTAAAAAGCTTGCTTATTAGACTAAGTTCTTGGAAACATGTCAGAGCCTAGAAAACCAGGGAAAATGTAACGTGGGAACAATATCAAGTTACAAGTAATTGAGTATTCATGTAAAAGACTGTCATGCCTTCCTTACACAGATTGGACGAGTACCTACCATCTCTCGGTATTTCATACTAACCTTGTATATGTTAACATATAATAGGTACTCAACACTAGAGAAAGTTTTCGTCTGTGATAACTTAAGGAAAAACAGCTTTCCAGCTTTCTGTACTTAATCCTAACTAATATTATAAATGCAAAAGTAAGTTTGTTTGTTAACTTTTAACGCCTAAACCGAACCGAGTGATCCGAGCATCCTGAAATTTTTCATATACGTTGTCAGGTGTACAGAAACGGACATAGGGTACCTTTCATCCCGAAAAAACTGTTCCCGAGGAAAACCACAATAACGTTCTTATGATAATAGATGGCGCCACGTGTCTTTCGAATCATGTTTGTAATTCAAACATGATTCGAAAGACACGTGGCATTATTACAAGCTGAGAAAGAAATTCGGTAAAAGCTAGTACAAAATATTTCTTGAACTGTACAGTAGCAATCAACCGTTAATGCAAATAGAAAACATGAAAATGTACAAACCCAAATCAATACAATCCATATAACGCAAACATCCAAATCAAAAACATCGAAATGTGGCACGTCCCCTAGTAAATTCAGCCCCAAAAAACTAAAAAAGGAAATACAATCCTCTTACAATCAACTCACAAACTTTCAGACCAATCAATTAACCTTAACTCGATCTCGCTAACTAACCTAAACCGTAACACTCAATACATAGTTAACTAGTGCATCAAAGTGAAGTCAATGACCTCTACGATACCTAAAACATCGTCGGAACACAATAGAACGTAAATTCCTAAAGTGGTCATAGAATAAACCACGCACTAACACAGACGCGACGGCACTATTTTACCTAGCAACATTAGTTGGACTAGTACCAATTAAAGGATAGTAAAGGTGAAGACGGGTTTTAGCAATGTATTGTAATGATAGTAATGCAGATCAGGAAACCAAACCGTTTGACAACCTACATACACGTATCATATCCCCAATCTATTTAAATCGCGAGTTAATAGGCTTCTTTTGGGTTAGCTCGTTCCATCGTCGACCTCATCTCTGTCCTCAGGACTAGATTGAGGTCAAGAGTAAGCCCATACAGAATAAAAAATATATATATATATTGATATACCTATTGAAATAAAAAAAATTGAACTGTAGACATTAATGAGCTACCTTTTTTAACACACATTTTAATTGAACACTCCTAGATTGTTCAGCCGAAGACGTCACCGTCCCAGTCCAGGGCCGCCTCGGTCCAAAGAGTCCCTTATTCCATAATTCCGTTCCGTAACTGTTTCCGTTTATAGCGGTTCTCACTCAGGCCGATTGGTCGCGTACCAACGTAGGAAATTGTCTATAATAAGTTACTGCTAATAGCCACATTGTACTGTTTCTCTTATCCTCAATTTCTGTGAAAGCGATTTTAAATTTTGATGTTTGTCCTGTTTCTCTGGTTATGGCTGGGTTGTTTATTGAATTCGTTTGGAGATTGCTGTTTGAATTACTTTAATGGAGTTTTAAAATAAATTGGGTATAGGTATTGTTTTCTTAAAGATGTTATTTGAAAACCTTAATCTAGCACAAGGTGCCTCTTACTACGTGACTTTTTTATATTTTGTATCATAAAACGCCATCTAAACTCAAATTCTACTATCAAACAACTCCACAACAATACAAAAATAAATTCCAGTTTCTAACACATCCTTATCACCCCAGAACCGACTACCGTCTTTACAATTCAGTAGCCATTCCAAAGCCTCACTGATGCAAAACCTTTCTACCTAGTTCCGCGTCTCAAACTGATCTGGCAGGGCTATTCAGCGGCGTTTATGGCAGTTTTCACTCAACGCGATTGGTCGCTAGTACTGAGCGCTTTCAGAATGGCCCTCTGTTGTGGTAGTGCATTGTCTTGTAACCGGCCGATTACGATGATTGCCATCGGTTTCTTTATTCGATAGTTTGTGTTGATGACCTTGTATATATTGACAGTTTTGGAATCTTAACCAGTTTTCACAGTAGCTGGTTTTGTTCGCAGTTAGACGGTAGCGGTGAGGTTAGATTATTGTAACTGAATATTGCTCTATTCGCATTCTATTGAAGGTCTTGTCGTTTGATATCGAGTGTAGTATAGATGACTTTATTATCAGATACTGTTATGTATTCTAGTTCGAAGGTTGGAGCTATAAAAGCTGTCTCTAGGTAAAGGTTGAGGCTGGGTGTCAGCATACTTTAGTTGTAGTTATCAATCTGACTGCCCAATATGGGTTTTGGTGATTTTAACATGAAGCCTTTAAACGGTCCACAAGAAGGCTAATATTTAGCAGTAGCTTGTTTTGCGTGATCCTAATAAACATAGTCAACGAAACATAGAAGAAAGGGAGGCTTGTTTGATAGATCAACAATGCCTTTCAACTACAACAACATTTTCTATTTTCCGCTTTACTAGTTGTGCGCATAATGAAACTGAGCTATCTATAAATTAGCAATCTGTCTTCCATCAACTGCCAGCCGGGTAATGTGAGCACTAAAGGCTCCGATGGTGTGTCACCACCCTATGGTCATCGTCCACCTTTTGTTTACCCAAACGAAATCTTCTCAAGTAAACAATTCCAAAAGGAACCACTCAGCTTATTTCCTTATGGCATTTGCTTAGAATTATCATTACCATACCGAGTGCACTACAGGCAAACTTCAACCTTAGCTTCTGAATATATAGTTCAATTTGCATTGACAAGTTTTCTCGTTTGCGTTCCGCAGTCACATTTTCGCGACATGTAGTCCTTATTGCGACGTGATAGAGTTGAGTTTTGAGGAGGAATGTCAGGGTATTGTCGGCAAGGATGGACCGGTAATGCGACAGTTTGTAAGCATGAGATCCGGAGTGTAAGGTGGGGTGCGGGGAGAGCGGGGGTGGCTGTAATAGTAAAGAAATACGTACAAGTTGTTGTATGTAGGACGTTGACTTGAGTATATATTTTATTTATATTTTTTTCGCGTAGGTGCTTTCAGGAATGTGTCGTTTTTGTTTTAAATTGGACAGAATTTTCGTGTTGACCTGTGAAGTAGAAAAGTCGAGCGAGTGAAATTACTGCGGCATTTGGGAGAATGCTGAAGTATCTTCTTTATACTATGGCAGGGTAAAGTTAATCAACAGCTATTTACTCTGATAATAAAATGGTAGGTTCAGGCTCACAGGTCGATTGAAAACGAGCAGGCGCTCAGAATACCGTCTTGGGTGTAAATCATAAGCTAAAGCGTTTCTGATTGTATCGGAGTTACGTATTGTCATTCAAAGTATGATATCATCAGTGTGTTCACTACAGTATCAACGTTCACGAGAAAGGCTGAGTTTCGAAACCTTATAGTGGTACAAACATAATTACGAAGGATTTTGCAGAAAAATAAAAGGAAAAGCATATCTTGAACATCTCCACCCAATATCAGCAAACTTAATCAAACTCGAAAAATTCATATCTGTCGACAGAAATCTCCAAAAATAACAAGAATCTATTCCACCCAAGGCTACAGTTATCTATAGATATGCTACCGTTCACAGAACCCGGACACGCTTCCGTTTTAGGGCCGCGCCATATCTATACGCAATTTATCGCAAGATTCCGCGATCGACAAAAAACCTTCAGTCTATCGATACGCTGCGATACCTAACAAGTACAGTCAGTAACAAAAATCCTTCGATTTTTAATTAGCAGCGCCCGGTCCGTTTCGCACGTGATCGGACTGGGAGGGTGCTCATTGCATAACTCGCCGGACGGCCTCGGACGGCCCCGCACGGCGCCGTCCGATGTCGTATTAACGGAAGAATGTAATGAAGTTAGGTAGCGTTCGATTTGACTGCGCAATTAACGATTGTACTTAATGAGCTGCTCTTCTTTTTGTCAATGT
Source organism: Noctua fimbriata (assembly GCA_905163415.1). NCBI lineage: Eukaryota > Metazoa > Arthropoda > Insecta > Lepidoptera > Noctuidae > Noctua > Noctua fimbriata. The sequence goes on along the minus strand of LR990930.1, from coordinate 18,467,197 downwards.
ACTTTTGTTGTGGACTGTACGAATTTGATTAGGGATTGTAAAATGGTCTGGTCCGAATTCAGAGGAGTTCTGATGAAGGAGCTAAGAGGATAGCGGAATGTTTGTGAATTCTTGTAATTTTTAAGTCCTGTAAGAAAAGAGGGCTACTTCTTTCTCTGTTATTATTATCACACCGTTCAATCAAAATCTAAAACCATAGTATGGTAATTCGGAAGACTGAAGCCCCGTTAGGCCTTCATTAAAAGCTATAATAATCAGCCTATAATGTTCCCACTGCTGGTACACAGGCCTCCTCTCTATGAGAGGGAATGGGCTATAATCCACCACGCGGGCCCAGTGCGGGTTGGTAGATGTCACATGTCTTCGAATTTTTGGTTCTAGGACATGCCGGTTTCCTCACGATGTTTTCCTTCACCGTTTTGAGAGCAGTGGTGATGAAATAAATTACACAAACTAATGCGCCTGCCTGGGTTCGAACCCACGACTTACTGCTTGTAAGTCGGGACCACCACCACTGGGCCACCGCTGCTAAAAAGCTATAAACGTGATAATCATCTAAACTTACAAGTTCTAACTCGAGGTAATATGCAGCTATACTAAGAACTGCGAGCTATAAAAAGCTCACGCAGAGAGTAACCACTCCAAGCAACAATAACCTATCACGAAGCTGTTTCATTAAAACAAATGAAAATCACAGACCGATTTCAGTTTTGAAACGGTGCAATCAATCTTAGAATTATATCATAATGTAAGTAGCATAACATTGTGCCTGTGTTCTCTGGAGACATAAACAGAGATGTAGGAAATTGAATATAATGCAATACCCACATATTATATTTAAGTTACTGTTACTTATTTAATGACTGCCTCATTGGTCTAGTGGTCGCGAGCGCGACTGCTGAGCAAAAGGTCCTGGGTTCGATTCTCGGGTCGGGCAAAGTGTTATTAGGATTTTCCATCAGGAATTTCTCAGTGGCAGCCACGGAGTTTTTATTTGTGCCTGGTTGATGGCAATTTCTTAACTGGTGAAATGTGGGTGTTCTTGTTAGGTAGAGGTATCAACCTAACCTCTCGGGGACTACAAGGCGTAAATTATTTTATATTGTTATTTTAAGTTATGTTAAAGTGCCATAATGCAGTAGTGGGTGAGCCTATTATCAACTACCGAGTGAATTCAGACTGGTATAAGCCGGACTGTTACTGATAGTTTTTGATGGCAAAATCAAATAACTTATTGTCCGGCTTGGAAATCAAATTGAAAACTTCATGCTCTCACGATTCACACTTCCGACCACTAGATCAACGAACGAGTCGGGAGAGAAACGAGATATTATTAATGTAGTTTTTAATTACATTTATTGCAAAAGAAAAATGTTATATACTCTGCTTTCCTGTGATTACAGCTTCTTACCCACATATTCTAAAAGTGGATAATTAAAGAATGATCTATGAAAGAATGTGAAACATCTCGTCCAATGAGATGTCTTCAATCGTAATAACGGATGCTTTAATTAACATTAATGATGTAGGAATGTTACGGTTGATATATTTTAATGTGAAATGGTTTGATGTAATGTCCGGTGAAACGACAGACACATAAGACTTTTCTACAGGTGTAACTTTTCTCTGCGTGATGGGAGGAATGTAATCTTTTTCTTCTTCAAAAATATAAAAGTCACGTCACTGTGTTCATAACATCACGCCTGTAATCCCTGAAGACTTAGGCGGAGGTGTACCTTATAGTATACCCACATTTCGCAAGTTATGTTCAAGTCCCATGTAATAGGGGGCGAGCCTATTATCATCAACCGGGCTCTGTGTTCGTACACGCTGATTTCTGAAACCACGCAAACGTTTTCAACGACATTTGAACGACTATGATTGGCTTCTGTGTGACAGATAGGATAGTTTTGGAACCGATAGATGGCGCAGTGCGAAGCAGAGATGGTACAAATGATTTTATATACCCATAGGATGTGTCCTAAGCTGACGTAAAGTAACTGCAGTTGTAATAGTCTAACGTCTGTGGTCTAAGTGCCATTTAAGTTACTAACACAGTAAAAAAACAGTGAACACTTCACAGCAAGTGAAAATAATCATATTCCAACTGTAATTTCAGCGAAGTCACAACTCGAAGTCAAAAGCAAAAGAAACAGTAACATCTAAAAAACTCCCCCCACAATCCAACTAGGTAGGGTTACACTAAAGACAAGTTTAAAATTAAAAATTTCAACTCTAAACAAACGCGTTCAAAGGCTGACCGTTCGTCAGTCACCCCCTGGAGGGGTAAATAGCTAAAAATAAACCCCTCGACGTATGCAGGCTTTTCTTTGCTAGCAGTTGCTTTGAGGCGATTTTAATTCGCTTATTTCGCTAGCGGGAAATTGCTTATGTGTTGCCGAATTAAGGATGGTGGGGTAGTGACGAGAGGTAGCGTGAGCGGGTTGAAACGAGGGGTGTGATTTGTGAATGTCTTTTGAGACAGCTTGATCAATCTTGTACACACTTGTAATCTAGTTCCGAATATAAATTATGCCCATCATCTAGAGAAATTCTGATGCCGAAAGAATTGTGGAAATTCATTCGATTTTGATACAGATTATGTATTCCCGTAATCTTCTATTAACCATTTTTCCTCCTATCAATATCGCATCCATCATGATACGCCTAACCTTTATCCTATCTTTGATATGTCGACTTCTGTTATAACCGATGCAGCTGAACCAGTATATTACATGGAGGAACTCAGGAAAATCGCTGTCGCTCATCACTATACCCACACCCCGTTGCGGCGGAGCAAGTCTGCGGACGTCAGGCTGGCGATTGTAAAGGCGCGATGTGATCCTGTATGCGCTCAGCCCAAAAAATATTATCCGTCCGCTCTTGTGCACTCGCCTTTATAGCATGGACAAAGAAAGCTAATGAGTGTGTGTTCGGGTTAATTATTGTGCTAGTACTTAGCGAGTGTTTATCTCGTCTCGTATGCTCATATGCTGGCTGGCTGCTTCATTGAATTTATTATTATTTCATTGGCTTGCAATGTCCCGTGTATCCTGAGTTAACAAAACTGACAATACGAAATATCTATCTACCATACAATTTATAATAGATACATTTTCAGGACATCTAAAATTGTCGGATTTTCGTCTGTCGATTGGCTAGGTATAAGATTGAATGCCAGTCATCATGTATGCTTCCTGCGTTATACCAATATCAATCTATAAGTTTCATTTATTGTGTTATCTTCGCCGTGGGCCAGTCGCTTCGAGGATTAGAACCCACTAGTTAGGATTAAACCGTACAGTCATTTCCTTTAACAATGAAATGTTAGCTTACACATTCAAATAAGCTTAAATACTTTATAACTGACAGCAGTTTCACGTCAAACGCTTCACATGCCTTTCGAACTCACAACCCTATACTCCTCTCCAACACTGAACTCCTAGTACTATACCCAATTACCCAGTTTCTTTACATAAAACCTCCAACCACTAATAACTCTATTTATCTCATTACAGAACCACTATCCAATTTCCTACATCCTTTCATTACCTCCCAAGTAATCTTAACCCGTAGAAACTCCACAAACATTGTGGATAAAAAAGAAAACTCAGGGACAACACGTTGATATGTAAAGCTCGCGTGCCAGCAAATGAAGGTTGGTTTTTGTTTTAAAAGAAAAAAAAAGATTGCAGTGGGAGACAAAAAGAATTAATGGTGGCCACCTTGGACAAAAAGGGGGGAGCTTGATTTGAAGGAGTGGGATTAAAGTGGTAGATAAGTATGTCATTATTAAACATAGGTACACAGGACAGTTGAGACTTGATTATCAAAATTTGTTTTTTAGCAAGTATAGTTGACCTCAGAAATGCTTTACCACTTTTAAGTTAAATGTCATTTGCGCTTCATGAAGCAAAATAGACTTTAGCTAAGTTTCAATTTACTAAAATTGTTGTCTTAAGTACTGGACCGGTCAGAATTTTATTTTCATTTACTCAGTATGTGGTGTCTGCCTATCCTCATGGGAAAAAGGCGTGAGTTTATATACCTATGTATGGTTCTCTTTTTACTGCAGTCTATGAAGAGACCCAAATTCTGCATCAAACATCTGCATTCTGCCTCCTGTAAGCATAGCGGTGAACCCGTAAAGATATATCTGAAGGCAACAGCACACTGAAATATATTAGGACAGGTGAACCGTGTACGATTCGTCCCGGCCTCCCGGCCTCCCGGCCCGCCCCGGACGCATGTGCTAGTAATGTAGCTCACGGCGTTATGGGAACGGCAGATCCTATCGGTGGTATCGGGTTTAATATTCATTTAAGGATTTTGTAAGGAATATGGTTAATAATGATGAGCATAATGGCAGGTTTTTGTTTCACCTTTAGTTTCAACGATTTTATTTCTGGGGTTCCGTACCGATGGGTAACCAACGGGACCTTACGGGACCCAGCCTCGGCTGTCCGTCCGTCCGTCTGTCTGTCAGCGGGCTGTATCTCATGATCGGTAATAGAATGTGTATACATTGTATGAAAATATCAACTGTCTAATTGCTGTTATAGCAGCGACAGAAATACTTCTGTTGCTGCTATAACAGCAATTAATAAAAATAAAATACAAAATTAAAGGGGGTTCCCCTACTAAAATGGTACGAACCCTGCATGCGCGAGTCCAACTCACACGGCCGGTTTTTATTTATATTTTTAAAGAGCAATTCGAAAACCAATGTTTTTTTGAAAACCAACGTGTGTTAGTAATTATGACTAATAACCATTTGTGGATCGTATCACCAAACCAGACATGCCAATTGACAACATAACTGCAAATAATTGACTTGCATCTGAATTTCACAACATATTTATTGGTTGACTAGCGAGAACCGCGCTGATCCCAGGTAACATACTGAAGGAAGATTAGAGTCTCATACCTTTATCTTTTGTACAAGCTTTTCCACGGTTATCAGACGGACATGTAACAGCTGTCTGAAGTAAACATATACGATATTCTTAAAGGATTTAGCCAAAACATAAGCAGACTAGTATTCCCAGTACCATTCAACACCACCCCTGCACACCCAACATATTCCTGGTTTAAAAACCTCACGACACATACGTCCTCGTCAAATCGCCTCTCGCGACAGGAAGTGACACAATCGCATGACATTGACAGCTGTGACTCGCTTCCGGTGGAGTGTCTATAATATTTGCAACTGACAGCTTTGTGATCAAATCCTATTTATTGACTCGTTCGAGTGAAGTTTTAGCTGTATATGGAAGAGACGCGTGTTTACAGTTTTGAAATTGCATTTTGCTTTTATGACGGTTTTTAGATGTATTTTCTAGAACTTAGGACATAATATAAGTATTCAAATGCGAGAAGTTTATGCTCATTGCGAGTTAAAGATTGGGGCTGCTGCCCAGCTATAATAAACTTATGACGTCATACATATAATTATCATCAGTTTTGTAGGCTCTTTTAATGAAACTCATGAAAATCAGACGTTCTGTAAAATAGTTTCTTCTCATGAAACACCTTTTTCTTCAACAACGAATTTTCTACAGCCGTTTGAATATTTGCTTCTGATAGGCTTCCTTATACAAAGCCTGTATGTACTACATCACAAACTTCTCAGTATTCATCCCTCAGGTTGTATACTGGAGACCGGACAAAGTACTAAGCAATCAATCAATGAACGCCTACGTAAAAAGCCCATGACATACTAAGACATTAGTCTATCCTATTCCATATTCCTCGCCGTGATAAACAGTCGACATAATTACACGACTCTATGTTATGTCCGCGAAAAAAGACAAATAATGACATCTGTCATTCAGTCCATGACCACAGAATGATTACCATCACGACTCATTATCCCAGATTACGGGAGCGAGCAGTATCCACTAATCACGTGTTACAGGAACCCATCAGTCACCGTCCACCGGCCATCACTCACGGGCAACTCGGCGGCAACTTCCCTGTTGCAGTCCCACCACTTTTATCACGGTGGAACAGGGTTGGAAATGCCGTAAATAAAATGTACCATCAATTTTTTAGATGCAAAAGTCTTATTCAACTTGAACCCTAATTGTGAAGTCGTGATACGTGTTCACAGGTCTACGTAGTCTGGACATTTCGTCCGTATGTCACACTACATTATCGGAGTTTCTTAATTGAAGATAATAAGGGAGGACATGTGTCTTTGTCGCGTTTTTATGGCGTGTAAGAGAGGGATGTTGTTTTTTCCGACTTTTGACTATTAATTTTGGTATTTTTTGTTTGTACGATTCGAGGGTCGGGCTCATTGTTCCTGTTGGAGTGAAATTTTCATTGGGATTCATTTCATTATGCCTGATCAGAGGTAATAAAGGGAGAGGGTCGATAGGTCTGACAATATTCAATCAGTCTGGTTTTATTTTAGCACAAGGGATGATCTGTGTTTTTGTATGTCTGAGTTCGATGGAATCTTTCCTTTAACGATTTGATGTATGGAATTTGACTGAAGGTTCACACTTGCATTAACTGTGCATTTTGGAGTCCTAGTAGACCATTTCAATATATTTTTGACTTTTCCATTAACATTATTGCTATTGGAATGCCCAATAGTCACAAAAAAAAAAACTTTATTTTGGGGTTATTATAAAAGGTGTAACAAGACCATTAACGAAGCCGAAAGGCACTTGTTCTCCCGTCATTGTGATATTTTTTCCTATATTTTTTTTTTTTTGGGAACCTTCTAGTTACGGAGATATTGGAGGCCTAAGTTCCAACTTTTTCACAAGTTTTTTTTTTAATACTTGTTTTTAATGTAATATTTTTACTTTAAACACCGTCCATCATCACAATGCTTTGAGTGCGTTACATTAAGACCTACCGTAAAACGTGATTTTTCACTCCAAAATAAAATGTTTCCCAGGAATAAATTTTGCGTAAAGTTACTTAGTTTGATGTATAGAATGCTTGGTTGACGGCTTCGTTAAGGGTTTTGTTAAACCCTGTATAGTATTCAAATACTATTGATAAGCTTATCTATAAAATAAGAAGTACTTTAGTATTGATATTACTACTAGAAATGTCAGCAATTTTCCATTCTACAACGAAAACTCACCCATTTTAATAATGTCCACTACTATACGTGCAATTTAAAACACAACACAAAGTACAGTCAGCATAAGACACTACTTTATAAATCGTTGTGCCGAGATGTGCCCACCTGCATCGTGGGGCGATATCAATCCATCTGTGCCCCCGACGTGGGGTGGACGAACGCCCCGTCCGTCTTTGAGGGGTATTTAATTTTGTGCAAATGACGGCTTGTCCACGTCGTCGTGTCATGCCGTCCACTCACTTTTATTTGGTTTTAGTTATTCCGAGTGATGTGACGAAACGGAATTGTTTTAATTTTGCGTATTAATGTCTCTCATTCACTTCCAGATAATCGAATTACAAGTAATTTGTACTGAGATGAAGACTTCTTGTCCAAATATGAATATATTTTCAGAACTGGAAAACATTTATAAAAGTTGATTGGAAACACTTACTGAAGTAAATGAGATTGAAAAAAAAAACGATAAAATATGTAATAAGTTGAGACACTTCTAGCATAATATCTTTTAATCAAACTCTATAATCAAAAATCTTTCCCTCAAAATTTTCCACTTGACTTCAATCAAGCAGAAAACTCAAACTCCAAAGTACGTAATCACAAAAAAAGGTTCCCAGTAATGAATCGAAAAGAAAACCTTCCTTCAATACTTCAGAAGTCGCAAAACTCCCCAATAGAAAATTAATAGTAGTTATATTTCTAAAAACATACATTCGTACAAAAGATGCCTCGACTTGTGCGCTCCTCAGTGCATAACCCCCTTATTATCCAGGGTGGGTCAATATGCACCCCCTGGGTGGTGGGTGACGTGGGCGGGGGGTGAAGGGGTGGCTCTCCGTGTCACGTCACTGTCTCAGGATCGCCATCACGCCGGGCCGGCGTCTCGTTTGCGTCCATCGCCGTACTTTTCAACTTGAAGTGTAGCGAAATAGAAATGTTTTTAGCTGTCTAATGGCGCGTGCTCTGCAGGTTTTGATGCGGTTTTGCTATTTTGTACGGAGCTGTAATTACAAAAGGAGTGCAGTAGTTTTTCTACTTAGTTGAACTGTGTAATTGGTTTGGGGCGTATGAAATCATGGTATACGGGGTGGAGGGGACACCGACGCGAAAACGGTTACCACGTATTCAGTACAGCATTCGTCGGTTGTTAAAAAAAATCTGCTGTTTCCTACAAAAGTGCAATACCTGCACGGTCAAAATGTATATCATTGCTCAGAATGATGTACTGAATACGTGGTAACCGTTTTCGCGTCAGTGTCCCTTCCACCGCGTATTTTATTTATTTAAAAACCTTTATATAAATCGAGCGTAAAGGTAGTGTGCTGTAAGAATTACATCGAATTATGATTTAAATAAGCTGAAAACTGAATATAGTCGCATATAAAGAAATTATCTGAGATATCTATTTCATTGTCCTTTCTCTGCATTGTCTTTTGAGCACGTCCTGCATTCAGGGACTCACAATAAATCCAGAAATTTATCAAAGGATTGATTCGTGAGACTACCATTGTACGTAATTATTAATAATTACTTTAAAAAATATATTATTCAGTAGCACAACAAACGAGTTGGTTGGCAAACAAACAATAAGAGTCGAAAACAAAAAGAAATACAGCCCCATTCTGAAGCGCACAAACATAATTCCCCATTTAATTCAAAACTATAACAGTACTTTATATTTTTTATTTCCCGTATGCTATCGCTTCTTACGTCTGCTCGGTGCAGCAATATCAATCCATCTGGCGGGAGAAACGGGTGGGGGGGCGCAGAACGAGGTGGTGGGGGTGTCACGTCACTGTCTTAAATGACTGTCACGGGTGTACTCTAGCCCGTCCTCTGAAGAACGGTGGATGGACGGGTTTACAATGCCATCCTCGGGATATTGCGCCGTGTTATGTTCTTATGGTGCAGTTTTAATGGCGATGTAGGTCAGGATTTATGGAGTTGTATGTCGGAAAAGTTTGAAACAAAATTTCTGGAATAATGTGAAAATTTTTACTGAAAAATATTTTTTATTTTCCAAAATTTTCCGGATCAACATAATAAAAGAGAATTTGACTTCCGAGTAAGCAACGTTGATGTAACGTTAAGTTTGTGTGATGTTTAACGATTCCACGTGCTTCGCCACTGATCAGTCTGTCACACGTCTGCAATCGTCAATCAAAACCAATCCCAAGTTCACATCTAATACCAGCATCTCCAGTCAAACCATCACCAAGAATCGCATACAAACTCTTCAAATGTCAGCTCCAACATCTTCCCAAGAAAACAGAGACGCGCCATCAAAGCCTGCTCCAAGAAATCACTGCTCGACAGTTGATAGTTTCAGCGCCTGAAGTTAAAACAACCGTCGGGCACACGCTTGCATTATCAACTTGCATCGAGATGACGCGAGCATCCCTGTCGCAGCCACGTCCCCAAGTTTACTCGCCTCCGCTGGAAATTTCACTCCAGACTTGCTTTCGTGGCCCAAGTAATGGGTGTAGGAGATTTGGGAGCCAAGGTTGCCCAAATTACTATGCAAAATTCTCTCTTTTGCTCATTGTAATCTTTACTAACTTCTTCGTTAAGGGATCTTCACATAGATCCAGTGTTTTAATTCCCCTCAAACTTGTGTTATTTACTTACTCTGAATTCGAAAGTCGTCAATCACTAACAACACTTTTTGCCTGCCTTTCCGGTCACTAGCAAATCATCTCGTTGATGCTTCCTTCCCTTAACGTATTGGTTCGAATACTATATTTTCTGTGCCACTTGCACCACACAACATCTAGTCAGTGATGTCACGTCAGAACAAGACTGTCACGCCCGACAAGGACACCGACTGAACTGTTCCAAGACAGTTCTTTACAGTATCTGTGCCTTTAGTTTGAAGCATTACTCCTTTACAAGTTGTGACTATCTCACAGCTTACAGCTCGCCACAAGGACTCAGTGCTACTGTCACGCTGGTGACGACTGAGACACTGTTTCCAGATAGTTCTTAGGACAGTTCACTCGATTGTGGCTGGTTGTTTATAGTCAGGTCTTTTTACTATCTGGAGCTACTACGGAAAATTCTTTCATTCCATCAAGTCTTTACATCGCATGAAATCTTGACTTCATTAATTTCACTTAATTCTCGGTCATTTTATCTGTTGGTATGTTTTCTAAATCATGCAAGGGCTTTAATGTACATAATATGTTCAGCAATCATTGGACAGGCTTTCAGATGGTCTCGTTCAGATCACATCGTGTGCTTTAACACTTTCTCAGAACAACATCATTATCATTTGAGGCGTTGTGTCACCCACAGCTAAGTATAAGCCACCTGCTTTTGAACCATGCTTCCCTGGTCTGTATGAGTCTCAACCAGCACTGACCCGTGATCTTCAGAATATCATTCAACCTAGCTGTAGGTCTGCTAAGACTTCTATCGAGTGAGGACTCTACTTCATCAGCTCTCGCTGCGACATCAAACGTTTTTATTTAATTAAATATGTTTTATTAAAAATCAGTCCCATCTCTTATTACTCGCTCCACACTGGACCGTCACGTCAGTGCTCAGAACTGTCTATCTGACAGCCGCGACTGAATTGTTCAGAGCTGTCTTACTGATGAGCTCTGTCTTAGTTTGTTGTGCTGCTATTGATCGGTGGATGCGATCGCAGCTGATGGGTTCAGGGAGATTGAGCTTTTGTTGTGAAAAGTGAATGCAGAAGGAAAACTGGTTCTACTAAGAATGCATAGCTAGACCGAAGTAACAATCTATCAAGAAGTATTTTAAGGAGTAGTAAGCAATGGCTGGGTTGAATGGAAAGGGAAGGTTCGCTGCAGTCATAATCAGAAATAATTTTAATCTATCAATATATAATTATGAGTATAATCCAAAACCGAACTTCGAAGATATGTGGCAACCCGCACCAGGCCCGAGTGGTGGATTACAGCATATATAACCTCTCATAGAGAGGAGGGCTGCTTTTCAGCAGAAGAACCAGAATGTGTTGGTTATGCTATGATCCAAAATCCCTAGGTGATCCTCTTTTATCTCATACATTCGGCTACTTCTATGACTTTTCATTGTTAAAACGAAAGACGATTATTAATTAATACCATTCAAACAAATCCGTGCTCTGAAAAGCTACTTGATTATAAAATGTCACATCAAATGAGTGAGCTGTTTCAACCAATCATTCGTTTTCATAATTATGATAAAATGTGAGCATCCGACACAAAGTTTGCTCTTTATAGAGCGGAAAAATTGAATATTTACGAGAATCCCGTCAGTTTGATGAGGACTATATTCATTCGGGTTATTGACATTACGTCTGTCTCTTCGATGAATTATTTATTGAAAACATTGATATAAATAACAAAAAAGATTTGTGTGGATATTGATTGTTTAATATTGTGCAATATTGGCTTAGTTGATGAGTCATAGGTGAGATCTGTGTCAATCTTAGTGGAATCGTATAAGGTAAGCTTAATAGAATATAGTGTGACGCAAGTTTGATGTCCGGTCGGTCCAGTTTTAATAACCTTTGGTATTCAGTATTAACACTTTTATTTGTATATTCAACTGTTTCCCTGAAGTTATATTCATGATTACGAATTTTAGGTATTTTTCTCTACTGACCGCTTTTCTTTTACACCTTGTTTAAGACTAGCACACGCAACAACATCACGCCTCATTTTACCCGCAGCGGTTCGCAGAGGTGTACCTGCTATTGTATATACACATATTTTGTCCAGTTATGTTTAAAACCGGCGAGTCTATTACCATCAACCGGTCACGAATCTACAGAATATCTCTTATGGTGGTCAAAATCTTAGTCTCCAAGATGGAAGCGGGTTTGACCACCCCGTCTATATCATTCAAATGACCTTCTGTCAAAAAACCCACTTTCAAACTTTTCTCCCACAAATTAACAAGCACCACGTTAATTCCCGAACACAAAAACTATATCTAGCAGTCGCATTGTATTTATAAGCTGCATTTCACATGACGGCACTGCAGTCTGTTACTGACAACTTGTCACATCAGCGCCGCAGACGGCACTCGCAAGAAATTCAACTCGCTACTGTAAACAATTTTCACAAAGACCCAACCCTGTACTGCGGGGTGGTCCAAACGACCTGAGTTTTAATTCGGGTTCTGATTAGTTTTTGGCGTTAGTTTTGTTAAGTTATTGGCTTGGAGGTGTTACAGAATTATATGATTTGTAATTTGTAAACAGTCCTTCCAGATTTCAAAAATAAATTATGTTTTAAAACGAGATGAGGTCGGTGCTTCCTATCGACTATTTGTTTTATGCTTAGTAGCAAAATGATAACTAATTAATATTTTTCTCCTACTTTTCTGTACCCTGTTTTTATGGCTATAAAGAAATTTATTTATTATTTATTTTATGAAGAGATAGAAGCTGCAGTTGCCCATTTTTCTGATCAGTAATATCTATCTATGGATCTAGCTTGCAAATAATAATATTTTTTGGCAAACAAGTTATAAAGAAGAAGGTAATGTAAGAACGTTTTTAAGGTTGAAAAGTTCTGTAACAAAACTCGATTAAAAGCAAAACTAAATTACTACAATAACATAAAACGCTAAAACAAAAACCCAACAGCAACATCCACCACACCACATCACACACGAAACTGCCAACATTAGAAAGAGAACTAAACAATTAACCCTATCCTGCCGAGTCCGCACAAAGACGCATCAAAGAAAGTCCTCACGTATGCACTTGATCGGGCGCTGCACTAACGTGACGCCGTCCATCGATTGTTGAGGGGCGTTCGTGGGGAGGGGGTGGAAAGGGGAGAAGAAAGCTTTAAAAACACAGAGAGCCAGCGGCGTCTCAGCGACGACCCAATACGTCCCCGACCGGCCGTCGATTACGGGGACGTAGCTGCATACGCCGCCGGAGGGTTAGCAAATGTAATGGGGATTTTTGAGTTAAATTTTAGATGGGTTGCTGTGATGTCTGTGCTGAACTGCTGATGGAAATTTGTTAGTGCTGATATGAGATGGGGGAAACATCAATGAGTGTTTTAATTAAAGTATACTATGTTAAAAAACCTAATATTACATGAAGATATCAATGTTCATAGACATTTTACGTTTTTTTTAAAAAACACTTTTTGAAACAGAATGACTATTGTTACAATTCAATACTTTCCGCTGCATTTCCATTTGTCAGTTACTGTATAATATTTTCACTAACTGAAAAAATATATCATCAAATATTTTCTGGATATTGAGCCATTATATCGTTTATCTTCCTCCTAACACAAAACTTCATTCAAAATAATTACAGAAAAAAAACCCTTCTGTAATACGATTCAAACACACATTTAGATTGTTTTGCTAGCAGTACAGACTGGGCGTACGGAAACACACGATCGTCAGTAATACAACATTCGTTATTTTTCGCCACCTTCTGCTGGCGTATTGATTAGTGCTCATTGGCGCCGGTGTAGCATGCAGGTGCTTCATGTTAACTTATGTGCGCTTAGTACTTACGGAGTTTTTAAATATTACCTTACGTTGCTGTAATTAAAGTTTAATTTGGAAATTAGAGGATTGAATTGGGAATTACTATTGTTTGGAATGCTTAAAAAAAGGTTGACTTGTACTACCACTGCCGGTCATGAATTTTAAATAAATAATTATAAAACTAATTTCTTGAATTCTCTCTGTTGTCGATAAAGAACTACTAAAATAAAAAGGAAAACGGCTTCATTAGGTATATCGTGATATGGAAGAACGTCATTGGGTTCTCGGAAAGAAACTGCTAGTTCCAAGAATTGCTGAGCTGATATAACACGTGTTTTCAGAAATAGAACGACCGACAAAGCTATTAATGAGTGCTTTTCCTCTTTATTAGTATAGGAAAATAATAATCCCAGTTCACCGATTTTACTGTACCTACTGATACCCTACGGAATCCATCAGCCTAGCCAACTATGTTGACGTCGGCTTCCAATCTAGCCGGATGCAGCTGGATACCAGTAGGTACTTTAGATGACCGGACTGCCTATCTGACCTCCACAACCCAGTTAGTACTGGGTAATACGATACCCTACATTAGAACTGACTGCTGAGCATAAGGTCCTGGATTCGATTCCCGGGTATTATTAGATTCTCGGGTGTTGTTGGGTTTTTCTATCAGAAATGTCTCAGTAGCAGCCACGGAATCTGGATTTTTGCCCGGTCGATGGCAATATGCTCGCCCCTATTACATGGGACTTAAACATAACTGGCGAAATGTGGGTGTACTATTAGGTACGCCTTTGCCTAACCCTTTGGGATTACAGGCGTAATGTTATGTTCTGTTTATGTTACGATGTCTGGTAAGACAGGTTATCAGACTACTTGACTACTGATACCCTACGAATAAGAAGTCATTATTTAATCAATCAACTCTGCCCTATCGCAGTCCACTGCTGGACATGGGTCTCTCCCAAGCTGTACCATTACACCCTGTCCACAGCCCTTCGTATCTAATCTGACCCAACCAACTTTTTAATTTAAGGTCGCCGTTCCATCTAGCTGGGGGACTTCCCACACTACGCTAGCCACTCCAGAAAAACATAATTAACCACAAAAAACTGAAACTTATTAACAAAATATAAACTAATTTGACTCCTACGGCTTCGACTGCGGCGTTTGACGTATACTTTCTATGAAACAAAGTTAAATTCGAAAAGTTCACTGCGTCGCTAATTTCGTGTGACAAGCAAGACTAGTTCACTTGTGACCCGCTGTCGGGTGTAAAGAGGTTTTATGCTTACAGTTTTTGCTTTACAAAAATAAACATTAGAAAGTAACTTGTAAGTTTATTTTACTTTGTCAGTAAAACGATTGTGCTAGACTGAATTATTGATCATATTTTCTTGTCATTAGCAAAGAGGAGTTAAATAAGGCACATTTTCCGTTCAAATTCGACATTCTTTGCGTAGTATCGCATGTCAGATGTCACAGCATTGACATCATTGTTCACGTACTTAAGCACATATTTCCGTATAAAGCCTCCTCTTTGTGGTCATGAAACGTAACATCCATTGATGAATCATCATTAGAATCACAACATAATTACTAAATAAAAGGGCAATTGTGGTAGGTTTCGTACTCCTTTATTTTATTTATTTATTTAACCACTTCCATCAGGATCACCACCATACCTAAACGTTTACAGAATAGCTTATGTGCATTCTATTCGTTGTCATTAACACTGAAAACGGGATATTTACCAAGTTTAGTGACCATGTCAGATTAAAAACTTATATTCTATACATTATTGACTTTTACATCAACACTGACGATGGAAGGAGCTTAAGATTGCTTTACATTATGGCTTCTGACTATACTCTGTTGTGGCGCTGTGGCGGAGACTCCAAATATTAAATATTTTGTACGGATGTTGATTCGGTAGATATTATGTTTTCCTGCCTTGTAGTCCTTTGTTTTAATACTACTATCTTTTATATCAATGGTACTACTAACACTAGAATATTAGCTGTGTGTAATACTAACATAATGTAGATCACTGTTGTCCGAAATAAATGAATTTTATTTTATTTATCTATACTCTAACAAACTACATTACCTCATATTCCCTTTGGCTTCGCTTACAGTGAAGCCAGTCCTCTTCGTTATCGCGTTAAATCGCTTGTTTTACGTCCCAAACTTAGATTCCCGTTGCATAAATAAAGTTTTTCGGTTTAAAATTAATCTGTCCTCTACTGCTTTTGTACTGGCGTTGTTATGAAGGGTAGGTGCTTGTTTCAGACTAGCTTTGCCTGTGACTTCGTCTATGTAAAACTTCAGTTTTCTGTGGACATTTTTACTAGTCACAGCATACATATGTATGCAGTGACTAGTTAATGACCGATCGTAACATATCAATTTGATTCGTCGCAGTGCTAAATCGAAGATTTTACATGAAAAGTCACGTGAATATATGTATATTTTTCATTATTCCAGCCTTTGAACAATGTCATATCTTCAATTATCAATTTGCTGGTTAGGTCAGGCACAGTATTTATTTATTAACTCATTATCACTATCATTACAGGTATTTCCTAATTCAATAGTGTGGCTATAATTACAGTTTTATTATTTATGAGCTAAGTAAGCTTGCAGACACCAGTCTCGGACAGACAAATCTGTAAAATATCACGTATTTTGTCCGTACCGGTATGAAGAAAAACATAATATAACATCACGCCTTGTAATACCCAAAGGGTTAGGCAGAGGTACACTCAAATTTCGCCAGCTATGTTTAAGTCCCATGTAATAGGGGGCGAGTCTATTGCCATCAACCGGGCACAAATCCAGACTTTGCGCGACCTGGGAATTGAACCCAGGACCACATACTCAGCAGTCACGCTTGCGACCACTGGGACAACGAGGCATTAAATACAATATTTTTACCATTTTTCCTACAATTGGCTTAGAAATAACTAACTTTTCAGTTCCAAACATGAAATTACAAGTTTCAGGAACATGATTATTTCCATTAAAAATGCATGAACAGTGTATGAAGTATTAATAAGCTGGTAGTTCGTGTCGCGACTGTTTCTTTAGCTTCGACAGTTGGGCGGCAGTCAGCGCGGTGTGTGGTACAAGTCAGAGCTTGGAGCGGGTTACATGGTCTAGAGTTAATGGTCTATTACCTTTCTTGTTAAAAATGAATTCTGTTACTTTTAAAAGCAGTGTTACCTGATTTACAGTTTTTACTTTGACAAATACAAGTAAATTGACTACTTTTTAAGTTCCTTTATAAAGTATAGGTAAATGTTGTTTTCTTCAATAAAATGTTATGTTCGTTACTTTTAATATAAATGGCCGCAGTTTCAAATGCAATACCATTAGTCACGCGTTAAGTTTAACGGTTTTTACGTAAAAATGTGGAAAACTCGCCCACATATATACATTGACTCATTTACTTTACGGTCTCTATAGCGTAGGATGACAAGAGTCAGAATCACAATTTCTCCAATAGCCTAATTAGCATTGAAAACTAATTAATTAACAGAACGTCACGAAATATGTAAAGAGAAATGCCTATAAATATTCCTAACTGTGTACATAACAAATGGATTTGAATCTCCGATTCATTTTCATAAAATCAACATTAACCTCGATTTGGATCAAAAATATCAATATTTTGTTATAAACATATCAACGTAATTATAAAACTGACGTTATTTATAGATTTAAGCAAATAATTAATTAATTTTCTGTGTTATTGCTACTAGTTTTAGTTTATGTAAATTAGTAATTAATGAGTTTTGGTAGCGAAAATTTTGGGCCTGTTTAGGTTGAAAATGGCATATAAGTAGTTTAAATTATGTGTTGATGGTTTTTCAATACTTTAATCTGCAACATACATTAAAAAAACCACTTAAAATTATTACAGTTATATGAAATTAAAAGTGATTGACATTCTCAAATATCAATTTAAGTTTTATTCCCACGTGAAATTATGAAGAGCAAAATACATCTTCATCGTAAAAAATGCCAGGAAGACATCAGCAGAAGTTTAACGGCCCATCACATTTATTGGTACTCATAACTCTAGGAATTTACGTTATATTATTTTAAAATATCATATTAATAAAACTTTTAATATCACTTTATATTTAATCTGATCTAAGAATAGTTTTAATGCTTGGCAATATGGCGCCTCAGACTGATTTAGAACACTAGTCAGATAATAAATTAGTTTTCCACTCAAAAATCTTAAATCATGATAATAAAACATGTTTTGGGTATCATAAATAGAAGAATGACGTAGAGGAATAATTAATTTGGTGATGAGCTTATTTTTAATTTCTATAATATTGTGCAATTATGTCTTTTTAATTATGGATGGGGGGTATCCATAATTCCCTCCGTGCTTCGGGAAGCACCTTAAATCTTTGGCCCCGGCTGTTATTTGTCGATACTTGACAGTTATTACGGGCCTGGTGTATGTGGTATGGTCTTTCCAAGGGATATCGTATAACCCAGTTACTGGGTTGTGCAGGTCAGAAAGGTAGTTGTTCCATTTTACTACTATTCAGTCGCATCCGATTAGTTTCAAAGCCGTACGTACTACGTATTTGGGAAAAGGCTAGGCACAGGTAATATCCTCTCGTCTGTCCTTGAGTTGATCGTTACAATTAACCGCTATCGCTTATGCCTCGAATCCTGTCAAAGTCCGCGTTTTAAATCGCCAACTTTTCGCTGTTTTAATTAACTAGACGTCACAGTTACAAAGCTGTTGATTTGTTGGTGAACGAATGCGCTTGAGGCAGCATCGCTCGGGCAAGATCGGGAGCCATCGGGCCCTTTCGGGAAATGCTTTGAAACGGAACTTGTAGAAGGGTTCGGGAGATGTTTACTTCTGTCAAAAAGTCGTCTCGGCTTATCCAGATTACCAAATCAGGACACAAGATAGAGATAGAGATTATCACAAGCCCCTTCAGTAACCATTATAGGTTTTGTGAACGGTAAGGGAAAACATCCTGAAGATAACGAGAAGCGTGTCCAAGAATGCATGAAGGCAAATCAAAGACATTTGAAATCTAACAACACGCACCGGCCCCGCGTGGTGTATTATGACACATTCCTTCTTAGAGAAAGCTATAGGCTAACAAAGATAGGTATGGCCTCAATCACTTTATGATACTCACTGATTATTTTAGGAATACCTATTAGGATCCTCTTTAAAGAACTTGTCGCCTCACATAGTATTAAAAGCCAACTTCCACCACGAAGCATAAAAAACCGTTATTTTGGTTTTTACAACTAAAATTCTTAATTACTGTCGTCACCGAACTGCATAATATAAGTTAGCGAACTTCCCGACAGAGCTATAGCGTGCTTACTAGCATTGAACTAAATTAACATTGGCTACGAGTCAAAAGCGAATGAGTTAGAACAAGTTGCAAACAAAAAAAACAAGTATTTGAACATGTTTACAGTGATTTGTGTCGAACGAGACGGTTTGTGATTACGTTTGTCAGTGGAAGTTTTGATGGTGTTTTAGGTCATGTTTTCTGTAAGTAGAGAACTAAAACAAGGTTTTAAATGAATGTTGCTGCTCCCAAAGCTGGGTGAATTCACCCTAAAATATTGTACCTAAACCTTATAAGTAATAATATTAATAACGTTTATTTAAAGAAAGGTAGACATACGTTCCAAGATAGTTTTACAAGCATGTCACAGCGATACTTTATGTAATACTTAGAAGAACTTACATTTCACATACATACATAAACGTATGCCTTTTTCCCATGGGGGTATTCAGAAAGCACAGAACTCTACCTGCTACGATCCTTGCCAACCCCTTTTGCCTCGTCCACGTTCATACATCTGGTCATACACGCACGCCGGTTGCGAGTACTACGCACCTGATCTTTCTGAAGAACCTCCCCAGTAACGTCAGTGTATGTCCTACCAGGGCGTCCGCTCCCGGAGTTGCCACTCGCATCTGCCATTCATTCACTCATTTCTGACATTTACCTGAAACTCGACATAATGACAGATTTCTTTGCACTATCTGTCATTTTGTCGATTCTTCCGTCAAAGAAATCCTTGTCTACGGTGGCCATGCTACGGGGGCAGGAACCTTCAATTCCAATTAAAATGAATGCTTCATAAAAGTTCTATTGAAACGCAACAAATGAAAATGACACCAAAAACGTATTCGTAAAAATTTTTAACCCCACTAATTTCACCAGAAAAAACATGTGAGAAACTTTTTAAATGCTTATTCAAAAGTCGCAATGGAAGTCAGTCCTAAAATTAAAAGATACACCAATACTGTTTCAGTGTCCAGATAATAGCCCGAACAGACTTGCCTGCCACTTAAAAACGACAGTTCGGACAGACCGACGACTTTTTTTTTGCGTCGCAAGAACTAACGACGCGACTTTTTAACCCTTCCGATGCGGGTGACAGATCCGACGCGAACTACTTAGCGAATCAGTTAGGAGTATCACTTTTTTCGCTCAATAGTGTGCCGTGGTTAATTTGGGTTGGGACACTTTTATCGTGATTTCTAAGAATGATTTCGAGTGCAGTTTCGTTAAATGAATGTTGGACGGTTTTTCTTTTGCTTTTTGAGGCTGTGATTTTTTTAATTTGTGGATAGATTTCTGTATTTGCGTTTTAAGCGTTGAATAATCATTTATATACTTCTTTTTGAGGAAAATAATGATTAATTTATTAACAGAATAAGTGTTGCTATGAATTCAGAGATAATCGTATAATAACTCTATGTAAAAATTCAGCACCAATATTATCTTATTTTCCAAAACCAATTTCATTACACAAACTTCCTTATACTTACCTAACATGATATTCGCTAAAACTAACCAACTAGACTTCCGCAAAAACATAATCTTATTAATATTAAACAAGTATCTAATAAGCCCCTAATTTCTCGTAACTAGCAGCAAAAACATCTGCTCACACCACCGTCATGAATATAACATCACTTAATTAACACTTATAAAAACACAGTTTGACCCTTCCAAAAGTTCTAGCAACCAACAAAAATAAGTAAGTTACCAAAGACATAAACCGAAATTGGATTACAGCCGAAACGCGAACTCTCACCGCTGCTCCCTCATAAATATTTTAAAAAACCCAAACCCTGTGTGTCCGTATCAGTGATCTTTTAACCCCGAAAATGCCACGGCACACATTCCCGGGGCCCGGGACGATATTAGATGGGCAGGTAGGACCAATATTCGTTGAATCCCATCACTGTATTGCAAAAGAAATCAAATTAGATATACAATAAGCGGGATAGTGGTCCGATTTACATAAGTATCCAAGCTATTTGGTCGGTTGATACGAGATTGCGGCCGGGTAACAATATTGCTTGTGTTTACAGCGTCTGTCTTGACTTCGGTACAGCGGCTGATGTGGATCGCGCCGATTTGTTTTTTTTTCAATAGTATTTTGTGGCGCTGTTTTGAATAAAATGGTGTAATAGCGTTGTAAGTGCAGGAAAGAGGTCCAATACATGGCACATGTGATTTTTTATAAACGAAAATCAAAAGGATATTTCTACCTGTGTACGTTTTGATCCTTGCTCTCTTAGATTTGGTATAATATATTCGCTTCAAAACGTAATAAATTCAAGTAATTCCATAAATAATTTCTTTTACCAACCTACACTTCCGCATCGACGAATAAAAACGTTAATAAAAACAGTTCCTTGTCCATACCTAATTCGTAGAAATCATTTTTATATCCTGTAATAAAAATTTAAACGATATTTGAGTATTATTACGTGCCCCGAAAAGGGTTATCCCAAATCCAGTGTCGTCTATCGGAGGGGTATCAAATACATGCAAATCCACAGGATTGGACGTTAAATAATACATAAATACAAAACGATGGTCGCGCAAGTAACTGGGCTCAATAAAAAGTTGTGAGTACGTAAAATAAAATTCGATCAGAAGAGGTCCGGAGGCGACGGGACGTGTTATAAAATTTCAGGTCGCCGTTGCAGGGTTAAGGTGACAGGGCTGTGCAGACGCGCTGTTGTAGCTGATTTTTCCGGAAAATTCTTTGCGTGAAAGCTTCGCTTGTTAATTTTTTTAGGACAAATTTGTTTTAGAATCTAATGCCATTGATCCCTGATCAGTACAAGACGATTGTTTAGTATAATTTTACAGACAAAGAAAACAACATACCGTGCGATTAACGCAAAACATGTTGACCTTCATTATTTATGTACTTATCAATACATGTCATTCAAAACCTCATTAAAAAAGGAGCTGGATAAAAAAAACCAATCACACTCTCAGAGTAGGAACCGCTCACCTTTTATCATAAACATGCGTCAAGCATTTTCCAACGTCAGTTAATAAATCAAATAATCGCAATACACACAAACAAATCGGCCGTGTACTCAAGCCGCTATCTTTCAGAGCGGCATTCTTCTCGATATTAAATCCACTTCATTGTATAAGGAATTCCAATGGACTCCGTCCCCACTGGCTCTCTCCATCGAAACAAGAGGGTTGACTTGCGAATTGTGGAGTAAACAGAAATCTATGTTGTATCCAGAAGATTTATTTTTTTAATAAAATGTTCTGGAGTTGAAAGATTTAGATGATAGAGCTGGTCAGAGTTTTTGTTTGAGTCAATTAAGCTAATTTTGTTTTTTATTTTTGTTTCAGGTAAGTTCTTCTGAAATGTGAAGTAAAAATAGAGGGAGAGCGACCATTAATGCTGCCATTGCAGTAAATGTAAGCAAATATGTATTAAGAAGAGGTTATAATCACTACATAATGTAATGCACAGTAAGCTACATTTTTTTTTTCAATAGCCTTGTATGTCCCACTGCTGGTCAAACACCTCCTCCGAATCCTTCCAGGAGCTCTTCTCCTGCACCACCTCGAACCAGCCTTGGTGATGCGCGTCTAGAGTACAGTGTTCATGATCTACCTGTCAATATGAAAATCTTTTCTGAATTTATAGAAAATGCAACAATCTACAATTTGTTCTAATGTATTATATTTTGCTAGACTTATTCAAATGAATGACTGAATGACATAACTTGTATTCAATGTAAGGATATAGTGCCAAGCTATTCTCGGTCATTAACATAAAACAAATAAATAACATTATGTTGTATAACTACCACACATTTCAGCGAATATCCTGTAGAACCAACACACCTACACTAGTGAAGATCCTATTAAAATTGTCGCATTATCCCGCGGCCCGGGATTGCCAATCACCCCGTGATCCCGGCGTTATCCCGGCTCGTCCCAGTAATAAGTGCATTTCGCGGATATTCCTCTAGACTTATTGAAATTGAAACATTTATTATTGGAGTCAGTGATCTGTTTGTGGTGACACAATTAAAAATGGCGGATGATTGATCACCATTCGTTAAGTAAGCATAATCCCAGACGAGTTTAAAATAGTGGCAAAATAAGGCTTCGAATTATTGTTTGGTATAATTATTGAAATTTCTGAAACTTGCCGAAATGAGTGCATTTTAGAAGTAAAAGGTAAGTACTGATTTTGCAACGTTACACGATATATTTTTGTACTTGTAGGAAGAACTCACCCTGAAAATAGATTGAATGATAGACTTCCAGTACTTTTACACCCACGAAGTTCCGGTTTTGCTATCTTGTCGTTTCCGCTTTAATAAGTTATTGATAAGACATAAACCTGACACCATTTCAATCAAGGTCATTGTATTGTGACGTAACGTCCGTCGACGTAAATATCCTGATTTATGACTTCAAACCAGACCAGGAAAAAGAAAACTTCAACTTCACAATTTCCAGCTACCCATGTTATGAAAATAAAAATAAATCACAACTGCAACTTCCCAAAGTGCATTTAAGTTGAGCATCTTAACTAGTGACGTCATCACGCGAGGAATGGGGGGTGACGGGAGGGTGACGATAGGGTGACGCGTCACTCCTGTCGCCGCCGCTCTGTCGACATGACGTGATTGACAGCCCTTGTGATAACGCGGGCGGAATAAATGCGTTGTGATAGAATGGATTATGTGGAATAAAAGGCTGTAAATTAATGCTGGGCCAGTCTATAGAAAGATTTTTATTAATTTCAGCATGAATTTGCAAAACCAAACCGTATTAATTATAAGGAGTGGCTTAAGAAAGAAAAAAAGATAGGAAAATCAGTATTTTTCAACAAATGTTGGATACTTAAAAAGATACATTTCGGTTTTCCTAGACTAGGTTTGTTTGTGCAAGGATCAGTCAAACTGGTACGGACAAATGGCGGAAACCGGACACTGACCGTGCGGTCAGTACTGGAACTAGATGAATGACCTTCAACGTTTAAGTCATCAAAATAAAACACAATATTATGTAAATGTTCCTATAACTAAAATAACAATAAGTAATACTTCTTCAAGAAAAAACTGTAACTTTTTAATACATTATAATAATAACGCTCCACGTGCACACATTCCTCATGCCATATTACATACTTACGGGAATCATATTCGAAATTTTTCACCCCCCGATATTATAGTCGTTACGATGGCAGGGGAGGAAGGGGGTGCCGATAATTGGGTATTAACAGACAGTATCCGTCACCCGGCACCACTCGCGGTTAGAAAATTGAATGGATTCAATTAATTTTTCCTTTTAATCCCGCTTGTTGCAATATCGGCCGCGAGGATAATTAAACTGTCTGTCATTATGATATGCAAGGGAATTTGGTGTTTATTTCACGTTCATAAAACTGATTGTCGCATGACATTTTTCGATACGTTTAATTGGCTGGTTTTCGGGAATATTTTGACGTATTATTGGGGATTGTTTTTCAGGTGAATTTTGATTATTTGAACAGAGATTTTCTCTGAATTGATTGACAAAATACGGTAAAATGAAAGGTGTATTGTTGATGTTAATAATATCATGTTTTATTTTACTTTTCAATCACCATATTCCACAATCAAATTTGTCTACATACTTCCAAAAACTCCAAGTCAGCACTACCGAAAACCCCAGTTCACGACAACATTCCTCTTCTATCTAAACTCTTAACCCTAGGACACAAAAGCGTATAATCTAAATAACAACGCAGACATAAAGTCGCGCGCACACCGCACCGCCCGCCCGTCGGACCGGAACGCTGTCCCCACGGAAGCGACATTAAAACTTTTGAGTGATTTCGCTCAGTCAAACGTTGCAAGACGGGCGAGGTCCGGCGGCGTAGGGTTACCACGTCCGAGTTTTAGTGTGTGGAGTGTTGTTTTGAAGTACGGTTTGGTTTGAGATAATTTGATATAGAGTAAGATCGTGAACGTTGGCCTACGAATGTAACCGAAATGCAAAGTGCTTATAAATGAAATTTGTAGTAACATTATTAAGAGGTTTTGGAAGATTTTGCTAATCTATATGGGACAAGGTTATTTAAAATATTTAATCGAGTTATTACTGAAAAGGACACATTAACATTTCAGATCTAAATGCCAACTCTTAGTTCAGAATAAACTTTTACGTACTTAAGTGAAATGTTAACATGATTACAGCTTTCCAGTTTTCACTTTCAGTCTCGTAAGTGATAGATCATGCGCTTTTTAATTTCTCTTCAACAGCAAAAATACTACATAATAATGCTTGTAATGTTACCTCCACTTCTAAATCCAAAGAAGTATAAGTACTGAGATAAACTCCCCAGTCCAAACAACGAGTCCACGTAGCAAGCTGGCGACCCTACACGGATGTGGCGACGTTGAGTGTGGAGAGTTCTGTCCCGACTAATTTGCGAATAGTTCTCTCGCTCGACCGATTCGCAGTTGATAGTCGTTTTCTGACACTCGTTACTGCCCATTGTCTACCGCGGACGTTTCTTAATGAGTTCCGTAATTGTATGTTTAATTACAGATTTTTGTAGTTTTAAGATTGGTATTTGAATAGGACGTGTAGTTAAGAGTGTTAACCAATTATTTCTTTAAAATACACCATTTGATTTTATTCATATAATCAATAGCTTTGGTAGCAATTCAAATTTTAGTTAACAATTTTGATGCGCAATTAACTCTATCCATATTGTTATCTTTATTCAAGAACGATGCACTGCCAACATTACATCAACATCAGATAGCTGTGGACGTATTTCTAATCATACAAAATCGAACATCAATTCACTAGCTAACCAAACAGAAAATTCTAATCGTATATCCCTCATTTCACTGCTACGTGCCACTCAACCGTATTAATCCACAAACGCCAACAAAACAAAATAAATAAGAAAACTGCGACGTTATCAGCACATCGCTAAGCATGTCCACATGTCTACTTACGAGGTGGGGACCCCCTCCCACCCTGGGGAGGGTGACGGTGGGTGACGTCTCCATCGTCCGGCGTCACCGCCAGATCAATGCTGGACAGTCCCCACCTGCACTTTTAATCGCGAGACGGGAGGGACACGAGACGGCATCGCTTGAGACGGAGCATGTTGCGAACGGGACGTATGCGCCAGTGTGCGCGCACCTTTTGTTTTGTTTCTTTTTCAGTTTCTTGCTTGAAGCTTGTAATTGTCGTTTGAGTTATTGAATATGTTAGATGTTAGGGGCGTAATTGTGTGTGGGAGAGTTTTGGAGATGAATAGAGTTTCTTTGGTGCGTCGATAGTGAGTTTTCTTAAACGTATTTGCTGATTCTTATATTTTATGCAGATCAGTTTTTAATGAATATGTATTTTAAAACTTCTTGTTGTTATTGGTACTGATTAACCGACATACTTTTGAGTGAAATACTTTACGTTCAAAGAGTTTTTAGCACAAATAATAACGTACCTATTTGCCATTTATCCCGAGTCGATTTTCACATTTTCAAGAAAGTTATAGACAGAATATTTTAACCCTCCGAAATCTTTCGTCTGAATCCCTAAAAATAGTCTCGAAACATTTTAAACTAAACGTAACTTAACCCTTCAATGTCACCACCAAATTGTTTCGCTTTTAACTCTCAATAGATCTGACAGACCATGATTTCCCTCCGCGACGAATAAATATAAAGGATTAAACTACTTCACAAGTTTTGGGGTATCTTACGAACGTTAAGTAGTTTTGGTTAGTGTTAACTTTTAGCGTTTAGTTTTAAATGTGCCATGTTTAGTCCCTAGTGGTGGATTGTATGGACTAAGTTTTGATTGTTGACGGGTTGGTGAAGATGAGGTAGGGTTCTGTTGCCTGGGGAGAGAATAGGTGCCTACGTAGGTACTTAAAGGGTCAGGGTCCGCATGCAAAAGACTTATATATTTAGGGCTCTTGGCCTTTATTTTCAGTCAGATCTTTGAAATTAATTCTCTGCAGAAAAAACACTCCTAATTGTAGTGGTACAGTAGGCTGCACGTCAGTGGTACAGAAACCTGTATAAACTGGCTTCTAAGGAATTTTCGTACGACGCCAGGCCAGCAGTTACCACCGACATCGTGTAGAAACTGTTCAAACTTGTACAAATTGGAGGGGCTATTTTTTTCTAGTGCTTTAGACAATGCTTTCGAAAAGTGAAAAAAAAATTGCTTTGTGTTAAAAATTTTCCGTTATATGAGATGCAGATGTCCTGTCACTATGGAGTGCATTTTTTATTTAAAGAAAGTCGATACTTAGATCAAGTGATCGATACTAGTGCCGGTTTTCACTAGCAGTAAGCGTCTAACTAAATAGCAGTGCGCTGTTGTAATTCCGACGTTAGGCTCACTGCCGAAAGTTGGAAGTCCAACAAATCGAGCATAATTCACGAATTGACTTATCTATTTATTAAATATGCACCATTTACATAACAGACACATCAATTGGTTATCAGGCAGCTGCGAGATACACAAACGGGTACTCCGATAAAACGCCAATTTCTTAACTACCCTGCATTTTTTAACTAGCCACAGATAAAAAAGATACCTTGATTCATTTACCTATATTTCTTGCACACAATATGGACGGGGACAATCGCTCGTTCGGTCCACAGATAAGAAATTTATTTTTTTCATACTTTTTTAAGCGACGGAACTCAACCCTTTGGACGCTATCTCGATGACGTCACTTGACATCTTGTCCCGACGCGGGAAACGGAAACGTTTTGCGTTAAGCTTTGTTAAAAAAAAAAGTTGAATTTATGTTTTTATTTAGTTCTCTTTTGAGATGAACTGACTTGATGGAGTAAAGAGAAATTTTATTCGGAGTTTTTTTCCTTAACTTTCCGTTTCTGAAATAATAATATCGACACAGTCTCTTTTGTTTGACGTTAAATAAGAAAATGTACATTTACTCAGTTGCCTCTGAACTCAAGAAAGTTCTAAAAGTCAAAGGTTATTGCAGTTCTCCTGGCGATGGACGAAGCAATTTATATTCTTCTCTTTCTTACAAAACTTCTGAACTGTACAAATCGAGCACGTTGGCCACATGTCTATATAATTTCAAGTTGTCGTACAAAACTTTGAGTGCCGATGGTCTAATCGATGACGCTTGCGATCAATTTTTTATCATCCCATAACATTACTAAAATGTTTTTTTTTCCTAATCTAGTTTCTGCCCGTGACGTCACCCACCTTCAAAGAGCATTAATATTCTAAGGCAATTGGCAAAAGTGTAGCTTTCTATCTAAGTATGAATTATTTTTTGTAATCGGATCAGTACTTCCAGAAACTTTATCTTTTTATGAGGTTGGATGTCTAAACTCATACTTCAACATTGCATTGGTAAATCTATAAACACTACATTTATAGATTCAAGAAACTTTGCGTCAGTCTCGCACGTCCCTACTTCTTCTTTTTGTTTGTCAAACGTCTGCTTACTTCGAAAAATCAATCCAACTGTATTGACGCATATATCCGTGAACGGACGGGATCGGACCGGATCCGACTCGTCTTAAATTATGTCCGAGACGTGATAACGAGGGGGGTTCAGGGGCGACCGGGGTGAAAGGGGGTGAACTTTTGCAACGCATATGTTTTTCTGATAGGTTTGAGTTGCTTTGACATCACCAAAACCGTGCTAAAGCGTGATGTTCTGCAGCAAAATCTAGGATATTTAAATAGTTTCAGTGGGTTTTATGTTTCAGCAATTTTTTTACTGAAACTAAACACTTCTTACGTTCACTTTGTTCGAAAAATCAATCCAACAAACAGAATTGACGGATACATCCGAGAGTACGGACACTGGACGGTCGGACTCGTCTTAAATTATGTCCGGGGCGTGATAACGAGGGGGGGTGAAAGGGGGTGACGGGGTACTATTTACTTTCGCGACGCATATGTACGTATTGTTTTGTTCTGATGGCCCATGTGGGGTTAGGGAGGTGGCTGTAATCAATAGTTCGGCTTGATTGAGTTGGAGACGTTTGGAAAATGGAATTTTGGTGATCTGTTTACCCTGCCGTAATGTAGGGTTGCCACTGCAATGTAGCAATATTTTGTGTTTTTTGGTGATGGCCAGGTTTTTCTTCCCAATACAGCTACTTTTGAGCTAATTGGTTCTGATATCAAACTCGAGCTTATCCTTCTATTGTGGCGTAAAAAAATCCCGGATACAGGCAAATTTAAAAATGTTCAATTCTCTTAACCACGATACAATTTCCACAATACAATAAACTTAAAAAAATAACCCACTTAAAAAAAACGACCCACTTTAAAACCAAACTATGTATTACCATACCGAAACTATCTGATTTACTCACTCGAATCGGGGTACAATTATTATAAATATGGCGTCTATGTGGGTCAGGCGAATGCGCTAGGGGGTGGGGTGCAAGAAGGGGGGCGAAAGGGGCCAAGGGGGACACCCGTCAATCGATTGTCAAGGAGTGCACCGGGCAACGGGATCCGCGAAGAAGTTTTTAAACTGTACTCCGGGAATTCAGGTATAAGCATGAGTTTAGAAATGGAGGGGAGAAGGGGGAATTAGTGCTCGTATGCTGGTATTTTCAGGTGGTAACTTTAATATGTTTAGCAGATTTTAGATGCTTTTGATGATATGTTTAAGACTTTAGGTTGATTGGAAAGATTCTCGTTTTGTTTCATTCTACGGGCGATTTATAACATGACATAATAGGCTCAATGCACCAGCCAAACTTATACTGTCATTTACGGGATATCTTCCGTGATTGTTCATTACTTAAAACAGTTTTTCAGTTTGTCAGTTTTTGTTCTTAAAACAGTGTTTGCACCAGCCAACTTTACGCTTTTTATTAATGGGAACAAATTGTATACAAAAGTAACACTTGTAACCTATAAAACCTAATGGATAACAATAGGATGTGCAAGAACTCTCAAATAGCTGAAACAGCCTGAACATTTAAAATCTAAGTCAGAATCTCAGAAAAGAAATCTAAAAAAGCAAGGATTATAGAAGTGAATAAAAACGGAATAAAAACTAGTGTTGTCAGAGGCGTGAATAATGTGGTTGATGACAATAACGCATGTTTTATTGCAGCCACCGCGCCGCGCAGCGTTGTGCCGTGGGACGACTTCTGTTTACGACATTATCGCTCGTCATAGGACTAGGGAACTAGGAATACTGGATAGGATAGATGTTATCATGTTTTTGTTGATAGTTTCTTCTCATGTAATCGTCATCTTACTGTCTCGACGGCAATCTACATTGTTACAAAACTAGCAGTAGTGCATCTTCGTCAGTAAGTTCCAGATGTAGATATAGGTATCAGGGCCCTTGATCAAGTTAACATTGGTTGCATTGCATTTATGTTTCAAAATCACTTGACATTGTGCATAAAATGTTGGTTTCTGATAGATATTGAATTGATTTTGTCAAATCTTGAGTGCGTGCTGCTCCCATGCTCTAGAAATATGACGTTCTTAAATGTAATTTCAGTGTAATTTTGCATTGAGATATTGTTCTTCTGAAGCATGATCTAATCCAACAATTGATTTTTGAAAGGTTCCCAGAATCTAGGCTACTAGTCAAGATAACTCACTGGTTTTATTATTCCGTTGACTTTTTTATTCAGCTCTCTACGCGTGTAGCTAATCCAATTTATCTTCAACATTTTCGACACACTTTAAACACACGACGTCCAACTCATCACTCAGCGTTTCCACTTTTACATTTTTATTTGTTCTTCGAATTTTAGTTTGACAATAATTCAGTGTAACTGCCGCATCCTACCCGCCATCCATCGTAGATAATCCAGTTTCTTGAGCGACACACATCAGAACTATTCAAGCTATAAATATAGTTTATAGCTCCATCAATCGCGGACACAGCAGCTGTAGCAATCGTTAAGGAGACGATGATTGATCTGCGAGTAGCGACGTGTCGCGCGACAATTATATCGTGCGCTGGATTAGGGGATTTATTGAGTCTAAAATTGATTTTATTGTTGGATTTTTCGTGTTTTTCTTGGTTGTGTTGTTTGGATGTACAGATAATGATATTTTATTATGTCTGTTTACCTATAGTATTATTTTCCTGTTGTAGGACCCACTCTTCCGACAAAATAAAATAAAATCCGGTAAAAATTAACACGTACTGGAGTTTTCACCAAACTTAATAAATGATTCGCCCATCAATTTCGAAAATAAGCGAAGTCAAACAAAACATTTACTTTTAGATATTCAATAAGAATTTACGTACTATAAAACTGTAAAACCTATGTTGTAGTCGGTACCTATAACGTTTTTTTTAGAATGTAGTTCAAAAAGTTTTCCCTTGGAGGAGACGAAGGATGAAGGACGGAAAATGTTCCCATTGCATGTCCCAAACATGAAAAACCATAAGCAAACACAACTCGAACCCGCACTCTCGCATTCTAGACTGGAATAAAAATTTGACCACGGAAGACAAAACTATGATGTATAGCACGAAACGAAAAAAGAAATGAGAGGCAACGTTGACGTCTCGTGATTTATACAGTAAACACATAAATCTGAGTTGTATCTGTCAGCTGAGCGGCGCACACCTGCGACTTGCGACCGAAATATTTGTCGACTGTTTTGTGCTATGTAGGTACTACATTTTTGTAGTTTTTCAGCACATTAAGCACATTGTATGTAGGCAAATGTGAATTGGAAGTTTAGCTCAATCATTGTTAATGAAAGAATGAGAAAATATAATTTCTTTGTAACTCATGAAGTCATTGTGGAGTATCCTTTCATGTCTGAAAAGTGTAAATAAACTGTTTGATTCGTTACTTAGCTAACTGTAACTTATTCGAATTAAATAAAACAACTTACCAATAAATGATAACACCTTTTGCTTTCAATTATTATTAAGTAGACGATCTTTCTAAAAAAAAACATTTCTTTATTCTATGTAACCAAAATGCGACAAAATAATCGCACGTCTACCCCCACCCCTCTTTCGCATAAAACGTAACGAGTTTAGATGAAAATACAGCGATGTGTCACGATTAACGGCCGATGGATCGGGACTCGCGACAATTCCTCCGGATCGCGCTCTTAGACGCACTCGAAATAGATACAGCCCGACGACATTTCTTCACGCTTCTGTATTTATGGGGTAAACAGGGCTTTACTGCTAGCTTTTTGGATGCGTTAGGTAGCGTAAACACTTCATGATAGACAAAACACATTTTTTAAATTTGTCGAGTTGTCTTATTGTGAACTACTAGTTATTTAGAAATCGAAGGTAAAGCCATCAGTCTAATATTTTAAAATGTTAAACGAGAGGAGAATTGTTCAGCCCGAAGGTTAGTATAATAATGGAATAGTTAATCTTAGATTGTCAAAGGCAGTTTTTGTCGAAACCTGGCTATCTTCAACTCTTAAAGTGAAGTTAGGTAACTGGGACCGCAATCATCTAGGACCTCTCAGACTGGGAACGCGGTCTTAGTGGAATGAAACATGTTTTCTCCATGCGACTGGATCCATTTGGTATTGTAACCTGTATTCACAGACGCGGCACTAAAAATACCCTTAACTCAAAGAAGAAGCGCCCCTACCTTCACACAACCTCTGCAACTCGAACGAATATCAAAATCGATACACTAGACGAACCCGACCACTGTGCAACCATTACCATATTTTTGAGGCGCACAGTGCTCCCACTCGTAAACATGAGACAAAATGAGCACTAATTTCTCGACGGCTGCTTGGCGTACAAAGAGAGAGCCCGTTTTACATAAATTTGTCATATTTGCACGCACCCACCCCTTCGGTAACGCGTGCCAAGTTTTAAGCTCGCGGTAAATGACTTGATGGGGCCTAATGGCAGCCGTACATGCTCTAGTGAAGGATTGGTAGAAGATAATCCGGAGATATACAAAAGTAATAGTGCTGTTATATCTTCGGATTCAAAACTGCTGCTGCTCATGCTTTAGACAAGTGTAAAAGGGGTTTAGGGATGGTCTCATTGAATGTATCTACTGTAATGAATGCCAGTGTTATAGTAATGTTCTAGAGGCAGGCATTAAAGTTGTTGAACCAATACTTATAAAGTAGACTTTGTCCATTTTCGCTCCTATTACTTGGCATTTAAATATTACTGGCAAGTGTAGTCTTAGGTACTATACCTACATCTGTGTCAACCCCATCGGGAAATAAAGGCGTGATATTATGTGCCAGTACAAGCAACAAAGTTTTGCTTCACGACATTTATAAGCAGCCGTATTGGCTGTCGGTCCAAGTTGACTGACAGAGTGACAGGCTTCGCGTCATCTTATGTAACGTGATCGTCCGACGTTTAGGCGAAATTGTCACCATAACTCTTGTTTGTGAAGTTGAGTGTATCAACTCGAAGTCTGTCTTTGTTTTTGTTTCTAATGCAAAATGACAACTGTACATGTTGAAAAACGCGGATTTCTTGCCTCCTTACTTTAGTCATTACTTATTCATTTAGGGCAACTACTTCGGAATCTCATATCAAAAGTATCCGAAGCCTATGGTTTGACTATGTGAGAAATACCTCTGTTCGGTTTCATTCCTTTTGATTAGGTAGGTATAAAACCTTTCAAAACAGCTTCATAAACGTTCACGTGAAAAAATGGAATTGTCATATACGAATCACGTTTGTTTATTATTATGGACAAATACTGCTACAATATTTCCAGATCGACAGAGACGTAAGAAATGCGAGAACTTTAACCCTATTTTCTTTATTTTTCAGGTAAGTCGGGTTGTAAACTGAAGAACAACGCGAACGACTCAAGTTGGTAAGATTTTGATAGTACTAGTTCTGATCTTTGTTCTTTAATAGTACGAGGTCACGTCAACAACGTTCACTGATGTTGGTAGAAAGTTCAACTCCAATAATTTAATACGGGATATATGTACACAGACTTACCTAACTTAGAAAGAAAGAGTTTCATCCCGAAAAAAAGTACTATTCCCGAGGAAAACAATAATAACGGTCCTATGAAAATAGATGGCGCCACGTGTCTTTCGAAACATGATTATTACAAGCAGAGTACAACCCGAATTGATTGTCAAATTCTAAATTAAACCGAGGCTAGTTTAATATAATTATTTTACATCAGTATTTTTTCCTTCTCGTCTTTCACGTTAATTCTTCTTCTCTGTTAATTCTTTCTTACTCTATGGCACCTCGATGGCACGCCATAAGTTAGACGTCTTGTAACTTTAAGTTACAACAGTTCTACTTAACACTGACTTATAAATTCAACTAAACTGAAGTTCTGTTGATATGTGACTGATTGTCGCTAAAAAAGAACTTATGCGTGTGAGGAACTGAAGTCCTGCTAGAGTGACTTAATTTATTCAATTTTTAGAAACGGCTTGATGATAAATTAATCAAGCGGTATCTAAAAACTGTTGTTAAATGTACTATGACGTTCTCAGAATAGCAGAACATAGATATTCTCGGTATTACGATCTATAGTAACTAAAGGCTTTATATCATAACATAACATAGCATAATCAGCCTATAATGTTCCCACCGCTGGGACAAAGGCCTCCTCACTATGAGAGGGAATGGGCTATAATCCACCACGCGGGCCCAGTGCGGGTTGGTAGATGTCACATGTCTTCGAAGTTTTGGTTCTAGGACATGCCGGTTTCCTGAAGATATTTTCCTTATAAGATTTTAAACTATCATGGTCACTAACATTATTACTTAGACAGGAAACGGGATATTTACCATGTTTATCCGTGATCATGGTGCTTACAACAGCGCCGAAATATCGGGAACTCGTCAAAAATAGTAAACATGGTAAATATCCCGTTTCCTGTCTAAGTAATAATATTTTCCTTCACCGTTTTGAGAGCAGTGGTGGTGAAATTAATTACACAAATGGGTGGCCTGGGTTCGAAGCCACGACTTACTGTTTGTAAGTCCGGGCCGCCATCACTGGGCCACCACGGCTCAACTGAAGACTTTAATTTTTTTTTTAATGTAGTCAGTAACTTATAGGCATGGCAATTGGTTTTGCAAATACCACTCAAAGACTGCACAAAATGCCCTATTATAGCGGGAGACGTATCTGCCTTTACATCCTTCCAATTAAGCCCAGAATAAGTACCTAACATCAAAATGTGGCCCGAAACTTTAATAATGATAATACATAATATTGAGAACATTTTCTACAAAGGAGTTGTTCCAGAACTGTATGGAGCCTGTGCTAGCACTATGTACACTATACGTACCTAAATATCTTTATATAATACAGTAACAAAACACACAGTAACGTTACAATGTACATTCAAATTAACTTGGTCAAGGAGAGCAACACAACATAAAATTAAACATGGTGGATCAGATCAGCAGTATGCGAAAAATGTCATTTGGACAATGACATTTGATTGACGTGTATCGTAATATCTGCGATAAAAAAAGCAGAGACCATAACACAAAGCCGGGGTCAACAGAAAAGTAATCAATCAATGTCCGTAATAGTAAACTGGGTCGCAAAACAAAAACAATCACTAAAAACTCCGAAACACATCCAATTCAAACTCAAAGCAAAGAAAGACTCAAAGACGTCACTTCTTAAAACTGTCAAAGTCGTCAAACGTCATGTCAAACACAACTGTCATGGCTGCCCTAAAAATAGGGTTATCTTATTATTATTTTTTTCAAATGATCATTTTTCTTCAAATTAATTTGTTAGTATTTTTATGAATTCCCCTATTTTTTCCTATTTATCTATGTAGTCTACATGGTTGTAGCCCAAAATCAAATATCTCCTTTCAACAAAAGTGAGTATAGCGAAAATCTCCATACAAGTGACATCTCTGACGTACAGCCGCCAGCGCATCAAGTTACTGCAAACTGTCAAAGTTTCTCATTCGATTTTGAACTTAACCTATAAAATTTAATGGTTTAAAATCATTTGGAAAAATTTGACAGTTTGTGGTAACTTGATGTGCTGGCGACTGTACATGTCACATTACTAAATATCACTACTTTTTCACCGTGCGTGTCTCGCAGTAATCGACAATTCTCGCATTGAGGACTTGAGAAATCTACTGTTTGCTAGAACAATCGTTAGCTGTTCTTCAATAGACATACATTCTTCATTTAATTCATGACGACAGACATTTTGACGTGTGATATTTTTTGTAATACATTGATCGTTTCAACTTTTCATTCATTCAATTTATTGTTCTTGATTCTGTACCAATTTCTTTTCCTTTATTAGACTTTAATACGAAAGTTACATGTTTATAAGGTTGAACTAAAAGTTTGAAATGGCTAATTACACAAAGACTATGAGAAACCTAAATCAATGGCTAAATCTGATAGCACGCTTGTCTATTGCTTTATTTTAGATGTCGTTTAGTATTAGTATAAAGTAGGGCATAAAACACGCTATTTTACGAGTTTACTATTTTTTAAAGGTGCTGTCACTTTCTTTATTTATTATTTCGGTAAAGATGCTAAATAAAGTCTCATTACCTCGAATAAACGTCAACATGAACTACAAACAAATCCTTACACACCCTTCATGCACCCCTCAGCGTTACCCAAAATTCAAAACAGACACAACTTACAAACAAAACCACATCAAAACCAAAATGATTGTCACCGCCAGACGATCACAGATCACGTCACGACCATCTTTAACCCCCACCAGAAAAAAGGGAATAATTTCTTTATAAATTATTACACCCGACGAGAATTGAACTGGTATCCTTCAAAGGGGGTGGGGGGTGGAAGCCGCCCGGGACGCACGCCGTGATTTATAGGGCTATAAAGTATTATAATTAAAAGCTGGAACGAGGGGTGAAACTATAGGGGGGAACTATGGGCCGGTTGCTGTGGTCTACGGCGATGATGGCCAGGTATGAGTTTTATGGGTGGATGTCATGTTGATGGCGTCTTCGTGCTTTGTCTTTATGGAGTGATGTATTTGATATGAGACTATATTGTGTGGAATGTTGTTTGGAAATTGTGGCTCGGTTAAGACTTCTAGCGCGTGGAATTTCGTTTTAAAGGAGGTTGTGTTTTTAATGAACGCAATGTTAGAATGTATCTAGAAACTTGGATTTTCTTAAAGATTATAATATGATCATAATGTAGAATCAGTCATTACTAAGATTTATTTATTACTAATGATGGCTGAGGCAGGAACTTGGTTTTAAAGATTGAGTTTCACTTTAGTTTTCTTTTTTAATACTGAACTTGTTTTTTCTTTACTTTTTTTACGCAATTAATTCACTATTAACAGACAAAATAAACATTTCACCCTCTCCCATAACAAATTCTCTTATAAACTCAAACAGCGACATCAGAATTAGTCCCGCACAAACTGTATGTCACGTCGAGTCTTCAAAACAGTGGAGCTCGGATGTCCTTCCGTCCGTCTGTTGTAATTAAAACTAGACAGACTAAGGTCAACTTAGGACACGTTGCCGGGCACAATGGAAATGGATTTGGGAGTCTGTATGAATATTATTTGGATGCAATTTTGCGAGGGTGTTTAGAATGGATATTTTGGTTTTAATGTGGAGTTGTTTGTGAATCCTGCAATGGATCTTGATACTTTCATACTTAAATAACCAGTTACAAAAAAAAAACAGATCATCATCAGCATCATCATTTCAGCCGAAAGACGTCCACTGCTGGACATAGGCCTCCCCCAAGTGTCGCCACATTGACAAACAAAACAGGAAGTAGTTTTTATGTATTTTGATTGCAAGTAATGGTGCCACAAAATCTAAAAGAACAGACTTAGACTCAATTTTTATAAAGCAGTTATATGACTAAATAAAAGAAGTATGTAAGTATCGTAGCGGATGTTTGTAATGTCAGCCTACTCCCATAGACAAAAGACGTGAGATTTCAAATGTATGAGTGTAGTCTATAAAACCGAAAGGCTAGTTAAATCAATTTCCAACCGCACTGAAATAGAAAGATTGTGCAAAATTGATAAAAATATCACATTCAAGAGCGCAGCCGACACCAATCAAATAAACCACTAACAGTCTCATCAGCTCCCAAACGTAAATCTAACACACTTGCATACACCAGTACTCTTAGACCGTACACTAACACAAAACTTCGCCAAGACTGGCGACGTATAGTCTGCCATGACAAACGTTCTGTTTATTAAAGTCAAAACATAATACCGGAGTGGTGTAAATCATCCACCACGGCATTGCTGCCCCTACACCCCCCTCCGCTTCGCCCCCCTCGACTGCCCCACGTCCACTAATTTTCAGAAATGGCCACTGAAGTTCAGACGCTTTTGAAATCTGCATGTGATGTACGTGTGGGGTCTTGTGTTTTCTTTTTTTTCATTATTGTTTGTCTTTAATGTTGTTGGGCTTTGGAAAAAAATCATTGTTTAGAATTGATAATAATATAAGCTGAAAACTTTTTGTTTAAAATAAAAGTAGGTACTTTAACAAAGAAGAGAATACTTTAAATCATGATATTGTTGTCTCGTATTACAGAGGCGATAAATATCTGAATAAACTCACTGAATAGCTGAACAAAATATTTAAAGTTGTTTCAGGTGGACTTTTTTTGTGCCACTGTAGAGCTTGATAATTTTGTAATTACGACTACAGCAATAAAACTCCATCTCATTAAATTAAAGGCTATAATTTCAAATAATAAATAATCCTAAGAAGCTACTAAAAATCGACGATAATGCAAATGACTAGGAGTCATTAAAAATAATTCAAGATATTCGCGACAGAGGGAGCCACATCGTTGCCGTAACGAAATTAAATTCTGTCAGAGACGGTACAACAAATCATGTTTATTTAGACCTAAAAATACCTCGGGTGCCCATTATATCGTACAAAACGTGGACTGAGAGTCGACCGCTCGGGAGATTAGGCAAGAAGGGACATTAAAGTGAAAATTATTTATTTAGGGCCCCCACCAGCTAGATTACATTACTCCATACACATAAATAACGAAAACAATAAGAGCTATACTAATAAATTATCTTTTTATTGCCGGATTGTGAAAATTTTAGACACTTATCCGGGGGATGAGGGCGGTGTCGCGGGGGGCGAAGGTTTTGTCCCAATTATTTATGACGGTCGAGACGCTGGCGTTTTGAATTCGTCGGCGTTGTGACGTACCATTCTTATGGAAAGTTCTTTGCTTGTTTTTTAATTAAAACTTTAGTGTGGGTTAATTAATGGCTGTGAATAATAATGCACGTCTCTTTTCAAACGATTATCGGCCCTGCTTCCGGTGGGGCGACATTTTTTGTTGTATCTGTTTTAATTGAGTGCGTTCTACAATGAATTTTAAATAAATTACTACTGTCATATTTTATAAATAAATTGTTCCTGTAGTTTGTTCCGTTGTTTAATTGCTATAAATTATCGGTCTGTTACATTTTAATTGTATGACAAATATGTTGTGTTAGATGCTTGGTTATGATTATATGAGTCAGTGTCATGTGGTCGCGATAGTATCATTGTCGTCATAGGTGGTCTGAACTTGAAGTTATATAGTTAATAAGCTGTTAGTTAGGTCAAATTAGAATATTAAAGGAGATAAGTATCTAATGCTGCCATACTCGGTGTTTGAGTAGGCAGTAAGATTTTTTTTATTGTTGAAATTATTTCTTACGTTATTCTTTGAGTAGACTTTCTTTCAACACTACGTATTAATTGGATACTTTAACAGGCTTTCCTTCAAGTACAAATTCGAAAAATTAAATCCAATGCAATCCTGTGACATCACCCAAAGTTTCTTTGTGTCACACACACATCAAAGCTTATCAGCCATCGTAACATGCAAAACCCAACGTCTGTGAATCCAATAAAATCCATAAACCAGCCAATCGAAGTCCAAACCCCATTGTTTGACGACACGACACACCACACGATAGGACACAAATCAATCACAAGAAAAAACGACGAAAAACGACCGCAGTGTTATGTCCCGAAGACCAATACGGTACAGGGCCTCTCCACCATGAATAATCTAATAAATAATCTTTTGAATCGTAATTTATTAGCTACGGCATTACGGGACGGAAGCCTTGGTAGAAGGAGACAGAGATACAATTCTGGGCACATTAGAAAGGGATAGAAACAACGTCGTCCGTCATAAATAACAGCAGGCAAAAACAATGGACAATGGTTCGTGGTGGTGAGATACGTCTTCTTTAGTCCCCCTTGTCCCCCCTGGCCCCTCGGCCGGCGAGATTGGGGGTATTCGGGACAGTCTCGGATTGTATGGAACGCGTGCGCACCCTAATGTTGGAAAAAGGTTGCATTTGTAATGTGTGCGTGCTGTATTGACGGTGAAGGTGACTTTGGATTGAAAAATTGATGATGTTTAAATAGGTCTGTGCTCGATGGGAACAGGTGGTTTGCTCTATTTATGCAGGTTTTTCTCTTGTTATTTTAGTTAGGCTAGTACATAGTTTCCGTGAAAATAAAGTGTCTTTGCTTTTCATGGAGATGAAACAATGATTGTGACGGACATTCCTTTGAACTTTTTTATTAGTTCTAATCTTAATAAAATACAATTAGTACTTTTTCCTTTAACTGTATCAACGCTATCTATTACTACTTGATCTTCTACACAATGCCTCTTAGTTGTTCCTTTGTCTAACTGATTTGCGTATTCAATTGAATTATTGTCAAGTTTACAATAATTTATTTTTTGGTTGTGATTGTTGTAAGTCTTACAAGTTCAAAGTAAAAATTGATCTAGTTATACAGGGTAAGTATAGATTAATTTTTTTAAATTTATTTGTCATTCATTTATTGTTAGGTACGCATATTTCTGTCACATAAGGTCACACAAACCTTTATATCATTATACCTACACATGTTTCACATTATTGAGTAAATATTCGACACAATATTAATGAGTTTGACAAGACAAACAGACAGACTGATGACGTGTCCTTACAGATGTTCTCTGAAATTAATATCTATTGTTTTAATTTTATTATTCATTGTTTTTGTTTTTGAATATCTTTAGTTATGACCTACATATTCAGCGTAGGCAGCAAACTAGCCAGTATAGCTTAAATATAAAGAAACTTAAAGTACCTGTGGCTTAACCTGTAATCATTAGGTAGGATGGGTTTGGACCCTTTACTTTTCGGTTATTAGTAGTGTAAGAAAGTCCAGTCAAACGCCTTTTTTGTTGGCTGGATTCTCTCCTTCCAAATATTGTGATCCTGTCATAAGCTAAAATACACAATCTTTCTTTATAGAAAGGTTTAAGCAGGAGCTGTTTAATTTAAAAAAAAATGCAAAGTAATTTTCTATGCATGCGCCTGAAGTGGAAGGAATTGGGGGAGGCCTTTGCCCAGCAGCGGGACAGTACAGGCTGTTAAATAGTTCTATGTAATAGTGGGTAGTCTAAGACGGGATGAAACCAAAGTGGTTTAAAATGAGTTCCTTGCTTTAACCCGAGAAACCTTTTTTTTCGCACCACCAATTATTGCATAACAGAATACTTATGAATCCTAATCCGTCACCACCCAATCACCATCATCTTCCTTCTCCCTCCCACCCAATCAAATCCTAATTAAATCAACCCTTTGTTACGCCGAACACCCACGAGGTGCGCCCGCGCAGCTGTCTCCCGCAATTACAAGATGGCCGCCGCCTCGGCACGTACTAATTGACTTTTCATGTAGTCAATACGAATTTTAATGAAGGCTACCTGTGTGTTCGCAGTAGCTTGTTTTTGTTAATTATCCTAGCTTTTATGGGTTTTATGAGAAAATGGTAAAAGAGGAAAGATAGACGTAATGAATTAGGGTAGTGATTGATTTGAAAATCTTGAAGATCAAAAGAAATTGTATCAAATTCACTTTTCACACGTAAATATAAAACTGGATCAAACATTTCCAGTTCTAACAAAATATCTACCGAATACCAAGTTTTTGTGCCCGATTCATCATACCAAGCCGAACTGGGCCCGCGTAGTGGTATGCCTTCTACCTCACACAGATGAGAGCTCTGTGTCCCAGCTGTGGGGACATTATAAGCTGATAGACGCCAAAACGGGCGACTAAACTTCGAATTCTACTGTACTGATAACTGAAAAACTAATAGTAGACATTGGTCCTTCATTTTGGAAAAACTTTAGTTTCAGTAAACTCTCAAATATTATCAATTAATGTAAACAACGAATGTTTCAGAATTACTCTTCAAATGTAAAATATAGGAAAAGGAAACCAAGCCCCATACTCACAAATCCTTTTAATTACAAAGTCCACTTACAGTCCTTCCATCCTTTTAATACAGGAATTTGAAACCCGATAGCTATCCCTGAATGTGTCTGTCCGTCTGTCACCAGAAATAAATGCTAAAGTGCCCCAAATCCCAACGGACGGGATGAACTCTTGCGCAGCGGTTTTTTAATTCAATTTGATAAATGGCTATGTCTCTGGCCATGTAGTTTTGATTTCATCATTCGTTTGAATGAGACTGAACGAATGAGTGAGTGACTGAATGTATTTGGGTTTTGAAGAAATAGGCAGAGAAGGATTAGATTTTAAAGTTTTCGACGTGTGAGTAAGTGTGGGGGGATTAATGTGTTTGATGGTTTCTTTTGATTTAGGAATGAAAATTGGACGTGCTGCTAATTAACGTGGTCTTTTAGAAGTTTGGCTGAAAATAGTAGTGGATGTGGAACCTAAAAAGCTTAAAAATAATAAAAAAAAGTCTGCATATCTGTTTTCGATAAATACGGCTATATTATACGTAAGTGTCGTAAATCTTGTTAAAATTTAAACCCTCCTCCTTTTGGAAGTGGGTCAAAAGTAATACAATTTTAAGACTCTCGTATCAGCAAAGGAAATGTAGGTACGTAATAAGGTACTTCAGCTACTTTAAATCATTGTACTTAAAATCTATCATAGTCTTCAGATCAAACGGCTCATCAAATCCTGAAATCGACAGCCATACTAAACACTTCAAAAAACTAACACTAACCTGACACAAAGATATTTCACAGCCATTAAAACATTGATCTCATCACATACAGAACGATAACAACTTTTGATCTGTCTGTAAGATGACTCGGCTGTAAGATAGTAAAATATCAAAGCAATTGTAGTACATTGTGGGATTCTGAACAGAGAACAGTGCACGGTTAGATAGACAGGTGGAGGCGAATCGATGTGTACTAGATAGGAATGACCGGATGTTCGCCAGTATAAGGAAAAATTGAAGATAAGATCTTTGGTTACCTGAACTGCAAAAAGTTTTTGATCATAAGATTCAGTTTTAATTTATTTTTTGTAGGAGTCTAAGGTCACGTGAGGTTTTGTGGCGTATTTTATTTGCACTGGTTCAAAAAACCTACGCTACCGAAAAGGTCTGTAGCGAAAATGAGAACAGTGCTGAAAGCTGTTGTAGAAATTCGCTAAAAAAGCGATTCACACTCGTCAGGAAGAAAAGAGAAGCATTACTTTTTCCTTAAAATGTTCCATCATTTGCATTATCACAGTTATTTTACGATTACCACGTAAAATAACTGTGATAGAAATGCAGTTTCCAGCTCAGAATTTCAAGTCACAATCTGGAAAAAAAGTATTTTTTTTATACTAAGCTGGCTTGCGTTTGGCCACAACTCGCCTGATGTGAGGCGATGATGCGGCCTAGGGTGGAGCACGCTTGCTTAGAAGAAACCGATTCACTCGAACTTTGAAGAGATCCCGATTATAATGATTGGGTAACAAAGAAGTCGGCAGTGAATTCTACAGGCGTGAGGTTCGCACTATAAATATGGAAGCCTAGTACTTTCTTGGGGACAAAGTCGTATCAAATCTTTTGTTTCTCAAAAAGAGATCTCAAATCTCCATCACATACCTCCTCCATATGTCGGAGACAGCCGGCACTTACATCCGTCATTGGGTGATCAGCGACGTTATGTCAGAGGTGATTGGCAACGAGCCAGGAGCTTCAAGATATTAGGGGTATCGCTGAATGGGATGGAAGGTACGGTAGATAGGTAGGTATATTGTTGGTGAATGACTTTTAAATGGCACAGTGACTTGAATTAGGTATTTACGTGTGTGACGAAATAATTCAGCGTCAAAAAGAAAATCAGTATTTGCGAAAATCAATCCATATAAATTGATCCTTAGATGATGTAGCCAAAATACGTCGTAGTTAGGCCTAGTGCCTCTTTCAGAGAGGAGGCCTGTGTCCCAGCAGTGGGAACATTGTAGACTGATGATATTATACCTACATAGCTGGAGATTGGTTATTGTAATTCCACTGCAATGCACTTGATTGGTATGCAACTATGTTAGTTAGGATATTATTGTTTATATAAAACATCCGGCTTGAAATCACACAGAATTCGCAGCTTCCTATCCCTCTGACTCAAGCCATCAACCATGCTTCAAATAAAACATCCCTACTTTAAGCGCCAAGTTCACTGCCCTTAGCCCACTAAATCTCGAAAGATTATTATTCTTTCCGCTGTTATCCAAAACAATGCTTCCATACACTTACCAGATATTTACAGCTTTGCGCATCGCTCCGCTGATTGAGCGGCCATTTCGCGTATTTACGTTAGCACCACTGTGCATTTTCACCTGGGGTGCATGCGCCATG
This sequence comes from Noctua fimbriata, assembly GCA_905163415.1. NCBI lineage: Eukaryota > Metazoa > Arthropoda > Insecta > Lepidoptera > Noctuidae > Noctua > Noctua fimbriata. The sequence continues at coordinate 18,422,668 of LR990930.1, read as the reverse complement.
CATCGGGTGCATACATCAGCGAACGCATAATTCAGTGCACCTGTTTAGTTTCATTTACGTTGTGTACAGGGCCGGATTTAGGGGGTGCCATTTCTGATTGTGAATAACATAAAGCCATTACACCCATTTACAAATCATTTGGTTAAATATAGTAATCGTGTGGTCGTGTCAATAACAGTATTGTAAATAACCCGTTCTTAGTTGATATAACCATGTTAAAATGGTAACATCTGGTCGGCCATATTAATAATACAATATCATAAAACAATAAAAAATAAAGACTTCTTTACTCCGAACGTTGATAAGAATATAAATTATATATTTTACTGAACATTAAGCACTAAATGCCAGTAATTTGATTAACATTTAAATTTGAAATAATGTCCGTTGTATGCAAATCTAATAGAGTAGACAAAGCAATATTACCATTTAAACTATCTTCAAACAATACCGCTTATATATCAACGAGACATTTGCCCAAATTAACTGGGACATTCTCTATTTACATTTTTGACTCATCTGTCGGCTGGACTGAAGTCCGAGAAATGACTACGTTATTAGGAATGACATCTATTTGTTACTTATCAGCTAAGTTTATTGAAGACGTGTCCTTTTCATTGACATTTTCGTCATCAATTGAAGCTTTGTGACGCATAGGTCACCTTGACTAGTCATTCATGTCATTGATGGTGATCTGTGTCTCGTTTCAAACATGATCGATGAGTAATTTAAAATATTAAGCTGTCATGTCCAATATTTGTTTTGATAACATCAGACGGTGTTGAAAAATAGCTTTTTTTAAGCTACGCACCCTTTGTCCCACTGACTTGAATACATCCCTGTTTACTTCAAATCAATGAAATTCAAACATGATTGTGTTTGAATTTCATTGATTTCGAAATTGATACCTCCGCTTCACGCTACAAAAAATTGAGGTTTAATTTGCATAAGAACCTCATCCATATGGTTGTTTTTAAACTGTTTAAATAATCTTGCACTCAAAGAAATTGTGCCCCTAGCAGCCGATAGGCATCCAATGTTTGTTGCAAATAATTGTCCGCGTCTGTTCGGTGGACAAATCTCCCTATCTGGGTACCATTGTAAATCCATGTGGCTTTTCCACCATCCTGATACCTCCCTGCATCAAAAAGACAGAATGCAAGCTGCACTCGATGAGTGATCGCAATGCTCGCGTCAATCCCAGCACAGCGATACGGTTGGCATGCAAAGTGTTGTGTTAAACCGAGTGGGCCCAATAAATTAGCGTCATGTTTTGATTTTAATTTATCGCATAATTGATGGGTGATGCTGATGGGTGTTTGGTATCAGTTGTGGCGTTGGTAATGGTTCTTTGAAAGAGTATTTTGAATGTATCAATACGATGTCTGCCAAAGAACAGGAGAACTGTATTGATGAGAAGTGACTGATCAATTCAGTCTTTACCATTGTAAAGTTTAGAGTGACGTCATAAATACAAATGTTGCTAGCGACGAAGATTTTCAATGAAAAACACAATCATAACATCACGCCTATTGTCCCCAATAGGTTAGGCAGAGGAGTTTATGGTACACTCACATTTTGTCACAGTCCCATGTATTAGGAGGCCTATTACCAAAGATCTATCGATCTCTACGAGTAATTATTAATTTTAGAAACTTGTCTGGTACCTTTGGCAGATGCGTTGGCGATCGTTCTTGCTTGACTGCAAACAGTATGATGCTGTTGCCACCGTCATCCTGTGTTTTCTGGACACTTTCTTCGATGTGCTTTTACATCTGAAATGAGGTAGAAATGCTATTGTACAGTACTTTAGAACATACTTATGCAGCGTAAGACATTGGACTCAAAAAACTGACTAAATGCAGAGATAGTTTTCTTACATACAGTTTAAGTACACCCTTATTAAAGACACATCTCTGCTAAACCCTTCTTGCATTACAGGCGTGATGTTATATTTTACCAGTTTAGACAAAACAGACCATCAATCAGGCTCATATGCCACATCGTAAAGTTCTCTTCTAAATGGGTCACTGCTCTTTGGTATATAACACAAATAGCTACAATAATATCTATCAACAAACATAAAAACGTTTTATGTATTATTTGATATTCATAATAATTTGAATGTTAATGTTGTGGACATAAATTATGGTAATATATTAGCTTATGTAATGCGAATTGTTGGGTGGTGTGTACGTTTATTGTTTTGTTAGAAAAAGTTATGATTTTTGTTAAGTGAGCTCTATGTAAGGTCAAATGAAATTAGGTAGAGAAACTTCACAGATTTCTGACATAGCATAACATCACGCCTGTAATCACCGAAGAGTTAGGCAGAGGTGTCCCTAAATTATAGTACTCCCACATTTCGCCAGTTATGTTTAAGTTCCATGTAATAGGAGGCGAGCTTATTGCCATCAACTGGACACAAATCCAGACTCCGTGGCTGCTACTGAGAGATTCCTGATGGAAAAATCCAATAACACTTTACCCGACTCGGGAATCGAACCCAGGACCTCATGCTCAGCATTCGCGATTGAGACCACCGAGGTAGTCTATACCAACATCTAAAAATTTCAAATATTAGAGTCAAAGTCAAACTAATTCAGTAAGAAAAAAGCACTTTTGAACGGTAATAGTAAATACAATATACATTGTTGTTAATTAGCAAAGGGAGTTTCGTATGAAGTAGAATGGGCAAGAAAGCTAAATACGAGTACACAACCAGCGTTTTTTCACCCCCAAAAACAAAAAGATCTGTTATTAAATATCGGTACCCATTACGTGCATTACCGCTAGCTAATTTAATGTTAACCCTGTAGATCGGTGCTTTTTACGAGAATGTGAGTGAATCTTTTACAATATTTCAGACATTTTTATTTCAAAATAAATCTTAAACTTTATAACAGTGACTTTGTGTTTTAAAGATTTCCATCAGCATTAAGTTTTGAAAGCCCGTTAATGTCAACTACTGAAATACGTCTTCCTAGTAGGATTGTAGAATTCTTCAGCTATTCGCGATTCAAGAAAAGAAGTTTACATAACATCACGCCTAGAATACCTGAAGGCTTTTGGCAGAGGTGCACCTATTTAATTACATTTCACCGGTTTATTTTCGATTCCCGGCCCAGGCAAAGTGTTATCGCTTTTTATGAACCGGGAATCGTACCCAGGACCCCATGCTCTGTAGTACTTCCGATCACTAGACCAACGAGGCATCGAATATGATTTAAAAGTTATCTATTTCAGCTATGAGCATTAAAAAATAAGCAGAGTTGTATGATAAAACTAGTACAAAAATAATAGAAGACACACAATAAAGTTATAATATTAATATATGATTTTAGTCACACTGACGTGACGTATAGATCATTCTCTGCGGTGACATTTTAACTTTTTATCATAATCAATTAAGTGAATTATGACGGCCAGTTTTTCTATCAAATTGGTGGAAAATGATATTAATTATTAGTTTATTATACTTATTAAAACAGAAGAAATCAAGAACATTAATTTTGGAATTGTCAAATTATGAAAATGTCACAGACCTCGGAAATTATTACATTATCAGAAACACTGATGTCGTCAATTCATCAGACTTGAATTACGTGATTGAATATCTTATTAGTCAGAGGAGATCTTAATCTAGCCTTGACCCGACCCCTTGTCAACTGTTTTGATGATAGATATATATTTTTTTCGGTTGTTACTTTTTTTTTAAGTCTGATCCGATAATGATACTTATAGATTATCATGCTTCAGCCAGTAACTTTAGTAAAGGAAAAATGTCGATGTTAAAATTAAAAATACTCGTTTCACATACAATATTTTCATAATTAAAAAAAAAACATTCATATCTATAGATGATACTGAATGTGCTTGTTGAAAATAATTTAACTAAAATACTATAGGATAATTATAATTTAGATTAAAAAATCAATCTTTTTACGTTACGTTTCCACCGCGCGCTCGTTCTAGGGCCTCAGGTCTTTTCTTTTTCTGGTTTTATGCGTTACGTCATAAGAAACGAAATAAGTCGGACAGTACTACCCTGTAATCACCTACTACCATATCTAGAACAGTTTTCAAGAAGCATTATCGTGTTCTATTTGAAGAGTATTGAAAAAGTCGTGTCAGGTGAAACAAAACACGATCTACCGCGAATACGGTACAGCAGACATCATGTCAACATCAATCATCAAAATCTCTCTAACAAGCACACATATATGTTACTGTCACTGCAAGAAACTGCGACCGAGACCAACACCAGTGGGTGTTTTCTCAAAAATGCCATCATAATAGTTATTTACGATCATAAAATCAAATGGTTTGGTGTCGTAAAACATGAAAAATAACGCTTCACTTGATGGCGAAGTGGGCGAGAACAAATGGCGGACAAGGTGACACTTATTTAGTGGTTATGTTAGTTTACATTGGTTATTTATGTTTACAATTGTGTCATTATTGGAATAATTAGGAAGGTTCGTCAGCTTGATTGCGGAATCATTGCTAGCGTTGCACGTCTGGGAAAATTGCATCGTTTTAAACCGGTTTGTTTATATGTACATACGTGTTGTTATATTACTAGTTTTTCATCATGCATGTGTCTTATGGATTTGACACAATTAAAATACATAATAAGAAATCTTAAAGACATTTGAGTGAGAAAATATTCAATAGATTAATTGATTCCTAATCATTAAAGTCATCGAATAGAATAGAGAGTTAAGCTAGACCACCGTTTTCACGTTTCAACTGTACTAGAATCTGATAGTTTCGAAAACGCAAGGTTTTCAATTTCTTTTTACCTAATTTATTCTTCTACGCATTCGTATTAAACATAGGTTTAAGGTTGCTCATTAGCATGTTCTGAATATGTAACATACCTGTGGCATTCAGCTATATGTATTATTACAAATAATTTAGAGATGTAACAAACATACCTGGCGAAATGTGGGTGTACTACTTACAGTACACCCACATTTAGCCAGTTATGTTTGTGCAAAGGTGTATCTTAGTACACCTCTGCCTAACCCTTTGGGAATTACAAGCGTGATGTTATGTTATGTTGTTCATTTAGGGATGTCTGATTAGGATCCTATAAACTACTGTATCCCTTATCTCGTATCTCAAGAAAACTACATAAATATATGTTTTTTTTTACCTCCCAGGCCACAACAATGATTTATAACACAGTATTATTTTCTACTATTGACACTTATAAATTCTCTTTCATATTTCTTACACCACCTCATTACCAGTGTTTCACGGCTATAACAAACTGCCACATCACAAATCTCATTATATTTTTAATAATCACATTCTTGGCACAGACATTATTGTAAAAATCTAGTCAACACAATAGTAAGCGATAAATTCTTAAAAAGAAAAACATAAAATGTACGGAACGCTATAAAAATGACGGAGACAAGCCACAAGGCAAGCAGAAGTTTTAAAATGTAGCAATGGCTTGTGAGGATCTCTGTCGTTACGAATTGCTGCAGTCGATTGAGCAATATAAATAAGGATCATTCAAACTATTGAAGCCAACTGCCAGTATCATCGCTAATTTAAAAAAAAAATAGTTACCTAAGTACTTTTTTTTATTTGTTTTCGATGAAAAATTTCGATTTGGCGGTGTTCAGAACGATGTACTGAATATGTGGTAACCGTTTTCGCGTCGGTGTCTCCTCCACTCTGTTTACACTCTCCCTTCTTGCATTCATAACCTTGTTCTTCTCGGTTTTCTTAAAATTGTATACTCCATCTATCTAGAGTGCTATTCTTTTCTAGAATCGTCTACTTCCGACAATACTATTACAATTTGCAGCGTGCTTCCCTGACTGAGATATAACGTAATTACACCTTTAGCTTTCCTTCAGTCGTCTGCTTGATTGCGCGCACGCCTGATGTTTTATCAATAGCATCCGAATCTTTATCCACGTAGGTATCGTCAGCTAGACTTATGCATTGCTAAGATGTAATTTCTTTTCATATCAGTTTCCTTGCCTGATTGTTGCAGTGGAGCTTACCTACTTTCTGTTCTATCTTGCTGTCTCATCCCAGCTCGTATAAAAGTCGCAACGCGTTAATGATTCGTCATCCGTGCGACAGGTTTACGACTGGTCGCGGTAAGCTGTCGGCGTTTTATCGAGCAACTGTTACTTTTTAGAACGACCTGTTTTGTCTTCGATTATGAGCTGATTGTTCCGCTGTTTATTGATGATTATTTTTAATTTATTATATCAAAGCAAATTCCGCTTTCACACGATTTGTTTGTAAAATGTATAAATATTTAAAAATAAATTTATAAAATCACAGTTGTTGTTTTCGTCTTTGCACAGAAGTTCACATAAAACTTTTATCGATCTTCTCAAGTTATCTTAATGTTCAGAATACCTTATAGTACTTAAAACTACTATTATTATACCTATACTATAAACTATGTTCATTTTTCATCTGAATTTAACAAATCCAAAGATTTCACTAACAGGTAGAAGCTCACGCCCGTCTTCAGCTACGCTTACCCTACAAAGTATAAAAAACGTGAATATAAAAAAGCTATAAAACTAACCTAATAGCTCTCGACTTAATACACACCAGTAGACAAATTTACGATTCACAAACAGACATAAACACACAGTTTTGTATAGACATAATTCAGTTTTATAGCGTTTCACATGGACGTTGCGAAACGCCGCGTTTCCCCGCGCAACTGTCATGACTCAGGGCACAAGATGTTTTGGTAACATTATTTATATTATAATACTTTGAAATTGTAACGAGGTTTGCACGCTATTGAGATATTTTTAGATATTGTCGTTCGGAAATACGTATTAGATAATTTTAGTAGCACTTATATTAAAAGCCGGTTTACACCTTCCGATTTTATTGATCGTGACGAAACGAGCAATATATTAAAATCAGAATATCTGCAGACAGTCTTCAAAGCAACAACTTTTATTAACCTTGCAGCGTGCTCTTCTATAGATAATATCCTCTTTTAGCTTTGACGTTCCTAGACAAGTAGGAATCGCTTTCAAAGCATTTTGAATTTCTGCAAAGAGTTTAAACAGTATCCAATATATTTTTGAATTTCCCTGTAATCGTTATCGCTGTCATAATTTCACTTTGTCTAGGCCCTAGGCTGTACAAGAACATGCAATACAATGAGATTACCGTAATCGCTACCTAAAGCTGAACTTCCAAACAAAATTACAGAAAAATCACCAATAATTAAACAAAACGCAATTGAATTAAAATACCATTGTACTGTCACATCAAAATACTTGAAACATGACGTCACAATCAACTAGACACCAGCTGATTCCAACTCGACCGATATAAATGAGTCACCATTAATACGGCGCTCGACGTGACCGAAATATTCGCGTCAGGTCCTCACCGCGTCATTATTATTCACTTACACCTGTACCATTTGTCCGCGATCGGGCGGTGTTGGTGCTGTCGTGCTATAAGCTAGAGCATGCTGGTATTTGGAGACTATAACTACGAGCATGCTGATACTAGAGAATTTTGTTGTGGATATTTTAGTGAAAGAGCTCGATTAGGATAAACACTACCACCGTAATTGTTTTTCTGCAATGAAGCAGTGTTGGTTTGTCCGAAATAAAAGGACAGTCATTACATGGCTTGCTTTTTAGGGTTCCGTGGGCAAAAACGGAACTCTTATAGGATCACTTTGTTGGCCGTCTGTCTGTCTGTCTGTCTGTCCGTCTGTCAAGACCCCTTTTCTCAGGAACGCGTGGAGGTATCAAGCTGAAATTAAGGCTATCCCTTGGAGTAATGAAAAAATCAAACTTGTAAGTCAAAAAACAAGACTGTTTATGTCGCATATTTTGACTTTGCCTTCCCGTTGACCTAGAATTATGAAATTTGGCAAGAAGCAATGTCTTACAGCACATGTATAAGAAAAAATCTGAAAACCGTAAATGTGTAATTTAATAACAAAACACCTAAGTTCCTTAAGTCCAACTCGTACTTTGCCGGTTTTTCCAAATTATGTTAGGGCCGACCTCCAGTCTACATGGATGCAGCTGAATCCATCATGGAGGAGTGACTATCTGACCGTCATAACCCAGTTACTGTGGCACACGATTTACGAGCTTCTGGCTTGAATTTCTGAGCCACGAGAAATTCGGTCGAGTATTAGTAAACGATCGGCGCAGAAAAGCAAACAAATCGTATAAAAACATTATATGTACGTTAAAAAAGCTTCTGTCTCAGGTCAGGAAGTCAGGTCATCGTCACCCATAATTAGGCGGGTTGTCAACATGTTAGTCAATTTATAGAGCTTGATATCAATAAAAAGGTGAATCAAAGGTTAAATATTTTGAGGTGGATTTGTCATTTTCAATTCCAATTAACATGCATAAATTCGGTGCAGTCACTATTGTGACACAGCCCGATTTTGTTCGCCGGCTTAATCAGCTTGAAGTATCAGGTAAATCTTTTATTTTTTTCCTTCATAAGATGACCCTTGATGTCAATCTACCGCTTGGAAACGGCTTTTGGCTCTACCAAAATCCAGATCGATTTGATATTTTTGTAGAAACAATAAGTTCTGTCTACCTGTACACACGGCGACGGCGATGCGACACACCAAACTATACATTTCTAGTATATCATGGCCTCGCTTTGTATACATTTCCCGTATAATGAGAGATCCCCATAAACTAGTTTTGTACAGCTTGATAAGTCATCGTGTGTACGATGTTATTCAAAAGTTTCACAACTAACCTGTACATCATTATTCACAGTTGACTTGAACAAATCAAAAACACTATTAACTCTTTGTGTTTTCTAGAAATAAACACAGCATAATAATTATATGCCTAATTAATCAGAATATGAGTGACATAAGCGATTCGTTTGTATTATTAATCTAAAGAAATATAAACTTTGCGTGGAATTATCATATTTTTGCCATAAATATGAGTAGACAGGTGTCAGGAAAGGTGACATATGGAAAAACACTGGTGATGCTGATTCATACGATGGTCAGACATCACTCTTGGGGTGATGTCATTTTATGAAATTGAGGTAAAATTGGTTTATTACTTTATTTTTAATAGTGAAGGTGTACACTTAGCGACTTTTGTCGTACGGAAAAGTGGCCTGCGCTCTCCCACTTACTTAATGATCGGTGTAGGTAATAGTGTACGTCGTTCAGCAGTTCAGTTGAGTTATCATCATTCTCCTGCTTTAGTTTAGGTCGGTGCAGCAAGTCTTGTCCCCTACTTCTCTTTTAGTCGTCATTTAATTAGTTATCCCCTATGTAGCCAAATCATCTCACACAGTCAATTGAATCTTGCTAGCAGAAGGTATATTTGCTGGGAACGAAGTCTGAAATTTTATCCATCATCCTAAAAATGTAACCTTTTCCTTTCCATTTATTATTAATAATAAGTTCAATGCAACTAAAAAATATGTATTTTATCACTAGCCCCACAAATCACCCATCCACAAAAAGTTTCCGACAATCGCAACATGCGCGCCAACTCTTAGCCGATTGACATCCTTAACGCAGATGGCGAGACATAAATCAAGATTTGTCTTCAAGACGCGTTCTTTACAACTAATAATAAGATAAATAAATCAAATTAGCAATCCAGACAGTTTTATTGAGATACTAAATAGCATTTTTGTAACGAAATTATTTGCTGTTTGTGAGGTCAGAACACGTTAAATGTATGTTGCTATTGAATGATTATGTGTTACTGAAATATTTAGGCAATATTCCTAGTAGAGCTGCAACATAAAGTAAAAAAAAAACTGTCACACATTTTCCGTTTTATTACTATCGACAAATAACCGTTAAAGTGGCAGTTATCTGAATAGTCTGACTACCTGGCCGGCTCATGAGACTCATTATTATCAGTTTCTTAGATTCCGGAAATCCGACGTTTAAAATCAATTTGATGATAATGTGCACCAGACCAAAGATCTTCAAACAACATGAATATAATATTCCCCTAAAATTTTCAACAAACTGCGGACTATTCGGTCATAAAACGAATGATGTAATTTGAATGAAGTTGAGGAGAGCAATAAAAATAATCGAGTTTACACTGTATATTTCTAGCTAGAGGTGTAAAAATATTAAAAGCTCTAAAATAAACCGCCCACAACGATTCTAATGAGACACGGAACCAATAAACTACTAGTTTTGTTGTAAAAGAAATAATAGTAGCGACCGATGTCACTACTACACTGTAATGCAACGAAACGACTACGATACGACATTTAAAAACAATCCAAAACAAACTTTACTCTCAGAGAAATAAAGTTGATTGTGCCACAAAACGGACACGAGGCACCAACGGCGAAAACACAATCAAATTCAAATTGTAAGTGGGAAGGTCTAAGGTCGATTTTTCCGTGTGAACGTTTAAGATTTTGAATTTGAGTGCGAATGCGATGCATTAAATTGTAATCGAACACTATGGTGAAAACATACGAGGCGGCGCCCGGAGCGGGCGCTACTTTATCTAATAGACGGAAAAAAGCGGTTTAAAATAGCCTTGTTTATTTGCAAGCTGGTTTCCTTTGTAGGTTGTACTAGATTTTAAGTGACGCCAGTGCTGCCCAGATATAGAAGTGGGAACTTGTAGTGGTGGAGTTTAAGGGGTAGGAGAATGGCCTATCGGTTACATGTTTAATTGCTGGTCTGTTTTTGTGCTTGCATTTTGTTAATGTTAGCATTTTGATTTATCTACATGATGAAACAATGATTTTGGATAACAATTAAGAGTTTGATAGTTAAAACCGCAGTTTTTGCAAATCGCATATCAAGATGATCCAAGGTTATCGTCACAAAAAGTATTAGATACACCTCAATTTGTGACTTTAGAACTCGGACAATTTAGAAACTAAAACTGCCAAAAAGTTTCTCAATTTCCAGTCAAATACTCCCCATCAAACATCTAAAACGCATAAATTCTAGTTGCAGACTAGTCTAGCCTGGATGGTACCGATACGTTTCCACACTTTACAGTGACGGTCGCAACGAAATATCGCGTACCGATTGTATAAATATGCAGTTATCTTTCTTTTTAGCTAACGTGCTTCTGCATTATGCAGGCCGGCCCGGGATGTACCCCACGTGTGCTTCCAATAAAATTTTACTACGGCCGCATTGTTCTATATGGGTTTTTCGTGAGTGTGAGCGAGAGGGAAGATAGGCCATTTTGTTACGGCAATAACGAAGCGGGCCAAGTGACTATAAGTCGAATCCGCCGCGGTGTCGGACGGTGTAAATGGCATTATTTTTTATCGGCCGCCCGTGTAGGGTAGTTGGTAAAATTTTCTTTTACTACATTGATTTTTTTGTGCGTAATATTTTATTTATTGTATTACTAGTAGTTTATTATGTATTTTAGTGGATCGTTTTGAACCCGTACCTGCAAATGAAAAAGGAATTGATATGACATGAATGAAATGTGCCCGTCACTTGCTCTGAGTCGTCAGGTAGCTTTTAGTAAAAAACCTTATGAAATAAGAACTTTTGTCGTGACAATACAAAGCGTGTCAATATTTACGTCATCGTTACAATAAGATGGACGATGAAAACAGTTTGCTCGATGGACAGGCTGTCAGCGGCGCTACCGGCATTGTTGGCAATACAACGGTTTAGCTCAGTCGTTCCGTTGCGTAATTATTTGGAGGCTTTCATTGCCTGTTGATGACCATAACTAGGTGCCTCTGTATAGACCGTAGATAATGAAGGGAATGTTGCCATAATCACTACATTAGGCCAATGGTTTGGTCACAATTTTTGGTGGTAATCAACGTGAAATAAATCGACTTGAAATTCTCTTGAAAGTAACTCCTTGAGCAAACCCCGTGCAGGTATTTTTAGAAAGAAAAAGTGTTTATTGGACCCACACAGCACAAGCAATAAAAAAAAAAGAAAAAAAAACTAAATTTCAAAAAACGAAAGCAAAAAATTAACCTAATTATAGGTCCTGTACGAGGCCAGAGTATAGAGCTATCTCAGAAAGTTAGCATGGTGCTGCTTTTTACTACGTATGCGGTAATTTAAATATTTATGTTTGTAGGTTAATCTTGAATTTCAATACAATATTTTTATCAAAACTTAACCATAAGTACTTCAAATTAAATTATATTCTCGTTTGACATAATAATAATAATGCCTTTTTTTATTCCCCAGGTAAGCCAGTCATTCCCAGTCCCACGTATTAAAACAAGGTAACATAAAAACGACGAACAAAAATACTTAATTAATAACGAATCGTGTGGTTGATTGATTAATATGATAAGTCCTGACGTCTGTCTGTCTGGCCACAGAGTAGAAAGGTTACAGAAGGTTCACTTTTATAAATGAGTGATAACAATCTTATTCATCCCATGTTGCACTTAGCAATGACGCGTGTCGTGCAATTGCAGATTGCCTCTGCATTTGCTGAAGTCCACAATTTCAAAATTGCTGATTTAAGTTTCTGCGACTTCCGAAATAGTTAAAAATAAGAAAATTCTTCAACAAATGATAAGTCACATTTATTTTACATATTATTATTATGTAAATCACAGGATTATACAATATTGAGTACGTATAGACGTTAAGTTCGGTATGGCTTTACCAACGGCGGCCAGTGCAACTTTTCAATTGCATCTTTTTTATGACACACGCATTTAGATAAACGACCAAAATTTGTGCATACACTTGCAAATAACAGCCAATCTACACATAAAAAGACTAGGTACTGCCAATAGCACTTTAAAGAATTGCTTAGTTCCACAACGTATGTTGTCCCAAATGGTCCTACTGAACTTTTATTACTCCGGTGCCTGTCTGTAAAATGATTGACAGATTTTGGTTTTAATTGACGTATCATCATTTCAGCCGAAAAGTCCACTGCTGGACATAGGCCTCCCCCAAGAAGGGGGGTTTTGCCATAATCGCCACGCTTGGCAGGCGGGTTGGCGATCGCAGTATGGTTGTTGTAGAATCAGAGAACGCTGCTGCCCATTCTCTGGTAAGTCCCTTAGTCGCCTCTTACGACACCCACGGGAAGATATGGGATGGTGCTATTCTTTACGTCCGGACACCATACAGAACGTATAGCGGGTATTAATTGAGCGACGTGTCAGGGGCGACCGTCTGTGCTTATTTCGACTGTACAATGTGTGTTAAAGCTGTTTAATAATATTTTTAATGGGCCGGTCTAGTTATTTTAAAGCTGGGTAACAAGTATTGTGCAATACTATGCAATGCAAGCATGCGTTTGCTAAGAAACTTTTAAAAACACTTTCATATGTTTGTGAGGAGACGCACAATCAAATTGAGGACCGGACACTGATAGATGCTTCAGTGCATTATCTGTAAAGTCCGGTGTCCGGAACCACGTTTGTATTTTATCCGTACCGGTTTGACCAAACCATTACGGGACATAGCTACTGGAAGCACAAAAGTGCATAAAACCGGCGTAACATTTTTTTCACAAATATATTAAACTTTGTAACCGCAGTCTTCGACTAAATAAAAAAAAAAAATTTGTTCAGTTTTATTGGTGAAATTTGCCCTAAGTAAGTAAGTCTAACTTGTCAACATACATTTACATAACATATGTAAGTGTTTCAATAAATATTAAAAATAGCTCGTTTATTAACGATTATATCCTAAAACATGGCGACCTCGGTACAAGCATACACAATTATGTCAAGTGCAGTCGACCAATCAATATCACATGACGTAGAGTAAGAAGGAGTGTAGACGCGGCGAACGTTTGGTATGAATTTTCCGGGATTACCCCGCACCAATGGAACAAAGGGGATTGTTTAAAATTTTAATATTCCAACTATAGTATCCCATAGTTGTTCCGCATGACCTCGAGTCGTGTTCCACAGTCGTTTTTTGTAATCGGTCATAGCTAACGAACTATGCGTAATTTTTAAGGTTGTGTACCTATACAGGAAAATTAGTGTTTGTCTTTTTTCTGACTTAAAAATCATTGCAAATCAAATAAATATAATATGCGTTGGCGAAAATACAATAGATTTGCTTTCTATTTCGAAAGTTAAGTAAGACAAAGCCTAGGCAAAGATATAAGAAGTATAATAAGAAATACAAAACGTCTTAGTTATGCATTTTACCTTTCGTGAACTATTATTAGGCAAGTACCTAAGTATACGGCGAGCGATGAAGTGATTACTTCTGATTTATAACTTCAACCTGAAACGTTTAATTTCACCGATATGCTAATTTTATGTGGTTTATCAGTACTAAAATAAGGTGAAAATAGCCGGCCTTGCAATAGCCTTCACTAAATTGTATTTGACTGATCTATTAACTCATTATTCTATGACGCAAAGTGCATTTTAAAATCTTTTATATCCTAAGTTAGTGTCGCTTCTGCCAAATAAATACTCTGTGACAAAATAAGTGGCAAAATAAGTTAGCTTCTTTTAAATCAACACGTCAGCACGAAGAAAAGTTTTATTACAAACTCAAGGCAGTTAACATAATAACTGATTGATACGATTTATTTTTAAATATGGCAATAAATGTCTTGGTACCGCTCGTTTTATTGGCCCAAATAATTTTGATATATTAATGTCATTAACCATTTATGAGTTTCGAGGTTATGCAAAGAGAGCGCGATGTGTTTGTACAGAAATAATTACGAAGATTAAGGTTTATTAGTTCTTGTGAAAGGAGGAAGGATCAGTCACTTTTGAAAGTGTTAAATCCTATAACGATCGGTTAAATTGGTACGGACAAATTATTGTGGACCGTACGAGGGAAAGATACTTCAGTAGTATTTGTATGGGGATGTCCGCGTCGGGAGCTCGACACAAAATAATAACAAACACTCGGCTCTTCAGGTTAAGCTGCACATCCCGAGATTGGTCTGTGGATGGGTGACCACCCAAAGCACGTTAAGCCATTGATACCGCCCAACTGTCATTTATAGATATTTGACAGTCGTCACAGGTAGTCAGTGGCCCGAAAGTCTGACAACCAATCTTAGCATGGGGTATCATATTACCCAGTACTACTGGCTTGTAGAGGTCAGATAGGCAATCGCTCCAAGTAAAAAACTGGTATACAGTTGAATCCTGTAAGACTGGAAACTGACCCCAACATAGTTGGGAAAATGCTAGGCTGTTGACGATGATGTCCGCGTCAGGAGCAGCGCGGCGATGTGTCTATAGATTCGAGTTTAACGAACCAAGGCAGGACTAGACCTGATTACTTAAGATGTGAAATCGGTGAGAGCTAATTAAAATTGTCACTCGACTTTCTTGATCATGATCCCGACCATTGTCGACCATGTGGCGAACTTATAATCGACAAAACAATATCCAATACTACGATGCAACGACTTTGACCTTTATTCCTTCACCTATCTAATACCTGAATTTAATTAAACATAAATAAATAAATTTTATTGGGCAGAAAAAACTCAGTTTACGAAAACTGTGTTCGATAACAACTGCATTAGTATAAAACTGTGTCGCAGTCATGAACGTCCACCTACGAAAAGTCGAGGCAAAAGCAAAACTAAAAATTAAAACTCAGAAAAACATCTTCCCAACCTTTATATGTATTATCTAACCTGACTACCAAAACCAACATTTCACTCCGTACTAAGCAGTTGCAACAATGTCCCGTGAAAGCCATCAGTCAGCCTTCACCCGTCTACTGCACGGGTCAAGGGGTCTCACGACACCCCGCGATACCCCGCGACGCCCCCTTACACCCCAACCTGCACCCCCAAGTCCGACTTGATTGATTTCCTAGCTGTTTACACATTTCTACTTCTAGTACAACTTTCTGATGTAATTTTGTTTTACTTTTTCTGAAATATGTAGTTAAGAAATGGTTCTTCTGATCGAATGTGAGAAATGTGGTTGGATTTGAAGTAACGTGAAGTATTGGATATTTTCTACAAGTAAGTATGCTTTAGTAACAGTACTATTTGTTTTGTTGAAAACTTAGTCGGTGTACCAGGATTTCATCAGTGTTGATTATAGACTGAACAGCAGCAAATATTATTATTTTTCAAAACAGGGTCCAAATTATACCAATAAACACGTTTGAAAATACCAACCAACTTTTTTTGAGACATCATTTAAACATTAACTTCAACATCGTAATCCTCAAATCATCCCTCCTCATAAAACAACAGCCTCACACCGGTCCTTATTACCCGCATTTAAATATCAAGACTCATCGGTCGTCGTAATATCTTCGTGAAATATTAATTCTCATCATATCGTGGATGATTGACGGGTGTCTACGAGGGATATATCCGTCACGGGCGCGGTAAACAGACCCCCTCCCTGTCACCCCCAACACCCCCTTTCACCCCCACTAGCCCAGTCTCGCCCCCCGAGTGGAATATCTCAATCTTTAGCGCGATTTATTGATTGATAGATTGATTCCACGCGGTTTCGTATTAAAGCGATTTATGTTGTTTGCGGACGATTCGTGTAATTTTGGATATTTTGAGTAATGTTTGGATGGTTGATGAGTTGTTTGAAGTTGACTGAGGGAAGCACCTGAATCTTTCAAGGTTGATTGAATGTCATTTCTTTGACGTTTCAATGTAAATGCCACAGTATTCGCTATACTGACACGAATAGACACTTTCACAAACATTCCCAGATGTCATAAGTATCCTTACTACTTGAAAAGATATACTAAAGTCTAGACCAAACAAGGCCCCAGCACCCACTGCTACAAAACTCCGCCAATTCCCAGATAAAAAGAAATATCTAAACCGAACACACAGAGCTATCTTATTAAGAGTTTTCCACGACCATTCACAATAAAGGAACTTCTGTTTCAAGTTTGGAAACAATCGCCGAATATTGCTCGCCAAGTGTTGCGAGGCGCGAACCGCGTGGAAAAAAAAGTGGCGTAGACCTCCCACTTGTGAAGCGACATCTGTTAGCTATTTGTCAAACATCGTTGACTATTTTTGTCGAGCGGCATACAGTTTGTCACACAGTGCATTTGGGCGCTTTCTGACTTTGCGGGTATTTTAGAAGATTGTTGAAAAGTTTTCAAGATTTTTAATGGTCGTCGTTAATGTTAAAGATGTGGTGTTTAATGGCTTGTTTTGGAACTCGGATTACTGTTTGGTTTCTTTAATGAAATGCACGTATTAATAAAATAAATCCTTGTAAGTACTTATAGTCTTCTTAAAAATGTTAAGACTAGAAGTAGAAAACAGTTAATTGATAGGATTTGCATTTATAACCACTCGATACCGCTACAGCCATAAAGCAATATAACTTTAAAAATAATCCTGATGACCTTTAAACTAAGGTGATTGATTCCATTAAAAAACTGCAGCTTGCCTCTAAATAATGTGCACGCCAAATAAATGACAAATCTATCATAATTTATAAAAATCAATAATTTATTTCCAGACCTCAAGTCACATAATTTAGAGACTTAAAAGATTAATACACGATATCTTATTACAGAAACAAGTTTTGTAAATAATCACAAAAGTGCATTGCCATTTTGACCTTACCCGGTACCTTTTTCTTTACCACATTCAACTACCAACGAGCATCTCTTCTTTGACACTTCAACAGTGACGTATGATTTCCTGATGACAGCTGCATATCTCAGCATCAACTATAACTATTTCATCCTTCAAAACCCTTATATCCTACAAAATACAGGTCATAATTGCTGATTTCCTCAGCAAACTTATTTGCAGCACAATGCAAATTTTCTGCAATTTTTTTCTTGCAGTCGCATTGAATTTTAATGTTATTGTTCTAAGGTTGTATTTCGTTTGTTTTGTAGTTGGGTTTGTGTTGGTTGAAATGTTTAAGGTTGTTTTGATGGAGTGGAACGTCAATTAAGTAGGAGAGGGTTGAGGAGCTGCGTCTTGGGTGTGATTGAGTGCAGTCATGCAGGCTCCGGAGGTATAGCTGGGCTGATATGAGAGGATTTTATTTGATTGTGAAAGTAGGATTGTTATATGAAAATCGAGATTCATGTTTTACACTATGAATCGTACTATAGATTGGTCATTCAACTCACTGGCAAGACAATGGTCACGTTCAGCCATGATATGTCTGTAAAATGTGTTTTTTGACTGACTTTATTTTTGAACTTTTCCATTTGTATTTTTCACTAGTCACATTTCATTGAATAACTTGATTTCCAATATGGTCCAGCATTAGACATACATACATTATTTGATATTCCTAAATAGCAACATTTGCTCCCAAGAAAATCAACACAACCCACGAAAAAACTAACCAATGGACACAAACCAAGGAAGCTCTATTTACCCAAACAAGTGGCTAGCACCAACAAACACGATAACCAGTATATTTGTGAAGGCTACTCCGCCTGGGAGCCTGCATTAGCCAGTTATTCATAACGCTATTTACACGAGGGGGTGGAAAAATCGATCATCAGTAGACTGTCCAACCCACATCGACTTTGTGCTGTCAAGTTTGATTGAATCAACACGGTGGACACAGATGTAGTGCGTAGAAGCGACATGTGCTTGTTTTGTTAAATTATGTTAATTGGTCTCATAAGAGCTTGTAGCTTAATAATATCAGCCGCTCGGAGCGATTTTCAGGTTAAACCGCACTTCTCTGGTTTGGTCCGTGGATGGGTGACCACGGAATTCGAAATTTCTGCGTGTCTCGAAAAGCACGTTAAGCCGTTGGTCCCGGCTATAATTTGTACATCTTTCACAATCGTTACAGATAGTTAGTGGCCCGAAAGTCTGACCACCAGTTTTTCCAAGGGGTATCGTATTGCCCAGTAAGTAGTAACTGGGTTGTGGAAGTCCGATAGGCAGTCGTTCCATATAAAGTACTGATATTCAGCTGCATCCGGTTAGACTGGAAGCCGACCCTATCATAGTTGGGAAAACGCTAGGCAGATGATGATGGTCTCCTGTCATTTATCTAGCGCTTAGAACCTATAGCAGTGTGCTATTGAAGGTAAAAACCCTCGTTGGGTACATAGGAGGTAAACGAGTATTCGTATTCCTCGTCACATTTGCTTTGAGACTTTCAATGTTTATGAATAGAAAAGCCAACATGGATTCGTGACAAAAGTTTTTTTTTACTGTTTTGCGGATTAATAAAAACAGCTAGTAAGTGTTTAAAGTTAAAATCAGTTATAATCTAGTCTAAAGCAAACGCACCAACTGTAAACACTTAGTGGTGCTTTATTTTGTCGCTTTGTATTTGGATCGATAACTAGTTTTATTTATTTAAAGCAAACCTCAGTTTTACCTTTAATATCCAATATTTTATTTGGACATCAATTACTTAAGCCTCGCTTTAACTAAAATCCATCAAAAACCTGACTGAAACACTCGCGCCATTCATTTCACGCAATCACCCTAATTAGCGGGAGGTCAAATGAAAAAAAAAATGTTTTTCAAACGCTGTCACTTCTAGTCGTCGCGAGTCCACGCGAAGAGTAAATAAAGCTTCGGTCGACAAAGACGTCCGTCTGCGCGCGACATCTGAGCGACGTGTGTCGCCCCCTTCGCCCCCAACTCGCCCCCTACTCGCCTCCACTCGCCCCCACCCGCGTCCAACGCCGATAATGATGTTAACTCACCGTTTGAGACTGGCCCCGCTTTGTTGAGTTTTTTCTGAGCTAATGTTTTGTAGTTTAGTCGTGTGTTGTGTTAATTTGGATGAGGATCGATGATGAGCCTGCAGGATCGTTGTGTGGATATACGATATGAGGAAGCATTTGACAAAAAAAAATGATGGGTATCATTTGTTGTCTCTGCAATAGAAAATAGCAATTTAATCAATCTGCATGCCGTAGACATCTCATAAACAGTATTCATGACGATTGTCAGTATATACAAGAAAGTTCTCGTACAACTTCCTACAACCCCATCGCAGAGAAAACAGAACGATAAAAAATTCTATTAGCCGTACTTTCTTCCGAATACAAACAAAAGTTACACACAGTTTTATAAAAATCACAAACTGTGTTCATACATAACAGAACTGGAAAACATACATTCCCATTTCCGCGCACAAAAGTCCATAAAAATATAAGTTCCAACGGTCGCTATGGAAATCCCATAACAGAAGGAAACTGCAACACAAGTTGCTCCAAATAAATTTCATCAGCAGCGCACGAATCCCGGACGGCGAACTCGACTTGTACAGTAAATTGTCTTCAAGAGCTGACCACCCCCCCTTTTCACCTACAGGGAGAAGGGGGTTCAAAGGAGGCCACCGACATTCCCCCGTTCGTCTTGCTTATGAGTGACGGCTGGACAGCTTGAGTGATTGAGAGTGACTGCAGACTTAATGCGCGCGGCGAGATGGGCGGCGCACGGCAGAGCGCGGCAAGCGACGTGCCGCGTCTGTGCGATATATAGCTCTATGACAAACGTTTACGCTCGCGTTTGCGTTGAGCTCTCCCCGCGTTTATAACGAGAGTTATTGCAAAGAATATTGCACATGTTATTATTATAAATTAAAATATACGTTGGATCGTTTTAATACGTTTGTGAGGTGTTTGTAATTAGTGATGCGAGCTTGACGGTTGATGGATGGCGCCGGGTACATCCGGTGCGACGGGGCTGTTGTAATTAATCTGATGAGGGCAATGTGCACACAGGATTAAAGTTAAATATATGGTTAGTATGTGTTAAGGCGGTAATAAATAGTAGCCAATAATTTATGTCTTTGTGAGTGATGTGTTTTAAAAGTTGTTTTTTCATGAAAGTTTTTGCGCTGTGGTCACCGGTCATTTATACAAATTATTTTAAACTGGACCTTATCACCTTAGAGATTAATTTGTGTCATTGTAATGCAGTAGATTCATAGCTGTCAATTGGTTTAGAGTTACATTTTGTAGATGGGTGATTTTTGGGCTAGTGATCAAAATTTTCAGTCACACATCAATCTGTCCGTCATATCTGATAAAACTGATAAAGTTATCCAATATGATCATGGTCTTTGTCCGCTTAAATATGTCATCACCATGATGAAATACATATGGTGGTAACTAGGTATAAGAAGCCAGTCACAGTCCAAAGCAGAAATAAGTAAGGGGAAATTTCAATAATCACCACGCATGGCTGAAGAACTGATGATAACAGTATGCTTTTATGTCAGCAGACAGGAGGAACTACTATCAATTCTGTTGGCGTTATCTCCAAGTTGCCTTCTAAGACACGACAGGAACACAAACAGTAGTGTACATAAGAAGTGCGCAAATACACGATCCCTATTTATTATTAATATCAAACAAAAACAAAATCAACGCTTGCACGCAACGTTCATACGTCCGACGGACGTACGGACAGACGGACAGACAGACAGGCAATCAGTCCGGACTTGTCTGACCCGTCACTAACGTAAACGTATAATTTTTGCTCATATTTTCTGGTTTTCATATACTTAATTGTAATGTTGATAATATGGTTGGTTAATTTATGGACAGTAGCTATGGAGATGTCTGGTTTTTGTGGAAAGATATTATTATGGCTAATGTTTTTGTAGTAGATCTCTGGGAACATCTTTTTCTGGGAGATTCTCAGTCCTTCTTAGTTTGGTTAGTGTCGAGATTGGCTCAGTCAGGCAGGCGTCTTCGGGTGTTGAAGCGCGAAATCTTTTGCTAGATGGACTTTGTGTAGAAAACTTTAAAAAGCTGTTTGGTTACTGGCTGGGCCTGGGTATATAGAAAGATTAAAGTAGAGCTACCTAGTGCAGGACCTTTTAACCTATGTTGTACCTGGACTATCGTCCAACATCTCCAAATTGGACAATATTTTCAAATATCTATTGTTTTATCGGGAAGACTTCTCCAAATGTTGCATAAAATCATTTTATAGTTATCAGTTTATCACACATGTAATGAATATAATGGTAATGAAATAAACACGTAATATTTTATCAAAATTTATCTTAAGATCGACATGAAGGTACTAGGAACACATAAGGCACTAAAAGGACGCAAATTACTCAGGGAGATTACAACAATTCACATGCAGTTTCTTTAAACCTTATCTGCTTAAGTAATAAAGACCATATTTGGTTGATATTCTTGTTCTGTTAAGTTTGTTAGCGTAGGAGTTAGACACGATGATCGGTCGACAATTTGATTCTGAATATATCGCCACGGTCAAGTTGTAAACAAGTGGTTGTAGGTGGGTACGGGTTCGATTCTCGGCCGCGAAAGTTCTGTTTGCTGTGTGGTTGTAATAAAATGTCTAGTGTGTACCATAATTTTTAGACTTAAAGAAGGGATTTTAGGAGACTTGTTGTCGTTCATTTTGTAGTTTAGAGTCTTTTACAGTTTTATCATATTGTACTGGGGAAGAAATATTACAACGTGGAAACGGTTTTTGCATGTCGTTTATTTTTTGTTAATTTTAGTTTCCCTAGTAAAGGAGGCATTTATCAAGATTATGTGAATCGAGGCTGTACTACAAATCATTAATGTTTTGTGAAAGATTTTCGGCCAATCATCATCACTTGGGCGACTGATAAGATGCGATAAATCAAAGATGAATGGATGGTTAAATCAATTAACCATCAGTCTCTCTTAATCTTCTCAAAACTCATAAAAAAGAAAATTCTTCAATAAAATGACATCTTTCTACAATCATAACTATACATTAACCCTCCGCCAGCTACCGCACTATCCAGCAACAACAGTTGATTGATCAATGAGCACGGCATTGTCACACGTCACATGTCAATCAATCAAGTTTGATTGAATGAATCAATCGGCAGGTCATTGCCAGGCGACTGTATTACAGACTATACTAACATACCAACATAATATGTTAGTATTGTCAACGTTATTTTGATGGATGTAGAATCAATTGATTCCGCTCGCAGTACTGATTGAGTGCACTTTTTTCAGTCGTTGAAAAGGACTTTGGACTGGCTGAATGTCGTTATTGTTTGTGTAATGGAAAGGAACATATAACATAACTTCAAGCCTGTAATCCCCGGAAGGTTAGGCAGAGGTGTACGTAATAGTATACCCACATTTCGCCAGTTATGTTAGTCCCATGTAATAGGGGGTGAGTTTATTGCTATCAACCCCACACAAATCCAGACTACTCTGACTGAGAAATTCCTGATAGAAAAACCCAATAACAATTTGACCGACCCGTGAATCGAACCCAGGACCTCATGCTCAGCAGTCGCGATTGCAACCACTAGACCAACGAGGCAATCATTTAAGGGAAAGGATCATTTAAATAAAAACACAATTTCAAGAAATAAGTAAAAAAAAATGAATGAATGAATGGTGAATGATTTTTAATACACAAAAATAAAAACATAACAGCACATCGGATGTACATATATGTATCGAATGAGAATGCAAAATCTAAACTTGGCGGAGCATGCCTTCTTCCATACTTGTATAGAACTCTTCATGTCAGTCACTGCTTTTCTAGCCATTTCAACTATCACAAAGTTCATCCATTGTTTCTTTTGTCCTCACCTCCTCTTAACTCCTTCCAGCCAGTACCCATGAAAACTCTAAAACATCAAAATAAACAACATTTGAAAATGGAAAACAAAGCGGATTCGCATCACATCAGCTGTCATTCGTCGTTTGAACTGAAGTGACGGTTGATCGAACGCTCGCGATGTGCAGTCGGAAACGAAATAGATTTTATTTTAAAACATTATTTACTGATTTTGTCAGTTCTGGTTGTGAAATGTAAATAAATGTGATGCTATCGAATGGCAGCTTGTTGTTATAGTTTTGATTTTGAATGTGGATGAGATTATGGCAGCTGTTTTGTTTATAGAATTGTGTAATTCTGTATTAAATAGATCGATTCTCTGCATAAAACAAGTCCAGTCATCGCAAAAAGTTTGCAACTCTTATTAATTGACAGCGTGACATCATTGAAGCTGTTAACTAGTCCAATCAGTTTGACATATTGCATATCATTCATCTCTTTGTTCTTGAATCAGTGAGTTCAAGTTACTTACCTATTTTAAGTACTACAGATAACTGACATGTTCGTCTTCAAACCTAGTATCTTCACAAACCACACGTCACATTTTCTTCATATTTCATTAGGTACACATTACCTGATGGTAGTTTTAATAATTTCATCATCTGTATAAAGCACCCTGCAACTACATACATTAGCTACAGTAAATGATTTTACTTCGAAATGTTATTCTTAATCCTGGCGCAATCCATTGTCCATGTCAGGTATGAGGCTGGTAAGCTTGACACCTCATATTCTATTACATGCAACAAAAGCAATCTTTTTTAGTTCTCTTTCTTATAATAAAATAATAAAACCAAGCTATATTTTTTATCATCTTTATTTTCACCTGGTTCAATCCTTTCTGCATCTCGTACCCTGGCAGGGTACTCCTTCCTACCTCATATGCTATCATCTGCTACAAAAGCACACTTTCTTGCTTCTCTTTCTTATTTAGCCTGATAATAACAAGCTATATTTTCCGTATCTTTATCTTCGCCTGGAACAATCCTTTCTGCATCTCGTAGCCCACTGCCAGCTCATATTCTATGATCTGCAACAAACAGCTTCAAACGCGTTAGTTATATAAAGTGATGGGCCTGTCCGTAACTGTTGTGACAGGGGAACACTTCCTGATTTGTTGCGCAGGTGAGGCGTTGCACCTAGCAGCGGGGTCTGTGGTGATAGGCGGAGCGACAGCGGCTTGGAGACAAAAGACATATTGAATGAGTTTATTGTGAGACAAAACAACGCAACAACGAAATTTTTCATTGATGCTTTGTTCATTATCAAGTCTTTAGTTGCTGTAGACTACCAACATTGTTTTAGTAGTTTGTATCATGTCCTAGCCACTTCGGTCAAGGAGCCTGTATCAAAAGTCCGTTGGATAATGGAGTTCATGGACTTCTGCTCCACCTAACTGACCAGTTTCACGAGCCTTTGAAAAACTATGTGTTTTTGTAAGTAGGTTAATTTCATTATCCTTTAGCAGTATTTTCAGGTTAATAGCCCAAATTGTTGGACCAACAGACAATATTGTTTGTTGTTTGTCTATTTATCTTACCAAATCGCTAACCTACCTCCACAGTGTCCACTCCGTCAAACGTCACGGATCTACAGTGTAATCTGACGCGATATGCGCGCGCGCTGGATTCTGATTAAGGGCGTCGACGCATGCGCGGTGCGAGCGTTCGCAATTATTATTACTGCAGTCTTGTGTTTATGCTATATTTGTGGCCGTTGTTTTAGGAATAGATAGTCTAGTTTTGTTTAGTTTATGCCATTTAAATGTTAAATGTCGAGAATGCATGAATTCTGACAAAGCAGCGCACCTGTACCTAAAGATAAATGATAGCTAGATATAGGTAGGCAAATTATTATTTTAAACTTTGTTTGGTAAACATTTGAGTCCACATTTGCTAAACTCTTTGGGAAATACAGGTGTAATGTTTTACTATATTTTTAATTATTGTGCAGTAAACCTAATTATTTCCTTCTTTGTTTCAGGTAAGTTATCTTGAGCCAAACCAACTTTCTTCAAAAAAGATGTCCTCATAACTAGTAAGTAATTTTGATTTCTTTGATATCACAAACCGCCTGGTTCTCACACACACAAACGTTAGTCTGCCGACACTTTATCGACGGAGTACCTCCATCTCTGAGCCGTCACTCTGACGAGATAAGCGTCAATCGAATGACCAACACCTGCCGACGATCTGCCATTTACTTACCTTAGCTTTTCTCACAATATTACTAGGCAACACGAAATGTCGTAGTTGATAGACTCACTCGTCTGGAGTAAAATCTGAAAGATAAATAACAATATTATCGAATATAAAATTGGTCGAGATCATAGAATTTCAGATTAATATGCTTAAGTGAGTCTTTGAACAAGACTACCAAGAAGACAGAGAGACAATGTCTTTCAGCACACCAAGGCAGTTTTTAAGGTTTTGGTCAAGCCGGCACGGACAAATTAAGAACGCGACTCCGGACACCGGTCACCGGTTACTGAGAGATACTGGGGTTGAAATAATTATTAGCGTCTCGTGTCCACGGCAGGTCTGCAATGTGTCGCCACCAATTTGACTAATTCTTTAAACAAAACGCTAAAGCTCTAAACATTTTTTTGAATGTTTGCCGAGGCGCGTCTGGATTGCTTCTACACAATCATGCGCAAGCGGTGCACGTCCCTGGTTCGAAGGGTGCGGGCCAGCCGCAACAGTATCCTGAAAGCTTTTGCTGAACGTTTCGACTGTCAGTACGTGAATCATTGCTGCATGGTTCACGTGCTTACTAATTTTAAGATATTATTTTAATTTTGATTTTTAAATTTGATTTTGTTCTTAATTTAATTTTCATTTTGTTTTAAATTTAATTTTGATTATGTTTTTTAATTTAAATTTGGATATTGTTTTTAATTTAATTTTGATTATGTTTTTAAGTTTAATTTGGAATTGATTTTAATTTAGTTCATTCGTACCTATGATCCAAAGTTGATTGAAATAAAGAAATAATAATAATAATTTCACTTTCATCCCCAAATAACTACAAAAGAAACAATTCCCTCAAACCCTCACCCCTGTTATCTATCGTCACGTGACCTCTCGTACGCTCGCATCTCGCTTTAAATCGCATCATACACGGCCGCGTTATCTGCGAGATCTGCAACAACTCGGAATGAATCCTGCCCCGAGCAGTCAGCTGATTGATGGCCGGTAAGATGGCTAGGGCTCGGCTCAGAGTAGGTCCTGGAGTTTGAATATTGTGTTTATTATAAGAGGAATATATTTAAAGAAACAGGCATTTCTTAATATTATTAAAATATGTATAGTTTGGTAGGGACTGCCTGAGCATGAGGTCCTGGGTTCGATTCCCGGGTCGGTCAAATTGTTGTTTGGTTTTTAAATCAGGAATTTCTCAGTAGCAGCCGTGGAGACAGGATTTGTCACCGGTTGACGGCAATATGCTCGCTCCCTATTACATGGGACTCTAACATGACTGGTGAAACGTGGGTGTACTATTAGGTACACGTCTGCCTAACCTTTCGGGGATTACAGACGTGATGTTATGTTATGTACGTTATAGTTAGGTAAAAAAGCTAAAGCAAAAAAATTGCTTTGGTATAAACAAAAACTTTTAACGACAGGTTTTGAAAATGTCAGGAAGTACCTAATGAAACCCAGTGCATCACTTAGGTACTTTAGTTGAAACTAAATTCGATGGTTCACTAGCCAACTGAAGTTGGTTAAAAGTAAAACTGTGATTTCAGCGCCTTCAACGGTATCCATTTTTAATAATTCTTAGTCTATTGATTTGGTTGGTAAGTACAAAATTTATGTTTGTAGATACTAGATAGTTTTTAATGCAAAAAAAACATGTTTTATAAACTTAACCATTCGGTAACATGTAAGTAAGTATAACAGTTTTCTAAGGTATTTTTACAATTAATTCAATACAATTAATCGTAAACACATTTAAATGGCAACCCTGCGCAACCTGCGCACACGCTTCAGTGCAAATTATAAAATGCACGTTACGAACAAAGCCGATCTTTATCGAGCGCCCAATGATAGAGTATTCCGTTTGGCGGCGACTATGTAGCGCATTTTTGTCGTATTTTCACGCTTCTTAATTTGTGGGACATGGCAGGGCTGATTGAAGAATGGAGCTATTCTTTAACGCAGACTTTATACAATCTGATCTAAAGAAATTGCGGATTAGCTGGCACCGCACTTTGGCAGATACTTTACTAGTCGGTGTCCGGAATCTGGTCCACAATCTGTCCGTACTGGTCTGTCCGAACCTGTGGTGCTTTAAAAATATATAGCTGCTAGGAATATCGATATTTTAAACAATACAAGCACTCTCAACTACACATAATATAAAATTATAACACAATATTTTTTCATAGGCACAGCACTTAATAATAATAATAAAAAAAAACAGAAATCAGTCAGCGAGTCAACCCGTCGCCTGCGCATCAATCAAGCGATAAAGCAATTTAATTGATTGCGTCACTCAATCAATTACTGTCGTTCCAAATTCAAAACAGGAAGCTAGTCATTTTTTGAGTTGCCAACAACTGATTGGGTCTTTTTTTTTGTTCTATTACCGGTGTTGCAATAGTTTTAGTTCTTTTTTTCATTTAGTAGAAATTTCTATTATTGATGTTACGCTTTCGTTTGAAGATTTGGTGAAGCGTTGATTTTATTAATAAAATTATTGAGAGCGGAAAAGAATATCAATTTTATGGTTTCTATCATGGGCTCATTGCCTTTGGTTTCAACTTAACTAATTGTTTTTGAGGTTATCTTTGTTGACACTGAGACCTTGGCCTTCCCACATTGAATTACATACCTGACATCAAAAATGTCCTCTCTCTTTAAATAAAGTAAAAATAATACAAAAAAAAGAATAAAAAACAAAAAAAGTTATCCAGACTTTGTAAACCACACGAATCAAAAACGACACCAACCGATAACATAGTATTTCCTAAACTTCACATGCAATAGCTACAAAAAAGCCTTTTTACGTAACAATTGCTCACAAGGCCCACACACATTGCCTTCCTACAACAGAATTAAAAGACAACTACACAATAAAAACAGCGCAATGTGCACAATAACTCCTGTCCTCGCCAATCAGCACCACGTTGTCTTCAAGTTCCGTTCTTCTCGTCAGACGTCGACGTCGTTTCACGTCGACGTCGACGTCAATGACTTCTTTTTGCGCCGTCTCCCACCGGTCGATAAGGACGTCAAATAACGTACAAAAGAAGCTAGGAGGGTATTTTGAAATTGTTTGTTTTAAATGTTATTTTTAGTATGATTGATGTAAAGTGCGGTGTGCGTGGGTGTTTGGTCCTTGGCTACGTTTGGCAGTTTTCTCACGTTCGAGGTTCTGATTAGTGTCAGGATATGATAATATTGGAAGATTTTTGAAACACTGTCAATATGGCACTGTCTATTTTGGTTTCTGTTTAAAAATAGAAACCAAAATAGTCAAAATAAATAGTTACTATTTTAGTAGTATGCCCATTTTCACTAACTGTTGAATTTACATAGCTCTGTAAGGCACTCATTTAGATGCCACACTGTTAGTCAAATAAACATTATTCTGTTTCTAATTATAATATAAATGTGTTTTCAAATTAAAGAAAACCCATTTAAAAATCTTCAATTCTTATAATTTTCATTGATGGCCAACAGACTGACATTCACATAAACACTTCAAATCAATCAGATTAGCTTCTACACTCAACGACCATCCATCATATTTAATGCACACAAATATAAGTACAGGCAATTATCTGACACAAGCAACAGTTTAGTTGATGTCGAAAAATCAAATGTGGAACCTAACCTAATAACTACTATTAACCTAATAACTTTAATTTCCCTAATAACTTTAATTTCGGGCTAATAAATTTACTAATGTGAACTAATAATACAACATTAGTTTTAGTATAACCTGAAACACGTGTCTAGTATTTTTATGTAAAGATCTATGTACAAAATTTCAAAACTGTTTCATGAAAAATCACAAAGTTATAAGCTTGTTCTGTTACCTGGTTGTCCGCACAAAAACGTGGTCACCACGCAGCGCGCCCGCGCGCGCGCCTCCAGTGTCGTCTTGAGCTCATTGATAATAATAATATGGCAGTCGGTACCTAAATGATTGCGATAGGTATTTATTGTCGCTAGGTGTCCAACTTGTCCAACTTTTTTAAATATTTTTGTGACAAAATATAACATGGTTTAAAAATTATTGGAATCGATTCAGTTACATATTCTGAACAAAGTATATTCAGGTGTCGCATATACTAGAAATAATGTTGTTTACGGGGTGGAAGGGACACCGACGGGAAGTAACGGTTACCACTTATTCAGTACATCAATAATTTTGAATAAATAGATGAAATATAAGCCCACCCCCCACCCTCACATAGAAATTTTTCATCGGTTATTAAAAAAAACCCTGTTTCCTACAAAAGTGCAATACCTAGACGGTCAAAATGTATGGAAAAGCAGATTTAAAAAAAAAACCGATGAAAAATTTCAGAATGATGTACTGAATATTTGGTAACCGTTTTCGCGTCGTTGTCCCTTCCACCCCGTAGGTTTCTCTGTTCCAAAAATTACATTAAATTGACGCCTTTCACTTCTCTGTAGGTAATCGCTTGAAATTCCAAGACTTACCAAGATCAATAAGACAGTCTCCAAACCTCAAAAACCCATCTGAAAATCCAGCTCCAAAAAACTGCACAGTCACTCCAAAACTCTCCCCCTTTATAGTAGTTCTAGAACATTTATAGTGCAACATAAACCCGGCACGATATGCAAATGACTGCAGTTCTTTAGAGTCGGTTCATCGTTATTGCTCCCGAGGCACCTTGGGCCGGCTCACCTATGTCTGCCGTGTGTCTTGGCCTTTATCTCGGCTTAGTCGTTAACGCCAGATTCGGTTTCCGAAGGAATTATTGGAGGTTAGATTGAGATCGTTTGAATGAATCTGTCTGGATTGCGTTGGGAGATGTGCTTGGTGCATTTCTTGAATAGAAGGTTTGAAGGTTTTTGAAGTCTTTTAGTCGTCACCTCATGAGTCT
Organism: Noctua fimbriata; assembly: GCA_905163415.1. NCBI lineage: Eukaryota > Metazoa > Arthropoda > Insecta > Lepidoptera > Noctuidae > Noctua > Noctua fimbriata. Next base: position 18,392,080 of record LR990930.1, on the reverse strand, counting down.
CCCTCCTTTTAGTTATATCAACTGTCACACAGTCCCTCCATCGTTTCTTCGGTGCTGGTGGCGTGTCATTAAAAAAATAATGTTTATGATTATATGCTTATTTCAAATCATTTTAAAATATTTCATCACTTAACTTGTATTGTGAAAGTAGAATGGGAATAAAATCATTATAAGGTCCTTTTCGAATTTCTAATTAGTTTTTTTGTCCTCGATAAACACCAGCTTTTATTACCACGATAACCGTATCATTGTTAGCACTCTTAGAGCCTTCACATTTATTTACCAAAGTGTTCTCAACTGCATCTAAATTCAAGGTCTTCTTCTGGCATCTATCAAACTAACCTTTAAAATCTACAACCAACATAACAACATTCGTCAATCGTAAACCTAAAACGCGTCCATCAATCGAAATTAATTACGAAAAATTCCGAAACTCGGCACAATGATTATCAATCCGGAATGATTGACTGAGTGGCCGCACACCGCACAGGTGCTATAGTGATGAATAATATTATAATTGCGACGGGATACGTCTTAATATCAATAAGGCAGGTACGGCAACTAATGCCCGTTGAATAAACATCAATCAATCAATGCGGTTGATGTGGAGAGGCAAAAAGTGGAGCGCTGATCGAATAGTGTGGATCGGGGTTTATTTTAGAATTATAATTTGATATTTTTGTGTTGTTTGAAAAATATGGGTGTTGGTTTAAAGTTTTATATCTAACAAAGAAAGAAAATTTGATTATTAGGAGATAAGTAATTTGTTCGAAAATTAATTGGAGCAAAGTGATAGGAAATCGCAGTAATTTACTTTTAAATATTATGGCAGATATTTGGTGAAAGAAATTCCTTCAATGCATGTCTGCAATCGATTCATAAGCGTTCATTGGCAGAACATTTCAGATACAATCTACATTCTAACACCTCCTTTTTCAATTAAACAAATTGTTTTAGCAGATTCAAAATCTGTAGCAATCAATAATATTAAACTTTGATAAAGGCATATCCACAACCCTCTATCAACTAAAGCAAAGCCAAAAAAAACGGTGTTTGTTCGACAATGAGCCGTTGAAACGTAAGGCTGCGCGCGCACGACCACTGTGTGTGTCCGTGTGTTTGTCTGTTTGTCTGGCTGCTTGCGTGTTTGCTTTCCAGTGAAATGGCCGTCAGGTGCGTGTTTGGAGATTTCGGTTTTTGGAAATGGATAGCCAGAGGTTGTTGGAAAAGGTTGGTCAATGTTGTGATTAGGTTTGTGTTGTTTTAAATGGAACCCGGAGTCTTTTGTTTAAGGTGTAAAAGACGGAAGATTTCTGGTCTTTCTGTACGCGGAACACAGGTAATGAGCTATAGCTAGGAATAATTGCCTGTGCTGACTACCTTAGAAATGACTGTATAATTTTATATCTTTGATGTGTCTATCCTGCAAGTAAGACATGATAGATTCTTCAGTTGCCAGTGATGTCAGTTTGTCACGTTTAAATAGTGTAATTAGCTTCGGCCTTACTATTTAAAATAAATAAGTCAGTTTAGGATCTAATATCGTGTATACGAAGATATTATACCATATATACTTTTATTTAAGTTTCATCAAATTGCAGATAAAACCCTTCACTCGATCATATCTTTAACCAAAAATGTTGTCCTATCCATAAAATAGACATCTCCAAGAAATACGTGATCACTTGGGCACATCTATCTCCTTCAAAATTCATGAAGGTCCAAACAAAAGCAGACTTCTCAATTATCTTGGTCAAGAACTTGTCCAAAACGTCACAGATCTGAAATAGGAATACATTTCTAGACTTTGTCTAAAGCAGCGACTAGCCAGACGTTTGGGCTAGAATTAGAATGATATCCTAGATTTTGTTAGCACTTTGGTATTATGTAGACTGACAGGTCTTTTGCGAGGAATTTGGATTGACATCTCTATAAATGGTTTTACATAATAATTTGATGTTTCAACTGGGGAATAATTTTGGGGATTGTTCATTTTTTTTTGGGGTCTGTCAGAAATTTAGAATCTTAGGCGAATGTTTTATCTCAATTTTCTTCTTACTGTTTCGTTATTTTCTTTTAATAATATAACCGGCATGCAAAGATGTCTCGTTCGAAATGTTTAATTATTGTGATTTTGACCTTACGACAATGAATCGTATAACTTCGGCGTTGCTCGGGTTGTAAACTGCTTGTAACAATATCCGTAGACGCTTACGCCAAAGAACAGTCTACAGAAGCAGTGTTTTAGGGTCATTATTACGACCAAAACCACTAACAGTCAACCAGCCTACTAATAGCAAGACAATAAGCAACGTGTTTCACAAGTCCTAATGTAATCTAAACACGAAACAACCACACAACATATTGCAAAGAACAGACAGTGCTTACAAACATACACATACTTATACCATAGATATTCTTTAACCCATAAACACGGCTGTAGAAAAAAATCAATCAGTAAAAAAAATAACAGACGTTGTCTACTTAAAAGCAAAACGAGCTACTAATGAACACTGTTCGAAATATATTTACAAGTTTACAACAACACGTCTTTTATCCTTTATGTTTCAGTAGATAAGGTTGAATTTTGCGTAGATAGTCGCGAAAAGGAAAGACGTAACGTCAATAAAGATTAAGCGGATTCCCAGAGTCGAGTTACGCGTTTCGACGGATGGACGGACTGTCGGACCGACGGACAAAAATCCGTCCGTTGACGTGACGTGACGTGTGATTGACAGCGAGACGGTGGCTCCATCTGTCGCGGTGTAAAAAGACATCTGACGTTGAAGGGTTAATCTGTCCCGGCTCTTAGTTCGTGTTTTATTTTTGGCGATGTTTTCTCAGATATTAAAAGCTTTATGTTTTTAAAAGTCATATTAAATAAGATGCAAAAAATGTGCTCGGATCAAAGGACCCAGTGTTTTTATGTGGCGTCAAAAAAGTGTATCAATGTTTCTTAAAGTTATACTTATTAAGATTAATCAACTAATTTCTAAAATACTTCCAGTTTATGGATTAGCTATTCAAAGCTCGGCAGAATCTTTTATTATTCTTGTAATATCTGTTGTGGTAAGTAGCATAAAATGTGCTGACTGAGATGTGTACCTATGCTGTTTTCGAACTTGTCGAACTTGTCGCTACTTGTCTTACTTGTCGTATTTCCACAACAGAATTGAAATTAAACTTTTCATCTTTTTCGACTTTTCTATAACCCTTATCGGCGATAGAATGTCAGTCTAGACCTTCTGCCTATTTGCTATATTTATAAAAAATCTCCTATCACCAAAAATATTTCAAAGACTTGTTGAAACGCCGTTTATCAAAAATGACACATCAATGATTGATTAGAGGAGAGACTAAATATATTTTCTTTGGCTTCAAATATTATCATTATATCTGTCCATCTGTCACTCATCGGCCATCATTCTGAATTTCTGATGTTTTCTTTTGGCAGCTGTGAGAAAAATTGCTCTTTTTATTTTTGATACTTTTGCAAAAATACAGAATAGTACAATTGCTAAGTAGAATTTTCAGGAACTCATAGCTCCGACGTTTACTCTTTGTCGAAAGCTCTCCTAAACAGTTTCGGTTCAATTCTTTCATCCTGGAGCAGCTCTGTGATACTGATAAACATCCGTAATGGCTTCTTGGTACCCCAAAGATTAATTACTATGACGTGTCTCAGTGAATCACATTTCTAACAAACAGCCCACACGACTCTTCTTATTAGCTTTTTAGCAACACGAAGCGTCGAAGTGGACCAACTCAACGTCAATCACCCTCGCTGATTGACACTTACATTTCTACTTACCTCACATTTTTAAAACATACGTAATTACGGCAAAGCTCACACTTTGTCACTCTTCGCGTAGAAAGGAACGCAACTTGGCAATTATATCGTTCATACGTCAACGGGACGCGCGCGTGTGGTCTTCTGAGAAACGGAACGTGTCCGGACGATGCGCCTGAGTGCATTTTTGTAAAGTAGTGAGACTTTTAATGTAGATGTGTATACTTGGCACTGAACAGTCGTGTTAACATTACATAAAATGTGATAAGCTGTTGGCAGTTTGACAGTAACAGCTCCTCTTTGTTTCATTTCATTGCTTATAGAGTTCTAGTTCCAGGCCATCGGATTTGTAAGTCAACAGTGCGGATCATCATCTGATTACAAGCCACCGGCATTACAAAAAGACGCGACAATAATATCACAAGCGAGTTCTACCCGAAATACCGTCGTATCGGCATCCCATCAAAACGAATCGATCGCATCAATAATAATCCCAAGAAAAAAATGAGTGGGCGCCCCTCAGATACAGATCAAATTAACGGTCAACCGAACACAAAGCCCAGCCAATCAGCAGGCCGATTCTTTCTCAAACGCTTCACGTATTTACGTCACATTTCTTCGATTCTGCGGCACGTTCGCGACGTAATAAGCGGACGGGGGAGTCCGCTCGTCGCGTCCGTCACCGTGGGGTGGTCCCGGGCTCCCGGACTCCCGGACTCCAGTCCCGGAGAAGGGGGTCCGGGTGGCGTCCGGCGGAGTTAATGAAGTTTTCTCAGCGATTCCCACAGGTCGTCACATGCGGCCAGAGTTTGCTCGGCACATATTGTACACGTCTCGCTATCGTCAGATATTGCCCGGGTGAAAATGTTTTAATAAGCGCATCCCAGGACGCGGCCGGCCGTTACGTCCGGACCCGCTTGCCCGGCCCGTCTTATTAATGTCTATTGTTTGCGAGTTTCGCGTTATTGCGTGTGTATTGATGGTACTGCCGAGGAGTTTTTATGTTCTTAGTTAGATGTGTTGCCGGTTTAATCTGGGTGGAGGCAAACATTGTAATATTCCAGGAAGTTTACATACACAACACTGGTACACATACGTGCTATATTGAAATCAGTTTTCACGTCCTATCAAAGAGTTTTCCACCTGAAAATATAACCTGGGCCTTTATTTTAAATTAGACCAGTAAGTATCCAAATAAAAAGCAACCAGACCAGCCTTCTAGTAATTGAAATCCTTTAGTTTGAATCATTAACTTAATCATGCTATACTGTTCCTACTGCTGGGCTACAAATCTCTGTCTCATACACAGTCCTGGTAATGAATTACTAAGAACCTTATTTAAAAAAATGCTATTTAGAAAGTGCAGTCAAAGTCAAACTATTGAAAGGCACTTTTGAGTGTTAAACTTTAGAACAAAGCTAGGTAATAGAAATGATTCTTAAAGACAGTCTCTGAAATAAAAAGTCTAGGCTGCAACATTTTACTTCACTCACTTACAATACTAATAAACAATCACACATCAAAACCGTTACCTTTTTAGCTTCCAATAATTTCGTCCACCACAGACTGTTGACATAAAATGGAGCAGGTTAACGTTTCGCGCCTCTGGCCTTGACCCCACTAATCGCTGCCCGTAAATCTCAATACCGGCCACATCATGTGCGATGCCGCGAATTGTTTCCGAAGTTATTGTGGGACAGATAGATGAATAGATGAAGTGACGTTTTGGTACAATTGAGCTGTGCATCAGTAGCGCATGATGACAATTTGGCACATTAAACACTATTAAAAACGAACACATTGATCCAAGACAGGAGATGGTCTATTTACTGTAACATAACACAATGTCAAGCCTGCAAAGGAGAGAAGAGATACGCCTTGGTAGATAAATACACACTTCCCCAGTTATGTTTAAGTCCCATGTAATTGGGGCGAACCTATTGCTATCAACCGTGCACAAATTCAGACTCCTCACTGCTACTGACAAATTCCAATATCTGTGCAATATCTCCTGTAAATTATAAGTTTACCTTTTTGTAAGTGTGCATCTAACAAAAATGCTCAAACATAAGTCTCAATTCTATGTCTGTCATCATATATCCAATAAGGATTGTCCTCCAGCTATTAATTGTAAAGTGCACCAATTGAAACTTGAGAACGTCCACGCGTGCTGCGATCTGCTCCAAATTAATAAACTTTGTGAGGTCACTACACTCCTGTCTGAAGAGTAGTAACGAGAGAGATTTTACCTCACAATTTGACTTTGTACCGTCACCTCTGTCCATACCTATGTATATTTTTCATTAGATTTCTTCAGTTTACAGTCATTCACTTTTCTTGCGTCAGATTTAAACAATTTAGTCTGAAACAAATTACCCCGCTTTCTCTGTCAATTATGTGGAATTCAAATTGCATCAGAACCATTTTTTTTGATTGTAAAACCACACCTAATGTTATTTTTATACATTTTTCGTTTCGAAAATATGTTACTGATGTGTAATGATACTGTTACTATAACACGTCCACACATTAAGACAAGCACCAAACAGTAGTTAAAACTAAAGTCGTAACCACACCCTGTAATCAAACGCTTGATTACCGCTCACACCGAAACGCCACGCACGACGGTAACCCACTACTACATAAAGCACTCAATAAGGCACCACGGGAGTGCATTAATGACATTTTTCACATGTTTCTAGCTCCGATCACAGGTCAAGTTGTGGGGGGCCACCCTAAGGTGGGGGGTGAAAGTGGGTGTTGGGGGGTGTTTCTAGAAGGCGCAGACGTCTCCCGTCAATCAGTTCGGTTCGACGTGACTCGAATGCTATAGGAAAGTTCGCAGACCGTTAAGACGGTTTTTTTTTATGATCGCCGATTATTTGGCGCGGTGCGGTCGTAATCTCGCTGTGTGTACGATGCTTTATGTCGTGTTTGTATTGGGTGTGTGTTATGGGTGCGGATGGTGAATGGGAACCTGAAATATGTAAGTGGAAGCTGAAATCGTTTTGGTTGTTTTTAATACCTATCTTATTATTTTTAAGGTTATACTGCCTCTTCATCTTATCTTCCTGCCTATCGGCCTTCTGATCAGAGATCAATTGATTAATTGATTTAAACTACACGATAAAACTAGCAACGGTTAAGAAGCTAGAAAGCTACCCTCTTTCTGTTCTTCTTTAAAAAGAAGAATATGCATGAACTCGTATAAACATGCGCTTTCAAGTTAAACTCAACCTGATACTAGTTTATATCAAAACTAGTTTTTCCAAAGTTATTACACCGACGAGGATATCTTGGCTTACTTTTACAATAAACACAGTTTAGGCTTTAAACTCCACGATTAAACTTAAGTTGGCGCAAAAATTCTTATGGACTTTGTAAGTACGCGTTGGACTAAATATTACAATTCTTCTGCCAAGCGTATTTTTCAGATTTTTTTAAACAACCTATTTATATGTTTCCTTCTGTGTGGGAAGAGGGATTTTTTTCAGTATTGGGTAGTGTTTTAGTAATTATTAAATCAGTAGTCAAAACCCCACGTTTACCGTTACGAGTATAAACAAGTCTTGATAACTGCTTATTCTCGACATGTCTTGTCAAATACTAGTTTTTTTGTCTTGTACCTTGTTTATAGAGCTAAAGATTGAGAGCTAGGTATTTTGCGCCATCCTAAACTGTGAAGCGTCTTCGCGACATTCGTCGACACATCGGCGACAGCTTGTCACGTGTCACGGCGGCAACGCGGCGACAAACGCGTCCACTCACCGGTCACCGGACCTCACTAATAACAATATTTTGATGGTATGTCTCATACCTACCGGGTTTTTATATCACTCATAAAAAGGAAACGGACTTCGAACTGTCTAGAGATATCAAAATAATGGGAAACTCCATACAAAATAGATGTAGGTAAAACCAAAATGATTTTGCGATTTGTAATCTTCTTCTTATCTAAAATTGTTTGTGGAAAATTAAAACAAACAGCTGTTATTGATTGCGGATTATCATTGATAATATCGTATAAATGAAGATATTATTTTGTCGATTATGATCATTTGCAACCGTAAACCTAAACTGTGAAAACACAAAAAATAAACAGTTGAAAAAGACTTTAACCCTAAAACGGCCAGTTAAAAACTAACACTGCAAGTTGCAACCAAAAATGCCGAAAACAAACCGCGATCCAGTCGTTCCTTTTTTAAATTCCGCTTACGAACGAATAAAACCGACGTAAGGTGATCGGTGATCACTCGAAACCGACGTCGCAGTGAATGAACGAACGGATGAATGAATGAGTGAGTGAACGGAGGGCCGGGGACACCAGTTGATCAACCATGATGCGCTCGTGTCCGTCAAAGTCATTCAGAGTGGAATAGGAAGGAGAGAGTTCGGGCAATGATGGTAAATAGTATGTACCCAATACTGTTTTGATTAATTTTAAAGAAAAAAATAGAATCTTTTTAAATATTGTGCCTAGTTTTACCTGCGTTGCACTTTGATTGTCAATTCCTCAGAAACTTAACCGGGATAGAAAATATTTTGAGCACCATAATGCTATACCAAAATAATCCTAACCAAACTATTGACGCATCGTCATAACAATATAACAAAAATTAAATTATTTTTTTGAGCACTAACAAATAAATAACTCTTAAATATGCAATGTGTATGTCGTTTGCGACTTATAAATTAGACTAGTAGCTATTTAGTGGCATTTACTGACTCCCGGAGCCCGAACATGTGTCTCTTTGTTATATTTTATTAACAGTCAACGATCAAATTTATGTCGATCATAAACGAAATCTACAGAATATCGTTCGTGTGTTTTGCTATTGCAGTGTTAATCTATCATTTGCAGCGGGTTTCTATAGCATAATTATTACGTCAACAATCTGTCATACAACCCATTACGTCACATCGGACATAACTAGTGTTGTGCCAAAGATCGATAAAAACCCGGAAGATATTCCCACAAACTTGCAATATAACGGTGATATGTGACGATTTTTATTGAGCGATTTCTGAATTTTATTTACGTACAGTCGCTCGCAACACGGACTATCGAGCGCACATTAAAATACGTAGCGAATAGTGGTTGTGTAAATCAAAAGGCCATAAAACGCCACAATTCGGCCGGAGCCGACTCCACGCTTGCGTAGCGCTTGATTTATACGCTCGCCGTTTGCCGGTGCGAAAACCTACCTAGTGACGTCACGGCTTTTGTTTTTCGTTTTTTTTTGTACAGACTTTTTTATTGATGGCGTTCAGATAAAAAGTGGCGGTGATAGGGTTACCGTGTTGGGTGCTAGGTTTTAAAGAAGCGCGAGAAGCATATTCTATCAACGTGGATGCGTGGAAGTGACCGTTTTATTAGTCTAAAATCAATTGAACAGCTGAACGTAATGTCTACGTTTTTATGCTTTTCTACGCTCATAAATGAATCATGTATGTCAGAACATATTTCGATGCATGCAATAACATGTATTCTTTCTCATTGACCACAAAGTCTAATTTACAATCAAAAGCCTTTTCTTGACTGTCACTGTATTGCATTATCAAACCCGAAGTGACGTCACTTCTTATTTGACATCACACTAAAAGCCCAAAAAAAATCTTAACCCACTATCACCACGTCCAAAAAAAAAAAACAGAACACTTAAAACCGAAAACACGACTACCCTACGCGCTAACCCTGCACCGCCGAACGTCCGAACTAACCGTGGCATCACAATTTGTGAATGATTTTACGTTCGGTGTCCCGAGCTGGGCCGTCCTGGCCATTTCATAGCCATTTGTCAGCCGGGCGAAAAAGATGCATGTAGGACCCAATGACTTTTTTTTTCTCTTTTTAGGCTTTTACGCGGATCCATCGACACGTGAAAGTGTGTTAGCGTTGGTAGGGTTTATAAATCTAGTGCGTTGTTCGTGGAAGTTTATAGGTTTTAATTTTTGCGGTTTAAAGTGTGTGACGTGTGGCTGTGGATTAAACTACGAGTGGATTGAGCTGTTCTGTGGAGTAAAGTCTGTCGTAACTAGTACCACCAGTAGCATAGGGTTTTTCTGATTCTTAGTTTACGCTAGGAGATCCTGGGTAGTCTTTCGTGTAACGTTGTCTATTTTAACATCAACTGCTGATCCTTGCTTTAACTTACTTGTTTACCCATCGCCCTAAAAGTTGACGCACCCGAGATACACTGTTGCTCTTAAAATTTAATAAGTGTCACTTACAGCAGATTTACTGCTGCATTTGATTGGTGACACATTCTCAGTTTACATAAGGCCTCCTCCACACCATGCCACTCACCAAACCCAGTGCCACACACCCTGCGACTTAGCGTACTGTGACAACAGTCGGGCCACACGTGCACTGACGGCATAAAACGCGTGATTGAAGCGAGCCCGCAAAAATGTCGGCCAACGGACCGACGGGCGCCAAACCGCGACCGCCCAATTTATATTTCACTATTATCCACGAGAACCGAGCCGATTTACGATTTCATTATACCAGGCCCCGGCAACTCGGTAACTCGTTGATTTAAAATGCACACGATTTTTGTGCGAAAATATGTGTCGGACGTCGTTTGGTTTCGATTTATTTGGTCGTCAATAAGGTAAAGTTGTCTAGGGTGAGGAGATTGTTAATCTTGCGTGTTAAAAAATATGTCTCTTTTTGATTTTGTCGTGTAGGGCCTTCTAATCAACCCAAATTTTGTACAATTGAAGAAAAGTTCAGTGAAAAGTATTCTGAGATTTTTCAATAAAATGTTTTTTCTAATCCACGTTCAAAGCCTGTCTGTGTCAACAATTCTATAGCAGTGATGATTACTACTTAAACACACTTCAGATGTCATGTTCAAGTTCCATTGGTGAAATTCGCCCTTAGATACAGTTTGACCTTTGATCCAAGAATTCAACTGAACCATAAAACGCTATAAATTCACGTAATACACCATAGATCGAACAACTTAGAAATTACCTGCACCTGCTAAATCTAACAGCTATCACATGTCCTAGTCTGAATTAAAAATGTAACAACCATTTGTCTAGTCATTTGAAATATGAACAACGTCACACTTTCTTTAGTAAAAGGCGTTGAAAACCAGCCTGCCAGTGGCTGTCGCTGACTGTCACTTTAAATATTTAATTTCCATCGATTTACGTTGACAACATGTCGTTTAAGTGTGGCAGCCTTGTATTTGCATGCGTTATGAGCTGACCGTTTGTCGTCATTACTTACAAATTATTTTTTTCCCTGAAGTGTTGTAAGTAAGGCCTTTATTCCTCTTTTAAAAAAGTCAATTGATATGTTCACACTATTGCCAATGACAGTTAAAATGTTACCTCTGACACCACTTGATGCATACCATTTTAAAGCAGAACCATACCATTTTCATAAAAACATGTGCAGAACTTGCATCAACATCCTACAACAAGACAAAACATTACCCCAATTCAGCAGTTTTAATTCCCCAACACAAAGGGTAGGACTACACTCTGTGCAATGGAAATAATAAAAAATAATTTATCCAGACGCCTCTCCACGCTACATAAATAATCATTACGAAACGCATTCAGACACAATTACATACTTGGGGATGGCTCGTTAAAAATCATATTCTAAGGGCGGTTACAGACCGGGCGAGCGACTCCCTGCTTGCCGGTAATGTGTTAAAAGCATTAGTGGTGAGACTTTAGAATATATCGTTTTTTGGAATTGGTCTGGGTGGCTGTTTTAATATTTATATTGGTTTTAAATAAGAATTTATATGTTTTCCTGTGCCAGCTGGAGCGATAAAGGAATAACTCATTATTATATAAATTAATATTAGGTAGTCAATACTCAACCACCTGCAAGGTAGTTCTTGTTAGCATCAGGGCCCGACGTAATTAACTATCTACTTTTTGCCTCATGGTGGATATTTGCCACATCAAGTTTATAAATTTCTTTTATCGCTGCTAAAAGGACATTTAGTATAAAAAAGTCATTGAGAAACTTCATCAGTAAGTGCACTGTTAATCCTCCCCAAACAATAAGTCACCGAACATAACATTTTCGCAACACCGCAAACTATAAAACACTTCAAGTCCCAGCCACTTTTACTTTACACTCGCACATAAAAAGTCGCCACTGAAAGTCGCTTAGCGTACAAACGGTGAGGTGAGGCCACCCCCCGTTCCCAGTTAACACGGTTAATAATAGGCTCCTTACCCTCCCGCGCCTTATCTGCAGTATTAAACCATAAAACATTATAATTTACAACGCTATGTCGCTGGGCTATGACTTTCCGCAGGCTCTCAAAGTTTACGCGTTTTTACTGTAGCGGGAGAAGGGTTGAGTTGTATGTGAGTGAAGTTTAGAGAGATTCTTTATATTTTTTGAGATTTTTGTTTTGCGATATCTTGTTGAATATGATGAATGGGTGACCGTTGATTAGTCGAATGTATTTTTTATCTATCTATCACTTTTGCGTGCTAGTGGATCTTTAGAAATTGTTTTCATAATAATTATCGTCAAGTGTAGTTCATGTGTAAAATATTTAAGTTTAACCATAACTTGCAGTTACTTAGTAGATTGGTATTTCATCCGTCTTATAGCTTTTGCTGTATTCGTTTCGTATTCCATTTTCTGTTCTTCTAATTTTCATAACTGCGAAAAAACTCCAGCTAATATTTCAGCATCATCCATTCCAAGCCAAAATTACAACAAAAACAAACATAGGCAAAAATCCACAATCCTATTTACAAACAAAATATCCTCATTCAAAAACTCTTTATCATAAATTCCGTTACCCAACCCATATTTTAGTCCCCCTCCCTAAACTTTGGGAGCCGTACTGATACTTAAAAATAACGAGATGCCAGCAAATATTGTAATAACCCCTCTGTCCCTGTATTTAGTTCAAAACCATTGTTTTAATAATCTTTCTTTGCTGATTTCGCTCCATGTGTTTGCGACCTCGTCAATATACTCGCCCCCAACGCCCCCCTGTTTACATTCCATCGATATATTCTTGCAAATTTCACTTTCCCATCCCTAAATATGTTATGTGTGTAATAGAGTGTGTGTTAATGGGTGTTTGTGTGTGTTTAGGCATTACGTGTGTGTTCTACGTTATTATCAAAATGTCGGCGTTTTGTTTTTCAGGACCTGTTATTGTTATTGGTGTTTTATTTGGGCGAATTACACTTTTGATGTGTTTGAGTAATATTTTTTGGGTTTTTACTGGCCTAGCTAGTAAAAGTTGATCGCGAACAACTTTCAACGATATGAAATATAAACACTATTTAAAATTACACGATAATCTCTTTGAATTTCATCTTTGGAATTTGATCCAATGAGACCTTAGTTTTTGACAGCAATTTCAGTTGTTTATTGGACAATCCATAATTCTTCCACCTCAAGATCACCTTATTACCCTCCAATCATATCCTCACGTACTATATCAGTACAGCTCGGATTACACTCCTCAAACACTGATAGCGTCTGAACGACCCAATAAAAAAGCAAATATCAACAATCAGACGAACTATACAAGTAATCCGGGCTTTGTTTGCGGGTACAATTGTACCTAATATTTACAATATCTTGTAGATAAAGTGGGCACGTGGGACGCAGAGAGTGGCCGCCGTCTTAGCTCGCCTGCTTTATACGTGGCTTCTATCAATATTGCATGATAATGGCCGTGGGTAAGGCATAAGCGCCCGCGATTCCGAAAGGCGTTCGCAATCTGATTTGATTAGTTACACTTTATTTTTACGATACGATCTGGAAAAGATTGGGTTGGGAGATCAAAATGGAAATTGATTTATGCATTTTTTAGGGAGGGAGATTTTTTAGAGGTTGTTTCAGTTTGAAACAATGTTCCCTGAAGCCTCATAACATAAACATGAAAATGAATTTCAACTTACCTTATTCGGAGACTTTTCCTCACTATTTAATCACTCTTTATGTTTGCCATGAGTACATGCAAGGATTGTTTCTGTCAAATTAACCTTTAGTAACATCTCCATAATCGATTCTTAGTATTTTTTTAAATCTCAAGAACAAACTATGCTCTTGTATCTGAAAGCATAGAACCTTTAGTTAACAACCGTTATTTGAAGTACTTTGGTTTTCAATTACGAGGGCAGAACTTTGGTCCTTCGGTCTGATCCTATCGCCCATGCCTTGCCCCACCGCCCTCCCGTACTCTTTATCGCTCAGTGCGTTTGCCGAGATTACTGCAAATCTACTGATTGCGACTCCAGAACTATTGATACAGGCATTAACTTTGCATCGTTGCCTTCGCGTAACGTCCACTAATCTGTCCTAATGTTTGCTTTTGTTTCTGTAAATTTACTTTAGTTGTACGGACTTGTACGCCTTATCGTGTGATGTGCCCGCTGATTGTAAACTCTATGGGATTTCTTTTATTTGATTACTTTAAGCTGGAGTTACAAGGTTATCTAATCCTTTTGTTAGGCGTGTTTGTAGTATTCTATGACTTGAAGGACCAAATATTTTTTTGGAGCAGATTAACTGTGAGCCTTAGGAAAATATTTACAAGTATAATATGAATTCATAATCTAACTTTAAATTAATCGCTGTTGTAAAAGAATGTTAAATTTTCCATGTTTTGAAAATGTTGTGTACTAAATGGCAACTTTGGCGTTTAGTTTTTAATAAGATATACCTAAGATACTATACAAAGCTGCTATTTAGAAAAGAGAAAACTTTTATTTCAAGAAAAATACCACCGACCCCAAAAATCCTTGCATTCCACACGCAGCCGCCTTTCAATCTTTTCAAAACACTTCACTTAGCTCTATTGACACTTCATCCGACGCACTCACACAAAACGATCCCTTAGAAAAAAAGAGAAAAACAAATATCGGATCCAGAACGATAGAGATCCACTCGCCGGCTTAGATAAGTGTTGCTAGTATTGGACAGGTATCATTATGCGGGCATACTTAGCCGGAAGGTAAGGGGCCGAGTGGGGAGTAGAGGGTAGAGGGGGGAGGCAATTTAATTCTGTCCACGTTCTAATAATGACCGTCATAATTCGTTCAAAGTGTCCGGTCTGGGACATTTTCGCCCCCCGCGCTCTCGCCCGGTTGATTCCTTTGCATTTTCCCCCCTTAATTCCATTTTCATGCCACCTTGCACACATTTGCGCTTCATCTGTAGATTGTGTGTGTGTGTGTGTTGGTATGTTGTGTCTTGTAGCAGCGAGAGGGTTATGTTCCGTTGAGTAAGAGCTTTTGGCAACGATTATGATGCGGGTTTTTTTTTGTTTTGATAAAATAGATCAGATATATTTTATAACATCAATACTAATCATGTGTAAGTCTTTGGTGTGTAATAAAGACGATTAACTTGTGATGATAGCTTAGGAATCAGGAAGATAAGACGCAACCACCTGTGCGGTATTGCAACATGAATATTAATGTGCAAATCGTAACCCTTTGACAGCAATCATACTTTCGTCCACGTATTTTATGCATCATCTGCCTAGCCTTTTTACATGGAGCGACTGCATAATCTGATGTACACAACCAGTTACCACATATTTTGCATATCCTTAATCATTTGATTACCAATACGTGTGGATGATAAATGAAAATTATCAAATATCCGTCTGGTTTCATAAATGTTTGACTCACTCACGGAATTAAAATCTAAGTCATCTAATCCGATTACATAGCAAACCGTTGCTAAGTTGTTTGTTATCAAATAAAAAATGAATAATTGGAAAAAATTACATTATTTAATTTATTGACGCAAGTAATACATCAAAGCATAATTATTTAGTTCAATGTTCATTGATCAATGTGCTAGATACAGGCAGATAAAAGTACTGCTGAGTTCGATAGTCCAACAGACATGCCTCCAAGTAGTGATCGCGAAGTCCGCGAGTCAGGATTCAAACCTGAAACAATAGTGAACACAGATATAGATAGATAGTTAACTGTGTCCTGGATCGTCATTTGCTTAGTCTTTTCCAACCTTTCTTGGAGTTGGCTTCCAGTCTAACCGGATGCCGCTGAATACCCCAGTATTTCACATGGAGCCACTGCCCATCTGAGGTCCACATCCCGTTGCTAAGTAATACTTCTTGGTAAGACTGGTTGTCAGACTTCAAATTTGTTCTAGACGAACCGTTTTACTCATCTCGTTAGAAATATGCACCATGTGGTAAAATCCCAAAAAAATAAACAGTAAAAAGTTTTAACCCTAAAAAACCCACTGCGAAAAAGGACGCGAAAAAATAGAACAATAAGCATTCGTCATTTTAATCCGGACCACACATTAAAAAGATAATCTCACACTCTCCCTCAAGTCAAGCGCCATCTTGGATACGTGTGTGTGTGCGAAATGTGTGTGTATGTATGTGTGTGTGTGCGGGCTTTATCAACACATGTAGCTAATATTAAGTTTGATTTATATCTGTTATATCGTAAATGGATTAGGGAAACGTCCCTTTGGTACAGTTGCGTACTAAAGTGGATCTAATGTCGTCGTTTTATGGGTACGCGTAATTGGCGAGGTCTGTCTGTTTGTGTAATTAACGCCGGCCATATTTAATTTGCTTTTGTTTTTTTTCAGGTACGTTAGCGAATTTTGGGGGAGTACTACTAATGTTAGTAAGTGTTTTCTGTATTTTATGAGGACATTCTGGGCAATGGATGTTTGGTGAAAAAAAAAAGGTTTTGAATAAACATACTAAGTACTTGTCAAAATAATAATTTATCAAGGGAAACATGCTTTATTTTCCAAGAGTGAAAAGTAGTAAAAATATTAATAAATTCTTTTACTAATTGAAGACGACGTAACTGTCGAAACTTTTTGGTGGACTTTTATTTAGTTTTTGTTTGTTCACCTAGATAAAAAAACATTAACATTCAATTATTTTTATTGATTAATAAGTGCACAAATAGGTACCGACGACGCCATAAGGCTTACACAAATTGTTTAAACAGATTTATTGCTAATTAATGAAAATAATATTTTATCTAACGGGGTATTTAATTTCTAATAAAATTAATAGTTTTGTATCTCTGAATGTCGCACTTCAAATGTATAGTTTCCTCCGGTTACAAATTAAAGTGCTTTTAGTCAGTTTAAAAAATATATCGTGATTATACTGCTTTAAAAAAAGAAATGGTGCTTGCCTTACCTGCAAACAAAAAAGGCTGTCAAAATAAATTGACTGATGCCAACGTAAAGTATTATAGTGGATATAATTATTATAAAGGAAAAAAGGGCTTACAAAACAGCATATCAAAAAAACTAGTCTCTAAAAAATTGCAAAATTAAACATTTTAATAATTAAAAAAAAAAGTCTCTCCTCTAACTAAAACTCACAAAAATAATGATCATCACTAACACAAACTCTTAACAAGCAAAACACCGATGTTTTTAATTCAAACGGTTCAAGTAATTAGGGTCTGCACACATTACTGCTATCGACGGCGCGTCGATGTTTACGATTTTTAATTAGAGCGCCCCGTCGATACAGTACGTGACGTTGTGCAGTGTACCGTCCGCTTTATTGTGTACTAGTCTTTGTAACGACACCGGAAAATATTCATAGTTGTGGAGGGTTTAAGATGAACTATATTGTTTATGAAGATAGATCACTATCGTTAAGGTTTTTAAATAATTAAAAACATTGTTAAGTTGTAAAAGGAAAGGCTGGTGATTTTGCTAGATTTTAGGCAACTTGTACTTTTGTGCCACATTGATTAAGGTTACAATTACTTAACAATACGGCTAAAAATGCAATTGCAAACACAGTTTCCAAATAAAACCTTATTTGTTTACATCAGTCCTTTTCTCAATTTGTTTCATTCAATTAACACTCAACACGAAAACTTCGAAATAAAAGCAATAACAAGATCCTACATCACCCATCTTCTACCATCACGTACCACCGTCGCATTAAAACGAGACACAAAAAATCGCCATTTAACCTCTCCAGAGTAGATCGTTTGCATAATTAATGTACTTAGATATTGGACATTGGCGAGCGACAATAGTGTGTCGTTGCCTTTATAAAAGAAAGAAAAAAAAAATACAATTATTTAGCACCTCAAGTTTACTAAATAGGTTTTATTCATACGGCATAAGTGTTTTAGTGTAGTGTATAAATTAGTTTGAACTGTAATTGCAATAAATAAAATGCTAATTGTTAAAGGTTTTTTAGTTTAGTTTTTAATTTAAGAATTTTCACAGACTTGCTAACGAGTTTCGCTCGTGATTTACTGTATTGGTGTACATTACTTTTTCTTAGTATAAATAAACTTTTTTTTTAAATATCGAAATGCAAATGCGAAATTGCAAATACTCGAATAATTCGATGGGCGATCTTAAAGGGTTAGTCAATTAAGGGACATGCCGATACAGGCAGGCGGGCTTATCAAATGACGAGTATTGCATTTAATCTTAATTTGAAATTATGTTGCAGATTAAAACTTAGACTGTCCTGCATTTTGATACTGGATAAATTGTTGTTGAGTTTTATGTTTGTGTTGCATTTGCGTACTTTTTTAATAGTATCTTTTTATTTCAAAATATATTATCGCAATGTTTTCTTTATTTTCTTTTTAAAAAGATGCTCTTAGAACCTGAATACATCACATTGTCAGTTGTCATCAAAAAAGAACTTTTCTGAAAAACGGTCCTCAATTTTCACATGAATACTAATACATCCCAAAAACAAACTGCTTAATTTCCTTAATGCCGTAAACATCTCTAATTCACTTAAAAATAACAGCACATTTCAGTCCATTGATTGTCAAAAAGGCATCCTACAAAACAAAACACAGTAGGTACCGTGCCCAGACAGAACGATTCAATTTTGCACAAAATCACGAACGAATTAAGAAAATGCATTCGAAACGAAGTTCGTCAAAAGAAAACCAAACAGTGGAGAGACATTCCGTCCACTGAATACAAAGAGGGACAACGAGGGGGTGAAAGGGGGTGGTGGGGGTTGGGGGGGACACAAAAAACATTTGCTTCCACTAACGAAACAATCGCAAGCATAATTGATTTTAACGTGGAGTAGACTGCAAATGAAGTCGAAGGAAGGGACTCTCGAAGTCTCGACTTCTAATGTGGCCAGGTGGGATGGAGGTAGGTTTCTCTTGAGGACTTTAAATGTAATTACTTATTAAAAATGCCTGTAGGTAAAGGATGTTGTTGGTTCTGAGGATTTAATCCGTGCTGCAGAGTTGTGGCTTTTTTCCTTTGTTGTGCTTTCAAATGTGATGTGACAGTCAGTTTTAGCTGATATTTGATTGATTTCAAGCTTATTTTAATGAGAATCTTATTTATAGTTTTTTATGAATAAGATACACATTTTGATTCTGGCCGTTTCATTACATGCAGAGGTTTTCATAAAATGAGGTTTTACTAACTTACTAATTTTGTTTTCATATTTCTTTCGTCTATCCTCTTTATATACCTTGACATTTAATCCAAAACCATCAAAGATCGATTGTTCATATATCCCTTCATAGTTATCCACCGCCTTTAATGCAAATCCTTTGGCTTTACCCTCAAAGATCTTTACTTCCAGACAAAACAGCAATTAAATTCAAAATAGAAAAACTCCGAAGCCACCTCTACTCCACCAGCATTTCCTTTATATTGTCTCAGAGCAATAACCGTTGTGAAACTTTACACAATCCAGATAAAACTGACTTGACTCCGGCTGCTATAATCAAGAACCATGTACCTGATTTAAATATGTACACGGTCTCTGCGATGTTGCATTAACCCGACTGATTCATTAGTGTGTGGAAAAATTCCGACTTGTGGGTGCCTGTGGGTGCTGCTAGCTTCGAAATTGGCACGTACCGTGTTCTTTGGATTAGAGATCGCTGGGCTGTAATGAGGTGCGATTGTTTTGAATATTCTTGGGCTGCATTGTTAATTAAGATGGTTGGTATTGTGGTGGTGGATGAGTGATTAGAAGGCTGTTTTCATTGTATAGGCATTTAATTCGTCCATGTGTCTATGGTTTCGTTCGGTCTGGTAATATAGTTTTCTAGTTACGGTTCAAAAATTTTGATTGGATCTTTGCTTTAATGATAAAAGATATTTGTCCACACAGCGTTTGTCTTGATTAATACTAGTATAGTTTTTTGCAGAATGTTCACAGTTATCTGATATTGTATTGTACATCTAAAGGCCCAGATACCATAACCACTTGCCCATAAAGAACACAAGAACTCAATACTCACGCTTTTCACAATTAAAAAACAAACAACATAAACCACACCAAAATATATTCAACGCAAACAAAAAGACGGACACCCAGAACATCAAAGCATCTAAATAAGGGCCGACGCAGACTTGCTACTGTACGATGCGCACGATCGCCTAAATATTCCGATTCTTCGGTCGCAGCGATTCATACGCGATCCATGGGCTAGATAGCCAATTTGCTGTACCCTGTACTGCCCCGTCCATTTCACTCGCGATTCTCGAACGTAGATATGGTAATCTTGAAAAAGTTGCCGTGTTGTGGTCGCTGGCGATTGGTCTGAGTCGCGGGGCGTAGTGGGATAGGTCAGTTTATTGGGATGAATAATTTATAATGAATTATGTTAATGTCGGATTGACGATCTGGTTGCTGGAGTAGTTTGATTCTGTGAAGGTTTTTTGTTGTTCATGTGAAAATGGATGGGCGGTTAGCCTGAGATGTTTAAAGATGTATTTTTTTTGGTAACAGCTCGAGTATGTAACTCAGTTACAAGTTTCTATTTGTATGTGTTTCTATAGTCTAGTTTCTGCCGATCTTGTTACTTTGTATGTTATCATTTTATTATCCTTCGGAAAATAATCCATTCTGATACTAATTTCAAAGTAAACAACAACACTTTGACAGCCTTCAACCCATCAAATCAAACCCATAACCCTGACAAACAAATCAAAGTACCAATTAAATTCAATGAACAGGAATCATCGGACTTAACCCTCCCACTGCCGCATAGCTGTGATCACGTCGCGTTCCCAGCGGCAGGCGTCTTGCGTCAATAGCAGACGTCTTGAACGTGCTGATGCAACGTTGACCAACCCCCCACTGTCCCCCGGGCCCGCGGGGGCCGGGTGGGCCATGGCGGCCCACACGTAGGCCTGCACCGCCCGCCTGAATACTAATTATCAATTAGACAACGGACTCCGGGTCTTTTTAGCAGTGTTGCTGTTTTAAGGAGTTGGGTGGTGGTTGTAATGTTTTGGTACTGCCTGTAGTACATGAAGTGAGACAGAAGAGTAGTTCTTCTCTATTCAAGAAATAATCATAAATAACTATTCTTTTAATTCCCTGTGAGCAGTTAAGACAACTAAGCTGAAGCCTAAGTTATGTAGAGACTACTGAGTATATCCAAATGAGTTTCTTAACGAAAAAACCCACCTCATGGACCTGATAAATAATTTTAGTTATAGGTTCTAAAGGGCATATTAAATACTATGCAGATATGTTTACTCCATGGTCTTACACTATCCAAAATTAATAAAAATGAGCTTTTAAGCTCACAGCTTCAGCCGACAACAGTTTTGCAGTCTAAGTTCCACTCAAAACCTCTTTCAACTATGTAAAGAAAATGAAACAATAATTGTTATTTTATTGCAGTAATTATACATGCAATAATTTTGGCGCCACGCTTCTTGTGTTTTATCTAAGTGTGTATCTGTAAAAGTCATAAATAAGTAATAAAACTGTTTGATGTCGGTTTTCACAATAAATAATGTCAATAAAGATTGCAAGATGCAATTAATTAAATATGCATAAGCAGTAAAACTGAATCTCTCTTGAAATGTAAAAAAATAATTTTGAAAGGCATAAGCGGTAGCGATTAGCGAATTTACGAGGTTCAAAATGATAGTGAGCTTTTATTTAAACAATTAATATAAAAATAATTCACATAATATTTACACCTAAGTACCAGAACACTGGCCAGTTGGCACAGTTTGACTATGAACATTGAATGAAAAATAAAGAATTGAAGAGAACATTGAATTTCGATGATCATAAATAGCATTAATATTTGAATTCCTTCCGTTTCACGTTTTCGAAACTGACATTTTTCTATCCTAATTTTGGCGTACGTACATGAATTTACAGATCTTAGGTATCAAGTAGAAATGGAGATAATAAGTAGCTTGAGTCCTGCACTGTGTTAAATACAATCCGCTGTCAGTTTATACCCTGTACCAAACAAAAAGCTGCTGCAACTGCAGATTACATGGCGTTTAGTTCTTATATCATATTTTTAACTGTTCGGCTCAATCGTTTTGACGTTTACAAAGCCGGCTGACCGATCAGACTATATTTAGATTTACATACAATCATGTTGTATGGAAGTTGCACAGTCGCAAATATTGTAATGTAAGAAATACATGAATAGAAATAGCGTTTATAAGTCACGATTTGGAATGTATCAGTGCTTGTAGGAAAGAGGCTTTAAACTATTGAGTTTGTGTTTATCTGATGATGCCCTACATGTCAAGATGTCTATTTCGTAGCTTGAATATTGAATAACGAAGTGTAGGTAATTGGTATTCAATTTTCCAAGTCAAATTCTTGTTTGAATCTATAAGAGAATGACACTTATTTCAGTGCAGAACTAAGTTTTACGAGTAAAACATGGTGATACTTTATCGTGATACAATCTAATAGGTAATTGAATTAAGTGCATGTTATTTTGGATTACTGAAAAAAAACTAACCAAACTGATTAAAATGTATGGAACGGCTGGGGTTTTTTTTTGGATTCCACGATAAAAGTTTTTGTCCCTTCTACCGCGTATTTTCTAACGCCTTACAAACATTCCTTTCTCAAATATAACCCACAATAAAAATCCATCAAATTAAATCAACACCACAGAACTCGTCCCGTTCCCGTCGCGTGACATATAAGTGGTCCAGCTCATTCATCTCTTGATTGATATACAACGCCTCGCCTTCCGGCCTTGCCTTAAGTTCATACGACTTTTTTATATAAATGTATCATTTTGAAGATGAAACGGGCGCCATCTTTGATTCGTGACGTGATTGAGTGCTCCTGCTTCCGTTTTAATTAACACCCGTTGATATATTTTTGGTTAATTTTGAATTTTTGTGGGCTTGTAGAGGAGTAGGATTAGATGGTGGTGATTGATTTTATTGAATTTTATTTTTGAATTTTAAGATGTTTGTTACTGGGATGCATTGACAACTTTAATTTGTGAGTTCACTAGTTTTTGGTCTTGGTGTATGAAGCCTCTCCAGCGGATAAATAATTATATACCCTGCAATTGGTCTAGTGGTCGCAAGTGCGATTGCTGAGCATTAGGTCCTGGGTCCTATTCCCCGGTCGGGCAGTGTTATTGGGTTTTTCCATCAAGAATTTCTCAGTAACAGCCACGGAGTCTGGATATGTGCCCGGTTATAGCAATAGATTCGCCTCCTATTACATGGGACTTACACGTAACTGGCAAAATGTGGGTGTACTATTAGGTACTTACACCCTTGCCTAACCCTTCGGGGATAACAGGCGTGATGTTATGTTATGTGTAGCCTGGAATTGCTTATTGTAACGTCAACAGCAAGATATCTTGCCATCAGATTTAAGCAGTTTCATTTTTGTGTCATCATCAGATTTATGTAAGACTTAAATTGGTTAAAACCTTGATGTTGCTGATCACCAGGACAAAGTCACTGTCTATAAAATTTGACGAGATCAGTATTTATTTTTAGAAGAAAAATATTCATAAATCAAAATATAATTTCTATCAAAATAAAATGCAGGTCCATATAATTTTATTATTATTAATATTGGATCTGGTGAGAATGAGGTTTTTATTAGACTATAAAGTAAATGGTTTCACACTAGTTTCATAAATTAAAATATCTTATTTTAATCGTTTCCATCAATTTCAATCATTTGAACATTAATTTTATGACTTATTCCTGATATTTCATGTTTATTCCAACGGTTTGTAATGACTTTGTATCTATAAAATTAAATGCTGTAAAAAGTTTTGTGGGCAGTTTATTTTATGGCAATTATAAGAAATATTTTAATTAGTGGCAGGCTTACGCAAGTACTGGTTCATTCAGCTGACACTAGGGTGTCAGTGATCCTGCCAGGGCTGCGGGACTGTTCGAAAGAGATACCACGGCCCTGGAACACAAAGGGCAAAGAAGGAACATGGATGGGTGTTAGTCAGTACAAGTCTGACACTCCCTTCCGCTCCGCCCAGAGCGCGGGGGGTCATTTGATGATGTGATTTTATCAAGGATAACAGATACCAGAGGTACCAGTACCTACCTACAGGAATCAAGGTTTCAGTTATACTAATTAGCAGGAGAAACTTAATGGTAGTTGATTGTAGCATCGCGACATTTTTGCCAAAATGGTTTTGTAGATTTATTTTTGACTGCTAAAGTAAAGCCAACTTTTTATTATAGTTTTAGTATGTTCGAAATTAATACACAATACACGACAACGTATGTATAACCGTATACCACACAATTTCCATAAAAAAAGAAACACTTAAAAAGCAATCAAACAGAAATTTAACAACAATGACATTAATCTACCGTCGTACGCAATAAAAGTACTCATATAAAATCATTGGGAACATTTAAAAAGACATACTATCAGATTTCTTGTCGTAAAAAAGTCATAAAAATGCCTCTTTTGACAGAGTTTTAATGATCCACTAAACATAATGATATAAAAACATTATATCCGGATTGTTAGCACGCAGGGTCAATGGACTCGGTTTTCTTTTATTGATGATCAGGGATGATACGGATATAGATAGGCCTTTATATGACGTAGTTAAGAATAAAAATTTAAGTATAAGAGATTACTGAGAAACTGTAAACATGGTAAATATCCCGTTTCTAGTCTATATAATAAGATCTTGATATTTATTTTTGCATGTGAATAAAGCTTTTTAATCGCAAAAGGAGATAATCAATGTCACTCAGCCCATGTAGCAGTACTCCACGATAAATCTAGTAATAAGAATCAAATTTAAAACACTTTTCTTGAATGGTAGGTAAATCAAAAAGCCAGTAACTTTATGTAAAATCAGAAACTAGAACATTCCTATCAATGTTACAGGAAATCGTTCACTAGTGAGCGAACACAACAACTAAAGGTGTAAGTGAAAAGCAGGAAATTCAAATTACTACAACACAATTTATTAGCAAAGATAAAATCATACAACAGTGGCTTGTTTGTACTCTGCAAGTCTCCACTTCTATTAACACATTTCACTCAAAAACGGTAGATCCATTAAAAACTTCGCGTTACAAGCCCACGTTACATAAAAATGACTAGCATTACAATTCCATAGCTTCTTTACAAACAAAACTACGTCATAACCCTAAACAGGCCATCAAAAACGGCTCAATATTGATAAAAACGGCCATAAAGACACGGCGCCTCAATCGGAAGATACTAAATGTTTTTAAGGCGCGACGACTCAACCGTTTTGGCTATAAATAAAGTATTTCGGACGCTACACGCGCGATTGACGCGAGAAGAACTATAAAACATGTCAAAATACGAGCTGTTCGAACAAGTTCCTGAGATAGTGGTAAAGAAAGAGGTTTATTGAGGAAGTTATAGCAACTTACTTGGCGATTTGGATTATTAGCTGAAATACTTGGGGCTTTAAAGGTACGTAATAACACACGCTACTAAACGCATTAAAACTTGTCCATATAGACGGACAATAAACGAATTGATGAGGATATTTAATCAAGTCTAGCAAGGGAAGGGTTAAACAATTAACATTCATAGAAACATAATCTCACGTCTTTTTACCATGTGGATAGGCAGAATTTACAGACCACCACCTGCTAAGGTGCGTTCATAAAACTAAGGGTTAAACAATTGTTTTTTATTGAAAACATAAACAAGTCCACTTCCTGCCTCCAATAAAACATTACGATTACAATCAATCGCCTTCAAATAAACATTTTCGCTATTCCCAAGCCCATAATTTACAAAAACATTAGCCTTCAGGACCACATTACCATCACTACACGAAAATTTCGTATCTTATAACTTGGCAATGGTACGAGAACATCGAAAAGCCACGATAATAATACGTCAACGCCACTTTGCTATCTAAACTGCGTTTGAAACGCTTCCATCAATGTGAGGGCTGAGTGTGTATCGGTGTCCTTATGTCCCGGCGAGTTGTGCACTTATTTATTATGTCCGTCTCTTCGGACTTGGGTGTGGAGTTTTTTTGTCTACGTGTCTGACCTGGGTGATATCGATTCAATGACGATGGGAGAGTTCTCTTAAAATCAGAATTTAGAAGTCGGTGTCCTGATTGGAAAATATTTGGAACATGTCCTGCCCAGAAGCGTGATTTTTCATTATGTTTATCGACACCATTGATAGGAAGATTCAAGTTTAAAGAATTCCACAAATCTGTTGAATTCAATGTCTTGATGATTTGGGCCCCTAACCCCTACATTAAATTAATGTCTAATTTTGGTATCAAGAGCCTTTTTTTTCTAGTCGATTAATACTAAAGGAAGGATTTTTTTATTAATTTGTTGTAAAATAAACTACATACTATTCTAACAGTAACTGTTATTGTTTTCCTTTTGTAATACCGGTTTACTGCTGTTCGAACTCAAGAGGTTAAAGTTCAAGTAATCACCGCGTGTAAGTAGTGACAGAGTGCTCTCGACAATAAGAGAACTGAGAGTATGTATTGTACTTAGAATAATACTTTGTCTAATTTGTACCCGAAGACGTGAGAAAAATGGCAGCCAGAAAAAACTGGGACAGTAAATTAAAAATAACATAACATCGCGCCTGTAAGTCCCGAAGGGTTAGGCAGACGTTTACTATGCAGTAACATCCACATTTTGCCAGTAACTTTCTAGTCCCATGTAATAGGGCGAGCCTATTGCCACCAACCTGCTAAAAATCGAGACTCCGAGCTAATACTGAGCAATTCATGGTGAAAAACCCAACAGCCCGACCTGGGAATCGAACTCAAAAAGTCTTAGTCAGCAGGAGCGACTAACGAGGCAGTCCAAGAAATAAATTAAAAGATAAAAACTTTTCTATTCGAAAGAAAAATACTTAAAAAAAGTTCATCTATTAATTAAAATTTATTAACCCTCTACTAACACTAAAATCGAATTTACAGAATAGCACTGAAGCCAATAATTACAGGCTCTCATATCGCTATCTCCCGCGTGGGCTAGGGTGACAAAGCGTCGCATGTCTGCGGACAATGTGCACGGGACACGCGGACAACATGTTCACACGATCAGATTGCGCCTGCTTTATGGCACCGAACCGAACCATTAGTACCGGCTGCTCGAATTACCTAATTAGAATTACATGGCGAGCTAACAACCGGTTTTTAGATTTCGCTATTCGTGTGTTGCGATCTAGATTGTGGCGTGTGGGTTTTAGCTGCGGGAATGATTTTTGAGACTTTTTTTTTATTTGCGTGCTTTCACGCGTTGTTTATAGGTTTTCAGTTGCTTCAGTGGGGTAAAGTTTTACTTGATTTGCGATTTGTTCATGTTTTGTCCTCTATGCCGCCATTCGCGTGCATTGCGTCGCATTGTACACGCGTTGGGAAGCAACAGGTTCTTCATACATGATTCAGAACTACGTAGTTTGGTGATTGAAGTTCAACGGTGAATGAGTCAACCTACACTCGTGAATGAAATCAATTGATAAGTACATTGAATTTAGCTCTGATTTACGATAATGCATACCAATAGTTATTATTAGTCACAGCATGCGTTGTAAACTTTATTATAATCGATTCCAAGTCTCATCCGATTCTCGGATCGTATAAAAATCAAACGAACGCGAACATAAAAAGTATCTTTATCCGACACAACACAATAACGTTATCGTTGAAATATCGATACAATTTCCATGATCAGTAAAATAAAATCGGACTGTCTTGACGTTTGTTCAAATTTATATGCGCGCGCGTCCAGCGCAAGATTGTCGTAAAGTTGAGGATGTTATGTTCGTTGATAAGTGCGATGTCGGGTATCGGACTGTCCCGCGTGACAGGTTTATTGTGGACACCCTACTAAATGGGGTGATTCGTTTTGCGAAAAAAAAGTATATTAATTTATGAGCATTATATTAAACTCTAAACGAGTTTTCGATTTGTTAATTTATTTCTTTAAGTTCGTTTTAATTTAGCTTAAAAGCGCGGTGTTGTTATGTCAAAATAATGGCACCGTTTGTTTAATGATCGAAAACTTTGTTGATACTAATATTTGCGTGTTTTAACCCTCTGATGTAGGACAATAATTAGACTTATAATATCTTATAGATATGTAAATTTTGTAGCTCTCATGTGCATTATAGCTTTTAAAGCTACTAGTACAGGTTATTGACGTCCAATCGAGAATCGAAGGTTAAAACTAGGTGACAAATACCAAGTAATTTATGCTAGTCTTACCATAAATGGACTGTGTGTATTACAAGCTTTAAAACTTGCATACATAATCGTAAATATTATGATATCCTTTAAATACTTTATGATCATGAGATATCCCGTCATAATTTCTAAAGTATGTTTTAAGTAAACTAAGTTTTTTTTCAATATTTTTTTACCTGCATCATTCTCAGGTGCATCCGGAACCCATTTTGTATGTTTATCCGTTGACATTCGCCCATCCCACCCCAAAATTATTGTCAAATCATCAATCACTACTCTACGCAGACAAATCCATCATTCCCTTAATTAATTTATCAAACAAACTCGTTGACTCAACCTCTGCAATTTTAAACCGCTCAAAATTCAACCTTATTGAGGAAGACATAAAGATTGGCGAGTCGTTTGGGTTATGTATACAGTATGTTGGTATTTTTACTGTCACAGTAAAGTGATAGTTTCATTTCATATACGGGGTGTTTACCTGGTGTTAAACGTGCAATCGATCACTGCGTGCGCCGGCGCCGCACTGACGCGATAACTCGATAAAAATGAAAGGAAATCGATATTTTTGTTTCCGAAATGGTAATTTTTAGTTTGATAGTTATTTTGGTAGATCATTTTATAACAAGTTGGAAGAGAAAGGATTAGAATATATGTATAAAAGTATGTGTAAGATGTTTGCTGCTACCTAAACTAAATAGAGCTAAACCTAGCTAAATAGAGTAATAAGAAGATCTTCTCATAAGCTTTCAAAAGCTCTGTCTCAGCTCCCAAAATTAGATGAAACATTTTTACAATTTGTCTGTTTTGTTTTCAAAATTGCGTCGAAGAACACACACTCAATACCTAAAAAAATGATGTCAGGTCCTAAGGACCCAAATTTTACACAAAAATTGACGTACAAAAGTTACCTTCAAACAAATATTTACCTACGTGCCTCCTGCAAAACATCTAAAACCAAAATCTTAAAAGAATACAAAACAAAAATCCAAAATAACTTTCTACAATACAATAGGTCACGTATAAGGCTCGGACCACACTGACGACAGTGATGATGGATCGTGCGATTGTCTAACAGCGCGTATCAATCATCAGTCGCCGTGTCGTCGCTATGCCGTCGCGTCGCCGGACGGTCGCCGGACGACTGTCCTTGCTTGACGTCTTGATCAATCAAAACCCTTTTAACGGATATATTAAGGTGCCATTTTAGATGTGGCAGATTTTTTGTTTAAAGATTTTGTGATTAAGTGCGAGTGTGTGTGTGGTATTTGGTTAATCTTTGAGTAATGTATAATATTTTTAAATAATATGTGGTAGGCAGAGACTAAAGAAACGATGGATGGACTGAGTGAAAAATGAAGACTACGAAGAAGTATGGAAGAAAAAGACATGCAGCGCTGACCTCAAATAAATTGAAAGGGGGCAGGAGAATGATGATTAATAGTAAATATGAATACAAATAATAAAAAGTTTATAGATTCATAAAAAATGTTAAAATATTAAGGATGACACTGGATCCTGTACTAGGATACCCTGATTGTACTACTTAATGACATTATTTAATTTAAAATATCTATCGTGAATTCGTGATACGTGTTGATTAAGTCACGATCTATAGCATTAAGGAGGCCTAGACTAGACAATAAGTAGCTAACATTTTTCAAAACATTTAGTATTTCAACAACGATTTTTTATATTTGCATAAGCTTTTTAATAGTTCCGTTCATTATTGAATTTTCCGTCATCGTTATCACAGTTAGAATGTCAGCTTTCTTAGCAATGTCTTCTGGATAATCAACCCGCTCTCTTGTACATGCCTTGACTGGTTCATCTCTTATAAGCAGACTGTCAAGACATAGGTCTCGACTTCGACCCAAGTCACGCACGTCTGATTTTACGGATTCATGTGCGTATTGTATAGTTATCACTTGTTTCGGTGAAGGAAAACATCGTGAGGAAACCAGCATGCCTGAGTGATATTTCTCGACGGCATTTAAAGCCAAATCGGAGGCCCATAGGCGGCATAAAAACTCTGACACCAGGTTAGGCACTAACCACACGAAAAAGAAAGAAGAGACTAGTCCACCTCGTCACCAGAACATCAGTTATTCTCTTAAGACTTAAGCCGATACGAGAGAGTGTCTGAGAAGTTGGTTATAAATCAAAACGGTTGTTCAACCTGAATATCAGTTGTTTACATGATACTTATTGGTCAGATCAGATCACTGCAACTGCAAAGTGAAACTAGCAGTCGTGTTAAACGAGTTATCAATAGTTTACAGAGCTTTTAACAGTCTGTTCCGAATGTTATAGAGGTTTAATCATCATCATTTCAGCCGAAAGACGTCCACTGCTGGACATAGGCCTCCCCCAAGTGTCGCCACATTGACCGGTCCCGTGCGACTCGCATCCAGCGGATCCCTGCAACCTTCACCAGGTCATCGGTCCACCTAGTGGTTTTAATCATAAATCCATTTAAATAAGTTTTGCCTTATGACTTCAGGGAGGTTACCTTGAGGTCTTAAAGCAGGAGTAATTCCAGTGTGGGAAAGAGATTGAGCTATACAGTCCGTGTAGCGCCATCTCTTTCCTACACTTGGTAGGCCACCTGAATTCGAAAACCCACTCGATCTCAGCCGATTTAAAACTTTTAGCTACCTTAAAAATCAATTTATTGGTCCCACTTACTTTATCCTCCATGATTACAGCTAATAATGAGCCACGAGACATAACCTAGGAAGTCGCTAATAACACTTAACCACGAGCCACTCAACGTGTTTGCAAAAGTGCCACCTTACTGGTATTTATCGATAATAGCTTCCAATTACCCTTATTAGCAGTCATCTACTGTTTTAAGCCCCACAGTGTGTTCCAAGCCTATATCTGCATACACTTCACGCCTATTAAAGATCTTGGTTCAGCAGAGTTTGTAGTTGCCATTAATTTGAACTTTAATGTGTTTATATGTTAATGAGCATAGCTTGTGATTATTATGTTGGATCATCTTTTTAGGGTTCCTTTGGGGATTGTAAAATGGTTGTAGTTTTAAACCGTTTGGTGTGTTTTGTAACTTATGTGGTGTTTATGATCTAAACAATGGATTTAAAATGCTGTAAAGTAGATTCGAGAAAGATAACATTAAGATTCTCTTACAGGAACTGTAAATGAGAACTAAGATCAAAAATCGAATTCCAAAATTTTATGATTATCACTTGGCAACAAAAATAGACTTTTTGTCAACCTAACCGAATTGTAACCCCCTGATCTGCCAACCAACTGATCCAGTGGCAATCCCGGTTTAACTGCAAAGCCACAGCAAAGTGATATTTTGCCACCTAAAGGGTGGAATGGCAATTAGACTTTAACATAACATTCTTTCAATATTCCTTACATTTACCATTTTTTAAACCAATATATTTATTTCTCCATGTTTTCGCTCCAAGTATTTCTCGCTCAATCGACTACTAAGAACTGAAGGTACTCATTACGTATACTTAAGGTACGGATGTGAATATCAACAGAGGAATTGCATTCAAGAACTTATAATTATCCTTTAGTTATAGCTAAGTGACTGGTATGCGAATAAAAATACCCCTTTTTCTAGGTATTTTTAACAGTATAGGGCGACAAATTGGTATTGGTCACGCGTAGGGCTGATAAGTGTTAGCCAGACATTTCTAGTGTTTTAGGAATTCTTTGTACTAAATTATTACTACACGGACTAGGCCAGCATTGTGGCCCACTCCTTACCGCAGTTTGGAGACCCGTGTCCCAACACAACAACTATAGCTAGCTTTGCTATGCTATATAATTCGTAAATAAAACAGGCTTTTTCAGCTTTTCTAAAACTCTCAGGCAAATTTCAGAAATACTGAAAAGAGACCAGTGAAGAACCACCAAAAGTTTTCAACTTTACTGTTCTTCAAAATTCAAAGTATTTAAAACAAAAGTAAGCTTAAGGCAGCTTTCTTACACGACTGTAAACAAAT
This sequence comes from Noctua fimbriata, assembly GCA_905163415.1. Classification (NCBI taxonomy): domain Eukaryota; kingdom Metazoa; phylum Arthropoda; class Insecta; order Lepidoptera; family Noctuidae; genus Noctua; species Noctua fimbriata. Next base: position 18,359,860 of record LR990930.1, on the reverse strand, counting down.
TCTGTTTTGTTTTTTCAGTAAAAGAACCGGCAACCCTATTTACAACGACGAATAAAATTTTATTGTACTGCGGCCTGGCCCTATCTTACAGCGAACCCATCTAATTCTAAGCTCGCTTACTCGACTCAGCAGTCAACAATCTGTCGCGACATCGCGTGCGCAAACGCACCATCGATCTCGAAAAACAAAATCCAACCGTTTGCGTGCGAAGCCCAATTTATTCTAACCCTTCAGCCTATTTGTCAATTACACGTCGTATATCGGATGTGCCGCCATCTTGGTTCTCTTGTAAATGTCAACCGGCGGTCGACCAATTACAAGTGTGTGCAGGCGCAAGTTGACGGTAACAACGCACCGCGATACCATAAAGTTTCCAGCCATTTATAGAAGTGAAATCTGCGTCGTCCAGATCGGCTGTTCCAATTAATGCAGACGCTCGATGCCTGATACGCTGTACTTACGATGGAATGGTTTATTTGTGGAGTGATTTTGTTAGGGTTAAATGTCAGATGAGATTGGTTGTTGTATTAGGGACATTAAGATTTTCAGCTATGATGTTAAGTATCTAAGGGTCAGTTTTGTTTGGAAGCTTATAAACATAGATCACAATGTAGATGCAGCATTCATACAACAAATAATACATCTGCATGCTATTATAACTCTCGATTCTCTAAATCAAACAAATCCAATTCCACTCATGGGTACATAATGCACCCGCGAAATTATACCACAAGAGCATCGGCCGTGAATTACTATCAAGCGATGCATTGTAGGAGGACATCAGCGAGTCCGATAATTTAATGGCATCGCTCGCCACCCGCAATTTAATGTAACACCGACAACCCGGGGGCATTAATAATTTTCTCCGAGTTCGCCCATTGTACTACCGGAGGGACACTCACGATCTTAGACATCATCGGTGCCTATCGTAATTCCACCGCATCCCATGTACAGAGCCTTCTAACTTAATATGTGCATCACGAAGAACGCGTATATGGTTCGCGCACCCCGCCCAGGCCCAGCCGGCCAATCCTATCGCGCATTTTAAATGCCGCCGCGCATTGTATGTATATCGAGTGGGCCCGCGAATAAATTGAGTTCTTGACGCGCGTCACAGAACCACGACGTCGCGCGTCGCCTCGCGATAATCCGCCGCGGATTTAAAACCGCTTATCCCCAACACTCTCGGGCCGAGGAATCTCCCTCCTAAACCTACAAATCAATCGTACGCCCGCACTCCATAAATTAAGAGGCGAAACAATGACCTTAAATTATTGGGCCGTCTCCTTTATCGGGCGCCTCCGTATTGTTCGTTTTTTTAAACGACTCCTTACACAAATGAGACTCGGCTCGGACTTATTAGGTTTCGGTATTTCGCTCGCGAGATCGACAGGAGCGATAGCGTCTGTGGGAATGCACGCTGGACTGACGACGCGTTCGCTTTAATTATTCGACTTCCTCGTGCGTCTGAGACAATGGCGTTAGGTGTGGATCTCGTGTTGTCTCGTGTTGTGCAGGGCCGGCTAACGATCAGCGGCGGGTATCTGGTATTTCATCACGCTGGACGTCGGCGCGTTATTTTTCCCCGCAGCCTAGCCGTTTATGCCTCACATTAACATAAAACAAGCGGGCATGCGGCGGGCCCGCGTCCATATTTCTGCTACCGTCGTGACGGCCGGGCTCGGTATTGTGCCGCGATACAGATCTCGGGACGCATGTGCACGCTGCCACTGGATATTTAGAAGCTGTCTCTTAAATTCGCGTCCTCGGCGACTTAACGAGTCGCATTCTGCGTATAGGACATGCGATCGGCTATTGTCCATTTGTGGAGCGGTAATGATAATTTTGTGGAGGTTAATGCGAGTGGAGTTTTCTAAGTGGGGAGTTGACGCGTTCCATTAGGGCGGGGGATGGTTTCATAAATATTTTATTGGTTGTGAGCCGGGGCGGTTGGCGCTCTCATTACGCGGCGTAGACGCCCGAGATCATTAGTCGGTGATAAAATGCGGTCGAGAGGCGTCGTCTCTCGGAATCGGTGCATTCTTTACACGTTAGCCTCGTGGAGGACTTGGCTTTTGTTTTCGCGTTCGCCACCTTTATAATTACTGGCTTTAGGGTTAATGGACTGGTTAATGTTGGTTTTGTTCGTTTGCTTCGGTTTGCTTTAATTGATTGGGAATTGCTGCTGCTTTCGTATTCAGTCTGGGCTTAAATCATTTTTTATTGCATGAGGTTTTAAATTTTAACTCAGAGACAGCTAGGGAGACGGTTTTCAATTGTCTGAAGAGCCCTCTATTGTCAAAAGAACATAGGTATCTTCTTATTTTAACCTTAAACTCCAAAATTCTAGACATCCTCTTACAACACCCCCTACCACCTCAACCCTAAACTGCAGTCCACTCAAAAAAGACTCGCAAAATCTTAGTCAGCGATCCAGTAATGAGTCCCTATCTATTCCAGCATAATCTAGTCTGAATATCATACACTAGGTCTGTAGTCAAGGGTCCCCGACTGGCAATATGGTAATGATACCCGATCGGAACATTCTCCAGTTAAAGATGACTCTTAATGTGCATCTAAATACTATATAAAATAGTCGGCGACGTTGTTCTGGGACATACGGGTGGGGTGTGCGGCGAACGATTGGTTGGGTGGTTGGGGAAATTATTGTTTTATTGAGGGAATGCTGTCTTGTTGGAGTGGTTTGTAGTATAATATGAAAGGAGTTGATTTCCCTTCAAAGTTTTGAATCGAAGACTTTTAGGCAACACCCTAAATCCTCAAATTAGTACACTGTTAGGCACAATATTCAGAGTTTCAAGAATGATTAGTCCCATGGAAAGTATGGAACATACTTTGTCGATCGCATGTTACCGGTAAGCTCGGACGCTGCATAAAATGGTGGAGTTGCTGGGTACCAATTCCTTAAACTTTTGTGAATTGTCAAAAATTCTGCGTTCCAAAAAAAACCATAACTTTACCTGTCTCCAGATTTCGCTTGCCATCCTCCCCGTCCGTACGTCCGTACTGTCCGGTGCATCGCACACTGCCGCACTAGCCTTATGGTAATGTGATCGAATCCGAAATTGGACGCCCTGCCCGCAGAAGGACTTCACACACTCGGATTTATATACAGCCATAATTTATATACAGGCATATTTTAGTGGAGAGTCTTGAGATGCAAGACTATTCTAATAAGTCTGGGTTTAAGTGGGTTCTTAGGGATTTAAGTTGATATTTTATGTGAGGCTTTTTTTATAAAGCTAGGCTGTAGCATCATGCCTTGTAGTTGCGGAAGGGTTGGCAGAGGAGTACCTAACAAGTACACCCACATTTAGCCAGTTGTTTAAGTTCCATGTAATAGGAGGCGAGCCTTTTGCCATCAACCGGGCACAAATCCAGACTCTGCGGCAGCTACTGAGAAATTCCTGATAGAAAAACCCAATAACACTTTGCCCGACCCGGGAATCGAACCCAGGACCTCGTACTCAGCAGTCGCGCTTGTGACCACTCGACCAACGAGGTAGTCATATTTGATTGTTTTAAAAATATGGTCTTTTGTGAAATAAAATGCTGCTAACTCATCATCATTTGCTTAGCCTTTTCTCAACTATGTTGGGGTGGACTTCCAGACTAACCGGATTTATTCTTCAAATCTACTGACTGCTTTTTATCTAAATATGGTGTAACCGCAAGTAATAATGGAGAATAACTAATGTTATAACGTATAATCTTTACAATGCCATAATCTCTATCATATGATGAGAGGTTTCAATAAAGATAATAGTATACCACTTAGGTATAGGTTATTAAAATCAGGTGATTTTTTAGATAGGCATGGCTACAATATAATTTGTGTTGTGATAATATGACTAGTGTATTTGCTATCACTTGTGTATTATTTCATAAGTTAATTTTAGCAAGGTAATCACCATTCGTATTATTTCATGATATATTTCATGTCCGCGAAGTACGAAAATACTTTTTTTTAATCACTAAGCGATGATAAGAGCTGCTATCTGTTTGCTGTGTTTTAAAGCGAGTTTTTAATAAAAGGGATATGGCAGAAAAAAAGTACTCTTAGGCCAAAATCTATAAATGTTACAGAGCACGAACTTTGGCTAAACGTTATGTAAAGTGCTAGACAGATATGGGACATAGTTACGTGTAAATAACATAAATAATATATGTTAAATAACATTTATAGATCTCAACCTTAGTACCTACTGAAAATACAATAGTTTTAGAAGAGAGTGAATGTTGGAAAAAATGGCGGTTGAAACTAGTTGGAAACTTGGAAGTCAGTTTTCCGTGGATAGATGGAGTACTACTTGGTATTTTACACGTTCACAAATGGGTTCCATGAAGAGCTTAGCCGACAGTCCAGTATACATTCAGGGACAGGCGACGCAAGTTATGAGTTAGACGCGATTTATAAAATTACCGAGGGTCTAGACAAGTAACAATCGTTTTAAAAATGGTTTGGTACTTTCAGGTTTTTTTCAGGATTGCTATATGTTTGTGGTTGCAGACATCGTTATCTCTGACAGAATATCTAGGTCCTATATTCAATTAAATGTTAACAAACTCAAAAAATATAGATAAATATTTAAAGATTTTTTTTTTCATTATTCAGACTGTAAAGATACAATCAAAACAGACGGCGATATGAACACTATAATCATTGCGGTGATTTGCTCCATTTAATATAAACGATAAAGTTGAAAAAAGTACCTAATCATTAACAATCAAACAGGTAATAATTCACCAAATATCATTCAATTAAAACGCTTATTTGCATGTTTATCTACATCATCAGCTGAATTCTAGGTTCTATTTTACATGAAACGACTGCCTATCTGCCATAACTGGGTGACACGATACCCTATGGTAAGACTGGTTGTTAGACTTTTGGTCCACTGACTACCCGTAATTACTGTCAAAGATCTATAAATGACACACAGCTGGGACCACAGCTTAAAGTGCTCCTAGTAAAATCAAAATATTTTATTTCACATTAACATACATACATAAATGGGCTCTAATTAAACAAGAGACACGTAGAGGGATCGATATGTAGGTATCCCATGGCAATAGGTTCGCCAATGTGGGTGTACTACACCTGCTAAACCCTTTGAAAACACAGGCGTGATGTTATGTTTTATGTGTGAGGTCCCATCCACGGGCCGACCTCGGCAAGCGGTGCTTAACCCACCCGTGCGGCTTTTATTACTTAGTCAATAGCCCCCGAAAGCAGACAATGACTGTAGGTACTGAAAGCCAGTGTAACCCTCTCACCGCTCACGTCGGTCACTTTGACACCGCTATCTCGAAATCATTTTTCATAATTGCGATTGCTCGATCAATCTTACGTCGACGGAAGCCACTCAACCTCGCCCAGTTCCCCATAGATTTCTGTTGTATTATTGTTGTTTATTTTTTGACTGATAGCCCACTATAGCTGACCCACTTGCTTTATCGGTAGACCCACACGCGATTAGGCGGTTATGTTAAATATACACGAATTGTTTAATGAAAATGATGGATTTTTCGGTGGTGGTTGATTTGTTGAGGGTTAATTGTTTTTGGACAGAAATACTATGAACTTACCTACTTATTGTTATTTGAAGAAAAATCAAACGAAATGCTGCTTTTAATTTTTTTTTACTGAAAGAGCTAGAAAAGCAAATGACTATAAAAAAAACATTAGAGCCTTATAATCGCAATAAACTGTTTTAAAACAATTTCTATTACGATACATAGAAATTTCTCACGCGCAAGAAATGCCACAATAATCTCTTAAGTGCGCCTTTGACTTGCAAAACATATTTATTATCTTCACCCTTATTCTCGTCGAGATGGCCTTTAAACGCATCACTTAACATTTAATTCGCAAGAAACAAACTACGTTTGCTACTTTATTATCTTTCGTAAAAAGACTCCAACAGTAGGGTCGAATTCTAAAATCATAACTCTAAACCTTCGTTTCGTTACCTGAATTAAAACTCCAATAAATCGCATAAAAAGATCAACGTTCATAAATCTAAAAGACAACGGACTAAAGGGGAATAAATATCTCAAGTCCCGGTAAAGCCTTTGAATTCCAACCAAAGAAAATATCGCACCCGAATTCCGGTGGCGGTTGACGGGGCAAATGGAAAAAAGCGCGAAAACGTTGCATTCCTTAGCCCCGCCCACGTGCGCGCGCGACGTGCGACAGGTGAATGCGACGCGGGCGCAGCTGCCGCGCCGGACGCTACCATTTGCTGCTCTGTTTTTCTTCAGAATATGCTTAATAAAATATTGATATACAATGGGTGGTGACACCGCGCGCGATTTCTGTTGCATCTCCGACCTCATTGTAGCTGCTCGTCCGCCTGTCTCTTTTATGTTCACTCTTAACACAAACTATGCTGGAATTTTGAAATGCTTTTTTAAATAGCGATTGGATTTTTACGTCGAAGCGAGTGAAAGGTAACGTCTGGAAGGTGGCGACTTTATAATGTTGAGCTTTCGACTTTACACAATGCGTGAGGGCAGCGAGGTCGCGATGGGCTATGAACACACCTGTTGGTTTACTTATCTGATCATAATCTTAAACGGCTCATAATATTCAGTAATCTGCTAAATTAACATATCAATTGCTATCAAGCTAATGTCCTACTTAATAAACGCTGAAAGCTAGCAAAGTGACACCCCCTCGCCTTCAACTCAGTGGCCTCAACCGAAGGTCTCAGTATCATGAAAATAAACGGCTAATTACACCCGTAACTCACAACCGGGCGAGTCACGAAAACATAAAAAGGCAACAAAACGCGATATATCAAGTTACTCACTTATCTACATACGAATATGGGTTTGTAAGTGTACACTAAGAGAAAGACATAAAACAATGAACAATGGGAGCATAAATCAGTATAATTAGTTTTGCTTGAACGGAGCGAAATCATTGGTCAAAACGCATCGTGGCCCCGCCCCTGCGGTGCAGCGAGCATCGCGGACTCGTGGTCGATGCTAGAGCGGTTGCTCGGCCGCTCGCTGCTCAATTGGATCAAATGTAACGTTAGCAATGCGAGTGCGGATTGCCGTGCTTATCTGCACTGAAAATCTGCTAAGTGCTATTCGAGTAACTTATTCGTGTTTTTGAAGTAGTATGGGATAAGATTGTGGTGCATTGTTACGAGCTTAACTTCAGGGTTTTTGAGCAGCTTTGTGCTTCAAGATACTGTAATGTTCTTAATTTTCTAGGAATATCTTTAGTCGCTTTTTTTTTTAATTTGTAACTCTCTGAGATATTCCGTTGCTTGTGAGATACAGAAATATCTGTAAGAATCATTAGAGACCATTTCCACAAAGAAAGTCTTTTTTTAATACAATTATTACAGACTTTTTCCTCGCTATCTGTACCTACCTGTACCTACACTATAAGGTGCAAATAACCATAACTTGAAAAAAAACCGAATCCCCATCTATAAAAAAAAACACCTTACTGTCTACTAAACATAAGCAGCTGTCAATAGTAATATCTCCATCATAAAAAAACTAAGAATGGGTAAGAAATCCGCAATAGTTTGCTATCCGTACTGGCCTAGCGCGACCTCCGGGCCGCGCATTCACAAGTGTCTACAACTCGTACAAGTAGCAACAATGTAACGCGCTGAACTGCTGAGTAGCCTTCACAATAACACATGCTTTTCCCATACTTTCCTTTTATTGTTTCAATTGATTTGACGTGAATCTTTACATCTTTTTGTCGTTTATGATTTCGTCATAGATCATAGAGACAGTCATTCTCTGGTTAACTTAACAAGAATTTTGGAAGTCACTTCTTTTTACAATAGTGGTTTTCTTACCAAAAAGATGGAACTTTCTTGCGTGGTAGGTACTCATACCCCTTAGAAAAGGGAGGATCCTCCGACCAGACGGGTGTTGTCAAGTTTTTCTATATAAGTCGCGGATAACTTTAATAGCGCGATTTAGAATTTTGATGTTATTTCTTCATTTGTGTCATAGATGGCGCTGTAGTAATTTTAGTACCATGTTCCTGTAGTACTTTTTGTTGTGCCGCGTTTAAGAAGCGCAAGATCACTTTCCACCGATCTGTTGGTGTTGTTAACAAAAAGAAAATACCATAAACACGTTTGTATTGCTTTCAAAGCTCTCCATGTTTCTACAATTGCTTTCAACAGTATATCCATAACCTTTCGGTTGCATATTCTTAAATGAACCCATCACAGCCGCGCTAGTCGATCTTCAAGGTTAATCCGCACTGGCTTAGGTCGGTCTGTGGATGGGTGACCATCTTGACATACTGGGTTTCCTCCGTGCCTCGGAAAGCACGTTAAGCCGTTTGTCGCGGCTGTCATTTGCAGATCTTTGACAGTCGTTAAAGGTAGTCAGTGACCCAACAAAAGTCTGACAACCAGTCTTTCCAAGAGGTACCCTATTACCCAGTACTAACTGGGTTGTGGAGGTCAGATAAGCAGTCGCTCCATGTCAGCTGCAACCGGTTAGACTGGAAGCCGACCCCGACATGGTTGGGGAAAGGCTAGGCAGATGATGACTCTTAAATGATCCTAGAAAAGTTACATAATCATCAAAATTTTCGCATCATCACTTTGTCTAATCCTTCTGAACTAATAGGTTATTGAATGGTTAAGTTTGCTTCAATTGCGACCTAGTCGATTTTGACCAATAGATAATGTCATTGTCATGGCGCAGAATTGGTTTACTTAGTAATCGACGACATACAATACTACCTGATAAAGATCTAACGTATCGATTTCCATCTATGGTATTGTCGATTGTTTCGCTATTGTTCTTGTTATTGATTTATAGGAACCAACATTCAGCGTATATTTTTCAAATGTGCAAAAATACTTTGTTGAGTTTCTTACATGAGTTTTTCAACCTCTACATCGAATCTTTATTTTTGCAAATTCTGAATACTAAAGCTAAGGTCTATAGACGTTACTTAGCACGTAGGCAATTTGAATAAGCGTCGTTCTTGACACTGTCGCATAACTGTCAAAGTACAGTCTAAGTCAAAGCATATACTGACTAAGTAACGTGTATAGATCACGACCCAAGATGTTTCTTGCTCTGGTCATATCGTAAGATTTCTTTTTTAATATAATATACACCTCAAGTTCTTCATAACCGACATCAATAGATACTTTTATGATCGAATAAAGTCATATAATTTATCGATACCTAATATTTAAGAATCATTAAAAAACCTTGCCTTTGTTTCATTACGAAGCAACACAAATTCCATTAGTTTTGCTATCTATATACATAAAAGATTTTGTGTGTAAATATTTGATTTACATAAGAATGTAAACTTTCTAATACATAAGGAATTAAATCTTAATTATGATAATAAAGGCTTTGAGGCCTTTTAATGGGTGTCGCAGGTCAATTTTGTAGAAAAGGCTTAATGAGGTTAAGCAACCGTTCGTTAGATCAACAATTTGATGGGTTTTTGTTTATGTAAGTTTGTAACCTAGATTTTTTATGATTTCATTGATTAGTGTCAGATAGGGTTTTGTTTTTGTATTATACTTAATTTATTTTTAAAAGCTAGTCCATCTTGATTTAATGATAATTATATTGAAATTAGGGACACGAAGATAATATGATTGGAGTCATTGTTGTCTTGTGAATGAATTTTATGGCCATATAGATAAGGTTGTTTATTCATATAAGTAGTTCATCATTTCAAAATGTAAATCATTCAAGAAAAGTACACGAGTATTATTTTATTTATAATGAAAATTTTTGTAACTGAATGAAATAAACTGAAACGTCTGTTCGATCTTTTGTTTCATTAAAAAGGCCTTCTACTATCGCACATAAAATAAAGAAAACCTCAAAATTCTTCGTCATTAAACAACTTTCGACTATTTGGCCGATTGATATCAACGGTACGTAACACGGTCGTTCTTTGTCTAATCGTCATTTTTGTTACTGTCACACAATAGAACTGTCAAATGTGACTGTTAAACAACAAATTCAAGATAATCGTAGACACGGAAATATGGGCAAAGCACGTTCTAAGTTACGTTTATAGACTCCGGTCTTACACACACACAGCTCTTCTTACTGAATGAGTAAATAAAACCTTTCACGTTTTTCATTAACTCAAATCACCGTGTGTGTTCAATATCAGCACAGAATTAATTACAAACTTAGCTTTATTAATTTATTTCCAATCATTCACTAAAATATTCCGAGCACCGCTTCAGCTCATTAGTGACGCATGTTGAGAGGAATTCTTAAACATTTACACTTTAATAAGGAAAACCTTCGTTAAGTTGTCATTTTAATTGTTAGAAACTGATGTGGTGACGGTCTATTAATAATTAAAATCTCTTGTAGGGAAATATTGTTTGTTTTATGGGAAAAGAAAATGACGTGTTTTATTTTTTTGTTGATCTTTTGCATTTAATCTTGTGTCATCATCATCATCTGCCCAGCCTTTTTCCCAAGTATCTCGGGGTCGGCTTCCAATCTAACCGATGCAGCTGAATACCTGTATTTTACATGGAGCGACTGGCTATCTGACCTCCACACACACAGTTAATACTAGGTAATACGGTACCCCTTGGTAAGACCGGTTTTCAGACTGAATTATTTTAATCTAATGTATAAATTATAAGAAAAAAAAACTTTCTTATCGCATGGAAAATGAACAAGCATGGATCACTTTTGATTGTGTGTCGCTTGATAATTAATAACCAGCTTTTACGTCATTTGTTAGTTACAGCACTCACAGAATAACATTTTAGCTACTAACTTAAAATTCGGTGCTAATCAATTCAAATCTTTAACAGTAATTTTCATAAATTATTACAAATTGTCACTGTTTTACACGTTTCAGTCGTTAATTATACAGTATTTTTATAATTATCTGTCAAATCTATCTGTAATTATAAATGCATGAAAAATTAATAAATTTTTACTGCTTCAGATTATACAAACGATATTTTTTTATTTGGCAATATTCACAAATTAATGCAAATGAAATAACAATACAGAAACTTTTTGAAAACACGTTATCTCCTAATCAATTAAGAACTAAATAATTTACGATTTGAATGTTTTAATATAACGTTTAAATTGCCATAATTTTAATGATAATTTATGACAAAACTGGACTGGACTTTATTTAAAACAATAAATTGATAATTTATTTATACAATAAAATGAAGGTAATTAATGTGTTTATATAACATTAATCGCTTTAAATTATGCAAATATTTTGTGAAGGACGTATGAGATATTAACAACTGGTTTTTATTATTTATTTTATAACTAGATAATAGTGGTAATGTTAATACTTATGTTTCACCATAAATAAATGTCGATCATTCAAGTTTATTATCGTTCAAACACAAGAACTCAAAACCGTAAAACGAAATTCGTCACTTCTGTCATCATTTCCAACCCTAAAATTCTACACCCAAAAAATACTTAAGAAAAAAAGCATTCATCCGATCATTCCTCCCCATCTGTTACCAAACATTGGTACAAATGGGCCAGGCTCTTCTCGCTAATGAAAATGATGCCCGGACATCACGGCGTTGACAAATACGGATCGCATCGGCCCGGACACTGCCCCGTCCGGGATTTTTCACGCGTACCCGTCTAATCCAGCGTCGGGGTCGGTTAGACCGATAGATTTGTCCCAATGTTTGTTGGCAGACGGACGATTTTTTAGGGTTATCTGGCGATGTCGAGTGAAGATTAACATTCATCTGTTGCTGGGATTTGGTATCATTTTTGTAATGTTCTTTTGAAAAATGACAGCAAACAAGAATAGGGGAACTAATTTTAATATTTTTTTTGTGTAACCCATCCGTTATGCTATCCTTATTTATTTCATAATCAACCCTTTCTTTGGAAATAAGACGAGTAAAAGTATTTAGTTATTATTACCTACCTAATTATAACCCCGTGAATTATATTACATAGGGAAAAGGATTCAAAGGGACTATTCACCCAAATACTGAAATATTACTCTGCGATCCTCATTAAAACATAAAAATACATAAACAAAATAAAAATGACATGTCTCGTGATCTCGTCCATATAAAGTAAGCTAACCCGTTTCTATCTAGATTTCTATAACGTGCCTTACTTTTATTTTGAGAACCAACTGGCTATTTTTTTCCTTTATTGTATCATTTCTATGGTAATTATAAGTATATCACTGATTTTTTGTTCATTATTTTGACGTCTCTGTTCAAACTTTATCAACGCGAGACATCAAATCCGATAATCGTGATATTTAAATGTCATAAAAGACGATAACCTTCACATTTACAAATCTGATGAGACAAAATTTATTTAAACAAACAAATCAATTGTTTATTTTGACAGTACGTTTTTTGGCATCTGTCAAATTTGCATATACTTCAAGTGAATGCAGTTGTCCGTGTATTGTTTGTGATTTGAATTTATTTGCACATATTTTACGTGTCATAGATGACTGTGTTTGTCATGATGTTACAAAAACTAACAGAAACATCGATTCAGTTAATAGAATTGACATTTCCAGATACGTAAGGCGAGACTGTCGGCAACTTTGTTCCACTCGTAACTTATTACTGCAAAAAGTATATTGAACAATTTAAGACAAAAAATATTGCACGCATTCTATTTTGTTTTTATTGAAAACAAGTCTTACTTTGATTAGCCATTAGATCTGATTTATATTTCAAGTCATTAACATCATTGATTTATCGATCGAATCTAAATATTGCTCAATAAAAAATAAATATACCAACATGATGAACGTTGTTGATTTTATTTTTAATATTTGTCTTGTAAACTGTTTGTGAAATCCTAACTAAAATATTATAAATGCGAAAGTAAGTTTGTTTGTTACCTTTTCAACCCTAAACCACTGAACCGATCATCCCCGAAATTTTGCATTTACGTTGTCAGGTGTACAGAAACGGATATCCTTTCATCCTGAAAAAAGTACTGTTTCCGAAGAAAACAACAATAAGGTTCTTATGATAAAAGATGGCGCCACGTGTCTTTCGAATCATGATTGAATTATACGTATTATTACAAGCAGAGTACAACCCAAATTGATTGTTAAATTCTAAATGAACGCGAGCGAACCCACGGGAAAAAGCTAGTGATACTATAAAACTTGCTTGTCAATCACCAGATGAAAGGAATCAATCAACTTTTTGTAAGGTTTTATTGCAGCACTAACATAAACTTGAACTAGATTGAAAGTCAAATTAATTGCAATCAAATCAAATATTAAAACATGTTTTAGTACTTAAAATCAAGTAGCATTTTTAGTTTGAAAAACAGCACATTAGTTCAAGCTTCTGTAGCTGTTCATCTGTTGTCTGAAATAAATTACCCAATTACGTTCTAGTTCGCAAGAAAACCGGCATGTCATAGGGCCAAACATTCGAAGACTTGTGACATCCACCTATCGGTACTGGGCAGTCGGTCGTGGTGGATTACCACGCATGCCTTGACTGGTGTCGCCGAAGAGTTAGGCAGAGGTTTACCTAATTGTAGACTCACATTTCGCCAGTTATGTTTAAGTCCCATGTAAAAGGGGGTGAGCCTATTGATATCAATGATGCACATAACCAGACTCCGTGGCTGCTACTGGTAAGTTGCTGATGGAAAACCCCAATAAAAATTTGAACGGCCCGGGAATCGAACCCGGGACCTCATGCTCAGCAGTCACGATTGCGACCACTAGACCATCGAAGCAGTTCAAGCTGTCCAAGTATAAGCAGATATTGCATGTCAATGCAATCTAGCCCAATTTCCAAGTCTTCAAATCACCTTCAAAACAAGAAAAACAACTCCAAAATAAACCACAACTTCAAAAACCTCGCTACTCAGACCACGCAAGCAATAATTTTATAAATGAATAACCTCCACCATTGATATTCGTCGATAACATGATTGATACTAGAATTTGTTTCGCCGGTCGGCGTAGCTATCAATCAACGCCATCTGTTGATTGATACCCGACGACACTAGATTCATGAGCGTATTAATTTAACTTCGCCACGACATTGATGGATATTTATGATATTAACGAGCTATATAATTATCTTGATGTGAAAGGCAAAAGTTTTGTTGATGTATGTGTTGCGGGTTTAGTTATGGAGGATTATGGAGGTTCGATTAAAATAGGGGTTTATGATAGATCATTGGGTGGCATTGTAAAAGTAGAAGGTAAACTATTCCTTCGATATGAAGTTGTGAAAAAAGGATGTAATTGATCCAACATAACATAACACCTGTAATCCCCGAAGGGTTAGGCAAAGGTGTACCTAATAGTACACCCACATTTCGCCAGTTATGTTTAAGTCCCACGTAATAGAAGGGCGAGCCTATTGCCGTCAATCGGGCACAAATCCAGACTCCGTGGTTGCTACTGAGAAAATGGAAAAACCCAATAAAACTTAATGCCTATGGCATTAAGTCCGCCTCGGTACTTTTGTGCTTAAAGTGTTAAATAAATAAACTTTGCCCGACCTGTGAATCGACCTCATGCTCAACAGTTGTGCTTGCGACCATTGGACCAACGAGGCAGTCTGTCAAAAGTCAAGTGTAATTGATCCAAATAGGTTAGAATTAGAATCAGAATTTAAATTCAAATTCATTTATTGTTTAGAAATGGACGATAACCTACGATTGTTAATAAGACAGTTCCCAACACGAGTTTTTTTACACTTCTGGAATGTGTAGGTACCTACTTAATCAGATTCATCAATTATTATAATTGTTTTAGTTTAAGTATCTAATTCGAAGCATTACAGCTATCAGCAATAATATTAATAAAATTAATAAAAATGTTAAAAATAGTTAGTGTAGTACCTATAGTTAGTTTGACAGTAGCTACCGAAAAGATTACGTATGTAAATTCTGTCGAAGGTCGTTTAGAAATACGTAACGCTTTTAAAGTGATTACCACTTATCTAGCCTTCTGCTAGGCAGACACTAGTTTTACGTACCCTGAAATACTGACATCCAACCCTGTACCGCTATGAATGCCAACAAGACGTAAGTACGTACATTAACAAGAGCTCAAATAGTTGATATACTCGGAGTCAACCCTCCGCTGCCGGAGTGACAGCGACAAATCGTTACTTGTTGCGCGAGCTTTATATGTTCAGTGTTTAGATGCGGCAGTGTTATCATACATATTTATTAATGTAACGGTTGTGTATGGAAATATATTGAGATGTTATGATGGTGGTAACAAATCGGATGAACTTGTGTAAAATTATGAAAAAATATTGAGGAAGCTTCAAGAGATTTCAAGGCAAATAAATTAATATTTTTAAGCTCGTACCTATTTCTATATGAGAAGAGGCCTTTACCCAGTAATGGGGAGCAATAAACTGGTATTTAGAATTAGTATTAAATTACCTGCTCTGTTGTGTCAAAAGATAGTCAGTCACCTTGTTTTGAAATGACCAACTTTAGTATTAAAAGATCGATAAATAGACGAATTTATCACTATCATTCATATTTGATAACGAATGATAGATCACTAGCTATTATTTGACTTAGGTTGGTTAGGTTGAGGGAAGTCAGGTAAGAATTATAAAAAAATACAGTCACTATGTCTAAATAAAGAATCACCAACGGAAGTTTTTTATGAACTTCGAAATTCGTTTTCATTTATTTCATCTGTAAGTCAAACAATAAAATGTTAAGCATAATATCCTGCCTGCAGTTTACATTGTTGTTGCAATGGAGAACTGGGTGCTTCTTCAACAGTTTCACCCACAAACGCTTTGCATGAAAACCGAAGTCCACTCTGCAATCCCGGCGTAAACAAGAGACTCGCTGCGACGTCATGACAAGTTACACTTGAGCCTCGTCGTGTTTGTTACTTGTTGCGTCCACGTCCACGTCGACGTCTAAACGAGTCAGCGATGACGCGGCGCGCATTTAAGGGTTGGATATTTTGGTAGCGACGTTGATGAAGACATCATTCTGTTGGTTTGTTGTTCTTCTGCTGTGGATTGTGGATAAAACAGTAACTCCATGTCAAATATTGGTATTCAGCTGCATTCGGTAAGACTAAAAGCCGATCTCAACATAGTTGGAAAAATGCTCACTAGATGATATTTTTAGTAAAAAATATGCAACTAACGAAAAAGTTCAAGTTTACAGCGTTACTATAACGATTATTTCAGCATTGCTGAAGTACCCCTAAGTTTGATTCGATTGTCGGATATTTGCATGTTTTCTTTTGATAAACATAATGTACATTATCCCGCGAGCCATTTTCCTGTAACACTTGCTGATTTTCTGACACAATCAGTAAACATAAGTACTGTAATCGAATTAAAATCGCAACAATTCCCCAACATTTTTGCACAAACCACCACCTAGTTAACCGCCAATCTTTTCCCCACCAATCTCATAATCACCACGCTATCACCAGCGCCACATTATTCTCAGTTATCAGTCTGTTCACCCCCAGTGGCGACTATCGTGAGCATACGCGGCGCGGACAACGCGGTATCTGGCATTTTACGAGCTCCCCGGACGGCCGGTCTATTACCGTCAGATACCGCGTGCTTATTGTGTGGAATCAATATTGTGGATGCACGGGCTGGATTATAAAATGTTAGGTTTACTTCGTTTGCGGAAATTGGGATGCATAGAGAGTAATTAGTAAGAGTGGGCCTACCAATAAGGGTTTTTTAATGTACAGTCTGCAGGATACACAATCTAAAACTGGGGAAAACGCATTTTACAGAAGTTCTTGTCGCGTAATTTTCCTGTAGGTAGGTATTTGAAAAAAGGATTCTCATGATTAGTCACAATTTTCAAAAATAGTAAGTAAACGATGACTAGCACATTGATTTACGTAATTAACTGCTGAAAACAAGTACTTAATAAGTAAATTTTTGACATGTCATTGCAGTTTAAGGACCGCCACCGATACTAGTGTTAATATAATATTGATTGATTAAACAATGAAAATCATATTAGGTGAGTAAATCATGTTTTAATTTTATATCATCAACTTCCTGCACTTGTCCTATGCTACTGATGTTGGCGCAACACGTTTTCTTCTTACATTCTTCTCTGTCAAACATCACGCTATCATTCACTCTCTTTTCTTTCATATCATTCCTCTCATAATCTATCCATCTTTTATTTGTTTAATTCTCCGCATTAAACGACGTCGATAAAGATAATATAATCCCTTAAAATCATTACTAACTGACTAAGTCAGCCGAAAAATTAAAAAAAAGCCATAACTCGATCAATCGTGAACCGGTTTATTATAATTGGAGCACTTAATACAAAAGTCGAAGGACAAATTCGAAACATCGCGATCACCCATCGGCGCATCGGTGGTAAGCACGATTTATAGTGCGTGCGTGTGCGCAGCGGATTTATCTCAACATGCACGAAACGGTGACAGATCGGTGATGTTTTTAGTTTGTTTTGCGTTTATTTTTTACAATGTTCGTAATTAGTGAGTAGTGATGTGGAGATAAGGGTATTGTGTCGAAGTGTGCGAGGGTTCACTTATATATGTTGTCGGGCGAACTGAAAAGTAAGATGACGTAAAGAGGTGTACTTATTGTACACCCAAATTTCGCCATTTACCTTAAAATTCTATGTATCCAGACTCCAGACCACCTACAGAAAAAACACAATAATAATTTGCTTGACCTGGGATTCGAACCCAGAACCTCTTGCTCAGCAGTAGCGCACGCGGTCACTAGACCAACGAGGTAGTACTGCAGTCAGACAGTTTGCGAACTGAAACACAAACTAAAAACAAATCTTCGACAACTATTTCATTGAACGGTTAAATATTAAAAACTTTGTAAAAGCTCTCAAAAGCCAAGTCCACCTTATTACTTAGACAATAAGGGTTAAAAGTAGACCGTCAGTGAGATCGGTACTACAGTACAAAATTAAATACATCACTCTAAGTATTTACACAACTCCATTGGCACAGCAAACAAAACAATCAACGCTACCAACTTAACTGCACAACACCAACATTCAGTTGAAAGCAACTTATAACTAACTTATTGAAAATTAAAATTGACCTATCAATATCGCGGAACTTACTTGAATTCCAATGCGGAATCGGTGGCCAACAAAGAGGTCTTGCTCTTTGTGCTGTCTGGCATAGACGGCACGGTAACGACACGACAGCGGCACGGCAACGGGGCGACAACGGGGTTGTTCCGCGGAAATTACGCGCAGACTGATTGAATGCTTGGGAAGTTTATGTGTGATGTTTGTTGGTATTTAGCCTGTTCTGATCCGTGGTAAACATGTGGTATTACTGGTTTATAATTTAGTAGAAGAATTATTTACAACTGGTATCCTATATACGAGTTTACAGGATATAAGAGTAGAGGAAGAGCAAAGAAACGATAGATGGCCCGTGAGAAGGATGAAATGGCTAGAAATTAGGTGACTGCTGAGATGACGAGTAATAGAACCCTAATTAAATTGGGACAAGGATAGAAGAAGAATGATGATGATGATGATGATGATGATGATTCTGAGCATGAAAAATGGTCGTAATTGTTAATAATCTGACAGTGTAATTCGTGCTTATGCTACACTACGAACTTTTATGATTGCCAGTAATCTCTCCAGCTAGACAAAAAAGTCTGAAAAAAAAACCAGTTTACAACTCCACTCTTTTCTATGTTATGGTCAAATACCTACTCTCTCAGCTGACAGCAAGATTTTAAAATGTTCTGTCATAGTCTGCAGTTATGGGGCTGTGGAAACTCTCCTTGATATTTTTCTCTTGTACGACAAAAAACAATTCTCCATTTTCATCTTCATAACACGACAAGTCGCAAACCTCTCTTCTAAGTACGTAACAGTGTAACTACAATACCAACACAAGCTTTGCAAATAAAACCGGCTATCTAACTACAAGTAGTATGTCAACAGTAACCGCGGTTATTGCGAAACTGTCCTTATCGGTTATCAGCAGTTTGGATTACCGACATCTGCCGTTGATTGATCACGTGATAACCACTGATAACAACCGATTAAGTGAAACTTACTGTGCTAAGTATCATGCGTAGCGTGAGTTGTAAAATGTTAACCGATGTTATTAAGGTACCACATAGATACGTTTGTCCATTTAATTTTTTACGTTTTAAGTAAGTTTACACACTAACGTCATAGCATAACATCACACCTGTAATCCCCGAAGGGTTAGGCTGAAGTGTATCTAATAGTACTTCCAGATTTCGCCAGTTATGTTTTATTTCCCATGAAACAGGGGGTAAGCCTATTGCCATCAACCGGGCACAATTCCAGACCCCGTGGCTGCTACTGAGAAATTCCTGATGCAAAAACCCAATAACTCTTTGACCGACCTGGGAATTGAACCCAGGACCCAGATGGTTTTCAGGGTAATTTATTGATGGTAATTTTTTTTTTCCATTAATGTTCTAAAGTAACAAATAATTTTTCGTGAGACTTGAAGGATATTGAAAAAAGGTGCCAATACTCATAAAACAAGGTACCGACTGTCTTAAAAGCACTATTGTTGTGATGATTCCTTTCCTAGAAGCAACTAAACACCATTTATTGTTTTAAAATACAAAGGAGATCATTCGGGCTCCATAAATTTTAGGCCTTTTCTGAAACCGCCGGCCGGCCAACAATAAAAAATGGTACGTATTGTTAAAATTCGCCATTTGGAGCAATAGTTATAATATCGTGCAAAAGTTTTATGATTGCTCTGAACCAAGCATCATAAAACATTGCTTCGGATCATTAGTTCTAGCAAAATGTATCATTATTTTATGTTTCCCAGCACTTAAAAAAATCAATAAATGTATGAGAATGAAGAATCATCGAACTTGTATAACTAATTTCAGAGTGATCCTACAACTTTTGTGCCATATTAACTATTGCTCCAAATGGCTAGTTCTAATAATACGTACCATTTTTTTTTGTTGACTTTCAGAAAAGACCCAAAAACATGATCTCCTTTTGGTAATTTCTTTAAAAAACAGTCTAATAGTCATAACTTTTAAGAAGACCAAGTAAGGACTCTAACACAAGATATGTTTTACTGCAAATAACCCCAACTATCGCCCTGTTTCGTTTGATCCATGATTTTTTACCCACCCTGTATAGCTAGATGATGTTTACAAAAAAAATATACGATACTGACAATCTTGTTTAAGCTTTAATTAATCATTAGCACATCTTAGTCCGTTGCAATCCCAACTCTAATATATTAATAAGTCCTACCTCTATGTATATTTTTTTTATTTAGTGTAAATAGAGACTATAAAAATGGTTGAAACCTTATTACCTACTTCATCAACAATATCGTTCTATTGTCCACTACACCATGAGCATTCATAATTCGATTAAAGAAAGTTGTTTTTTAGTACATTTTACAATTTACCTTTTACAAGTCAACTGTAAAAATTGCACTACTAACTCCACAAGTCACTCTCAACTTTAAAAACAACATAATAAAGTTTAAAACGCCAATCTGAACTATCTTACTATCCAAAGTATCGACCCATTTCGTCGGCAATCGATAAAAATCAAGATTCATACCGTTTTATTAAGAATCGGTTTAGTTAACGTTGTCATTTGTTGAACAATTGTAATCGGTAATCAGTAATCACATCGGTTTCACGGCGATTTTCGTGAAATGGATCTATTGTTTCGTCATGACTTGTAACCGCTTTTGTAGATTCTGTGACGAATGGTTCAGATATATATATAAAAAGTATTTTTTTTTGTAAGTTAAAATAGTTGAACTGTAAGAATTATTGAAGAGACAATACGAAATCAGACAGATGACCGTTAGTAAGGTCTTTTATATAACTATTTCCTAAAATGATAATTATAAACATTTGTCTTCCAGTAATGTATGCGGAGTTTGACATTTTTGAAGATTTCATCGGAATAAATTAATGTCCGAATTTTGATTTTAATAAAACTGTGTTGACTCTCTTCTTCTTCTAGTTATCTATTTGTCTACGTGTCTATCAACTAAAATACAGTTAAACTAGAAAAGGTGTGCGCTTCGGTAATTTTCGTGTTTCTGAATAAGCAAGAACGTCCCAACTCGCGCCACAGAATATCCCAAAGAAGTAACGAGAAGTCATATTTTTCACAATCAATCATATAGATTGATACTGCAGATTGGTACTGCGATATCGCAGTGCACTGCTGAAGCTGCGACAAAACACTCACTACACTATTATCATACTTTTCTTGGGACATCTAAAAAAAGATCGTTTCAAAAGACTGATAAATTGAAACTCGACCACAATGATCTCTGAAATGCTTATTAGAAGCTTAAAAATCCAGCCAGTATTATACCACTGCAGGGCAAGGGCGTCCCTTTCCTTTTTGCACTCAACTGTAAGTGGCAAAAAAGATAAAAGAATTAAAACTAAAATCACTTCACCCTCAAACCAAAAAAATCATCTCCAAACAAACATACCGATTCATTACCTCCCATAATTCACAGACAATGCGGTAAAGGGGAGGCTTCATTAAAATTCACGTTCATAGAGCGAATCAGAGTCACCTGCAGATACCCAGCGGCCTATCACTTCCTTTGATCAATTGGCTGGCACATACGGATCGGGAATAGGGATGCTATACACTTGTTTCCCACTGGGATCACAACTCCGGGATTATCATTCGGATATAGGTTTTTAAACTGACATGGTAACTCACACTAAAAATGGGATATTTACCATGTAGTATCGGGAACTCAAAATATGTAGTACACATGGTACATATCTCGTTTTAAGTGAATGATATCATTCGTATGTTTTGTAGGAAAATTGTGTAAAAACCCAAAGTATTTGGGAAATGGAAAACCCTATCACAGATTATACATAATTAGCACCAATCAATCACAGAATCTAATTTTAAATCGATGTACGCCAAAAATATATATTCAGGACGTGATATAATACGATAAAATTTCATGATAGAAATGACTCAGTTTTAATGCACCAATGCATATTTCCATTATTATTAAACAGCCTATTTTGTAACCAAGACAGCCTTGATAACCCAACTTATGCTAGTAAAAGCTCTGTTTTCTAAACAAATCCCGCACCGAAAATCGTCCCGCGCCCCAAAGCACGGGAACCCGACCCCGGGACCAATCGTCCCACCACTAGCCACAGCGCAGACCGCCGCGGGCGTTTCGTCCGCAACCGCATCTTTGGCGACCGGCAACGGATTGACACGTTGCGTTTTAATCAATTAGCGTACAGAAACGTGGTTCACGAATCAATGGGCAGTGAAATAAGCGGACCGGCCACCGCGGCGCCAATTCGGCTATCCGGTTTCAAATACGGCTTTTTTTTCAATGCGTTTTTCGGACGGACGATAACTTCATAATCGGAGCGTTCGTTCTCTTTTTGGCCGCGGATTTTCGTTACGGTCAAATGGGCGCGCTTTGTTTTAGATATTAGATGTTCTTTTTTAACTTTCGGCGTTCATCAGTGTCAGATTGTTAACTTCTTTTGTATCGTAATCATTCTCGACTCATTTTGTTTCATCGTGCGATATCTGTCTGAACTTAATCAGTTCTTTATTAATGAGAGCTGGCGTTCAAGAAACATTATTCTTTAATGTTTGAATGTATTTCATTTGAAACAAAAAGATTCTGCAAGGATCGTAGCAGGTGGCGTTCTTTAGTCGGCCTACCCTTATGGGATTTCTGTTATAGGCTTCTTTACCAGATGCATAAGCCTCAACCACAACAGATCAATACTCGTTTCTACAAGATCAATTTTACAGTTGGACAGAGCAAATGCGCAAATCGGTCAATGTGATGGAAGCACCTCATAATGGCAACAGTCACCGTCAACAATATAATTACAATGCAGAAGAACTCATAACAATAAATAGTTATTGTCTTTCTTATTGCGAAAGGTCCGGGCAATGTTAATCACATGTTGTTTCCTATATGACAAAGAATATAGAAATTAAACACGTAGGAGCTAAGAAAGAAAAGGTCGAAAAAATATTCCAATCGGTTAGTTTAGTTAGTAACATAAATACTAATAGAGAAAACTACTTCCTTGAACCTATGTGAGAAAATACTAAGACCAAGATCTATAACGATACACCTTTGGCTTAGACATGTTCCCATCTTTATATCGCGGTTGTAGTTTGACAGTTGTGTGACAATGACAAGAATAATGCTTGCCCTTAGCCAAAGTACCCTACAAAAAGTTTTTTGGTTGGCAACAGCCATTGCACTAATAGATAACTGTCGTATCTAATACAACACTGCTATCACGTATCAAGCATTATTACTATCAGTAAAAAAACAGCGTAAACCCAAAGAAAAGCACCAATCATGTCCACTATCTCCATCTAATTAGGTGACTCCTTCAAAACCTGATAAAAAACCATATCTCAGTATCAATATTCGTTTTTATCGCTACAAATTATGTCAGCAAATATATTTTTGAATAATTGACACGTCTGTGACTAGCGTAATATAACCAATCAATCAATTATCGATCACATGGTTTTGCGCAACGAACGATGGCCCCGTTACAATTATGTTTTTCCTTGTATTATCATTTTTAATATCTATCCTATCATCGATTATTACATTTAGATGATGAACGATCGCAATAAAGCGATATACTGTTATCTGTTCCCTTTTAAATCAACCTAAATACGGTTTTAAAATGTCTTTATTATCATGATTAATTTGTCAGTTGGTGTTTTGTTTTCAATATTAATTAGCTCGGTATCAGTTTTGTTTGTGTCATGCTTGTTTGCTTCAGAATTTTTCCATTTGACTAACATGACAACTGGAGCTTTGATATTGATGCATATTTATTGATTTGTAATGACTTATTGTGATATGAATGTGAATGCGTCATCGCATTTTTTTCATTGAAGTCAGTTTTATCAACTTCATTGTTTTCGAAAATTATGTTCAGTCTCATTTTTGTCTCGCATCATTACCAATTCAAACGCTTAGAGATTAAAATGTGGTCAGTATTATCTTCTAATCCGACAACTTGGTATTTATCTTCAGCAGATTTGTTTAGGATAATAAGCTTAGTATTTTTTCATGCGGTCTGGTGTCAACCTCTCTAACAAT
The DNA here is from genome assembly GCA_905163415.1 of Noctua fimbriata. Lineage (NCBI taxonomy): Eukaryota > Metazoa > Arthropoda > Insecta > Lepidoptera > Noctuidae > Noctua > Noctua fimbriata. The sequence goes on along the minus strand of LR990930.1, from coordinate 18,335,724 downwards.
ATCTTCTCCTTTGTCCACAGAGGAAGCCAACAGTCCAGAAAGCGGAGTGAAGGATCGTGGTGACAGGGGGGAGAGGCAGGAAGGGGGAGAGGGCGAAGCGTCCGGCTCTGTGTCCCCTGCATCCCGCACCTCCCCCGCGCCTGATGAACGTGACGACATTGAGCACAGTATACCAGCTACCCTGATCCAGGATCCCAATGCTGAGAGGTGAGTTCTAGATTCTGCACAAGACGACGAAGTTGGTTATAGTCATCCACTTCCATAGACCATCAGGCTGCCAGCTAAAGGAACAATTTTGGGTAAATAAGTTGATGATAACAATATAATGGTAATAGAACATAAGGTGACCATAATCGTATTAAAAATCGTGAGTAACTTTGATACTTATTCTCAAAAATCGAGGAAAACGTTGTTTGATTTAGAATAGAGGCTGGTCAGTTGACAATAACACAATTCCCACAGTTTGTTCAGATAACTCGGGTTATACAAAAACCTGATGTAAAATTTAGTAAGGTTCATTGAGATTGTCGATGATTTTGACAAGGTCGATAAGTACAGATGGCCATAATCTCGTAAAAACAACTGACAGATCATTAGTTTCACTCGTAGGCGAAAAATAATGACGATCTTTGTTCCAATCTGCCGACAGAACAATCATTAATTTACTTTAAATGTTAGTTGATCATGCATCTTCAATCGGTCATGTCATCAAATAAAGATTGACCAGGCGTAGTTGTATTTAAGTCCACATATTAATCCGTCTGATTCAAAGCAGCCACTGCCTGCAGGGTTAGACTCACAAGAACAATCCTTTCCAATACTGCACCTCAAGGCTTTTATGGAAATTAAACCGTCACCAACAATCTCGAAGCAACTGAGCCATTCATAATACCACACGCCATTGTCAACGCGGAGGTCTGCACATCACTCCATGGTGTCCACTTTAATGATCCCATTGTTTCCACCGATCAGTTGACAACGACTGTCCACTGACATCACTACTTACCCAACCAATATGACTTTACAGGCAACATAACTCTTATTACAAAGCTCTTAAAGTTTGAACTGGTATATGTTTTAATAAAATTTTACATAGTCGAGATAGAGGACAGACAATTTAATGTGCAGTTGAAAAAAATCTTCTCAGAAGGGACTAGAGTTGATTTTAGAATGTTTGGAATGCAGAAACAACTTGGTAGAGATAGAGAAATGAATGGACTTGTCAGTGACAGTTATAGTGGGTAGAAAGACTAAAAATGATCTGAATTTTCAAAATGACGTTCCATCAATTTTCATTTTGAAATGCTTTTGGATTTATCGATGTTGGTAAGAATGATTGATGGGTCAGGCGTTACGCCATAAGTTACCTAAGACTTTCGGTGTAAGTGCAACTGACGAAGGAAAAATAAATCAAGTTTAATTCAATTTTGGTTGATGTGTCCAGGAGATGAAACATGACAGAAAGGAAGGCTATCTCAATACTCAATTCTTTATTGCATTCCATATGTGTGATGACGACACATAGATGGTATAACAAAGTAAAAGATCATTATGGACCCTGTTGGGCACAGCAACATGTCGCATGCATGCAGCAGCATGTCGGGCAGCAGAGGAAGAGGGCTAAGTAGCAATTCACTGGTATTAATAAATTATTAGATGTTTTTAATAGTTATGTATAGGTATGTATAGGCATTAGATATTAGGATGGAACGTGACAATAATCCCCACGACAGATACCACTTATCACTTCGCATGTCCTGATTATTGGATCGACATGAACATTAATGATTATTGATATTTATTAGAATAATACATGATTGATGTTTTGATTGTGTTAATTAATCATGGCGAGGTTATGATTCGGAGATCTGTATCTGAGGCGGATACGTTTTGTTCGCTTGTTTGTTCGTCGTGATTGTATAATGGTGTGGTTTTTACTTACCATGGGTATTGTTTGTAGATTCACAAACATCAACTTCCATCTCGTATTTAACGTCTTTAGGATACGACGTTTCGAAATCCTTTTTTAGTTTTTCCTTCGAAAAAATCTAGTGCAAAATTTCAAGTTTATAGACCCAGTGGCTAAGGCAGCACATTGTCTGTCAGAGAATAAATGAATGAATTTAAAATTTTTATGAAGAAGATGATACATCAGAGATACATTCCATGCATTTTTCAAACTGCCGATAGACTGATAATCTGTTTACAAAATAAAAAAAAACAACTGAAAGATTACCTCACAATATAAAATATACAATCTTGTCTTAAATTCAACTCTCTTTACTTCATTTATAATGACACCAGCACACAGCTCAATACCTCTACTAGAAACAAAAGACTATCAGACACCACCAAGACGTCACATCATTTGACTAACAATAAGAATAACATCGATTTCTTTTCTTACATGATTGTCTCGATTACAAGCTGATTTATATTGTTTTGTAACGAATCGCTAGTTAATCAGATTGTACGAGAGCCGTATCGAATCTATATGAGGACAGCTGCAGCAATACATTACAATATTTAATTAGATGTATATTGACGTAATTGTTTTTGTAATTCATACAAAAATAATAAGTCATTTATCGTTCAGTTTGTGTCGTAGATAATATTATATGGAATTTAAATAAATTAGTCATTTAAATAATGTGACATTTGTAAAGCCTTAAAATTCTCGTTAAGCTGTTGTCAATTTCAATTATAGAAACACACTTTGTCTTCCGGGAAAATAGCAATTTACGCATCATCTATACTAATATTATAGAGGTAAAGTTGGAGACTTTGGATGTAGGAGGTAATCTCTGAAAGTATACATCCATTCAATTCTTTCACCGGTGGAAACCTACTTTATTACCGGTTGCCATAAGACATGTTTTTAGGCGCAAACTGAAGCTAATGCTAATTATAATAAAGTTCTGTTTAAAACTCTAATCCCTTTGGAAGTTCTAAATCAAAATTAAACTATTCCACGTATTACCTCTTTTATTTGTCAGTCAATTAAAAACCGGCCTTAACACGTACAAGTACTTTATAAAAAGTCTCACTAATACGAACTTGAGGACATCATTAACATGTTAATTTTACTGCATTAGAAATCTTTTATTTCAAATCTTTATCTTTCATCCGGCCAGGTACGAGTGCAAACAAACATATTGTAATTGAAAATGCAAAATTTACACCAATCCAAGCTTTATGAGTAAGTAAATAAGGAAAGGAAACTTTAAGGAAAGTGAATGGTCAAGTTGGTACTGTAGCAAGTCTGTTCAATCAATGTCAATTAGTTGCACTGAGGTGGCGTGATCAATCATTTTGAGGTTCTAGTGCCTTGAAGTTCTATTGTTTAGATTTTAGATCTACTGATTTAGTTTGTGTATTCGCTAAAATGGATAAAAATGTGGGTTCCGGTGGGAATGGAGCGACAGCGTTAGAAACGGGTGATGGATTTTCATAATCATTTTTCTATAACAAATCTTCGTTATTTATCTCATCATCAAAGCATTTTTCTGTTCTATTATCTTTTTCTTTGACTCTCCAAAATTCCTCGTTCACCTTCTAATTTCATACAATTCTAATACGACTATTTTAGATTCTCTAAAACGTTCTTCGATTCGTAGAATGTGAATTTAATAATATCACAGGCTGTAGTGAATTGCTTTGTCATTGTAACCAGTTCTAGACAAGATGTATGTCACTTGTTCAGGTGTAATAAATCTAGGTTTACAGTAATGTGACACCCAACAGCAGAAACCGTTTTTGTTAATACTTTAATTCCTATTATAGAAGTACCTATGGATTTGTGTATCTTTAATTTTGGTTGAAAAGTAACGATGTCTTTATTGAAATGAATGTCTGCATTGTTTTTAACTGAGCTAACATCTTAAACAAAGTAAAACATCATCTTCCTGCCCTCTTATCACGAATCTACTGTTCTTATTTGTTCTTTGACACTTCAGACCAAGAGGCTCTGAATTCCAATGATTCTTTTAAGTACTTGGCATTGCCGATTTTCTTTTGCTAGGCATTATTTTGTTCTCTCTCTGTTCTGTTTAATACATTTTGTATTTCAGAAGATCCACATCTACACGTCTGTGTCTATTTCAAAATTCTTGTAATTGACTACATTCAATAGTCAAATTATCTTCTTAGCCTTGTCTAATTGCGATGAAATTAGGCGAATTAGAGAAATTATCGAAGTCTGGCAGCGTACCTACATCTCGACTATATTGTGCTAACAGTTTAAATGTTTCAGTTTATTTGTTCAAGTAAATATGATTTCGAAACAAAATGTTTATTAGGTTAGACACTTTCTTGAATATAAGTATATAAGTTTCTTAATTATTATTTCGTTGATAGTTCCTTTCTATGCCAATTGCAGAATAGCTTTTTTTTTATTTGAATAAACTATAATTGTCTTGGTAATCTGTCATAGTTAAAAAGAATTCACTAAAAAATCTTGCTATGCAATGTCTAAACATTGGCCAAGTTCTGTTGTATATCAATATCATATCAATATCTCTTAAAATTGTGATTTAATATTTTTATTTATATAATAATAAATTGTCAGTATATCCAATAAGATGCAACCCAGACACAACCAACCAGATTTATTAATTTTTGAATGTTCATAAAGGCTTATTTCTTTTCCTTTGCGTCTCTACTTATTTCTGTATTCTCAACAAACGTTCGGCGACTATCAAGCTCACTGCAGTTTTATTATCAAGGAGACATGTGTCAGTTATATAATTTGCTTTGTTACTGCAAAATTATTCAAACGATGTCAGGTGTCCCCCATCCATCGGCCCGCACACTGCACACATCGACGCATAAAACCGTTCTGTCCTAATTCCTACACATCAAAACGGCCACAGTCTAAAATATATCCCGCTAACATTTTTATCATCTGTCGTTACATGTAGAAAAATAGCCTAGAATTCTTTTGTTTATGTCACAACCCACTCGGGGTTATTTTAGTTTGGCGCAGGAAAGAGACGGAGCTACTTGTCACATAAATACTTGTGATTGATTGACCCGCAGCCGACTAATGCTCATAGGAAGCAATAAACAGCTGTGCGATTCTCTTATTAAAAACTTTATAAAACTTTTGGGGTTTGGAACAAGGTTCTATCAAATCACTATAACAGTTGTTTAGATCGGATTCGTTGATAACATTTACTTCGAGATCGTTCAATGATAATAAAAACAGTATTATGGGCTGTAAAACGTATAGTACATTCGTTTCCGGGGATTAACGGAACATAGTTTCTTTACTTTGTTAATTTATTTATCTAGACGACGTCCTGTCATTATCGATTCGCTGTCTGACATTTATGGCATTGTCGTTCGGAAGTGTCCTAACGTTTCCTTGCGTAAAAATAAAATAAACATGAGAAAATATTTTCCTTTTGTCAAAGCAGGAAATCTGTTCGTGATACGCGTAAATCCGTCCGCGTCCCCTGTCTGTCCGTGAGTCGTTAAAAGGACTCGTCTCGGCGTTTTGTTAACGCGCCATTTCCTTGTCAACGCCGTCAACCCTGTCCGGGTAATCTTCTTTAAGCCCCGAGACTTCAATCTACCACGCTGAGCGCGCTTCATCTTTGCCTCCTACACCTATACAAAATACAAATGGCATTCCGTAAACAATCTCGTTAAAAACTTATTGCGCCTATTGGCCATCAAGGATACCTACCGAGTACATTTTTCATTGGTGTTACGACTGTGACTCAGCTATGCGGAGTAGCTCCGCTGTGTCAGTCGGCTGTCATCGGAACGATCGCCCGTCACTGCACGTCCACCTCGCGCATCGCACGCACGCTTGCATTACGCAGCGCCACCCCTCGAAGTGGGATACCGATAGCCGTCTCTGTCTGCCGCGTTGCGTGCTCCGTTACAGCAGCATCTGTCTCTCTCTAGCGAGGGGCGTGCGGGGCGGGGGCGCTGCAGGCGGGTCGTAAATCACACGGCGTCTCATTCCACGCGGGACCGCCGCCGCCGCCGCAGGCACCGCGCACTTCCCTTCCGACCGCCGGCATCGCGGCGCGTCTTTCGCGACGTGTTTACATTTTCAACTATTTTTGGGGAGTCTCAATTGTTGTCTAGTAGCAAAGTGTTATCAATTATATCAGTGTTGTATTGATGGATCCGCAAGTTTTTCACTGTTACCAGTTTGGAGTACTTTGAAAACATTACGTCTAAAATGATCGTCGAGCCCGACCACGTGAGGTAGGTTTTCTATTTGTCCAAGTGTTTTATTGTTTTGTGTAATTCTTCATGTTTCATGTTGTTTTCCCGTTCAATTATTGAATTTTATATTGGAGATATTTTTCGACTTTTCTGCACTCCAACTTGTCGACTTTCAACTTAGAATTTTTCATGTTCTCTCTGATCCAGAGCTTTAGTAAGTAAACTGTAGGTCCAAACAATTCATGTTCTTACACTATAAAAGTGTTTCTCTGTTATATTTTTTGTAGCTTTATCGTCACAAAATAGATTTGCATCCATATTTTGAATAAAATAGTGATAAAACAACGCTGACTTTAACATTTTGATAGAGTTTGTTAGATATTCAAATCAAAAGGAAAGCTTGTTTCCAAAACCTACACGTTTTTGTAGAAAATATTAAAAAGTTTTAAAGCCTAGATTTTATCGTAATTTATTTTATGTCATTTTATCTATAACGTTTGATCCGTATAAGGTATGTGGGTCTCTTGAAACAACAATATTTTATTTGATTCTGCTATTTTACGAGTTACAAGGATTTTTGAGGACATTCGATAGTCTTTCACTTTTCCAGTATAATGGAACCTGTTTTTATTGTTTTTTTTCGTGTTTTATTGTCGCATAAATAATCGATAAGCTGTGTCATCAACTATTGTGCTCGTCATGTTTATAACGTCTGATATCACTTCTATTCCATGAACGATCGCTTTACTATATTGATTCAATATTTTAATATATTCTATACGTCGAAAATGTGATTGTTAAATTTTATAGCTGTCATTAATATAACTTCTTTGATATCCAATTGATTATTCATGTCTCAAGACTTGACCTATTTGTACCCAATTTACCTTAGATTTATACTAATGTCGTATGTCATCAATGTTTTTCCTTTTATATCAAACACATTAAATCTAATGTCAGAACGTCAACTCTGTCAACGGCTGGTTTTTTGATCGTATTGTCATCATTAAAAATTTAACAAAACAAAAACTTCGAGCTACAAGGACACCCAAACAACGAGCTATAAAGTTTTTTAAGATCGATATAAACCCATTAGTGTGTCTATTTACTATTCACGATCGAGCTATTAATTTATTAAAAATGCCCATTAAAAAAAACTTGCATTCGTTTTGTTTACCGACGATATTCAAATGTCGATAACCGGTTTAAGATAACGACGGGCTGAGACAGAGGCGGCAATTTTCGCTAAGTGAATTATGTCGGTCGAACTAACCGCGTCACGCTTTTGTCCCCAGGGAGAGCCCGAGATGTCTGTCAAGGGAGTCGTCGGGCGCGCCTCGCTGTCCCTCGAATGACTCGGTGTACTCCAGCCGCAGCGGCGCGGGCCTGCCGCTGCCGGCCGCGCTGACCGCTGCCCTGCCTGCCGCACTGCTGCCGCCACACTCGGCCGCAGTCGCAGCCTACCTCGGCGCCGCAGCTGCCGCCGCCGCCCAGCAGCGTCTCCTCATGTCCTGCCAGGAGGACATGACTGACTCCGAACGAGGTGACGCCGTACTTGACTTCAGCACAAAGCGCAGTGAATCACCGCACGACGACGATGATCACGATGACGCCGTCAATCTTAGTAATAAGAACGAAAATGGCCCACTTGACCTGTCCGTTGGCACGAGAAAACGTGGTCCAGAAGACTCGCCATCGCCAGTCCCGTCTAGAAAAAGTTCTAGGCCGTCAGAGTTTAAGCACTCTCCATCTCCTTGGTCCACGCCTGTGGCACCGCATCTGCCATATTTCGCAGCTGCAGTCGCTGCGGCTAGTTTGTCCCCTAAGGGTGGCGTCCCATCTGATTGGAATGGCAAGCTAAAACATGGAGGTCCTACACCGAGCGATGCCACAAAGGCGCTTGAAAAGATGAGTGAGTTGAGCAGACTGGGCGGCGAGGAATTGTTCCGATCAGTACAAAGTGCCGCTTTAGGCGCTGGTCTAGCTCCAAACGCAGCCGCCCGTCACTCTGCCTGGCAATCTCACTGGTTGAATAAGGGCGCCGACCAAACTAAAGATGTCCTTAAATGCGTGTGGTGTAAGAAGAGTTTCAACTCACTCGCAGATTTGACAGTACACATGAAGGAGGCTAAGCATTGCGGGGTCAACGTGCCCGTGCCACCCTCCTCTGGAGCACCTATCCCACCCTCTCTACAACCACCTTCCAGTTCACCATCGACACCGTCACACAACTCGTCCTCTTCGAGCGGTTCATCCAAACCGAGCCAAAACGATTTGAACATGCTCATCAAAGAGAATATGCCAATTCCTAGAAAACTCGTCCGTGGCCAAGATGTGTGGTTAGGCAAAGGTGCAGAGCAAACCAGGCAGATATTGAAATGCATGTGGTGCGCTGAGAGCTTCCGCTCACTCGCTGAGATGACCAGCCATATGCAGCGGACTCAGCACTATACAAACATCATATCGCAAGAACAAATAATTTCGTGGAAATCTTCGGACGACGCTAGCAAGGGAGGGTCCAACTCGAGCGCCCCGGGTGCTAACAACGCGGCGCCACCGAACACCGGTACCAGTAGTCATGTTAGCGCTGTATTAACTTGTAAGGTTTGCGACCAAGCATTTAGTTCCTTGAAAGAGTTGAGTAATCACATGGTAAAGAATTCACACTACAAAGAGCACATTATGCGATCAATCACCGAAAGTGGAGGCAGAAGACGTCAGACTCGTGAAAAACGAAAGAAATCTCTGCCAGTGAGAAAACTCCTCGAATTGGAGAGAGCACAGCACGAGTTCAAAAACGGGGAAGGGAACGGTGTACCTATGGGTAAACCAATTAGAGATTTCGGCGCTGGTAGCCGCATTACTTGTGAGAAATGTGGCGACAAAATTGAGACTGCGGTATTCGTCGAGCACATACGACAATGTATCGGTGCACCGATGTCTAATAGCCAAAGGAACTTTTTGAAGAGCGCGCTGTTATCTAACAACATCATCCCGCCCGACGTGCCCGGCCACGTCACGCCAACTGGCCGCGACGGCCGCAAGAGCATCAACGAGGAGCTTCCATCTCCCGGCTCCGCGCACCACCGCTCTCCATCCTCCGTGAACGATTCCTCCCCGAGTTCCAAAGATCCCAACGCGAGCAATGAGAAAAGCTCGTCGCCTTCGGTTCTCAACGCCATAGAACAATTGATAGAGAAGAGTTTCGACACCCGATCACGGCACACCGTGCCCGGCATGCCGGGCGGCGCTTCACATGCGCCTATTGGGTCTAGCATCCTAAAGAGATTAGGCATAGATGAGAGCGTAGACTATACCAAACCGCTGGTAGATCCCCAGACTATGAATATGTTGAGGAATTACCATCACCAGCAGGGATATGGGCGCCGCGAGCGCAGCGGAAGCGAGTCCAGCTCCATGTCGGAGCGGGGCGGCAGTAGAGTAGAGTCACTGACTCCCGACAGGAAGATGGACACGTATCACATGACTCCTCGCACTACTCCCGACACGCGCGGCTCTCAAACCCCAGCTTCCGAGGACCGCCCGACTGAAGTGCGAATAAAGAGAGAAGTCGAGGAGGAAGAGCGCGAAAATGGCGTGGATTTGAGCAGCCAGCCCGTGCGAGTCAAGACTGAAGTAGACGAGGACGAGGAGCCGCCGCGGCCGAGCAGCACCGCCGACGAGGACATGAAGCCCGTCGTGGCCAAGCGCGAGAGCGACGGCCCCTCCCCCGCCGCCAGCCCGCGCAGCCCCGCCAGCGACCGCTCCGCCAACACGCCCGGCGCCGAGCGCAAGCCCGCGTCCAGCCTGGGCGCGCTGTCCTCCATGTTCGACAACCTGGCCGGCGGCGGCTCGTCGGGCGAGCCCAGCTCGTCGCGTCGCGGCGGCAGCCACCCGCTGGCGGCGCTACAGAAGCTGTGCGACAAGACCGAGTCCAACCCCAACCGCGCGCCCGCACCCGCGCCCTCCCCCGCCGGCCCGCCGAGCATCCTGACGTTCAGCTGGGCGTGCAACGACGCCGTCGTCACTGACTCCATCATGAAGTGCGCTCTATGCGACACGCCTTTCATCTCGAAGGGCGCGTACCGGCACCACCTGTCGAAGATGCACTTCGTGAAGGACGGCGCGCTGCCGGAGCCGGTGCCGCTGAAGGCGCCGACGAGCGCGGGGTCTCCGGGCGCGCACAAGAGCGGCTCCAACGCCGCGTCGCCGCAGGACCCGCGCTCGCCCTCGCAGTCGTTCGACGAGAGCCCTCACTCCAAGTTCCTCAAGTACACGGAACTGGCCAAGCAGCTCTCCAGTAAGTACGTGTAGGCTGGGCCGGCCGCCAGTTGTGATGATACCATATCTTGCTACGTTAAACCTTGCTAGGTTTAGGTCGCAGCCGCGACGCTAAGTATTTCGAAACTCTTTGCCAATTTAATTATTTAGGTAATTATTGTTAGATTTCACCGCATAGATCGGTTAGTGTAATAAATTAATAGCGACTTAAGTATACGCCAAACGTCTTACGTTCGTTTTAGGTATTAAGAGAATATTTTCAAAATATTGCCTTTAGGTGATCGGTTGTTGTAAGGGCGGCAGAGCCCGTGGCTTATCTTCCACACTACGTTATAATTCCATTTCGATAAATGTAAATATAAGTCACATTAAGTCATAAAAAATACGATTCGATCTCTTTTTGTAAATGTATATTTTTTGCTAATTAATTCTTTGAAAAAGGTAAATCGTGGAAATTAGTTTTCGTTAATTGCAATTCGCCTTTCGCATGTGATTCGTCTATCGTATTAGTCGCGTAGTGGCGTTGACTTTCAGTATTTTAACAGAAAATTCGTTGCAATATCATTTTTTTTTCGTGTTACTTAATTTTTTATGTAAATCAGAGTTAGGGTTAACGTGGTTAGTTTATGTATATTTTGATGATTTTTCTTGTTTTTTTTTTGTGAATTTAAGAGATCCGTCGACGCGTATAATCTCGGAGATTCAATCTCATTCGTTTCTGTTCGTTTTGTACATACAATTCGACATAGAATGCAATATAACAATCTCCTTAGTGTAAATTTTGCTATAGGTATGCTCTCCCCGCGAGGATGCTATTTATTATTTAGTGATAAGTACATAATATTAGGTAAACTACATCTGTGAACAATTGTATACCAATATACCAGCGCATTAATCGGTTGAACAATCAACCTATATTTAAAAGTGATACATATACATTTTTTTTCGTTGAAAGGAATGATAACATTCGTATACGTTTAGAACATAAAGATATACCAGATATATCTTCCAATTTGTAACAACAGATATACGATGATGTATATACGGCACTCGAGAGTGAAGAACCTCTTTTATATTTAATAAAAATATTGTAAACTGTCTAATGTAAGTTTCAGACGATATCAACAAAAATACTTTGATTGTAAACTGAATATTCGTGACACTGAAAATTCCATGTACCCTTTGACGTATACGACATTTTTAATGGAATATACAATTTTAAAATTTTATTTTGAATTAGTTTTTGATGTTTTAAATATTATACATTTAACTTGCATAAGTGGCGAATATTCAGCTAATGATGATTAAAATCGATACAAATTTGAAATCGTATAAAAATCTATCATTTTAACGATAATAATGAAACATACGACAAATATTATGTATACGCTAGCTCTGATGAGAGATTTTTGCTCATTCTTAAGAAAAAAAAGTAAAAAAATGGTGTTAAAATATTGATTTTACCAAATTTAATAATCTTATTTAATATTTTATGTTGTATTTCAAAATGCAATTAAAAGCTCAAAGAAATATATATGTTACATACTTTAAATGTTGATTTTATTTGAATATGCCTTACCAAAACCCAACAAAGCAGCTATGACGTCTGCTAACACACACACACACACAACACACACAAAACCTGAAATAATAACGTAAATGATGAGTTGACAGAAAAGTTTAGAATTATCAAGACACCATCAATTTTTCAATACATCAACTTATTTAGGAAAATTAATTGAAAAAGTGACAGTTTTGTCTGAAATGTTTGACAAGCAAATGTCTAAAATAAACTTAACTAGAAAAAAAACAAGGACATTTATTGATAGCTTTCAACATCAGGTCCTATTGACATAATCGTCACAAGGTGTCAACTGAATTCCTTGTTCATACAAATATCTATAAAAACATGAAATTGTATTGACACAATCGCCATGTGTAACTCATCCTTGGTGTAAAAAAACATGTGTCATCGAGAATCAATGACATCTTGGGTTGTCAATGAAGTACTAGTCTTTCCATAGTATCTGCTACCTATCTTTGACAACACCAAACCAAAAGCAACCTACAACGAGATAGATCACTATGATGTTGACAAACTTGTCCGTGACCGCAACGCAACTGTAACCTTATTGTATCGAGGATAAAGTTCACTGTGCAGTTTGACAATAGTACAAAATAAGGGGCTGTGACGACTACACTTCAGTTTTCTCCAAAGTGAAGGTCCCAGTGATCTTCGGCGCTACGGAGCTTTTCAGCACCTGAAAGACTGGATCATCAGCATCGCTGGCTAATGACACCCATTGCAAGACTAGTACAAGAGAGTAAGTATATATTGTGTAAGTATGAGATGGAAAGAAAAGTACATCTTTGTTCAAAATTTTAAAACAAACTGATATTCAGAACTGATTTTCGTTACGAGACATGAAGTCTTCGGTTCGATTCCCAAGTTGTTCAGTGTTATTTAGATTTTATTTCAGGATTTACTCAGTAGCGGACAAATAGGTCAGAGAGCCAGCATGCGCCTATTGCCATAAACTGGGCACAAATGCAGACTCCGTGGCTGCTACTGAGAGAACCCAGGACCTCATGCTCAGCAGTCGCGCTTGCGACCACTCGGCCAATGAGGCAGTCAATTATGAACGAAATACGGTCCAAAACAACAAATAAAAATTGGGACGCCGTCAATCAAAAACAACACAGATTGAGAAGATTTCAATTCGGTTGACTTGACATGTGCTGGTCAGTTACAGTTAATGATTGATTATTATTAAATGACATCTCTCAGTGCGGCAGCAACTGACTCAGATCATCAAATTGGAATTTAAATAAAAGTATCTAGAATGTATGAACATCGAAGGAGTAGAAGCGTTAAGTTCGCAGCAAGTAGCGTCCTGCCTACCCCAAGTGAAAAAGGGTGGGGTAACGCATACATGATCTATCAAGGGGTATCGTGTACACTTGTAACTAGATTGTGAAGGTCAGATATGCACACACTCATGAATACCAGTGTTGCACTGGTGTGGAGGCCTTGCAGTGGAGGTCGAATAGGTAGTCGTTTGGTGAAGAACAGTAACAAGTAGGAACAAGTAGTAAGTACACCTACTATTCAGATGTACCAGGTTAGAATGGAAATCGGCTCTTATATACAAGGTGTAAACGGACCCTTCACGAAGCCGTCAACCAAGCATTCTGTACTTCAAACAAAGTAACTCTACGCAAACATAATAATTATTGCTGGAAAACCAATTTTTTTTGGGTGAAAAATCGCTGTTCACGGTAGAACTCGACGTAATGCACTCAAAATAGTGTGCTGATGGATGCATTGAATCGTACAGGAGTCATGGAGGTATTTAAAGTAGTAACATTAAAAACTTATATTTAAAAAAATCTTCGGGTTAAACTTTGACCTCCAATATCTCCGTAACTAAGTGGTTTCCTGGTATGGTCCAGAACAACAAAAAAAATATCGCTATCATGGGTAGAACAAGTGGGTTTCAGCTTTGCGTTAAGAGTTTTTTTACACCCATTAGTTGGAAAAATGATATGTACCTAAGCATATTTTTAGAGATAAAGTTAAAGACAGAAACACAACTGAAGAGAAAGAAAATATTTAAGGTCGCAGACTGATGTAGTATGATTTAGCAATGGTGGCAGAGTACACTGTCGCCGAGACCGAGATAGGACAACTGCGAGAGTGCACAGTGTAGAGATGATCATTAACAGTTTAAACGTTTAATTTAACTCAATATTTATTATTTACTTAGAACTTCGTTCATTAATGAGAACTGACGTAACTATTAAAAGTTATAACTTCTACAAACAATAAACGTAATGTTTAACTGGAGCGAGCAATGATTTTTTTGTTTATTTTGACGCACTCCAGTGGCTCGCGGATCGCGTATAAGTCTATTCCTAAATATTTTTGTAGGTACACTGAACCTACGAGTAACATTATAATGCATAAATTATGAATCTTATTGGAATTTATTAACTTTTATTTATAGCTAAACTTTAAAAATAACTATATTTCATTCAAATCTCGAGCTTCACCTGTGCAGGTTTTAACCGTTTTATTGTTCTCAATTTGTGTGTTCTTTTAATATATGGATTTTTATCTAAATGTCATTTCTTTTAGCTAAATCAAAATAAAAAAAAAGCATTTATTTCAAATAGGCACTTTTGAATTGTCTAAACAAAGACAACAATGAAAAAATAGCTACAGTCCCAGTCACAAGGCATAAAAACTGTGAAAGTACTGTAGTTGCCCATTCCCTAACGTAGATCTCTATGGAGAAGAACGGGCAAGAAACTCCATGGACACTCTTTTAAATCAGAATACTACTATATGTACTATACTAAATGCATTTACCTACAAAATAAACTCTTTTATTAATCAAATCTTTACAAAAATCATTAATTCAACTGTTTGTCTAATCGCAATTATAACCGTAAAAGGTGTTTAAGCATTGAACATAAATTATTATTATAATTTTTTTAATTTTAACATTTTTATAACTTATCTTTTTCAACATTTAGTAGCGCTCGTGTAGCTTCGGTGGCCTTCGCAGTTTTGCGACACGATTCGGGAGACATAGATAGAGCTCTCGGTCGAGAGTGTAGAGCCACCATAAACCTTTAGTGCCTTTGATGTGGATTAAAAACTATGAATTAAAAACAAATCACTGCAGTGTATTAGAATGTTGTTGTTAGTATGCAATTCTTAAAATTTCAACGTCATTTAGGCAAAGAAGTGGAGTTTTAAACTGATAGAATAGAATAGAATAGAAATAATTTATTTGCATTGAATGTAGGTACAAACATGAGTTGTTACAGTAGTTCCTGGTACATTCTACCATTTGGCATGCAAAAATTTAAAATTATAAACAATTATACAACTTCAATTTAAAAGCTTTCACAACAAATCAACAAAGGGTAGATAGAAATCAGCTTAAAACTACGTATTATGTCAAGCAGTGGAATATAATAAAAGTAATTTCTACAGAACCTAATCGCTTTTCTACACTATGAAGAATTAAATTATTATCAAAAGCCTTGCACATTTCTAAAGTTTCACTTAATTGTTACTTCAAAAATTTAAAAATTAAACTTCCTTCCACAAAGATATTCACAAAACCGAGCTCAAAAATCGTCAATTAACCAGTCATAAAACACGTTTGACTAACCACTACTAAATCTGTCGGGCCCCGAAATCACTCAGCGAGACGTCTTAACTCCAAGAAACCTCGTCTTTATCACCCAAATTACGTCATTCATCGCACTTTACGCACATCCCTCACCAACCAACAAAATACATCGACGGTTTACAATTTGTAGCATACATTGACGGGTGAACAAGCGGTTGAGTTGAATCTTGCGAAGGTGAGCGGTAATGGATAGGTTGGTAAAGGAGAAGGTTGAGGGAGAACTGTGACAGACGGGCCGTCAGTCAAACCCTTGAAGGCGAGTATTCGTCGCTACAGGTAAAGGAAATATACGTGGAGGCATTGCGGGCGGGGACGGGGAATTGGTGAGTATTTTTTACTACAATATAGGATAGAATATAGCCTGCATGATGACACCCTATTGTAATAGTAATCTTACTAATCGTCATCTGCCAAAATTGCCAAAATACCTAAATACCTATAATGCAAAACTTTCCGCAGTTTTCAGTGATTTTCATGGAATTATTACTTTCATGTCACGTCATGTGAGTTTGTAAAACATTTTTAGTTGTTAAGCTGAAAATTACACGTCCGTATTCGAAGCATATTTTTTCAAAACTGAAAGTAGTGTATTGAAAACCTGAATTTCAGGATATTTTCCACTGAAGCGTCTCCGCTACAACTTCACCACCATACAACCCTGTCTGCCCCAGCGACCCAACCCCAAACAAGACAAACGTCCCCCGGCCCCGCGAGCCCCTCAGACCGCTGTCTGTCATTGTACGTCTAATAATGGTGACTAATTAAAATGACATTTTGTTTTATATCATCAAATTAATGAATACAACCCCCCGCCCGCCGGTGGGGTACGGGGGTACACCGGGGTACCATTGCCCACGATTTACGAGCCCCGCAGTCGCGAGATGGATAGCATGATTTATACGCTGTTTATCATCTTTTTATGGCATCGAATGAAATAATACTGTGTTTATTTTTTTTTCCTGGTTTTTAATTATAGTTGTTTCTGGACAGTAAATTCGCTTATTTATTGTGATGGCGGGATAGTTGTCCAGAATGTTTAATTATTTCCAGTGTAATTTACGATCGGCTTTGGGGTCTTTCAAAAAAAAAGGATCACTAATAAAATCGTTACACTGTTCTTGGGTTATGATTTTTATTAAAATGAATGGTGATTGAACATCTGTGGGCGATCTGTGATATACAAATCATTCAAATGATAGAAAAAAATGGATTTTTAGTGATGGGTGGAACTCGTTTTATTTTAATGAGTAGTTAAGTAATGTGATCCAGTATTTCAACAGCAGTTGATCCAATCAATTTTGTTTTCATTTCTCTCGTTCTCTACTATTTGAAATATCATGAAACATTCCTGCGCGTAATTTGTTGGAACATAAAAGTAATCAAGTGTTCTACATTAAAGTGGGACCGGACACACTCCATCAACAAATGCTGGACGTCTTATTAGTCGTATATCACTTCAACATACGTACGTCACTGATGAGATATGGTTTTCTTTTGGACACTGAATCAGAATAAAGTGAGCAGGTCTTATTATGTCAAAGTTTATAAAAAAGTCTTTGCAATCTGCGTCATATCGGAGTACTGAATCCTAAAACATTGTTAATTAAAATAGGTTAAACAAAAGTTAACCATGAAGTTCTAAGTCTAAAGATAGCTGATTCCATAAGTAACTCAGGTTTACCCAGGCTGATGACATCAACCTGCTTTTCTTACGAGGACTTTAGAAACTCGAAAGGCTCCTAAGTTTGTGGTAGTCTAAGATATGTTTTTTTGGTAATGCCACTCGCAGTTCACCTCGATAAGGTTGCAATACTGCTCAACCGGACTATAAAGATAAATAAAGTCCTTAACTAAACATTACTTCAAGAACAAAAACGTCTTAAACCAAAGAAACATAAACACTTATCAGCAACCACATACATCCAAGCGAAGTGCCAATTTCATTTCACTTTTCACTCCCATTTACTTTGGCACAAAAACGTTCATAAACAATGACCCACAAAAGAGTCACTATCGCCTGACTGATGGCTCTCCATGACCCATCGTTGAGTAAATAGCGAGATTTAGATCGCACAATAAATGATTTACTTCAGGTCGGCCGTAATAAGTAGATTGATGTAGGAGCGCCCCCCGTCATTTGTCTGAGCGTTCGCGGTGGAGGGGTTAAGTTCGGTTAGCAAAAACAGATGGTTTTTCTTGACTGTGGAGTTTTTTCTCAGGTTTAAGAGCTTCAAGTCACACTTTTTTCGAGAGTTTTCGAAGGTGCTGAAAGAATTATAAATATAATAGGTGGAAAATGTATCAAAAATTCTCCATTAATGGCTTACTTCATTTTTAATTTTCCTTTATAAAGCATTTCGAAAATTTAAAAAGAGGTAGTAAGTAAAGTATCCAAGGATTTTTTAGGTTATTGTGACATTGGTGTTCCTTATTATTACTATTTAATTTGGTTATTTAGATGATCGTAATGAGTAGATTGATGTAGGAGCGCCCCCGTCATTTGTATGAGCGTTCGCGGTGGAGGGGTTAGGTTAGGTTAGCAGAAACAGTTGACTTATCTTGACTTTAGAGTTTTTTTTTAAATATATGTCTTAGGTCAAGTTCGCTCAGCGAGCTAGCTTGGAGTCTCTCTGACTGATCGTATCCGGAACGAGGTGATCCGACAGAGAACCAGAGTTCTCGACATAGCTCAAAGAATAAGTTAGCTGAAGTGGCAATGGGCCGGTTATATTAGCAGTAAAACCGATGACCATTGTGGTAGACGTGTTCTTGAGTGGAGACCGCGAATCGGCAAGCGTAAGGTGGGACGCCTTCAGGTTCGGTGGAACGACGATATTCGCAGGGTGGCTGGTAGCAACTGGATGAGAGTGACCGAGAATCGAGTTAAATGGCGTACGATTGAAGAGGCCTATGTCCAGCAGTGGACTGTTGTGGGCTGATGATGATATTTCCTAGACCTAGTCAGACTTGTTTAAAAATTTTGTAGTCGTCGTATTAATAATGGTGTTTGATAGTAATAACTAAATTAAAGTAGGAGCGCCCCCGTCATTTAGCTGATCGCTCGCTGGGTTGAATTCATTTAGCAAAAATGGTTTTTCTCAAGTTTCAATGTTTCAGTGTTCTCAAATGATTAAAGTTTTTTATAAGATTTACTTACCGTTACGAAATGGTTCATAAAAATGAAATACATTTCATACAAAAAAATTATAATATGAAAGTGGTTTGTTTTAAGTTCATTCAATTCACTCAATGAAAATTTAAAGAATCGGAATGTGAAATGTGTGTGTGCGTGAGTAAGTGGCGATGCCAGGTGTTTCAATACAACGTAGTAGCTTCATAAATATTGACTCGAAAATAATATATTGCGAGATAACTATGATTAAGTTAAATACATTAGGTAAACTATGTACAACACAAGTAACATATTAATATCTTCATTCCTTTTTATTAGAATTGCATCTAATATAATTAAAACTAGTTAAGACAATTTTTTTTTTCGAAATGTCTCCAACGAGTGTTCATGTTTTTAAAAGGATAAAACAAGCTAATGAAGTTACCAGTTAGTGAATTTAATTATTTTCTTTCATTATACTATTTTACCTGTTTCCAGTTTTATTAACACTAAGCAGCGCCTTAATAATTACCCAAAATACGATTGCACTGTCGGAGTTTAGAATGCCACAGGTCACCGTGCACTTTTATTCAGGCATTCGTTTAAGTGCTGCCTAATGTCAGTGAAAACAGGTAATACTTAATTGATTTACTGGGGTTGCCTCAATTTAGGAATTACCCAATTTTTAAGATTAAGTAAATAAATAAGTACTATTATTTTTATTTTATTTTGCCAGTGAACGCACTATCTTCAACAAGTCTTGTATTATTATGCATCTAATTCCTTTGCTACCACTATACTTAACCCTCTTTTCGCTCGACTATACCCTACAATACCCCTTCTATTTACCTAAAATGCTCTGACCTTGACCGACTTTCTGAGGGAGAAGTTTTGCTCTCGACTTTCCAGTTTAGAATGAAATACTAAAGTTGTTTATGAGCTATTCTTCTGCTTTAACTCAGAAGTAAGTCAAAATAACATTTGGTAATGCATTTTCAACTTGTCTTTATTTAATAAGGTCAGTACTCAGTTCTAAGTTTTATTATACTTCTCTACCTGTTAATTTCTTAGTCTTGATGTGTGTGAAGAAAGAAACTACTGATGTTTTGACAAACTTTGTTAACATAATAACCCGTTTCCTGCTACTTCATTCATGTTATGGCCTTGAATCGCCACAGGGGGTGAAATAACAAAGAACCCCTTTTTAGCAGGACCAACACAAAAGCTAATACCAAGGACTTGCTAATATTAAGGACTTGTTAATGATAATATTAGTGATTAAAGTGGTTATTTTGAATTTCTGTCTCTTCGTCTGCGATGTAGTTGGCTATCATAATAATATTTCGTAATGTTGCCAAATAGATCCAAAAAGGGAGAGTGTAAGCCATCAAAAATATAAATAATATTCCATTCATTACATTCAAATAAATTAATTACTTCGCACACTGGGCTAACGTTTGTTTATTCTGGACAAAATATAATATCATTGTTAATGTTTCAAATTTTATGTAGGCGTTATAAATTCGCTTATTTATTGAAACATATTATTTTGGACGTGAAATAATTGTAATGTTAAATAAATACGTCGCTCGCGATAGTTTAGTAGTTCCAGATGAGTATTTTAATTGATGTAAGGCGATTGTGTGACTATTATTTGATTAAAGTGTTTTGTCATTGGTTGACCTTTGTATGTTTCTATTTGTGGTTTAGATAGAGAATTAAATCAAGGCAATATTATTTGAGAATAATATTATTAACTTCAATAATTATCAAAGATGGGTAAATATTTTATAGTTTATATTGATACCACTACCAAAATTATTAATATATCGACTTATTCTAGATCAGTTAGATTTGCAATTTCCTCTAAAGTAATTTACAATTATATAAAATAAAAGTTAAAATTATTATAATAAACCTTTTTCTGAAAGAGCTTCAATTGACTAACAATTCGACCCAAAAAATGTAAAAACATTTCACCAAAAAAATTTCATCCTTTCACCTTTTCAATATAAAACCCACCTCACCGGCAAAACTAAAACGTATCGATTACTAAACTAAAACTATATTGAAATGGAGCGCACTCCACCTATAACTCTTGTCGAAACAAATGCCGTCCACTCTGCGGCATCTGTCGGCACTGATGGATGACGGGACATGTGTCCATTATCGCCTGCACACTGCGCCCAACGTGCATCCACAAAAGACGACGGACAAAAAAATCGCGTGGATTTGACACGCTCGTTAATCAAATTATGCGATTTAGTGTAATAAATTTTTTGGATAGCAACTTTTTGAATATAGGGAGCATTCTATAGGATTATAGAAAAAAAAGTTTTTGTGTGTCGACTAACAAATTACTTTCATTCACTGTTTCCTCAGACGCTATAAATAATTGCCGTGATTGGCGGGATTTATGACACAAATAAAGATGGCAGTTTATAAAAAAAAACGGCTATATAAATAGCGGTTCACGGATTCGCGAGTGTTTAAATAACGAACGCAGGCAAGCTGTTGAAAAGTTAACGATCTCATAGAATGATAGAAAAATTAAAAGACGTGTTCATATAAATGTCTTCTCGGTGATTACGTGGCTAAATTAAGATAAGCCCAGTTAGTACTGATCAAAGCTAGTTCTACGTCAGAAAAATATTTTAAATACTTGTGAACAAGCGTCTTCCTTTCATAAATTACACATTAGTTTACGTTACACAATTTGAGAAACTAATTAATAATAATAAATGCTTCGTTGAGCGTAGACGAGCCACACTGATTTAACAAAAAGAAAAACAAGATCTTTTGAGTGAATGAAACTTCCATCAAATTATTTTGGCATAATTTAGTACTAACACTTGAAAACAATACACATGAACTAAAAGACTTTTGAACTTTAATCACATCACCCCCAAAAAAACTTAAAGAAAAAAACAGAATTCGAACACCTGCGATTTACCCCTTTGTCCAGACTCCGCGAGTTCGGCACACCGTGCACACATTTGACGATGACGGATGGCGGACGGACGCACATTTCCGCGCGGGGGGTTGGCAGAGGGGGCTCGCAAGACCCGCTCTAGATATATTCCCGTCTATCAATCCACGTTGACGTTGACGGGTTGCATGAAATGGTAGCTCGTAGGTCGGGTATTTTCGACCGAGCGGGAGCTTGTGTATTTTTAGTGTAAATTGCAATATTTCAAATTTAGTTCGTACATTACGCGACAATTTTGAAGTTTTAAAACTTTTTTCGTCTAATTTGTCAATTAATCAATCTTTGTAAGTATTTAAAAATAGGCTTAAAATGATACGTATAGTAAAGGGTTTTTTGCACAACAAAAATATAAGCGTATAATTTTATTTATTATTTTGTGTTATTATTTGTCCTACCTGTTTTCAAAACCTTTCTACTTAAGTTTATGTCCAACTGGAAAACTTTCAAGCTTACAGGTGGTTCTTTCTTTTGACTTTACTACGTCTAAAGGTGGTTAGTTTTCTTTGCCATTTCTTCCTTTGATTAAGTAAACCTGTTTCAATACAGCTCCGTACTGGAAACGTCCTCCTTCGTCGTCATCTGTATTTTCTTCTGAACGTTTCTCGCTCACTGGAGATGTAGATGTAAAGTTGTGATAAAAGTATCCATTACAAGTTGAATGACAAAATATTTACCTAGCTATTTATAAAATCGCTATCGTATTACCCAGTACTGTTTGCAGCGGTCAGATAGGAAGTCGCTTCATGTAAAATACTGATATTTAGCTGCCGGTAAGACTGATAACACATACAACATAGTTTGGAATAGGCTAGGCAAATGATGATGATTTATAAAAGGGCAGGGGTCAGCTTGGACTCGAAATTAACCAGAAAATTACTGCAGTTACCGACATCGCTTGCAGAGTTAGTACGTTGAAGTGGCAGTCAGCTGGCCATGTTTGTCGAAGGACCGATGACCGGTGGAACAAACGAGCCCTGGAGTGGAGAACCCGTAACGTATTGTAACGTAAGAAGCCCTCAGCTAGGTACACCGACGACCTTGAAAGCTGGCTGACATAGACTGTATGCTGAAGGAGGAGAACAAGGTGTTGCTATGAAGATTGGGAGGGGCCTATGTTCAGCAGTGGTCTGCGATAGACAGAGTTGATAGATTATAATTGTATCTTTCGAAAAGGTAGGCAGAACTGACTAAAATGGGTGTACTTTTATCCAGTCTCATTAAGCAATGCTATTTGGGGCAAACGTTAATCGAGCACAAATAAAGTCAGCCAGACAAACTATAAATAACATAACATCACACCTATAATCCCCAAAAAGTTATTCAGGCAGAGGTTTACCTAATAGTACATTATTACCATTAATCCTACATTTCCCCAATCATGTTGAAGTCCCATGTACTAGGGGGCGACCTTGTTGTCCTCAACCGTGCACAAACTCAGACTCCGTGGCTTCTACTGAGACATTCCTGATAGGTAAACCCAATTAGGATTTGTCCGACCTGGTAATTGAATCTGGGACGACATGCTTTGCAGTTGCGCTGACGACTACTAAACCAACGAGGAGAACCATAAAAAGTTAGCAAAAAAATGAACTTACAATTTTGTGAGCTGAGCCTCTATCCGAATATTAGCTAGGAGACTAATACTCGCGCAGCTATTGATATTTATCGATCATATATCACAAAAAGAGAGCGCGGAAAGGAAACATCAGCTGTCAAGTTACGCTCGAATTGTCACGGCGATGATTAAGCGACGATCGACCAAACTGTTCGCTTCTGTCGCTTGTGACGCTTGTGTCGCTTGTGTCAACGATATTTTAGTTCTGTCGCATGCAGAACTATGAGCTGACATACTTTGCTACGCATGTGGCGAAATATAGAAACGGGATAGAATGTACTGAGTTTGACAGACTATTTTGACATTTTATATGCAATCAGCGCTCATGTCACGTATCAGCCATTTGTCACTTTGTACATGGAAAGAAAGGAAGCAAAATATAAACAAAACTACCAAAGCCAACTATCAATGCCTTAGCAGGGGTACTCCTGCTAAGGCATCGGTTTCTACTAGGGATGGCAGGTTCGATTCCAGCTAATTTAAAATTTGCCCAACGACAGTTCTTCCAGGACTAACACTGGTAATTTTGATGATTTTAGCCAATCCTGGGCGTTTATGTCAATTTATAAACAAACTATAGCTTTCAATGTGTTTAATGGGGTGGATTTAGGGGGTGTTGAGACTTGAGCTTAGTCAGCAACTAAGTATGTCAGTATAAGTCTTCACCAGCAGATGCATACCAGATCTGCGTTAGTGTTCGTGTTAAACATCGGCATCATATTTTATATAAAAATAACAAGTGATCATAAAACTCCACGACTATTGTTTCAAGCAAAAAAAAAATAAGATTACCTCTTCCTGTTTTTCAGATGTCTCTTACACAAAGCACCAATCCTATCTTACTCAACCCCACTTCACACTAAAAAATCTTACAAAATGAATCCATCACAGTTTTTGTAACCGCACCGCGTCTCACCATCACATAATAACAATAATAATTCGATAAAATCTTTTTGTCCAGGCGCACGCGCCCGCGCACACAGTGCTGATTGACAGGCGATCGACAGTTGACGTTATCTCGACGCTGTTTCACTTACGAGTTTCCGCCGAGTTGTGTTGAAGTTATTGATTTCTGTTCATTATGCTGCTCTGGTAATATTTTGTGAAATGTTATTTAGTTTTGGTAGTATGTGGAATGTTTTATGAATGGTGAGAGTGTGACGATGGTATGAATACTGAGATGACGAATCACAGAAATATATTGAAGAAGAAGAGATATTGCGCCAACCCAATATAAAATAAATTATTTGATGTGTTACGGGCAGGAGAATGATTACAGGCAAACTGAAGGTTGATGTTTCAACAAGATTTTGGTAATTGCATTTTCCTGCAAAATCAAAACGTATTAAAAAGAAAGTTGTTTTTAAATCCTTAATTCGCATGAAGAACACAGTAGGATTAAAGTATAACAATTTACAATATCTTTATAGCCAATAATATAAGCGAACTTAAAGGTTATGTACTCGTAGTTAAGCTCGACTGGGTCAACTGGGGACTCGACCAAGATGAAAATATACCTTTGACTGCAAAATAATCGTAACAATTCCACCCCATAAAATCTTAGGAGCATTATATTTTGCACAAAAATTCAAAAATAAAACAATTTTTTTTATAAATTCATCCCCTAAAGGATTAAAATAGATTAAAAGTTTGTATGGAAGTTTGTCATATTAAATCCTGATTCCTATATTTCTTGAAATATTATTTTATCTTTAGGATCTTATATTTCTTTATTAGCTATTATATTTACATGAATTATTATCTGAGAATCCTTAATTAACCAACGAATTGCTTTATTTATCCTAAATTTATCTTCTTCAATTAAATGATATCAAAATTTGCCCCAAGTTGACATCATGGAATTGGTGCTTAGACTTCTATTTATAAGTTACAACTTTAACTTACACAATTATATCATGGCTTTTTTTGCTCCTGAGCAATTATTGATGGGAAATTCCACCAGACACAAAGTTACCTAGAAAATTACAATATTAGTCACCAAAATAATCCACTCTAAAATAAAACCAATATAAATAAAAAACCGTAATCAAATCAACCGAAAAAGCTAGACACATTCGTAGCCATCGTATTTAATCAATATGTTGAAAATTGAAACTAAAAGAGTCCAGGTCAGAACTATAATAGCCATGCTTATGTGTACAGAGCAAACCCCAATACAGAATGGTACAAGTTATAAGCTGTTGTCAGTGGACAATAATAAAATTAAAATGATGTAATGTTATCCAAGAATTCATACGAAACCAGATTGAGAAGGAAACAAACGAACATCTTATTCAAACTACATTTTTCGTACTAACATCTACTTTAAACACCTTTTTAAGCTTTCACGGTTGACAACTAAACTTATACTGGCACTTACGGGATATCTGCGTCTTCAGATTTTAAACTATCATGGTCATTAACATTATTATTTAGACTGGAAACGGGATATTTACCATGTTTACTGTTTCTTTTGAGTTCCCGATATTCAAAAGAAACAGTAAACATGGTAAATATCCCGTTTCCAGTCTAAACAATAATCTTCGTCTTCATCTATCCGTGATTGTTCATTATTTTGAGCTCCCGATACACACACAGCGACAGCGTCGAAATATCGGGAGCTCAAAATAATAAACAATCACGGAAGATATCCCGTAAGTAATCTACTTTAAATTACACTATACTTATATTACACTACCGGTGTTTGCAGGTACAGGATCACAAAAGAAGTACTTTATGAACCCGTACCCGCTACCGCTTATACCTTACCCCAGCCCCCACCACACCCCACTTCGTGCACACGTCAGTCAGCACCCATCAATCACTGTAGCCATGACGCCACCACTCATATTTCAGGGGTCGCCTTTCAAACAACCCTTCACCCTTATTACGGCGGCATAAGGTTCAAATTAAGGCTAAGTGAGGCCAATCGATTAAGTGCTTTGTTAATGAGTCGGCTGTAAGTTTTACATTACCTGTGTCCTTTGGTGTTTGTAGTGATGCATGTGCGGTCTCTTGTAGTAAAGTATAGTTTGATATCTTTGTTTACTTTTACTGGGACATACTCTTACTCAGACCGCCATTGAACCCATAGAATTACAAATATTGTAAAAGAGCTGTGTATCTGGCTCGTGGCTAAATATAATAACAGCCCCACAGGTCGATCTTCAAGGTTAAGCCGTGCTTGCCAAGGTCGGTCTGTGGATGGGTGACCATCATAACATACCGAGCTTCCTCTGGGCCTTGAAAAGTACATTAAGCTGTTGGTCCCGGCCGTCATTTGTGGATGTTTGACAGTCGTCAGTGGAATCAGTGGTACCGGATTACCCAGTACTAACTGGCTTAAGGAGGTCAGATAGGCAGTCGCGTCATGTAAAATACTGGTATTCAGCTGCATCCGGTAAGAATGGAAGCCGACCCCAATAAAGTAGGGAAAATGCTAGGCAGATGATGAACTGTGTATCTTTGTTAGATTGTTCGTTCGACCTATAACGTTGATTCTAATTTTATTAAAGTTTACTTTATACTCATTACTTCAAAAATCGGTACTTATGGCTATCGATTTACGTAAACGTAATTTATTTACAGACATTAAATTGGTATGTAAGTCAGTTACAAAGCCAGTACAAGCTGGTGTCTGATTCTATGAAACTCCGTACTAAACTCAAGGTCAAAGTGTTACCACAATCGCGACATGTGACCTGCTGTACCTGACATAAAAAAGACTGCATTGCAACTGCAGTTCAGTAATATGCTTCAGGCTCCTTTAAAATATCTTGAAGAGAGACTTGTCAATCTAGGAAGTCAGCGTCTTGAGGAAATTACTCGCCAGAGAGATATGGCGGATTCCTTTAACAAAGAATGGTCCTTGGTAGTTCTGGACAGAGCGAGAGGTAAGGAGAAGGCCTTTCTCCAGCAATAGAACAGTAAGAGTTAGTCAAACAAAGACTACTTTCCTACCTACGTGTATAAAATTTGACTGCCTCGTGCATGCGGCAGCATGAGGTCCTGGATTCGATTCCCACGGCGGGCAAAGTGTTACTGAGTTTTTCCATCAGGAGTTTCTCAGTAGCAGTCGGACTCTGGATTTGTGCCAGGTTTATGGCAATAGGCTCGCCCCCTATTACATGAGACTTAAACATAACGCCTCTGCCTAACCCTTCGGGGATTACCAGCGGAATGTTATGTTATCATCGCTATAAAATCCTGTCAGCTGCTAATTCTCAACAAAAAAACAAACAGTTTTCCAACATAGTACTTCAATAGAATACTAAAGGGACGTAAGTGCTAGTTACAACATTAGCTATTGACGGTAATATCACAGGACAGATAGGCTGCCTATTTATTCAGATAATGGTCTTCAGTAATGACAGATTACGGACGGTAATAGGACTGTTGTGATCTATTTTGCATACAATCCCCTGTAATTTGCGAACTGATTTGAAGCATAGATTGAAGTTGACTATGGTATGGAACGTATTGTTTACGTTTTGTTAGTAAATATGGGAGTAAATGATAGCCACAGGGAAACTACAAAGTATTCAATTAATAAATGAGGAAATGATATGAACAACACTATTTTTTAATTGATCCGTGGCTATGTGAAGTTTAGGACATGACAAATACGTTTTTCTCTAAATAAATTCCTTAAAAACTCACGATATTTCATTTCAGTTTTCAGCACAAAATGTGAGATTTTGATCCCACAAAATTTTAGCTTTGTGTGATTGTAGCCAACAAAATATGGGTTAACACAGTCATCTCTATTATACAAAGAATAGACATCCAACGCGCATATCATTTCTTAATTTTTGGTGTCCATCAACATGCACTGGGCCCTCGTGGTGGATCATGGCATTATGCCTGCATCCCAGCCGTGGGGAGGATATAGACTGATTAGGCTATGTTATAATATCGCGTCGTAGACCTTTTTAAAATCTTTTATTTACTTTTCGTTTCTCCGTTTTTGGGGTGATCATGCTTCGCGCTGCCTGACTTTCTCAACCCAGTAGAGAACACAAACATTTCAAGTTCACATGCATGTTTGCTGAATGTTCAGTCTTCTAATTTTTGGTTTCAGGATAATGATACTGATTTCCCCACGATATTTTCGTTTCCTTCTCCATTGAGAGCAGTAGCGATGAAATAAATTACATTAAGTGCCTGGTTCGAAGCCACGATCTAAGAGGCTAAAGTCCCGCTGTTACCACTGCTCAACGAAATCGACTGGCTGATCTTTTATATGTCACTTTTATGCACTTCCAGATCACATGTCTTCTACACGAGTTATTAATGAAGTCATGTTAAAACTAAAGCAGCCGTCATCCGAACCAATGAAACAGGTGACAGCACTCGAGCCGATCGATGGCTCCCACGGCTGGGACACAGGCCTCCGCTCTACGAGAAGTAGTGGGCCATAATGCACCACGAGTTAAGAGGACATACTAATGTCTCCACGATGTTTTCTTTCACCGTTTTCTTCTCAGTTGTGAGAGCAGTGGTGATGAAATAAATTACACAAAGTAAAGTGCCTATCTGGTTTCAACAAACCTACGACCAATGACACTTACAGCGAGGGCGTTACCAGTGGACCAGCATTGCTACACGCTGGGCTACCACATTTCAACCATAACATGGTTAGTGTTCCCACTGCTGGGGAACCGGCCTCCTCTGTGAGAGGGATTTGGCCATAATCCCCCACGCGGCCCAGTGCGGGTTGGTGCTGAACTGTTCAACTCTCAAACTCAAAGCATTTATTTCAAATAGACCAGTGACGGGCACTTTTATTTATTTCATTTTATTTTTATAATAACTGTGACTGAACTGTCGTTGCCCATTCCAAAATCGTAGATCTCATGGAGAAAACGGGCAAGACACTCCATGGACACTCTTTTCTCATCCCAGTGAAGAACACTAGAACACTTCAAGATCACATGCCTTCTGCACAAGACATTTGTGAAGCCATGTTAAAACTAAAGCAACCGACATCCGAACCAATCAAACAGATGACAGCACTCGAGCCAATCGATGGCTGATGGCTCCCACGGCCGGGACATGATACAACACGTTTCTGTTGTCGCCGCCGCCATTTGGACTTATTAAGCTGTGCTCGTTGCCCTTTGATAGCGTTGGTTTTGTGGGGATGTGCCGTGTTGGAGAAAATCTTGGTATGTTCAGCTTGATCATTTATGTTTATACTTATTTACCTAGCTAAAGTTGTCTAAACGTTTCTATTTTTCCGAATTCAACCAGTTTTGTAACGATTTTTAGATGCTATTAGTGCTGCCTGTCTATAATTTCTTTGACCTATGAAATATTCTGCTTTTGCAACAAAGACTTTTTCCCGAACGGATTTTCCAACTTTACACAAGTTATTTTGTTATCCTCTTCAAGGATACAGGTATCTATAATAATATTGATTGTTTCTAAAACCAACATAAAATCAAGTAGTAGTCTAAAAGCTCTAAGTATTTGTCTTCAAGAATCTACTCCAAACTGACCACAAAACAAAGCACACACCGACTGTAAAATATAAAACACAGACCATCGTATCCACACAACTCTACCCGCCATTACTGAAGATTACCGCCGATGCTTTGACAATTGATTTATGTCTGTCAAGGCTCGTCACAGCGGCGACTGCGCGGGCGCATCTGTGCGTCCCCCCCCCCCCTCCTTGCCTGCTCTCCCCTCTACTACGTCTCACAAACATTGGACACAGAGTAGGAGTGGAGATGGGATGCTATTTATTTTGTTTTTCAAATGGTTTTGGATTGTTTTTATTTACTTTAAGTAGATGGATGGTAATTTGAGCTGTTTGTATGTACGATAGGTGGATTAGTGGATGAGTTTGAGCTTCTCTTAATGTTTTTGATAGAAATGGTATTGGTGATGGCTATTCATGGATTAATTTAGAGGAGATGGAGTTATTCAGGTCTGATCCCTAAATTGGATCCAACGTATTAACAGTAAATTGTCACCAGTGGATTATATTTAAGAGATTGGAACAGAGTGAATCTGTTGCAAAAGTAAATCCAAACTTTACTTTAAGAAGTTAGCGAGACTTTGAAAATAGATTGAGAAAAGATATGCTAGTTAGCCTGGCTGTTAGTTAATTTCCAGGAGTGTGATGGCAATGCTAGTGTGACAGCAACTACAGCGAACTCACATCATATCTACCTCATACCACGAAACATACTGTATGTGATGTATCATAACGGGATATGATACCCCCGTGCCTTGGAAAGCACGACAATCCGTTGATCCTGCGCCTGTTCTCCCTCCGGTCGTGTCGGACTGCAGTTCCATCGGACTATGAGAGTAAAGATACAGAGAGTCCACCTGTGTCTGCGCACACACTTGTGTGCTATAATATCTGCCGCGCATCGGAGCTAAGATCCGCCGCCGTGACCGAAAACGGTCAGGGGGATATATAACGCGATATTGGATATTACAGCAGCCCCATAACAATCGCCGGACAATAGCACACCAGCTCAATTTGTAAAATATAGACCGTTTAACATCTCATACCAATAAATTGCCATTTTAATTACTTCAACCAGTAGATATTCTACCTAACGCCACATCTGTGCTGGCTCCCAATCGCAGGGTAGTCGACAATATATCATCAAATCTAAAATAGTCAGACGCGTTTGCGGGAGATTGTGGCGAAAAAAGAAGCGCTTTATTTTAATAAACTTGCAGCGCTTCAGCTGCGGCCGGGTAAACATTGACAGATACATTGATGGCTTTATGCTGTTCGGATGTGGATTGAGATTTTATATAAAGCGGTGTTTGAGCGTATGTGATAACTACTTATGTAGTCTTAGTATTTTGGTAAATCTTGTAGTTCATTTTCTACTGCCAAAGAGCATTGCCATGCACAAATTAATAAAAGCTACATGGGCATTTACTAAATCTTACAGAAATAAACTACAATATTGCCAAAGAGCCTTAAACGTAGTACGACAGTGACAAATAAAACAGAGCGAGTAAAACATGACCAACTTAGAGGTGATGAACATCTTGATCAGAATTGACCAGCTAAAATGGAGATGAGAGAGAAACTAATATCAGACTGGTATCCCAGAAACAGTAAAAGGAGCAGGGGAACACAACAAAGGAGATGGGAAGACGAATTAAAACTGACTGTAGGTCCTAACCGGAGGACAGTAGCTCGTGATAGAGTTCAATGGAAGCAGCTAGAAGAGGCCTTTGCCAAGAGGCATACAGAATTGAGAGACCGACTGATTTACAATAGAAACTCACAACAACAGCAACCAATTCAGAATAAAAGGCTGATAAGTAAGTAAGTAAGAGAATCCCAGGTGGGGAAAGTGTGGTTGGGTTTTTGCATAAATCATTCCTAACGGACTTATCCATCGTTATCTTGGGCTTCCTCTCGCTCTCCATCCACATCCTCAACATTTATATTCATCACCCTTTTAGCCACATATGATTCGTCCTCCTGATCACATATTACCACGACAATCGATTCCCTTTCAACTTTTACCACTGCGTAACCATTTGGGAAAAACCAGCGTGCAGATTTAGATGCAGTACCATTTTTTTGCTGGTTTCCCGCAAATCAGGTTTTTCAAGGCGGTGATGTTCATTGCTCGCAGAACGGATGGCCGATGGGGCCGAAAAGTTCTGGAGTGGCGACCGCGAACCGGAAGACGCTGCGTTGGAAGGCCTCCCACTAGTTGGACCGATGACCTGGTGAAGGCTGCAGGGATCCGTTGGATGCGAGTCGCACGGGACCGGTCAATGTGGTGACACTTGGGGGAGGCCTATGTCCAGCAGTGGACGTCTTTCGGCTGAAATGATGATGATGATGACGATGATGATGATGTTCTTTCTTGTAGTTGGTAACCTATGACCTTTTTTTTTTAGTATGTGAAATCATCAAATGACCCCCCCCCCGCTCTGGTCGGAGCGGAAGGGAGTGTCAGACTTGTACTGACTAAATCCCATCCATGTTCCTTCTTTGCTCTTTGTGTTCCAGGGCCGCGGTATCTCTTTCGAACAGTCCCGCAGCCTTGGCAGGCATCGGCCCGTGCGAACCCCTACGTGGTTGCTGACATCTCTTTGAGGCGCGCGTGGAACACGAACGCGCCGTCGACACGGCCTGTCGTCGTAAGACGGCCGGACGGCAAGCTAGCCCATAACTCGCCGTCCACAGGGCCGCGCCTACGGTGGCCGGGGGCCACCACGTGACCCCCGACGCCCAGGGCGTCTCCCGCGGCGGCAGGGCGACAGGGCTCTTTCCCTCTCACGTCCCGCCACCTCCTTCACTAGCATGACTGCTTCGCAGAAGGAGGTGACGGCTTCCCATTCCCTCTCGCTCCGGACCATGGCTTGAACCAGGGCCGGGCGCGAGAGGTCGCCGCCGACAATCGCCACTACGAGGACACGGCGCTGCTCCGCCCAAACGGGGCAGATCTCCACAGTGTGCTGCACCGTGTCCTCCGGACGATCCTCACGATGGAAACACCCGGGCGTTTCCTCCCGCCCGATTCGGTGCAGGAACCTCCCGAAACAACCGTGTCCGGTGAGGACCTGCGTCAGGCGGAAGGTGAGGGCGCCGTGGCGCCTCTCTAGCTACTCCTCAAAGAGGGGACTTATCGCCACTATGGTGGCGTGCCCTGCACGGGGTTGCGACAGTCGCTCTCTCCATGTCACCATGAGAACCTATGACCCTGAAATACCATTGTGAAGTAATACCTCAATGCAAGTCTAAACTCCAACAATATCAAGAAACCAATCTACAAAACATCAAGTCACCAATAAATAAATATCAGTCAGTACTTGTCAAGTGGACGCGTGTAATAAATTGTCACAATCAATTGAGGATCCTGCGACATTCGCTGACAATGGACCGACGGACCGACCTGTTAATACGCACATTGTTGGTAGTTGGTAGGCACACTCGTCATGTAGCCCAAGGTTTTATTTAGCGAGGATTGTGATAGGTTATGGAAGCTGTTGTCTTTTGTTTTGTTACGATTATAGGTCAACGCACTGTTTGAAAATACCGCACGAGATTCATCGCATCAACTTGATTGAACCGTTCGGGGTTACATACATAACATCAAGCCTGTAATTCCCTAAAGGTTAGGCAGAGGTATACCTTATACACCTACAGTTCGCCAGTTACCTATGTTTTAAGTTATATTGAGAAAAGAAGAAAAACTAGTTAAAAGAATTTTCCAGCGATTTTACCATACAAAAGGAAAAATTTGGTTAAAGTTTATAACTATTGCTCAATCTAGTTGAAGCTTGTGGCACAACAGCCGTTCGGATCGATCTTTTAAGCCGCGCTACCCTAGGTTGGCCCGTGGATGGGTGACCACCCATTACTTACCGAGTTTCCTCCGTGCCTTGGAAAGCACGCTAAGCCGTTGATCCTGGCTGTCACTTGTAGATATTTGACAGTCGTTACAGGCAGTCAATGGACCGAAAGTGTGACAACAAGTCTTAAAAATCATATTACCCAGTACTAACTGGGTTGTGGAGGTAAGATAGTTAGTCGCTCCATGTAAAATACTGGTCTTCAGCTGTATTCCGTTAGACCGGTAGCCGAGTCTGCCGACTCTAACATACTTGGGAAAAAGGCAGGCAGATGATGCTCACTTTGGTTGTTGCTAAGGCACAAAAGCGGGTATGAAAATACTAACAAAACCCACACGTCCTATATTCCCAAATGCCTCACAGCTCAACAGAACTAAAACTACATTATTCGAACTAAAAACACGTATCACATCAAGTTACCGTCTAATTAACGAACTGTCTAAACCGCCGGTGGCAGGTAAGTGACGGCCGGGTGACAACTGACGGGAGTGACGGCAACTGACGTGAGTTGACGTGACGCGATGTGACGTGACGTGGATCTCGGCGGTAATGAAATTGTGACGTTGACGAGAGGTGGAAGATGAGAGAGTGTAGCGGATTGGGAGTTATTTTTAGAACAGATCTATGCCTACCATTATTTAGATGTAAGTACAGGATGAGTTTTCAATGACTAGCCACATTTTCGATGGTAATTCAGAATTGATAATTATATTCCATATTAAAATTAAAATAAAATTTTGTTAGCAGAACGCGTCGAAATCATAAGAACACAATAAAGTTTAATAAACTACATTACATTGCTGTTCTGAACATTTAATATAATCACATAACCTTGTAAAGCGTTTCAAAGTGATTTGTAGACCTATCTATTGAAAAAATTAAATATTATCGAGCACATCTGTGTTTACGAGAAACTTCGTCTTGATAAAAAAATAACAAGATTACCGACGACTCGTGGGATGAATTATATGCTCTCAGCATTGTAAAGGTAGCAGTGGGTATAGAGTGTATCCATCTTAAATCGGCACAACTGCTGCCTCTTATAACTTGGACCACTCCAGAGCTGAGCAGAACAGTCGCTCTGTCTCGAAATCGATATTAATTATTTTCACAAGACGTTTGTTTCGGGATTATATTAACTTTCACGATTCTTGAGTTGTATTTGTTATTATTTTCTTATTAAATGGAAAATTAAAATAATATCTAACATAATTTTTGTAGAGTACGGTTAAAGAATGAATACAAAATGTGTAATGTATGTTGATAAATAATGGAAAATGAGCTCGTGGCTCGTTGCTTGCCATTGTCGGTCCGTGATGGCATGATCAGTGTACCGATAATCTTTTTATTATATCTAAGGTACATAGTTCTGTATCATGCACGTTCATGGATGGAGAGGGAGAGGAAGGCCAAAGAAAAGATGGAGTATGGATTGTGTGAGGAATGATATGAAAGAGAAAGGAGTAAATGATGCCGTAACGTGTTGATGAAGAAGAAAACGTGTTGCGCCGACCCATAATAGAATGGGACAAGGGCAGGGAGATAATGATGACAATCCTGTAGCAAAAGAAAACATTTTAAGCAAATCTGAGGTAGATATTCACCTACTCAGTATAGGTACGTAGTTTTAATAGGCAACATGCACTGAGCGAGCGTGGTGTTCACTGCTCAATGTTCCCTTTTGACCTCTGCCCCGCACTGGGGCAAATAGGTGCGGCAATTAAAGAGTGTTAGGATCGGGACTTCGGTAGTGCAGGCAATATCTATCTCTATACGTTGCTATCTTGTGACACTGTACATTTATTTAACAGTAACAGTATTCATGGATAACATCACGCCTGTAATCACCGAAGTTAGGGAGAGGACCAGAGCTGGCTGACCTGAGAATCGAACCCAAGACCTCATGCTCAGCAGTCGCACTTGCGACCACTAGACCAACGAGGCAGTAATAGTATTCATGTGTACTTACTGTACTTACACAACGGATATTATGGTATGGTTCACCATGTACATACATAACAGGTCTCGTGGCCGCAAGCGCAACTGCTGAGCGTATGGTCGTGAGTTCGATTTCCGGGACGGGAAAATTCTTGCCTAACACTTCGTTAGGCAAGAATTTTCCGTTAGAATTTTTTCAGCAGTTAGAAGTTGGCGGTGTGGCAGCCCCGTGTCGAGGAAGGGAAGGTTAAGCCGTTGGTCTTGCGCCTGATCTCTCTGGTCATTTTGGATGACCGTCCCTTCAAACCATTGAACAGAGTGAAGAGAGATTGCATCTGTGTTTCCATACACACTTGTGCAGTGTAATAGTTCTTGCGTCCATGATTAGTATCTGCTAATGTGGCCGCTATGACCAAAAACGGTCAGGTAGACAGTACCATAGATTACCGACTCAACATTGCTTTCGTTCCATCCACCATTATTTACCTAGTCTCGGTAATCAATACATTTACAAGGAAGTCTCTTCGATTTCAAGAAATGTTCGATTCATTCATAATACGCATTTGTAATAATGATCTACACACTCAGCGCCGCCCACAGCCAACACGCACAAGGACGTAACTGCGAAATTTGCAATAAATCAATTTTATACAAAACTACGAAAAACACAATAAGTGCCTACGTGCGTCGCCCGCGTGGATTTGCATTAGTGCTTGCATTAATCATTTTCGTACAATTCGGGTAATAAAAGCCATAAAACTTTGTATGGGCGGCCATTAATTGTCATTGACAGCTGACAGGCGCGAGGGTTGATTGACAAATGTCAGTCGCGCGAGCTGACAAAAGACTTCTTTTGTCAGCATCTGTTGTTTTTTTTTTCGTTTCAAATGGTTCAGTAGTGACTTGCTATGTTTATTGATGCTTTTATCGCGTTTCTGGATTCTTGTGGGTATATTAATATTTTTTGGATGTAGGGAGGAAGTTTTTGTGATTTTTATGAAATATGATTATAATTTAAAGTGCTTGAGATTTCTGCTGAATCAGCGTTTTTAATAATTACTTGAAAATATTTGAATTTTTTTAGTTAAGTAATGTTTTCACCATTCCGGTTTCTTACTAGGACCCTTTTTTTTTAGGATGGGAAATCATCAAATGACGCTCTGGGCGGAGCGGAAGGGAGTGTCAGACGTGTACTGACTAAAACCCATCCATGTTCCTTCTTTGCCCTTTGTGTTCCAGGGCCGCGGTATCTCTTTCGAACAGTCCCGCAGCCCTGGCAGGCATCGGCCCATGCGGACCCTGGACACATGGTTGCTGACATCTCTTTGAGGCGCTTGTGGAACACGATGGTGGCCGGGGCCACCACGTGACCCCCGACACCCTTACTAGGACCCCAATAGTAAGTTTAAAAATGTGTACAAAACGGCAGTTAAGCTTAGCCTAATCAGTCTCTAACGTTTCCACTGCTGTCTCTTAGAGCTAGTTTAACTTACAGAGTATTAAACTATCATCAGAAAAAATAAGAACTGTTATCGATATTCACTATTATTCAACAATAAAGACATCAATTCCGCAGTTCCAACAACATTCACAAAAACTCAACACCGCACTATGAAACCGAATCCTCTCTAAAAGCTTCACAAAAACAAGAGCGTAAGTACAAAATTGACATTTTATTCAATCGTTTGCGAGTTGATTGACGCCCGTCACAGATACAGTCACCGACAGCTGACGAAGGAGCGCCGATCGGACAATAATAAGAAATGCTTCAAATATTTCGACAGATATATCTGTAAGATGAATATTATGATAAAAAGGCTTTTTAAATAGTTTTTTTTAGGCTTCTTCGTTAGTCTAGTGGCCGAAAGCGCCACTGCTGATCAAGGGGTCGTGGATTTGATTCCCAGGTCGGAAAAAATTATATTGGGATTTTCCTACTGTATTTTATCAGTCTTTTAAACATTACTCGCTAAATGTGAGTGTACCAGATACACCTCTGCCTAACCCTTAAGGGATTACAGGCGTGATATTATTATGTGCGTTATTTTATTTAAAAAATAGGAAGAATTATTTTTAGTCCTTTTTTTGTAGATATTTAGTTGAAATTATTCTGTAATAAAGTATCTTATGACTGTAGCGCTCACCCTCAAGAACTCGCCACCTTACCACTTCTGAGGGAAGCAGTAAGGTAGACCTGCATCTATACCAAGCAAAGCGAAAGCAAAGCATGTCGTTGTGCAACCGCAAAAGCATAAATACAAGGCAGCCCCTAGGAAGTATCTTATATGATTTTTAGTTGTAAATTAATTTATATATACCTATTATAATAAATAAAAGATTTATACTGACTCATATCTGAAATAAAGAATTTGAATTTAGCAAAAAAAAAACAAGGAACTACATTTTTAAATTATTTGCGTGACTATCAGAAATTGATTCTAGGAAATAATTCTATCACGTGACACGTCTAACCTGTAACTAGTTTTTAAATTACCTTAAAACAAAAATAATTTATCTTAAACAGTCAATAAATCACAAGATTTATCTAAGGAAATCTTGTAGATTTCCTTAGATAAAAATCATTCTACTATTTCAAATATAGGCCCAGTATTCAAATTTTAATAGACAGTGGTAACCTAGGTGTTAGGGTCGGCTTCGAGTCTAACCGGATGCAGCTGTAATTTACATATGGCAACTGCCTATCTGACCTCAACAACCCATCAGTTATTATGTATCACGATAGCCCTTGGTAAGACTGGTTGTCAGACTACCGAGCTTCTGTTTACCCGTAACTACTGTCATTTTATAGATCCTAAACTACGGCCAGACATAAAAGCAAATCTTGGAATGAAATTAACAGCCGCCCCCATCCATGGACTAACCTCGGCAACTGTTGCTTAACCTAGAAGATAGACCCGCTGCACTCTGTTATTATATATCCACGATCCCCAAAACCCAAATGAACAGTGTTGTAAGTGGAAAATTGACATTTTATTCAATCGTTTGGGGCTTGAGTGACGTACGTCAGAGATACAGTCGCGAACAGTGACGACTGACGGAGGATTGTCGATCGACGAGTAGATACGTGGAGTGAGCGACGTGGTACCTGATAGCTGGCGTTTTTTAGGGGAAACTGGAGGAATGGTGGAATAATAGTGTTGAAAATACGGAATGTGCAGGTTTGTGGACTTAAAAAGCATTTGAAAGGTATGTAACTTATTCGGTGCTTATTATTATATCATAGCTGTACTTTACTACGCATAGTTTAAGTTTTTGTTTTAAGATTTTAATTATTTATTATCTTTTGAAATACTGCTTCTGATAGACATGAACCGGGACCAAGCGTCGCCACGTCAACCGGTTCTGTGGTTTTCCCATCCAGTGGTTTTTCGCGACCTTCACGAGGTAATGTTTATGCAAAGATTTAATTTTTGTCTATACAATAAAATACTTAACATTTATTTTTGAACCATTTCTCCCAACTACCTCACGAGTCAACTCATTAGTAACCTTCAAGATTCATGAAATATGTGATATATGTACCTTTCATAATTATTGTCTATACTAGCTGTTGCCCGCGTCCTTCGTCGCGTGAAATTATTAGAAAAATGTTACTTCCCTATTTTAATCGGGTTTTGTTAACATTTCTTTTTCCCAAATAGAATAAGTTACTCCTTATAGCATCAGCTATCTGTCAGTGAAAGAAAGCACCGGCAAAATTGGTCCAGCCGTTTCGGAGATTTACCGGAGCAAACAGACAGTTTTTAGAAGTTTTTTATAGGTACCAGTAGTTGTATTCAAAATTGTAAAATCACAAACAGACACTTCAATTTTATTTATTTGTATGGAGGTTTGATTCAATCCAAGTATCTTCCTCAAAACTTCACCCCTCGTATCTCATCATACCTACTAAGCAGTCCACAAAACACACCACAGAGAATACTGTCAAATATCTTCTCTACCACAACCACTACAGCTCCGAACCCCAACACACCACCCGCATCAAAGTAAACAAAACATAAACAAAAAACCAGAAAGAAAATTACGCACAAATCAACCTTCTTTAAGGGATGACCATTTTGCCGACCTACCCTAGTATGCGCACAATATTTGGACTATTACCTCGCCCTAGTCCATTGATTTATTGGTTATGAATCAACCTGGCCCCCTCCCACGGTCCACGAACACCCCCCGGCCATTACAGGGGGTGATGTATCGGGCTGATAATGAATCTAGTTGTATTTTTGCTCGCATATGATGGAAATATGACGGGTGGGTGGGGGTGAGTTATGTGTCTGGTGCTGGCGGCTGTTATTTAGTGATTTTTGAGGGTTAGGAAGGTTGAGCTAATGTTAGGTTACTTGTGAGTGTGTTTGTTACGTGGAACTGCTCTTGAGTGGAACTGTATTTTTGGTAATATTTTATTTTGATGTTTTTAGACTCGAAGGTCTGCTGTGGATGTGAATTTGTAATTCTCTACAGTTAATACAAGGTGGAAGCGACACCTACGCTAAGACGGTTACCACGTATTCAATACATCAGTCTGAACCTTTTTTCTGAAATTTTTCATCGGTAATTTAAAAATCAATCAGCTGTTCCATACATTTTAGACGGCACGGTTGTCGCAGTGGCTGAGCGATTGACTGCTGCGTTTCGTGGCGCGGGTTCGAATCCCGCACGGAACAAATATTTGTATGGCCTACAGGTAGTTGTTCCGGGTCTGGCTGTTTGTGTATGTCAATTTAAATGTTTGTAAACGCACCCACGATACAGGAGAAATTCCTAGTGAAGGGCTAGTATAAAAAAAAAAAAAAATTGTCCCTCTAGGTATCGCAGTTTTGTAGGAAACAGCTGTTTTTTTTATAAATAACCAACGATAATTTTCTATGTAGGGGCTCAGAATGATGTACTGAATACGTGGTAACCGTTAAACGCCGGTGTCCCTTCCATCTTGTATACCGAGCTAAGTAACTCTTAGCTGGAGAAGCTTTCTAGTTTCATTCGTCAAACTAAAAACCAATTAACTACTGCTAGCACGTTATCTGCCGCTTAACATATTCCAAGAGTTTTTTTTTCACTTAGATAAATCAACAGTCCTTTGTACAATAAAACACCAAACCCAGCGAGGGTTAATGTCATTAGACTATTAAAAGTTCTCAATGCCAAAGTGATTCAATCAAAATGTACAAAAATAAATCCCAACATTTACGTCGAAAAGCGCAAAAACATCCTTCCAAATTTTTCAATAACCAATCAAAAATCAGTCCCCTGAATGATATTAATTTAGCAATAAAGGCCGCATTACACGGCCCATTTTTCACCCCTGCCGAGGGTCGTACTGTCGGACGTCAGCGTTGCAACGTCAACGTCGGCATTTGTCACGTCAGCGATCTGCAATAAAGTTGGGAAAGAGTTTTTACTGGGTTTTTCAGATGTTTTAACTTATTAAGAGGGATTATTGTGATGATGGGGTATTAAAGAGGCCGTGAACGGTTGGAGAGCAGCAGGGTTCTTATTATTCTTGCTGTGGGTGCGTATTGCAAGTTAAGTAAAAAATTGAGGTCCGTTAAAACAATAATACACATCAAAGGATATATGTATATCTCTTGGTATATCGCTGGTATGTTGTCGTATCACCAAACCAAGCTTTAAACCTAGTCCTCTGCAAGGTTAAAAAGCTGCGAAGTCTGTTTAAGCTATAAAACTGTAAGTACAGTCAATTGATGAATGTGTTTATACATTGCATGTTATTAAATCTTCATTCTCATTCTCCTGCCCTTATCCCAATTTATTTGGTGTCGGCGTGGCATGTCTTCTTCTTCCACACTTCTCTATTACTCGTCATCTCGACATTGCATGACATGTTATTAAATATGGAGGCGAAAAACAGAGTTTGTATACGTAAGTTGCCTGATAAACTCAAAATTCGCAAAAGAGTACCCATTTCGTTTTTATTATGAATGCGTTGGTTCCGATGCTATATTTTTAATTTTGAGCTCTTAACATTAAAATAAATAATCCTTATTCCTAATACAACTTTACAACTCTCATAATAAATTCATAGCTCGCTACGATCGCTCAAAGCTTACAATTTAGCCATTTTAGTGCAACCATACACAGTGAAGTTATTAAACCTATAAAAACAACGTTTTTATAGCTTGCACATTCGTGTATTATACAAAATTCGGTGTGACTGGCACAGAGCGTAATAAAATGAAATGAAACAATCCTATGAGTTATTCATGGACCGCTTTATGCTACTGCTTTTATTTATGCAACATTTTGATTTTTGAATTTATGTTGCGATGTATGGGAAGACTATTATAAAGTCCTTCTCAATTTTGACTGCCTTGTGGGTTTAGTGGTCGCTAGTGCGACTGCTGAGCGTAATGTCGTTGGTTCGATTCCCAGGTCGGGCAAAGTGTTATTGGGTTTTTCCATCAGGAATTTTGCACCCACGAAGTCCATACTATTAGGTACACCTCTACCGAACCCTTCGGGGATTACAGGCGTGATGTTATGTTATGTGTCCCTTCAATTTTCAGGCTTAAAGAATTAAAGTGTCGTGAAGTACATAATCGTGGAATGATGATGATGATTATTTAGGTGACAGTGTTGACATGGTTACTGCTAGATGGTCAGGAACGACAGTCATCGTTACGCCTTTTTTTCCTTTTTTTTTTTTTTTTTTTAGGATGGGAAATCATCAAATGACCCGCCCCGCTCTGGGCGGAGCGGAAGGGAGTGTTAGACTTGTACTGACTAAAACCCATCCATGTTCCTTCTTTGCTCTTTGTGTTCCAGGGCCGCGGTATCATATCTTTTTCTCCTGGGAGCTGCAGAAAGATAGAAGGTGCAAACACCACTTTTCTCAATTGAAGCAAATGCATCGGGTGACGGAGGGCGCTCTTGATTTTCGGCTGAAAACTGGGCTGCAATTTTTGAATAACGTACCTGGAGTTTTTACTTCTTGTTTTTGTTTAATATATTGTTCGTT
This sequence comes from Noctua fimbriata, assembly GCA_905163415.1. NCBI lineage: Eukaryota > Metazoa > Arthropoda > Insecta > Lepidoptera > Noctuidae > Noctua > Noctua fimbriata. Next base: position 18,293,049 of record LR990930.1, on the reverse strand, counting down.
TTTATTTCCGGTTGTATTATTCCGTATGTGCAGTTGATTCGAGAGATGTACAATCGATGTAGTACCCAGGTCCGGTCTACAGCGGGCACTACCCGACAGCTTCAATGTGGCTGACGGCTTGCACCAAGGGTCGGCTCTAAGCCCATACCTTTTCTTGGTGATAATGGACACATCCAGGAAGAGGCTCCCTAGTGTATGCTGCTTGCCGACGACATTGTGTTGGTTACCGAGAGTGGCCTAGGTGTCGAGTGCAGATTGGATGTATTGTGCAAAAGACTGGAGAATGTTAGCCTGAAGTTAAGTAGGACTAAAACAGAATATCTATTCTGTGATTTAGGTCTCTCCAGTCTTGTGACCATAACTCATGCCGGAACGCCCATACCGATCTGTTCCGATTTCAGGTATCCCGGGTCGCTTGTGTAAGGAATGGCAAAGTAGATCGAGACGTAGTGCACAGGATCAACCCAGGATAGATGAAATGGCAGAAGGGCACTGGAACAACTTGTGAAGTTAAAGGGGAAGATATATAAATATAAGTCCGTGATTATACCTGTCACACAGTAAGGATCGGATGCTGGGCTATGAAGATGGATCAAAAAAGATTGTATGTAGCGGAGATAAGAATGTTGAGAGGATGTGTGGCGTGACAAGATTGGATAAAGTAAGGAATGAGTATTATTAGAGGAAGTTTGAAAGTTGCTCCAGTTACAGAAAAGTTGAAAGGGAATCGACTGTCTTGGTATGCATATGATGAGGAGGGACGAATCGCATGTGACTTAAAGAGTGATGAATATATATGTTGATGGATGGAGAGGGTGAGGAAGACCATGGAAACGATGGATGGATTGTGTGAGGAATAGATATGAAAGAAAAAGGTGTAAATGGTTGCTTGACGGTTGACGGGAGAATGGAAGAAAAAACGTGTTGCGCCGATCCCAAGTAACATGTGACAAGGAAAGGAAGATGATGATCTCTTGGATATACAATAACTTGATAAGAACATATCTTCTAAAGTAAAATATTATGTTTTGTGGCTTACAAACTAAAGCTGGTTTCTTAACAGCAATAGAGTTGATAGTCATCAGCAGTATATTTTATCTGATCCCACATACAAGACGTCGAACCAGGGAAACACAATCTACGCATGTACACATTATTCCCTTCAATCGGTAAAAAAGTCGTAAAAATTGAAGTCGTTTTACGACTTTTTTCACCCGACAAAGTCGTAATGTAATTATTTAAATGTTTCGCGTGTTTTATTATAGCCCCCGTACCCCATAAAGTGTTTAGTGGTTCATCTCATTAAAAAGAAACCAAAATTCTCTCGGTTCTGATTCCTTCAGTAAAAATTTAGTATGTAATCAAAATATTGTAGGCTGTTTGTTGTGGATCGTAAAAGTCCAGCGGAAAGGGACAACATAATAATGTTTGTGATCTAAGTTCTGTACTTTCTTGTACTGGATGTTTGTTACTTTATAGTTTGTAGTTAGATCGATATGGGCAAATTTACCAATTCACCTCATAGTGTCTATAGAACAGAGTGGAAAGTTCATCATCCTCCAATGAAAACAGAAGGATCCTTCGACCAGACGGGTGCTGTGTCTGGTGGGCCCAGCGGCTGTTGCATAGCTAGGCTATGTAGGATTGTCAAGTATGATGGCGTTACAGCTGTACGAGACGCGGCATCTGTAGCACAGCCATAGTAAGTTTTGCATACACAACACGCGACCCTAGCGTCAGTTTTTTTTATCCCAATGGGTCGAGGTTGAGGCATCTTTTAGGACAGAGTTAGTTAGTGACGTCAAAATCAGCTTCAGAAGCCCTCAAAGATAACATGGACAGCATTTTGTAAACCACTGTGGTCATTCAAGTTATGGACACATTTCTTTTTTAAATTTTGAGTTTTTTAGGCAGATTAATTAAATTCTTGTGTCCATCTCACATACAACATCCCATAGATCAGAGCTGTCATTATTTATTTCAGTGAGAGCGACAGACAGATCCTGATCTATGAGCTGCCGACATCAAACGGTCAATGTGTCACTTGGCATTCCAGTTCGTGAGCTCGCTTTAATGGTACTTTTAGTAAAGCACTTAGTCTTCATAATTGACAAAAGCTAAGTAAAATTGATATAGAATAAAAAAAAAGAAACATCTTTGTAAGTTTTTTCGATTTGTTCTTTTGATGTCTGAAATAATTTAATAAAAAACGTTACATAACATCACTCCTGTAGTCCCTGCTGGGTTAGGCACAGGTGTGCTTAATAGCACACACACATTATGCCAGTTAAGTTTAAGTCTCATGTAATAGGGGGCGAGCCTATTACCGTCAACCGGCCACGACTACAGACTCCTGGGAATGAAACCAAAGGACTTCTTGCTCACAACCAGTAGACCAGAGAGGCAGCCAAAAAAAACTTTACCCTGATTTTATGCTGCACTGCAGTAGGGTTAAAATAAGGTTGGCAGTACTTAACTTTCTTAGTTGGAAGTGTTTCATGCCAAAAAATTAAATAACAGATTTCTTTATAATTTTAAAGATATAAATAGACATCATCATCATGCTCTTGCCCCTTTTCCCAATTCATTTGGGGTCGGCGCAGCATGTCTTCTTTTTCCATACTTCTCTATTACTCGTCATCTCATCAGACACCTCCTTTCGTCCTTCACACAGTCCATCCATCATTTCTGTGTATACTTTGGACAGATCTCAATAGACATAAAAAAACATAATTTAAAGCCACAAATGCATCTGCATCTGTGCATAAATTATAATTCTTCAGAGAAACCACTTTTGGGTACCGTTCTCACCGGACTCGTAGCCTTTTTAAAACCCAAACGAATAAACCACACCCACTGCATCCAAAAACTAATGACTATCTTAAAACCAAGTCATTTAATCAATTGAAACTATCAATATATCTGAACGATATGTTGTTATTCAATAATAATCATTATTTTCGTTAAATATACCATAGTTATGACCATTAATCATTGCTGTAGGTAATTAATGAAATTTATGTCGGACATAAATTTCATGTTGCTTATTATATTTTGCCTACACGTTAAGCGAATGAGGTCATTGTTTTTTAGGGTTCCGCTGGTAAAGGTTTTGTTGGTGAGGAGTGGAGATCGATAAGAGAAAGAGAATTCTAAGAAGTGACCTAAGTACCCCAGATCATGGACAGGTCAGATATTCAGTAGAATCAATACACCAAATCAAATCAAATCATTTATTTCTTTGCAAACATGGGTACATAGATGTTCTTTTATAATGAGGTTCTCCACATTTTGCCGTCACATGGGCATGCAAATGGTTTGTTTACAATTATAAATTTAAAATAAAGGGCATGTCATTAGAATTGTATAAAATAAAAAAAAATAAAAAAATGTCAATATGGTCAAAGTAATAAAAAATAATAAATATTATCAGTAATGTCAAACGGAATAGTATTATGCCAACTTGAATAACAATATGTCAATTAGAGTCAAAGTAGGTAGTAACAGTAAGTATATCAATCAGTCAGTGAATCATCATTTAGAAAGTCGTCAATTAAGTAATAGCTTTTCATAATTAAAATTTCCTTTAGCGCCCTTTTAAATTTTAATACAGTCATGTTTTTTAAAAGTTGTTGTAAAACAACACCAACAGTGTTGTTGTTTTTTGTTCAAAGCTGTGTTTTAAATTGGGAAATCTCAGCTATGTATAGGGATAAGTGCAAGACGGGAATCCCGGAGGCCTTTGGTTCTTCTGTCTTTAAACTCACTCTCTTGTTGTTTTCCAAAATCTTCTGCAAAGCATTATTCCCCATATAAAGAAGATCTTTCCTTTATGCCAATTTGGCGGTCAGCGCAGTATGTCTTCTTCCACACTTCTCTATTAGGGTTGCGCCACATCTAGCTGCACGAAATCGCACTTTTCTATACTCCTTTGCTAGAGCCAGAATGTTATAGCACGCGGCAGCATCGACGATGCAGTCGGCAGCACGCTCAAAGGTGCGATTCTGTGCTGATAGATGAAATTCAATCCTTATTCGTCCCCTCAGTAGCCACCTCTTTTCTTGATACATCATTTTTCAGTCAGTCAATCCTTCTTTTCGTTGGTCTAGTCTTCATCATAGTCATATTCAAAACTTTCCTCACCACATTCTCATCCACAAAATCTACATAAGAACGTAACGTCCACATGCATAGCTTCGTTGATAGTTAATTTAATAATGTAACTTATACTACGTTTTGAAGGCTTTAGTAAACCGCTACTAAACATCACATGTCATGGCGATATCCCATACTCTGAGGTTATCGACTCTTAAAAGCATTTTGTACTAGGAGACATAATTAACTGACAAGTAGCCTTTACCTAGATTTCTAAAAGCCTAAGTAGAAACTATCGTTGGGAAATCTGCTGCCAATTTATCAGCATGTTAGTTTTTGTTAACTAATGACACAACAGCCAATACCTAAAAGTAGAAGAGCCAGGAAAGCCAGTGAAATTCAAGTCTTACTTTTTTTTTGCAATTTGTACGTCAATGTCTGATCGTAGAACCAATAAGTATGTAGCCACCTGCACAGCTCTAACATTAGCTTTGATTAAATCTTGAAAGGTGCAAGTGGTTGTGCAGGATGGGCAGGATAAGGGGTGGAGTATTCATGAAAAATACGTACGTAATGCGGCCGCGAAACAAAAGATTTGAAAAAAAAAATGAATTTCGCGAACTAACCTACTTCTTCCACCTTAAAATAAAATATAGAATTGATGACAAGAGTTTAAAATGTGCGCAGGCAAGCAGTAAGGCATGCCCATATTAATTACGAAAAAAAACGAAAAGAGCAAGAGCCAGGAAGTTCTGAATATACAAAGAATTGAAGATTAACTTAATCACGGTGTCTGAAAATGTGTATAACTTAAACTCTCTTGATTTTGACACTTGGTCAGCCAACGCAGACTTGATCAGGCTTTCAGGGACCAGGGCTGTAAAACTATTTGTACACAATGGTGACATGAACTCGGACGGTACAAATCGTTATTGCCACGCTACGGAACTTGATGAAACTAAACTGAGCTACGCTTGCCACGTCTATTGTAATCTAGCTCGGCTAACGACTGTATTTTCGTCAAATCGAAGTATTTTATTATAGCCTCAGAGATAATGTCTCACATCTTTATCTGAGGTGTCCGTAGCGTGTTTGTTTTGTGGTGGGCAGTCAAAAATGTGTGTTTTGAGAAAACTGTGATGTTTTATAGTTCATGTTTCATTTCACACTGAGTCAACGCGATGTTGACTCTTTCTCTGAGCGAAGATGCCTGAATCCCAGCAGTGGGAAGGTTATAGGCTGATATTGTTTACAGTTCATGTTTATAGCAGAATGTAACATACTTTATGCTTTTCCGTCACACGTCATTGATAACGCTTTGACCTTGAGGTCTAGTCTAGTATAGATTTTCAATAGATTATGAGGCCAGCTTATACTGGTTTTGTTACCACTAACCCGCTGTAGCAATTATTACTGATATTGAGTTCTACGTAATAGAAGATACTCTGATCAATCGTTGATTTCCTTAGCAATATTATTTACACTAGAAACGGGATATTTACCATGTTTTATGTTTGAAACTGTTCTGAAAAGTAATTACATACATAGCCCAAAAAAGATAAGATCACCTGCTTTACTAGTGATATTTTAAACCAGAATAAGTAAGCATTGAAAACATAAACTAACCAACCATGCAGGTAGATCAATTGATCTCCAAGGAAGTACATTATCAAATATCGTAAAAACAACATCATCTGGCTGCTTTTTTCCATTCTATGTTGGGGTCGGATTCCAGTCTTACCGGATGCAGCTGAATACCAGTATTTTACATAGAGCGAAAGCCTATCTGACCTCCACAACCCAGTTAGTACTGTGTAATACGATACTGCTTGGGACTGGTTGTTGTCAGACTTTCGGGCCCCTGCTTATATGACTTTCAAAGATCTACAATTGACAGCCGGGGCCAACGGCTTAACGTGCTTTCCGAGGCACGGAGGAAACTGGTATCTAATAGGTCACCCATCCACGAACCAACCTAGGCAAGCGCAGCTTAACCTGAATTATTATCACATCGTGAAAAGTGTTTAAAGTTGTCAACCTAACCCGTTTCTAACAGATTTCCTAACCTATATATCATTAACATGACCTTATATTAACTAACTCAGAGATGCGAGTGTTGCTATCTTTGCAGAGCATTAAGCATGAGTTAAATATATTAAGTTGTGTTTAACTTAGAATGTCTTCCTTTATTGTGTGAATGATTTAAGCGAAACATTCAAAACTTTTGACAGAATTGCAGAAGTAGGAATGGAAGTGATCGCATTTTGTTTTTATGGCTTGCATTGTAGGGTTGAGTGGGGTGGCGAAGCGTTTTCCCTTTCGTGCTCAAGGTTGCTTGTTCGAATCCTTGCTTATTAACCTTATTTTGACTATGTAGATTAGAAAATGGCTGGGAGGAAGTTAGTTGTATTGATAAAGATCATGTATCTTTGAAAATTGAGAAATTCGAAATTATGTTGCCGGTCGCAAGCTATCATTCTTGGCTCAGTTATGTACTGAAAATAAAAGGGCCACTTACAAAACACATTGAAAATAGATTCCTTCAATCAGTGTTATCAAGATAGAGAATTTAGCAAAACCTTTCATAATTTTACAGACCGCGAACCTAAAAAACGTCTCCAACCCACCATCATACCTCGACACACCAGACCCACCTTCCAAAACTAATAATAAAGTAAATTCAAAAATTATCTCACACAGCACAGCTCCCGAAGGCCCGAGATACGTCTGACATATTTACGACAACGGTTTAGGGCATAAAACTAATCCCTACGACGTAGGGGGACGTGGGGGGTGGTGGGGGGGTGTAGGGGAGCGGTCGAAGGGCCCTTTATTTCTAACATTCGTCACATAGTAGCAGTAAATTATCATACTACGCTATGATATGACGGGGGACGCCCATTAAAACGCGCTTGATTTAGATGAGGCCATAAAATTGATTTATGCCTTCACGCCAACAAAACCCGTAGTACTGAAGCAACTATTATATTAACATTTTCGTGGATAACCTTTTTGATTTTGGTTGGTCATATATCATTATTACCCACAAGCGATTTTCTACCCTATTCCAAAACGCAACGCTTTAAAATCGCTTGGTGGTTCTCCAACAAATTAAGTCTTTTATAATTGAAAAAAACTTATTCAGTCGCGTAGTTGCATTCGTTAGCTACAATACATAAAAGTAACTTTATTCAGTACAAAATAAGGTTGAAAATGTTTTAAATTTTCACGTCGATCGGGACATTGTTTTTGGATATCGGTCCCGCGTAATTTGGACCATTTTATGACATTGTACTTCAATATAATATGTTGTGTTAAGTTAGATGGCTGCGTCTGATATTATGAGCTGACATTTCGCTATTGAAAATGGTAAAAGATTGCTTATTATATTGGCATGTTCTCGTGTATTTTAAAAGGAAGTTGTTTTGCCAGCTTGCAATGTGCCATATTTTATGTAAATGTATGGAAGACAGCAGAATTTTACCTTACAAGAGTTGCAGGTGAAATTGCAAACATAACTAAAAATTTACTCTTTTTCCGTAAGTATTAAATATGGCCATTTTCCTCTCCCTTTTTATGCTGTTCCTTGTGTCTGTTGTGCTAAAAGTACCATCTCCCAAAACTTGGTCCTATATTATACTACTGCTAATCCTGTAACAGGATCCCCTGAAAGTCAAAAAGCACTACGGTTTACAGAAAAGTGGCAGAGTCTTGCAATAAATCGTAATTAAATGACATGATATATCTGTCTAATGTACAGGCATTAAGCATTTCTTCTTAAAAGTGGGTATCGATGAAAAGTCCAAAGATTTTCCAACAATTGGTTGAGAATATCTTTCTTAGGCTTTTAAACAGAGAAAATCTGTAAACGTCATGAAGATTTTCTACTTACAACCAACACACACTGTTACACCAACTCTGTAACAATTTTGATTCTATCCCCACTATTGCGTCATCGCTTCCATCAAAGAGGGGTTAACAGGAACCATGGCCATTCGTCACGCATAACTAACATTTCCTAAACGAGTTTAATCAAGGAAAAATCAATCTTATATTAAATGTTTAATGTCACTTTATAAAAACATTGACAGGAGGATGAGTTATGATTACCAGTTGCCATCTGGCTACATAATCTTCGAACTATTACCCACCTTGTTGGCATTAAGGAGTAGCATAGATTATGATGCAGACGAGATATTATTTTGATTAGATGTACGTAAAAAAATATGGTTTTTTCAATGTGAATGAAAATGGATTCGAAAACATTAGAGATCTTAGACTAACAATGCAGATAAAAATTAACGATTTAACAATTTGTTTTAATTAAAAACAACATAAAATGCGGTCATCAAACAGACCCATCCACTCTGATTCTGTAACCGAAGCCGATAAAGACATATAATAACAAATATATCTTATCGAGACGTATAAAAAGTCTAAAATCGTTATTTATCTACTTTACGATACACGACACTCGGGATTGGTGATGTAAGTCTTGTGGTCAAAAGCCATAAACCAAGTGTAACACGATTGGTCGCTCACCACTAAATCTACCATTTTAGTGTCCCAAGATTTTATGGCTCAAAATACCATAAAACTTTAGGTGTCAATTGATTTGAAGTAAAAAATGTATAATGTATCCAATTAAGTAACGATTTGGTATATAGTGTTGTAGATAAGGATGGTCTGTCCGTCACGTATTGATAAAATAATAGTAAAAATATATTTATTGGGAAATCGTAAAATTGAAGATGCAGGTATGCTCATCAGAGTTTTATTGTTTGGTCTCGAGATGACCTCTGCCTGAAAAATATCTTCCCACGTAAAAGTCACAGACGGCTCTTAATGATGATAGCTCTTTAATTTAATGCGGACCTAGATTTTAATATTTAATTATGGACCGCCCAGAATCGCGACCGTATTATAGAAATTAGAAAAATATCTTTAATGAAACGGACACACACATATTTAGATTCTTACAAATGAATGAAAGTTAAGAAGAAGAAGAAAGCCAAACTTAAGTGGCAGTAGGCAGGGCACATTGCTCGAAGAACGGATGGCCGATTGGGCCGAAAAGTTCTGGAGTGGTGACTGCGAACCGGAAGACGTTGCGATGGAAGGCCTCCCACTAGGTGGACCGATGACCTGGTGAAGGTTGCAGGGATCCGCTGGATGCGAGTCGCACGGGACCGGTCAATGTGGCGACACTTGGGGGAGGGAGGTCGTGGATGTCTTTCGGCTGAAATGGTGATGATGAATGAATTTTTGACTATAATATTGGTAATACGGTCCTTGGGTGTTTAACGGAAATAACGACTATTTATTTATTTAAACTTCATGTACAAGAGTGGTACATAGGCGGACTTAATGCCACAAGGCCCGGCAAGGCACTATTCTATGGAGATGCCTACCCTTTTACAGGATTTGCTCTTGGTGGTATTGGTTGTCAGGCTTTCGGCCATCTCACCACCCGTACCAACTACCGTCAAAGATCTACAAATGACAACCGGGACCAGTGGCATTAACGTACTTTCCGTGGCAACTCAAGCTAAATGTAAAAACATAAAAAGTTCGAAATTTGAAAACATGTAGCAGCGAGCGATCGGAGTCGGACTTCGCGCAAACTTGCTAGGTTCGTCGTGCTCCCCTCGACGACATAAATCAATTTGTCAGTTACAACGTGACGTAGATGCGCACACACACGCAAACTTGTGAACGTGTGGGTCGGTTTTTTTATTTATATTTTTCAGTTTATTTTAGTTTTCTATGGATTGTGTGCAATTATGAGTGATTGATTGGAGTGGTATTTTGTTGTGAGGGATTTTTTTTTGTAGTAAAAATAATGTTTTTTGATGTTATTGCTTGGTGACACGCATTTTTTGGATAGATGTTTTAGAATACCTTCTGCTTTTTGATGATGATTACTTTGAGACTGGCTGGCTGCGGTTATCCGTTGATAATTTGGTCACAAGTTCACAACGCAATTGCGCGCGATTCTCACAAACCGTATAAAGGTTCTATTTTACCACCCCTCTAGTTACACAAAATCTTCCTCTAGTTACAACTGGGTTGACCAATGCAGTAGACGTAGATGCTGAATGTTAGCTAATAATGGAACTGAAAGGCAAAAGATTAATTACATTAATTACTTTTTTTTGGTAATACGCCTAAATAAACTTGTTAGAAAACCAACAGTTCGTGTGAAATTGAAAAGGAAGTCACTGGCAAAGGCTCACATACTATAAATGGAGACTTAATTTCAATTATTATTTTTATTGAACCTTCGTTTTGAACCCGTTATGCAAAAACTAAATAAGATTTATCCTTATTTTTCTTCATACCTTTACACATTCATAATAAATTATCTAGTGATGTGGGTAATGTATAGTTTTCTTTATATATTTCTATAAATCAAAGTAAGAATGTAACGTTAGATTTTTATTCTAATTTACTACTTTTCTGATGAGGTAGGATATGGCCTAAAGAACTTCTATTATAATTATGTATCACCCCATATTCATGCAAATAAATGATTTGATTTGATTTGATGATCTCAGTAATTGAAGGTTGAAGTAAAAATGATTTTATAAGACTAATATTTAACAAAACTTTATTGCCTATGTTTGTATGGACAATTATTATGTACTGTTACAACTACTGTCCCATGTGATCCCCAGGATGCGTGGGAGACATAAAAACCCCTACGTAGTACTTTGCATTCTCTTTTCTGTCACAAACTTTAACCATTTATATTTTAAATAATCGCCTGTTTCGACTACTTCGTTGGTCCAGTGGTCGCAATCGTGAGCTGAGCAAGAGGTTATGGGTTCGATTCCCGGGTCGGGCAAATTGTTATTAGGTTTTTCCATCAGGAATTTCTCAGAGCTGCTACGGAGTCTTGATTTTTGCCTGGTTAATGGAAACAGGCTCGCCCCCTTTTACATGGGACTTTAACATAACTGGCGAAATGTGGGTATACTATTAGCTACACCTCTGTCTAACCCTTTGGGGATTGCAGGTGTGATGTTATGTTATATTATGTTTATAATAATAGACGAAAAATGTAGAGCCTAGTGGGTCTAGAATTATATTGGTACTGATTTTATGGTTACAGTTAGTGCGCCGCAGTCTTTTACCGTGTATAATAATAACTAAACAGTGCAGTTCTTAATTACACATCTGTAATAGGCGATCCCTATTCATAGCAGTGGGGCAGTTTCAGAATGACACTTTTATGCAGTTATAAATCGACAAAACCGATTTCGCACCAACTTTTGTAAAGTTTAGGTTACCTTTCAAACGCCGCGTAAAACTATATTTTTCATACAAATCCTATTAAAAGAAATTGACACTTTTATATTAGAAAATATATGGAGCGATATTTCTCCCGATGCCCTTGCATTCGTTCTAAATGAAACGATCGCGCGATTACGTACATACGTGTTTACTCAATAATTCGATGCGAGTGACTTGTTAGCGCAAGACATAAGCGCAAGCGAGTTTAAAGTACAGGACTGTTCCTCGTAAAATGTCGGTAGGTTGCACAAAGGATGATATAGTTGGTGACAATTAATGTATTTAATTATGAAAATATTTACAAATTTTAATCTAAATCTAATATATCTCTATCTTAAAACAATTATTCGTTATTTTCTGTATCGAATTTAAAAGTTATAATTTGGAATAAATAAAAAAAAGATGGTAAAGATAAGGAACTCTAATAAAAGAAGGCAGTACCTAATTGACTTCCTAAAATAAACAAAACTTTTTTGTTTTGGCTTGATGTACAACTTTGAAAAGCTATCATTATAAGCCTCTAAGAAAACCTTTGTTTGTCGGATATTGCTTACACCACACACCAGTATCGCTTGCGATCCGGCCGCGACTCGTCATTTCTCGCATTGTCGTAATCCGCTGATTTACTAGCGACATTAATCAGGTTGACGGCCGATAGGGACTAAATCACTACCACGCTGTCTCCTGCCATCACCGTCAACCTTATCACAACAACTTAAGATGTAATTTCCTGTAGCATAGCACTTTCTTACGCATCCAATATTAACACTACTGCATGTTATTGCTTGTAATTCTTTTTGCGAATTTTGTACACATATATACAAGTTTTTTTTTTGTTTCATACATTTTTATTTGTCTAGCGCGACGTGCTGCTGATTTATTGGTCGTTTCCTTTTATGCCCGTTTTAGAGGGTTTGACTGTAACGCGAGATTTAAAAAAAGCGTGTTGATTTTGAATGATGTATAGTGATAATTTATTATGTATTGTTGCTATGTTTTCGTGCGGTTTGTTGTGTGAATGCCAAGTTTGATAGGCGTGGAAGCAAACAAACTGATCCGAATGCATTTGGTGGTCTCGTTTTAGTGATGTGGTATGGCTAATATTCTACGGGGCGGAAGGGACACTGACGCGAAAACGGTTACCACGTATTCAGTACATCATTCTGAGCCCCCCCCCCCCCCCACATATAAATTTTTTATTGGTTATTTAAAAAAATCTGCTGGTTTCTTCAAAAGTGCAATGTACGAAAGTGCAATGTATTGAATACGTGGTAAAGGTTTTCGCGTCGGTGTCTCTTCCACCCGTATACTAACGACCCGCCCTAAGCTGTCTTCGCGCGGGTTTAATCTATAAAGTGGTACTTAACATAAAAAACATCGACGTTTTTGTTCTTTATCATAAATGTTAGTTACATAATAATTTTTGAAAAATACATAGTGTAAACTCTTCGCAATGTATTCTTTAAAATTTAATACTTAGTGAAACCCGCATCAAAATACATTGCGTAGAAACTTTTAAAGATCTAAGCGGTCACCCAGACATGAAAGGGACTTTGAACACTGAAACCGCGAAAAACAGTCAATAGCAATCAGTTTTCACGTACTTACATAGTTTTCTTGCAATTTCAGAGTTGGTACAAGATGTTTATGATGATGAGTACAACTACCAGTACCAGTTATTACCAGTCACCCTAAAGAGATGAGGACAGCAGTCAAAAACCAAGCTAAACTACTATTACATACAAATACACAACATAACTTCCAAACCAAAAGCTGCAGCGTCCCGCAGAAGATGGCTTCTCGGCTGAGGCGCCGTAAATCTACAACTTTTGCCAGTCGCGACATAAATCAGCCTGATGTATTAGTGTTGCAGAATTAAAAATATATAAATGTTGATCGGGATTTACGGTTTTTGATTAGATGTGAGGCTGTGAGGGAGTAAACTATAGTTGAGATGATGGAGAATGATCAAAAAAAAGAATAACTTAGGTGTTCAATAACTCGAATGTTTAACATTACTATGGAAGCTAAGTTCTGGACGAACTTAGTTTGTACGGTTTTAAGTAGTAAATAATACTAACAGGTTTCAATTTTATTTGGTAAGCCGCATTCATAGACACACCAAAGGTTGACTGGTAGAGAATGCCTTCTGGCTGTCTGCTTATGTACCACTATTATACATGAATTTTAAATAAAATAATAAACACCACAGTCATGGTCTACACCAAGTGATATTCAATCAACGAAAACGATTGTACATAACTCAAAAATGTACTGAACTGACATAAGCTATCGAAGCTACTACAGCTTGTATCAATGATATTCAAAGTCATTGTAGAAATACGAAACGCTTCGAAAGAGATTGCCACTAGCATTCGGATAATACTCTACAAAAAATATCCTTAAGTTTCTCTCTCCAAAAAAACGCTTGTCAATCAAAAAGATCGGAGTCTTCAAATTGGAGCAATGAAAGTTTAAGTCGTGCCAAAAAGGTGCGGGTAGGGCCCCGAAATAATTATTCATTGCGTTTTTAACAGCCGGCCCAGGCGGTGCGGAATTGTGAGAGGCCACTAGAACGGCGGAAAGAGCAGAGCGGCTGTCGTAAAAAAATACTCTAGGAAAACTGTGGAGTGGCGATATGTAGTTTTTTTATTTGTATTGGCATTTGTTTCTTCAGATATGATTTTTATTTTGGTTTATGTGTGTTGAAGAACTTTTACAGTTAAGTTATTGTGGATGACCGGTAAGGCAAAGTACCTAATGTTTGTTTTCTGTGCAAAAACAAACTATTGTTAAAAATCCTGTTGATAACCATGCCTTAAATTTGGTTGCGCCATTAATTTATTTACTACTTAAAAATTGGTGCTGGAATTGTAGCCTAGTAATAATAATCCATTTATTTTCAGGTAACAAAGACCCATACATAAATACCTAAATATACATACTAAGATCCTCTCTGTGCATTTGTCATAAGGATCAATAACAATGTATTGGTAGAGACTGATTTAACTATTTATTTTAATTTTAAATCTGACTAAAAGCCTTCATAAAATATTTCTGGAAACAAGAATTATAGTCAGCGAATTTCTTCATCACGGAATCGTAACCCTTTCGCTTCTTAGCCAAAACCCTTTACTCGCCGCTCCACCGCACCTCTACTCCTCTGAAACACAACCATCTCCTGACTTGTTAATACCACAGCCTACCATCTTAGCATATTGCAACTCTCTAAATATCGCCATTATTCCTAAGATGGCGTCCAAACACGAGGTTATCACGCGCCAAGTATTTGATGGGCAGGCCTTGCAAATTGAATGTATTATTTAGGTACAATCAGGAGGGCGGACCCGGGTGGGTTGCTAGGGTTGGAAAAGCTTTTTTTGAGCGCGAATTACCGAAGAAACTGTTTGAATATAAGTAACTCATTTGGTGGTTAAGAGATAATGTGGTCAAAGATGGTGAGACGAACTCGTGGCTAAATAATGACAGCTGCACTGATCCATCTGCAAGGTTTAGCCGCGCTTGCCAAGGTCGGTCTGGATCGCTGGTCATCATTACATACCGAGTTTTCTCCGTGCCTCGGAAAGCACGTTAAGCCGTTGGTCTTGGATGTCATTTGTAGGCAGTCGTTTTAGGTAGTCAGTGACCCGAAAGTCTGACAATCAGTCTTACCAAGGCATACCGTGTTACCAAGTAATAACTGGGTTGTGGAGGTCAGATAGGCAGTTGCTCCATGTAAAATACTGGTATTTAGCTGCAACCGGTAAGACTGGAAGCTGTCCCCAATAAATTTGGGAAAAGGCAGGCGGATGATGTGGTCAAGGATGGTGCATAATTGTTTAACAACATACAACGTGGCAACGCCGCCAGTCTTTTGGGTACATTACCAGTTGACTACGTTGAGGAGGAGTTTTTTGACGCCATTTTTTAAGTTTATTTTTAAGTTAGTTAGTTAATATAGGTTATTTTAATTTATTAATGTATAGAAAAAATTGTTTAACTCTCATAGGAAGTTGCAGAATTTGATTGAACGAATTTCTCTGCTTGACTCATTTTAAGTGTTGAACTAAATACCTACGAAAATTCAACACTTTAGTAGGTATTTACTTTGATATAAGATGTTTTGTTAGTATTTCTCTAAATTTTGGTCTACATGCTTTATAACATACAAGTAAGCAAATTATTATTAAATCTTTTTAATTGACAGTAGGTACTTTCTTAGTTATAAATTGTCTTTTTTTGCTATGACGACTTCATTTCAAAGTTCACTGATTCTATCTTTAACTTGATTGTTATTTTAATTCAGAAAAACTATTTCACTCTGGTAACACCACACTCAACCTTGATGCGGTGTTGCATATTTATGAAAAGCACCATTTGACGAATATGAGAGTGTGTGAGGGTTAAGAGAGTTTCACTCAACAACAGGTTGGGGAGTCCTTCGCGGTGGCAGGGTTAAAGTTATTTGTAATAATTTCAACCCCACCGCGGAGGACGAAGAAACTAACGCGAAAAAATTCATGGATGGGTTTCGGTGATGTGCTTAGAGGGAATGGGTAGATGATTATTTCAAAGTTTTCCTTTTCACATTACAGTTTGAAACCGTCTGGCGTTTGTTTAAAAAAAAAAAATACTTACGTTTATTTTTGATGAGTAAGTCCAGTGCTCAATAATTTCCTGCCAGGGCTGCGGGACTGTTCGAAAGATATACCGCGGCCCTGGAACACAAAGGGCAAAGAAGGAACATGGATGGGTTTTAGTCAGTACAAGTCTGACACTCCCTTCCGCTCCGCCCAGGGCGGGTTGGGGTCATTTGATAATTTACCACCTTAAAAAAAAAAAAAAGTGCTCAATAATTCAAACTTACTTATTATTTCACACTTACTTTAACTTGCTTCGAGGGAAAAATGCTAAGGAAGAACTAACAAAAAAAAAATACATCTACTTGCACTTGACTCATTATATGGGTAAAATTTAAAGCACTCAAACAGAAAAACAAACAGGAACAACTGCTTTTTAATCCTTTAACACTTACAGTAACTATTCATTTAAAAAAAACCAGTAAAAAAACCATCACTATTCACAACTTACATCAACAAAAATACTTCCGTAGCACTATTGGCACCCAAATGGGCCCAATGCAAGTTTCAACTCAAGCCTCGAAAAAATCCAATACAAGATTCAAGAATTAAACAGTTCTCAAACTTACAGAACAGGGAGCCAAATAAATTTATTTTATTTCCCTCCCCCGTCGGAAAAGTATTTGATTCACTTCGCCCCGCTATTAGAATGATCCCGTGTTTTTTTTTCTTTGTTCATTGCTTTTTTTCCAAGTCGGTTAAGCAAAGAGCAATAAATTGTACAAGTACACTTCAAGGAGGTATATGTTTGGAGTTATTTACTGATTTCAGGGGTCGCGTGATAATATTTTTACTTAAGTAAATGAAGATTTTTTTGTTTGCCATTGAGTTGCTTGATTTAGTTAAATGAAGGTAGTTGTGAACTATTTCAGGGATATTGGCTTATCAGTTACGTGGTTAAATTTCAAGTACTTTAGTACTTGGTATACAAGTTCATTTTCATGGAGAGGCTTCGTTAGGAAAGCATATCCTTGAGAATCTTCAGCGAAACCTCATTTTGGCGAAAATTTGAAATTGTATAAAATCCAATTCTAAGTTTTTTTTTAAGTAGGTACCCTGGTACCTTATCACTGTAATATGAAATCATGATAAAAGACAAATATGTATTTCTAAAAGAATAACCAGAGGGATCTTGGCAGTTCTTCTCCATAAGAAGCGTCAAGTTCGAACCGCGCACCTAGCTCCTTTGGTGCCTATGTAGGTTTATGTGAAATATTTATTTATTTATTTAATTCTTACTTACAACTATATACTACACTATACTATACTATATATTATTTTGAACTCTTCTTCTTCTTTTCTTATGGCTAACCTAACCTGGTGTCATAGTTTTTATGCCGCCCATTGGGCAGAGCCCAATGGGCGGCATAAACTTGGCTTTACATGCCGTCGAGAAATATCTCTCCGTCATGCTGGTTTGGTTTCCTTTATACAATACGCACATGCATCCGAAAAATCAGAGGTGCGTGTCTTGGGGTCGAACTCGAGACCTATGACTTGGCAGTCAGTTCAACTGACATTACCTATTTCATACAAAATCTCTAAAACTACTTCAAATTACCAACAAACTTATCATGGCATTTCTACATGATCAAAACATAAAATTGCTAAACAAATAACTTTGCAAGATGCGCGCGCATGTTGACACAGAATGCGCAGGCGCCGCGGTGAGTTGAAAAGAGATTTGTCACTATAACTATAATGTCAGAAGTTCCACCTGGAATGTCACTATGAAGTCGAAAAGCTCTTTGAAGTTACATAACAATTCGCCTTCTCTGAAAACCTCTCAACCATAAAACTCCTGAATCTGCAATTATCCAAATTACCAAAATAAACGTCGAGACCATTTATTAGAAAAGAACTTTGGACGAGTGAAAATCAATCTGAGATTTTACCCATTGAAGCGAGTAGGCTATTGTTTATTTGTATTTGACGCGTGATCAGACTGTCAAAATTAATTCCTCCACGACTTCATGAATTTCAGAGAGAGACTAGACAAGACGTGGCCTTTAAAACCATTTCGTATTAATTCTACAACGACTTTCAACAAGAGGCTTTCCATTAGTCTTTCTATGTCAGTCCCATTCTGTACCGCTATCATTGTACCGCTAGTAAAATATCACGTTGTCTAGGCCCTCGTTTCTATTTACAAAGGATCTATAACAATCTTAAACCTTCTGAGCTCGTCTTGTATAGTGACAGCGGTAAGTTGAAAAGAGTTTTACTTTCAAGAGGTCCCTGAATTGTTTGCGTCGGCAGATAACTTGAAGTTCGGTGTCTTTTGTTATGATTTCTGTGTGTTTTACTAATGAAATATGTGTCGGTTATTAGCTGGTTTGTCTTTGTGTGTGCCGCTTACGATTTCTGGCGTGTGGTCTTGTTTAGTGGGTCACTGTGTCTTCTTTGAGCATGTCGAAAGTGATGATAAGGGGATTATGTCTGGTGATGCAGATGCATTGTAATATCTGCTTAGTTTTTAATAAACTTTCGTACGGCTGGCTTTCTTTCTCATCTAGTATGGCTTAGGAACTTATGTCTGTATTTTACACGGAATGGCTTTTAGAAAATACCTTGCTGGGCTCTTCTGAAATCCCTTCACTAATGTATTGTAATGGAAAAAAATATGAGGTAATTGGCAAAGACAAATAGGTAACGTCCACCAACTAGGCATGCGTGGTGGACTAAGGCCTATTTCTTGAAAGAAGATGCTAATTAATCAAAATAACCTCATCGACCCTTTTTTTTTATTTTAGGGTGGGAAGTCATCAAATGCCCCCCCCCCCCCCCGCTCTGGGCGGAGCGGAAGGGAGTGTCAGACTTGTACTGACTAAAACCCATCCATGTTCCTTCTTTGCCCTTTGTGTTCCAGGGCCGCGGTATCTCTTTCGAACAGTCCCGCAGCCCTGGCAGGCATCGGCCCGTGCGGACCCCTACGTGGTTGAACCTCATCGACCCTGGCCTGTCTGTTTGAAAAGTCTTGTTGTGTTTTTGATTTCGTCTATTAGCAGTGGTCATCCCGTCTCCATGAAACAGTTACATAATTAGTCTTTTTGTAAACAAGTCACGCAAAACTTCACCACGATCTATTTCTCATCACACAAACGTACTTAAAGATTAATTTACGAGCACTATAAGATAAGCTCACACACTGCAGTTTCTAATATGGCGAGCAGATGTTCTAAGACGCATAAATCAGTATAATGACGGATATATGTGACAAGTGTATGTACATCACACGTCATATAGAGTGATATGTCGCTCATATCATTTGCATGTGTTTATGGCATGTGGCTTAGCAATTATGGGTGTTAATTATATTTTGTGTGTTGGAAAAAATAGAGCAAATGAGCTTGCGTGAAGTTCCGTATGATATTAAGCCGTGATGATGCTAACAATATGTAAATAATCAATAAAATATCTTGTCAAATACTTGTCAGTCAAAGAAAAAAAAGGTATACCATCTTTCCTAAACATTCCACGTAGTAAAAGCTTGTGCTTGTCACGTTTTAGAGCTGTCTAAAACATAATAAGCTTTATTTTTTTTTCACACATGTCATGTTAATTACAATTATAAATATTCAATTACATCAGCATCGGGACCAAAGAGAGGAACCTATTAACAATAGGTACTGCTTTCTGAGTCAAGGGGATCTAGCTGCCAAGCGAGAGCCTCCTCATATGTTGGTCGAGGCTATTCGCTATTAAGCCATTGATAAGCTTTATTATTATTGTTTCATTTATTTCGGACATAGTTCAACATTAAAAAAAAAACATCACACACATTAAAATAATCAACGTATGCATGTTGCAAGTTTTCCAGAACCTGCTTAATTCTTTACAATTCTCGATTGGAAACAGTATGAAACACGTTCTATCCTGAAATCACCTCAATTCCATTTCCTTTACAAATTAATGTACTAACCAAAATAAACAAAACATCGAACAACATTCAAACAAACTCATCCACACAAAACTGAGCCAAGAAACAACATCATCCAAAAAACTGTAACACTACACACACCCCATCCATCAGCGTTCATCACAAATCAACAAGACGCATGCTTTCCGCCGGGACTCGAACCCGGGACTAATGGCGCCGCCCGATTTATTAACAGCACTACATACACACGCTAATGTAGTTAAAGAAGGGGAATAAAAGGTTCTCTCAAAATTATGGCGACCAAAACAATGGGTGATGGTGTAGCAGCTATTTTTACGTCTCTTCCAAAAGGATAGTATATTCATTCAAGTCGTTTGGTTTCCGGGCAATGCTCGTTTTGATATTTTTTCAATAGAAATTTACATCTAAGGATATGATCAGAAAGCTATTAGGGTTCTATTCATTGATACCTTTTTATTGTAATAAAAAAACGTTGCCCCACACTAGAATTTTTCCTGTATTGTCAGTGCGTTTTCAAAATTTTAAGCTCGTATACACAAACAGCCCATTGGCCCAGGATCGCAGGATTTGGAGATCATTTGCACAGCAGTGGTATGACATAAGCTAACAGTAACAATAACACAAACAGCCGGACCCGCAACAACGATCTGTTAGGCCATACAAAAATTTGTTCCGTGTGAGGATCGAACTCGCGACACGCAGCGCAGCAGCCAGTCAAATTCAGTGTGGACAAAACTTTTTCATGTTTACAAGGTCAAGGATTATGCAATCATCGCGTATATAATTTGTCCGGAAAACCAGAAAGCGCCCTCTATCAGCGCATCCACGCGTTCGGGTTCACCAAAAAAATTAACGCGTTCGGCGTTTGTTTACGCGACAATCGCTTTGGTTAGGCAGCACTCTTTGGATATACAGTCATGCAAGACCTGGTTGCTTTCCCCAACTATGACAGGGATAAGCGTTTTCCATGATTAAGCACAACTGATAACACGCCCATGCTCACCCATCTCACCTACCATGATAACGATCACCATCAAACATCATTCAAACACACTAAAACCTCATTCAAATAAATCATTATAATCAAATAATTTATTCATAACTCTAAAGGGTGGGGCACACGGGCGTCGCATCGCCGCCGACGTTTTTTCCTGTGATGTATAGCTTCCTTCATTCGGGATTATCGCCGAGCCGTTGAAACGCCAAATGTTTCGCGATGCGACCGTGTGTGCACGCTCTTATAAGTGGAGTGTGAAATTGTCTGACAAAAAATGTACGTAATTTGACAGATGTAAATTGGCCGTGGAGTGAGTCGGTTGGTTGGTTTAAGTTGAGTTTAGTGCTTAATTAGTCGGATATTGTTACCAGACATGTATTAAGTTAGTGGTGACAAAATAATATTAAAAGATGTTGATGAACTTCTCTCTAAGATTAAATTAATTAATACTAGATACTATCGCGTTCACTGACGGTCGACCACTTTCAATCTTATTACTCAGGGCATAAGGGTTAAAAATGAATTCGTTTCAACGATATTAACTGGGCTGCCACCAATCTCATCCACAAAATGCATTGTCTAGTCACAGCGCTACTGCTAAGCATGACGTCCTAAGTTTGATTCTCGGATGGCACAAATATTTATTGGTTATTTCCACCAGACGTTTCTTAGCCTGGAGTCTGTATTAGAAACATTTGCCTAACCCTTCGGAAATTGAACACTAATAGGCGTGATGTTATGTTTCCACTATCACATACTAAGCTCTGAAATCAATACCCTCCAGTCTCCAGCACTTGTTTCCAATCCCGCCACGTTTCGGCTCCAATAATCATCGACTTACATAACCCACAGACTCCCACCGTCAGAGTAAATAATGCATGTGTGAGAGCGACGCGCGCGCCACCTATTGACTTAATCAGAGATCGCTAAATGTGCGCGTGATCGCCAGACGTGAGAGGTGTTCTGTACACGCGTACTGGTGGCGAGAAAAGTGCTTAGTGAAAAAGAAAAAATATTGGAGAAAAATCAAAAAAAGGTTTGATTTTCCGAGTGTGAAGTTTCGCTAAAGCATAATTTCAATTATTATGAATTACTTTTCTTTAATTTCTTTAAATCTGGTGTGAAGTGATAATGCAGTCTAGGGTGGAGCACGCTTGCCTAGAAGAAACCGGTACACTCAAACTTTGAAGAGATGCAAATTATAATGATCGGAAAACAGAGGAGCCGGCAGTGAATTCCACAGACTGGCAGTTCGCACAATAAATGTGGAAGCAAAGCGCTTTTGATGTGATTTTGGAGACAATGCAGTTTTAATAGTCGCCTACATTCGTGCCGCCTGTAATTAGATTGAGGCTATTTCTATCAAAATTTATTTAATAAAAAATCAAAAATCAAAGATGAAGGCATTAATTAACTATTTTAAGCTCAAGTTGATAACGATTCATTGAACAAAATCAAAAAGATTAACAAAAACAAAAAGTTGTTCAATTTCCCCTAAACACTTTTCCCCACACCAGTACCGTCGGCGAGTTATCAAAAAGCTGTGCTTATGCATAGTTTGTGTGCTAAGTGCTTATACTTATCTGTGGCGGTGCAAAAGTGGTGTGCTGTGTTTATCTGCGCACTGACGATGTTGAAACGGTGCTGCCTGATAGGATGCTTCTGTTTCCCGTCAGGCTGTAGACATAGGTATGCTGGAAGTCGGGAGTTTTGATAACTGATGACGTGTGGGGAAATGGTTGGTACTTTTAGATTGATACGTCAGTCAAAAGCAATTACGACTGTCGGAGTTGATGTACGGGACGCCATAAGCAAGTGTAAGGGGATAGCTTATTATTTTAATTCCCTTATAGTTAGGCGCGCTGTTGACCAAATAACAACAGCCTATACAATTATACTTATTATATATACACGACGCCTCGGATTTACATGCGGAGCTGTGTCAATTCTTTGTTCCAAATAATTATAATCGCTCTAGAAAGCATAAATTCATGTCCCATTTTGTCGCACTGTTGTTCAATTCACCTGCCCTATACTGTGTATGCTTACGATGCTCAACGCGCTCGTGGAGACCAACTCTGGATTGGAGTTGTTTGGTGATGAATGGAAGACGATAATGTTAGAATTTTTGTGATACGTGAGAAGACCGAGTAAAAGGATTACTCAATTTAGTGTTAATGGCATATACTGTGCTTAACGTAATATATCATCATTATTGTTGGTTGTCTTCGTTGTCCTGAGGCTGTTTTCATTTCTGATTTGTTCACTTTGAGAAACTCCATGCTTAGAACTCTCCATGTGACTTTCAGCCTTCTGTAAGTTTCACGTAAACTTCACGGCTTTCAGAGCAGTGGTTGTGAATTCTTCTGCTTTATCGTGCGGTTAGTGCCTAACCTGGTGAAAGAGTTTTTATGCCGCCCATGGCCTCTGACTTGGCTTTACATGCGGTCGAGAAATATCTCTCAGGCATGCTGGTTTACTTACGATGTTTTTCTTCACCGAAGCAAGTGATAATTATAGGTACAATACGGACATGAATCCGAGAGCTATGACTTGGCAGTCCGATAGTGGGCTACTAGGCTATCATTGCTTATATAAATATCAATTGATTTAACGTTAATCCATAAAAACCATTTTATGAGCCGATATTTAATTAAAAATCACATAAAGTAAAATGTCAGGCACGTGTATAGACAAAGTCGATGCTACCTTATAAAATTTAAACATGTACAAGTTTTGATACCCATATTTAAAAATACAGAATGTAAAGAAAATGATATAACAAATGAACAGTCATTTATGTAATATGTATATTCAATATTTAGGCATAGCTGTTATATTTTTATCATCGCCTGGCCTTTGCCCAACTATGTTGGGGTCGACTTCCAGTCTAACCGGATGCAGTTGAATACCAATATTTTACGTGGAGCGACTGCTTATCTGACCTTCACAACCCAGTTAGTACTGAACAATACGCTTATACCCCGTGGTAAGACTGGTTGTCAGACTATCGGGCCACTGACTACCTGTAACGACTGTCAAAGATCTATAAATGACAGCCGGGCCAATGGCTTAACGTGCTTTCCGAGGCACGGAGTAAACTCGCTATGTAATGGGTGGTCACCTATCCACGTATCAACCTAGGCAAGCACGGCTTAACCTTAAGATCGACCCGAGCGGCTGGTATTATTTAGCCACGAGCTCATCCTGCTTTTTAATATTTAATACTTATTTAGTTGTTTCTATCTATAAGTAAAGGTACTTTTGTGTGGAGAAAATACGTTTTCCAATTTTCTAAATATAAAAGGCCAAAATCGAAATCGTCATTCTCTTGCCCTTATCCCAATTCATTTGGGGTCGGCGCAGCATGTCTTCTTCTTCCATACTTCTCTATTACTCGTCATCTCATCAGACACCTCCTTTCTTGCCATATCCTTCTTTACACAGTCCATCCATCGTTTCTTTGGTCTTCCTCCTTCTATCCACATTCATACTCAAAACTTTTCTCACAACATTTTCCTCATTCCTCCGCAACACATGCCCATACCACGACAACCGATTACCACACAACTTTTCAGTCACCGGCGCCACTTTCAGACTTCTTCTTGTATACTCATTTCTTATTTTATCCATTCGCATAACACCAAAATTAAGGCCAAAATCGAAATATTTTTATTTATTTATTTGCTTTCCCATTCCAATAAAAACAATTAACCCAAAATGTTCACTCAGCTACATACAAGGGGCACTTTAAAAATAGCTGTAACAAAAACAATATTTTCAAATTATCAAAACAAAATACTAATAACCATTTACCGTGATTTTAATGTTAAATTTATTAAGGTACACCAATACAGCAGAGTTGAATATCGGGTACCCGCATTAAATATGGGGGTAGTTGGGGGGAGAAAGGGGTAAAAGGTGGGGTTTTGGGGGTAAACACCATACCGATATCACCGTATTGGGACATATTTGTTACGGATGGACGACAAAATATAATTATTAGTTATGGACGGTCCGGCTGCCGTATTAACAAGCTTTGGCGCTGATTTTGCTAAATATTTGGAGTATTTGATGTTTACGTTTTACGGGGGGAATGTTTGGACGATGATTTTTGGGGGTTGTGCGTTAATTAATAAAGGTTTTTTTATTAAACATGCTGCGAAGGGACGGTCAGTGTCATTTACCGTTTCGTTTTTACTGTCATTTTATTTCGATGTGTAAGCAGTAATTACAATGTAGTGATCATTCCATGAACGAATCAACCCGTAAGAACAGTTTTATTTTGTCATCCTTTCTTTTCTAAAAATAAGTCTAAAGTACAAATGCTGTGAATTAACATAACACAGAACATCACGCCTGTAATCCCCGAAAGGTTACCTAGTAGTACACCCACATTTCGCCAGGTATGTTTAAGTATTTAGGAGCCTATTGCCATCAACAGGGCGCAAATCCAGACTCCGAGGCTGCTACTGAGAAATCTCTGTGAATTATTTCTATAAAACCTTAACTACCCTCTTAACAATACATTAAAAGAAAACCCATTGAAGAAAATCGTCTGAAAACCCCAAAAAATCAGCGCGAACTACAAAAAACGCCGCAAAACGATCACCGATTGATACCCATTGTTTAAACAAATGAGAGACAAAGGAGCCTCGCTAATGCCATCCGATTTGATCATTCAATTAAATCTGAATAGGAAAGAAAGAGGTTTAACTCCAAAATTCATATAAATCAAACTCACTGATAATAATTGCTTCGATGATAATCGGCCTTTTTCGCTCGCAATCGGTTTTAGACGATTATTAATTTTCTATTTCTGAATTGAGTTATTCGATTGTGTGAAAAAATGCTTTTGAGCGGTTTTGAATGGGTGACAATGAAAGAAAGATTTGTGTGGAAGAAATGTGTATATCATCGTTTACAAAAGGGTTGTGACAGTGTGTGTAACATGTTTTTTATGGCGTCACCTTGTGTTTTTGATTTACACTTTCATATTTATGAGTTCGTAGATAAAGATTGTTATCTCCATCAAAGTGGAGTTAGACACATGTGGCTCTAATCTTTTACCCGTTCCTCAACGTGTAATATGTGAAGCGTGAGACGTAGTAATGTAAACTGGGACCAGTTGGAACACTGTCAAATAATTCAGTTGAATTTTCTCACTAACCGAAAATACGGGGTATCTTTTATACAAGACTCATTGCGTTATCTATTGAAATCATCTGGCTAACCGTTACTTTCTTTTTGAATATTCTGCAACTTCTAGTTTATATTGATTTGTTAAGTCGAAAAATTCAAAATCTCGTGAAAGAAACTGCGGGCACATTAAGTTTGCAATGAAACAAAATATGACACACTAGTTTATGCCCGCGGCTTCGCCCCCGTGGAGTTCGGTAATTGTCCCACGGGATCGTATTACCGGGATAAGAAGTATCCTATGCGTTAATCCAGGTTATAAACTATCTGTGTGCCGAGTTTCATCCAAATCTGTTTAGTAGTTTGTGTGTGAAAGAGTAACAAACATTCATCCATCCATCCATCCTCACAAACTTTCGCATTTATAGTGTGTAAGTGTGTAAGTGACACATGATATATACTACTTAGACAATTCACGGCAAGCCACCATAACACACCACCAGAACACATATACCAATACAAAAGGCAGTGATAGCCTAGTGGTGTGACTGTCGGACTGCCAACTCATAGTCCACGAGTTCGAACCCAGGACATGCACCTCAATTTTTTTGGATTCATTTGCGTATTGTATCACTTGCTTCGGTAAAGGAAAATATTGTGAGGAAACCAAACCAGCAAGCCCGAGAGATATATTTTCGACGGCATTGGTAAAGCCATGTCAGAGGCGCATGGGCGGCATAAAAACTCTGACACCAGGTTAGGCACTAACCACACGAAAAAGAAAGAAGACGACCAATACAAATATCGAACATACCACAACATTCATACACAACACACCCTCACCATCAGATAACGCTACATCCAACAAGCACACAGTCAAAAATCTGTCAGCACATTACCCACGTTTGATATTCAATCTCAAAAGTCAAAAACTCCAAACCGAAGCCGATCTCTAATGAATTAAGGGCAGCGTAGTTTACGTCCCCCAGTGGAAGGGGGCGAGGGGGGCGCCCGTTCGGCAATTTTATCATGTTATAAATTTGAATTTGTATAATACTCTGGCATTAACGCATGATTTATACAACTTGACTCCGCTAAGATTTCAAAGATGAAAAACAATAAATTATATAACCGTAACTATTGCGTTTAATGGCGACGGAGGGGTGAGGTTAGTGTGGATGTGGCGTATTGTGCTTTATTGTTTTTTTAGGAAAAGTAATATCAGTATAAATGTTTTTTAATTGTTCATTTAGGTAGTTTTGGGTTATTTCTTATAAAATGTACTTAGTGCATGTCTTTTTCTTTTCGAATCAATGGTAAAAAAAATTGGTTTCAATCGTCGCCAAGTTTTGGGCTGACTCAATTCAATTTGTCATCGACGCGCTAAGAAGAAGAATGGTAAAACATTGGTTTATAAAATGTGTTGGACCCAGTAGATGGCCACGCCAATTGCGGCATCAACGGACGTGATTTAACTGTTTAGAATGTATATTTTTTTTTAAACCTTCCTCCTAAAGAGTTTTCCAAAAGTAATGTAAAGGAAAACGGCTTAGCCCCACTTTTTTAAAACTCTTTCAACTCTATTTGTCCGGTTCTCCTATCAGTTACCACATTTCTCCAAAGTTTATTATACATACAATCGAGACAATGTTTGGTCTTGGTAAGAATAACTTAATTTCTAACGTGGCATAATTTGCTTAAAATGGAATAAATAAATTACCAAAACATTTTCTAATAAAATGTTACTCAAAATAATTTCGCCCCGTCGTCGACGTCTTATCCACGCTAACCTCACCCCCAAGAGTTGACGACTTTTTACTTGACCGAATTTATGCGACACATTTAGGAGGAGCTCGTCGTATACAAGTCAGTTAAATATTTAGCTTTCATCCAAATTTATACGGTTTATAGTGGAAAAAGCAAGCTTTGGTTCCGCGCCGTAAATCCTGGTGATTGATAATTTCTATTGTAGACTAAAAAGGTCTGGTTTTCGGTAGCTTCTAGCTACTATTGCATGTTACGGATGGTAGATGGTATTGTTGTTTCGTTCTGTTTTAACTGGGGATAGTTGCCAGTTAGGGGTAGTGTAGGAACTGGTTTTAATTAATTTTCTTCGGTGATTCTGATTCGTTTGTATTTGTCATGCGTTGTAATTTTTATTGGACTTGTATTTTGTGTGCCAGTGGCCATGGATGCCAACTTACTAACACCACAGAATAAATAATAGAACTAACGTAAACACTATCTGAATATCAAACAATTTAGGGAATAGAAAAAGAAAACAAAAAGCATCTACTGATCATTACAATAATAATATAATCTAATGTTTGTCTTTTGAAAATTCATGATGTTTTTCAAATGGGTATCCTTTATGTCTGCACTAGGATGACATCACATCTGACATTATTGCAGTCATCGTTCATTAGTGACGTCCATGACTTTATTGATTGACGACATGACAGAGTCAGTAGTACGAAGCAGAGGTAATAAAATACCCTTTTAATTTCATGTGTTTGTAACCGCTCCTTCATTAAAAAAAATCCAATAATTATACCCCAATAAACGACAACAATATTTGGTAAATAAATTAGTCCAATCCAATACAATATCCTTATATGGATACAAAGTGATGCACATGACGAGATCAATATACGGTCAGAATGAATATACATACTTTGATATATTTATTGATAAGTATATTTCAAGATGGCCGACTTTTATTGTCGTATAAAGATGACTATTTAGTGGCGTTTACAAGGTTTTATGTGGGGCTCGGTTTGTGTGGAAAAGGAGTTTGTTTTTATGACCAAGTTATCAGGACTGTAGTTTTTTTTTGCCTTTTTGCCACTACCAGACAAGCAAGTAACACAGTTTTATCTGGCAGGTAAATTCGTAATCTGGTTTTCCAAACCTGGTTTAATATTTGTTTTATTTTCACAAAATAAAAAATATACATACAAATTGCAAATCTATTTCTGATATGCAATCCGGAAGTGATTTGTAATGGTGATGACGTAATTTTTAGTTTTTCGACCTCCAGAAGATCGCGGTAAAAACTAGAAAGAGACTCACTCTGACCAGGGTAGCATAGTACAAAAGGGAGGGGGCCTTTACTTACCAGCAATGTTGGAACAAGGCTGTCAATAATGTATTATCACCTAGCTGTTGCCTGTGACTTCGTTTGCGTGGAAATTTTGAGAAAAAAGTTCCCTATATGCTATTCCAGACTACCTGTTTCTATACCAAATATAATCCAGATCCGTTCAGACGTTCATCCATCCACCCAAACTATCGCATATATAATAGTAAGATAGAGAAAAAAAAAAAAGCAGCCTCTATTAAAAGCAGTATGCACTACTATTAAATCAAAGCTTAGGACTTAGAATTTAAAAGCAATAATACTTGGCACTAGATCCATTGACGTAACACTGGTAGTTTATATCTCCCGTGACTGATAGCGTCACCTAGACTGGTATTATAGCTATTTCTTTGATTTAGTATTTCTAGCTCGTCTAATATGTAGCAGGGAAGTGTTTAAATCTGCCATTTGTGTGCACCACTTACTATCCCCTTTTTATTTAAAGTTTGGTTTAGTCCAACCAACGGTTCTCTGGAAGATATCGCTATCAGCCGCCGTTGTACTCAAAGAATTAGCAATATTATAAAATAGCTGCATATCAATTTTGGTGTACAATAAAGTATATTCTCTCTATCTATATATTTAATTGCCAAATTGTTCACTGCAGGCTAAGGATACAACTTCTTTATTTTTTAACCAACGTAAGAAGGGTGTAGTAAGTTTAACATGTGTATCTCTCTGTGTTTGTGTCTGTGGCTTCGTAATCCAAACTGCAATAGCTGTTAGCAAGTTTTTTAATGTCCCAGTAAATTTTTCCATCATTTGTTCCAATGATATTGGCTATTGAAACTTTTCAAGAAGTTCATGCTCAACCGATAATATCAGTGAAACATGAGGATACATTAAAATCTTTAGAAATTAATAATTAAGACATCTGGTACTTAGCTAATTTAAGCAATCGCCTAAAGTCATCAAGTGCCTACCACATGCATAACGTGTGCCAAAGTATTCGCGACGATGACTGACATTCAATTAACTCTCTCTAATAGTAATGAAATATAAACAGTGTGACGCATTATTATTATTATAACGCTACCTGTAATAAACATGCATATTTCAGGTGTTTCCTTAATACTTTTTATTTATTTCTAGGTATGAAAAATAAATTATGATAGCACGTCCATCATCACCTGCGTTTTCGCAACTATGTGGGGTCAGCTTCCATTCTGACCCAATGCAGCCGAGTGCTAGTATTTTACGTGGAGCTACAGCTGCTTATTTAAATGATGTCCGTGAAAGTAAAAATAAATCGCTACCTCTATGAAACAAGGTTTTTATGATCTGCCCTGTCGTTCTTGTCCTAAAAATTCATTAACTTCTTTTTCTTTTCTCTTATTAACTATCGAAAATAAATAAATAATAGATTTAAAAACCAATTTATCAATCAACTGGTTTTTGTTTCCAAATCTTGTAGTAAAAAAAAAAACAAAAACATAAGAATTAAAATAAAAGTTCCTTCTCCACACTAAGCGAGCAAGGTCCTTCGTCTCGGACTCTCGGCTCACTCACAGCAGCCTATCACATGTTTTTCATTTTAAATTTACACGCAATAGAAGTTTTTATGCGTTTCATTTTACCACATAAAGTGTTTAGTAGTAACTTTGAAAGTTACCGCGAATTTATAGTTTTATTTAATTAATTAATTTAAGTAAGTGAGTTTCATGTTCGTAATCTGAGAGAAATGATAGTAAATTACAAAGAAATTGCTTTTAAGCAAAAGCATGTATCAACCTATACTTCTCCCTCTGCTGGGAAACAGACATCTCTCTATGAGAGAGAGTAGGTTGTAATCTACCTAGATGCTCAGTCACGGATATCAACAAGGAGATGGCACGGTAATCAACTCGATTTTCATCAACTCTCATCCAGTTACGTGTGTTCATGTATGTACGTATTAGTTAGGTGAATATAATACAAAACCACCGCTACGGCCGTTAGTCACTGCAAACAAAACTGTTTCTATGAGATTTAAAAGGAGCAGCCATATAAATATTGTTTGTAATAATCGTTTTCTGCATGCCTTTAAACTCAATTGATATCTGATAGGAGATTTAGAGCTCATACCATTGCTCACTGAATCACGGTATGCGTTTCAGGTCTATGTTTTAGTTTAGCAAGCTTTGACGCGCGTGTTAGAATCATTTCAACTCGTGTGAGTCTAGTATCATGTACGATGTCCTTTGCATCATGTACATTGATCAAGCTTTTATCCATCTCACGACATTCTCATAAAATAATTGTTACAAAATAAAAAGTCAACCTTATGTTTCCCAGAAAAAGTCATGTTTCAGACAGCAGCGGTCAAGACAGACACTCTCAACCCCATGTATCGACAATAGAGATAGCACCTCAGTTCCTATATCTAACCAGTTCAGTTTACGAGTAACGAGTGGTAAACACACGTTAATAAATTAAAGAAACCCACGTACGCTGGTCGACGGGCGACGGATCGTAGGCGACTTACCAGTGAGATGTCACATAACTTCACTGTTTTTATTTACTCGCTGATCTCAAGTAAAGGTGTTTTAGTTGGTAGATTGAGTTGGAGTGTGAGGGAGAAAATAATGTGATCTATATTTTTATTATGAGCCTTGTTTGTTCTGACTCAGAGTCCTTTTTAATTGATGATTTGATTTCTTAGCTGTAAGTAAATCATCTCTCTTAACATTGTATGTACGAGGAAAAATAGACCATTGCAGTTCTTAAGACAAACTAACACAGAAATAATGTAGTAACAAACTAGTAATTTTCTGTTCTGAAACTATTTGGCATTGTGATCAGGCACATTGGGTTTATTTGCAGCCGTATACAGGAATACTAATAAAATTCAATAAAATCTATCTTATTCTTACTAATATTATAAACAAGAAAGTTTGTGAGGATCGATGGATGTTTGTTACTCTTTCACGCAAAAACTACTGAACGGATTTGGATGAAATTTGACTCATAGATAGTTTACAATCTCGATTAACTCATAGGATGTTTTTATCCCGGTAGTACGGGCATAAACTGGTAATATAATAGAACAAAGTCGATTTTCCTGTCAGTCTGTGTGGTCATTTAGATTTTTCAAAAGACATCAAAAGATTTTTTTTGGGTTTTTATTCTAGAAGTTCAATTAAATGATGAATAATTATGCTACATACACATTTAAATGGGTAAGGTTCAGATATCTCGATGTTTTGATCGCAAAAGCCATAACACTAGTCTTTTATAATTGTGGTAAAAGTTACAATTTGCTCTATCGCTTCTATAAAATTACTTCAAAACTGAAATGGCTACATAACCACCTGTGACACCAGCTCTCACCCAAGCCTGAAAATAGAACGCCCACCTTCAATTATCACATTCATACCTCTGAAATTATTTTAGTAACAAACACGGCTATTAGAATTAGTTCCGTAGAAACGTGGACAGAGACAAACGCACACGTCGGATTGATGGGCGAGTCCGTCTGTGTCTGATGTATGGATGTCATCTATCGTGTGATGATAAAATTAGACAGACGCTGCGGTACAATATGTATTTAGTACTGAGGAATTTTGGCTTATTCATTCTTAGATGTGAGTTCTGAGACAATATTCAAAATTGTCTTGTAGTTATAGTGATAATAAGCGCGAGGTCTTGGGTTCGATTCCCAGGTCGTTCATTATTAGTATTATTAGCCCGTACAATATGGATTTTTGGCTCAAAATCTGCGGTGCCCGCCTAATATGTTTCATACATTAGAAGAGAACATACATAACATCACGCCTGTAGTCCCCGAAGGGTTGGGTAGAGGTGTACCTAGTAGTACACCTACATTTTAAGAGAAATTAATAAAAAAATAAATTCCCATAACAATCAGTATTCTTTGTTGGCATGACAATAAAGTTTGGCATAACTTTCCTAAAAGTTTTGCGTGTTTGAGATGATTTTTAAACTATTTCATAATAACCTACTTACAATATGAGCAAATGCTATTCAGAGACGAGATAGAATTCAAACAACATCCTAAAAAATATTTTCAAATCTTCACATTGTCAACTAATAAGAGCTAACAAGAGGATACCGATGTCCCAACTTAAATAATTCTACAACAATGATATATTTACCCAATTATTTACATGAAACGAGACAGAAGCTCAGGAATGAAAGTCTTTGAACTGAACAGACGGACGTGGACGAACATGATTTACAGATGACAAGCCACTAATAATAACTATAGACAATTCTACTTGAACGAACCTCACATCATTTGGATACTTTTATGTGACAGTTATAATCAGTCACTGCTGGGACTGAATCCCAGCAGTGGCCTCCTCTCTAATTATTATTTTTTAAATTCCCAAACTAAAGATACTTGTAGATCACACATGAGAAAGAACTTAACAGGCAAAATATCGACTAGCCATCAATAATAATAATAAAAAAAACACATAATTATATTTTTATTTCCAAATTAAGGTAAGATCTATGCCATTACATAAACTCACACCTTTTTCCCATGGGGGTAGGCAGAAACTACAGAACGCCACCAGCTACGATCCTTATATATTTACTCCTTTCGCCTCGTCCACGTTCATACATCTGGCCATTCACGTCCACTGGAGGAGAGCTCTATGCATCCGCCCTTTCTGAAGAACATCACCATTAAGGTCTTAAAGGGCGCGGCCGTCCGGGTGTTGCCAATACATACCTACTTGAAAACAGAAATCAAATATAACTAAAACCTAGCACCGCTAATTCCTTAACCTAAGATAGTAATCTTAACTCGCAATTCCGCATTACCCATCACAAGAAGGCTGCACCTAATTCCATACAACACAACCATCAAATAGGCACACTAATACAAATCGATCGAAATCTGCGCCTAGTAAATTGCTAGGTAGCAGTTTATAATAACAATTAACAATAAATAATAATGGCGTAATCTCATTAACCTGTGTGCCGGTATCGACGATGCTTAATTGCAATATTGATGTTACATGGTTCAGGGTTTTTGTGTCGTAGATCATGCTAAATTGTATAAATTTCTGGAATACCCCGATTGATTGTAAGCTAAACCTTACATTTGCTTTGACTGAGATGGAACAAAATACAGATGAGACAAGATTAGTGTTGGCATAGCAGGTTACAGCAGAGGTGGCGTATTGAAAACAGCCGCGACTTTGGAGTCAAGGTCGTAGGTTCAAACCCAGACCATCATCATCGTCCACATCCCGACTTCATCCACGGCTGGGTACAGGCCCCTCTTTGCTTGTGCCAAGCTCCACGATTTTGTGCCAGCCTCATCCAAAATATTCCCGCGATGACAACAATGTCGTCTGCCCATCTCGCCGCCGGAAGGCCAACACTTCTCCTTTCAGTCCTTGGGCGCCACTTGGTCACTGACCAATTATTAATTATTCCTTCGCCAATGCTGTTAAAACGGTAAAAGAAAACATCGTGAGGAAACGCGGGCATGGTCTAGCTAGAACCAAAAAAACTCGAAATGTGACATTTACCAAACCCCGCTGGGCCCGATGCCTTTCATATAGAGGAGGCATGAGGAGGTCCCAGTACTGAGAGCATTACAGGCTGATTCATCATCTTCCTGCCTCTATCCTATGTTCCTTGGGGTTGGCGCAACACTTTTTTCTTATTACTTCCATTCTACCCTGTCATCATCATCATCATTTCAGCCGAAAGACGACCACTGCTGGACATAGGCCTTCCCCAAGTGTCGCCACATTGACCGTGCGACTCGCATCCAGCGAATCCCTGCAACCTTCACCTACCCTGACAACTGTCACGCAATTATTTACACCTTTTTCTTTCATATCATTCCTCACACAATCTATCCATAGTTTCCTTGGTCTTCCTCATCCATCAACATTTATATTCATCTCTCTCTTAGTCACATGCGATTCGTCCCTCCTGAGCACATGTCCATACCAGGACAGACAGTCGATTCCCTTTCAATGTTTCTGTAACTGTCGCAACTTTCAAATATTATGGGCTAATTATGCTGAATTAATTATGTTTGTTTACTTACAGATGAAACAAGCAAAATAAGGGAGTAAAGTGCAAAACACAAACATAGAACTATGTACGCACCGAAGATCATGTTCTAAAGAAGACAGTTTTAATGACAAAAGGCATCAAAGCTATTAATTTCTGAAGAAGAGCTAAGGGCTGACGGTCAGTGGTTCAAACCACACTCTGTACAAATGATGTCAGAATCATTCCAGCTTACGCATTTTAGCATTGATCAATGACAACTCTACCAATAAAATATAGGCAGTAAAAGTTCACAACTCATTATTAAAAAAGTGCTTTCGTCTATCTTTGATCCAGTTTAGACTTACTTTGAAGACCTAAACACTAATCAGACTATCTAAGACGGAAGACCATACACCAAAGCACTCTATCTGGACTACTGGAAAAAAACACGCTTATTTTTTTCATTTACACGAAAAATTCGTATTGTAATGTGTGGAAGTGTCATCATATTTCATTTTGTGTCGGATCACTTAGCTTGGCACCGTTTCCATTGGCACCCGGCACAATTATGATTTAATTCGATTTGTTTACATTTTTCTACTTGCAACAAGAAAGTGTCACATAATTTTTGTGACGTTAGTTTCTTAGTTTGCTTTGATGTGTGTTCTTTTGAATTTTGTTTGTAGGAAGTAAAAATATACAGATATGATTTAGATGCATTTTAATAAATCATGGTGTGATTTTGATTTAGTGTAGCATAACAGTGGTCGTTTCAAAATTCCGTTCTATAATTTTAAGTGCATACCAAAGCTATGAGGAACAGTGAAAAGTGGTGTAAGGAATCACAAATACGATCTCGATTTGAAACTGGAAAGCTCTTGTACTTGCACCAGAGTGAATTCTGAAATAGAATATTTCGTATTTATCAGGTAAGTCGGACTTTAAAGGAAACTCGCCCTTCTTCGTAATGCTTGAAAAAATAATTTGCTGGAAAAGGACATACTATACATAAAACCATGCCATGAATATTATTGAATTGTTAAAATGAAACGCATTGCCATTGTAAGTGTTACGTATCCTCGCTGGCTTAACTGGGATAAAACCCACAAAACAAAAATAACACACCACTTGTTTGTTCAATCAACCAAAAGTATTAAAAAAAAATTGCAAAGCTAAAAAAAGTGGTAAACCATAGATGCAATTTAAATATCCTTTTACCCCATCACTGTCCTAAGCCTACCAGTCCGTCACGTCACGTCAAACCGCACACCGTACCACAATGGACACGCACCGAACACTAGTGGCCAGAGTCCGGCCTGCAGTGTCCAGATAGTGGCCAATGATTTAACGCTCAACTTTTGACACAACTAAGCTTTTTGGACATGCCAGCCTCCGCCTATAAATAACCTCTTACGTGAACTTGAGAATATGGCGTGAAATACGAGTGGGCGGCGATTAGGTGCGTTTTTTTGGATATCTGGAGGCTAAAAGACCTCCTGTTAGGTTGAAAGACTCCGGAAAATTAGAAGTTGAAAATCAGTTCATAAATGCTTCTCTTTGATCTCTGCTAACATGAAAATTGTCTTAAGAAAACTGTCAAAGACTGTAGAATAATCACATATTGATTTTTCTACAGTCTTCTTCAGTCGTGTGAGAGGAATTGTCTACAGTCATAACTTAGAAAGGCGCGCTTCCCATACATTATTCAGGCAAATCAAATGATTGGTTTGAAGGTAACGTATTATGATATTTGGTACAAAAGCCATGCAACATTTACGTTTTCAAAGGACGACGTTGTTAGTCTCTAAGATGATCTAAACACTAGAACTACATAAATGAACTCCAACACAACAACTTTCCTTTTCTTCAGTTTCTCAAAGCTCCGTAGAACTCCTTACGTCTAATAAGTTAACATTTTCACTTGGCCCACAACATCCATGTCTTGGGTGGCCGTGATAAAAGCGCCTCGGTTCATATTTCACACATTTGTTTGAGGGCTACTCCTTATGATTTGTTGTGTCCACCGATGCCTGTGCTGACCCTTTTTTCTTAAGCTACTTTTGTGTTTAATGTTGAGTTGATAGATAGTAGATTTTGGTAACCTATTTCCTTAAAAAAATTGCTAAGAATCTAGAAATAGAGATTTTTGAATTTTTAGCTTGTCTTGAAATTACAAAACAAAATTGCTGGCTACAAGCTTCATCAAACTACAAACAGCATCGGGACTGCTTGAAACCCTTGTCTGTTTATAATGGTCAATATGGATGTAGAGGAAGACCAAAGAAGCGATGGATAGATTGTGTGAAAAATGATATGGCACGAAAGGAGGTGTCTGATGGTATGACAAGTATAGAAGAAGAAGACATGCTGCGCCGACTCCAAATAGTTTGGTATAAGGGCAAGAGAATAATGATGAATGATGATGGATCCAGAAAGGTGAAACATGTTTTCATCATCTCGTTTCATTTGAGATTGTGTGTTAACTAATTGAAAATAATGATGACTATCAACGTACTATACGTACTAAGGTACTTTTATTATGTGACCATCTAAAGGATTCCAATGATAATGGAAAATCGGCATATTTTATTACCTTGTAAAACAATGTCGACGAATAAAAATTTGGGCATTTATAAAATCCCTTCATAAAATAAAAACAACACGTCATGTAATATTTCGTAACATCCAAATTCTTAAAAATCTGAATGAATACAGTTATCTTAGAACCTCCCAATTTCCTCGAATCCATCTCCGAATTCCATTCGTCCAAACTACCGAATCACGATTTTTCGAAGAACATTTAAAAAAAATATAATTCTCATCTTTACGAGCACACTTCCTCTACCAAAGATTCGAAGATTGACCTCCAAAGGTTTCAAAACACGATCAATTGACAGGGCAGTAAACTTTTACAAGTTTTGTGAATTGTTCGTCGTACGAATGTCCATTGCCGTTTTTATTGTAATACATGTTTTTATTATAATAATATATGCTTTTATTGTGTCTAAAGTGGTCATCAGCGCGTGAAGGGTGGCCGAAGAAAGTTCTGATATGATCGGAGCGAAGAGCGGGTTGCTTTGGAGGAGGCATGTTGTTTTTGATCATTGCTGGAGGATGGTAGAGGATGGAGCGTAGTATGGTATGTGGGGCCAGATGGAAGGCATAAGACCTTAAAATGGTGTCTGGTTCAGACTAGATGCGGAAGTCAGCTTTCCGCACAGACTTGGCACCACAACAGCCTTTTTAATCCGGACAGGGTGTTGTAGTGCAACTGGGTAGATTGATTGAACATTACTGTAGCAAATGAAACTTAATTCAAATGTAATCAACAAGCCTTTGTTTAACTGTGGATGTATTCCAGCACATAATAAAATGATAATTAAATGCATATTAAACACAACATTCAGTTAGGTAGTTACCATAGCACCTTATTATTTATGGAGAAGTTTTTCATATACTTGCTAATTAGAGTACCAGTTTGAAATAGGTCAAGAAATAGACTAGACTAGGTCGCAGGGAAAAAGAAGAATTACTACTCCTTCCATCATCTAAATCTTCCATTCGTACATCCACGTACCCCAGCAATAAATGGAAAACAGTGTCCATCGGACATTTCAGCGTTGCCTTTAACAAAAAATAAAGGATGGGCATTATTCAGAATCGCCGCGCATCAAAGCCTGTTCGTTATACTTTTATGGTAGAACCAACAGTAAACTTTGATAACAATATAGATATGATTCCTTTTTGTTTTTAGATGTGTCTCCCTGATGGGGTG
The DNA here is from genome assembly GCA_905163415.1 of Noctua fimbriata. Lineage (NCBI taxonomy): Eukaryota > Metazoa > Arthropoda > Insecta > Lepidoptera > Noctuidae > Noctua > Noctua fimbriata. The sequence goes on along the minus strand of LR990930.1, from coordinate 18,254,103 downwards.
AAGTGTCTTCAATTTAAGTTTGAAGAGCTGTGGAGATGTTTTGGACAGTTTATATTATATGAGAAGATTTGGATCGAGATAAAGATTTTGAGGCTGATTTTGATGAAAGTAACTGTACTTGAAGAACCTGAAGCTTTATTTATTTGCTCAGAATAATATTCAATTACTAAGAAGAACATATTAACACTGGTTCAATTTTGGACTCACTTCGACATTCAACTAATCATTTGTCGACAATGTGAGTCATCATCATCATTTCAGCCGAAAGATGTCCTCTGTTGGACATAGGCCTCCCCCTAAGGGAGGGTTTTGCCCTAATCTCCACGCTTGGCAGGCGGGTTGGCGATCACAGTACGATTGTTAAAAAAAAAACAGACAACGCTGCTGCCCATTGAGTCAAACATTCACTTAATTTCAGTTAATTACTCAACTTAGCCTATTGCAATCCACAGCTGGACATAAAAAAACGTACTCTCTGCATCCAGCCTGATCCAGCCAGTTTTTAAGGTTGTCGGTTCATCTAGCTAGGTCCCACTCTGCGCAGTCTCCACTCGTTTGGTCCATCGGCCGCCGATCCTTCGAGAGTCATCTTTTCAGTAATTTCAACAAAAAATGCCAAAACATAACCTTCCTTTTCATTATACTGGGCTAAAAACTACATTTTGATAACAATTATTACTTGACCAACAAGCAAATACAAGTTAAAATTATAACGAACTTAATTAACGGTAAAGCTATTACTTTTATAGGTACAGTTTTAAAATAACTGGGTTTTCAGATCCGTGACTGCAACATCAGTAAGATCCTGGTTTACGCTGTGTCCTTTATATTTATTGGTTTAATATAACTAACAGGATTTAAAAGTAAAGTGTTATCGTGGGTTAATCCATTGTGTGTTATAGATCTGTATCAGTTGTCCTTCATAAAGTGATTCTCCGTCAACGATGATCGGTATGGCTACTAAGATGTGGTTGTGTAAACGGTCAGTATTCCGATCATAAAATCATTCGTTTATTTTGATGGCTTTAAAATTCACAATATAACTTCACGCCTGTAATCTCCGAAAGGTTAGGTAGAGGAATATCTTTGGTACATTCACGTTGGCGGCGAGCCTCTTGACGATAACCGGGCGCAAGTCCTGACTTCGAGCTGCTACTAAGAAATATGTGATGGAGAAACCCACTTACACTTTCCCCGAACTGGTAATTGAACCCAGGACCTTTTGCTCAGCAGTAGAGCTTGCGATAGCTAGACTAAAGAGGCAGTTCAACCAAATTCAAGCTGTAAGTATGTCGCATAAGGACTAAATTAATTACCACACACATTACATACAGAATTAGCAAAATTGTGATGATGATGATGCCACCTAGGCGATTTCGGCCAACGCGACGGTTGGTTGTCGAGAGCTTTGGTGTGCTGCTCTTTCATGTGTGCTCTCAAGTGGCTAGCATGTCAAACTTTGGCCGAAAAACTCCAAGCACAAAGCACACACGTCAGAACACCATTGACGACATTGTAGGGGTAGTAGGTGGTGCAAAATTGTAAAAGAGCTGTGTAACACTTGGTATATTATAAACTACATCCAGGGATTAAGGGACAGCCCTCCACAAACTGACAGCGTGCATTCAGCTCCTTATTTTGAATCATATTCCACCGGAATTTTTCTCCGGTTTCTTTTATTTTACTTTTTTTCAGTTTTTATTCCTTTATTTCAATGTAAAATTACTTTCCCTATACGCAGCACTCCATTCATGTCAATAATACGGCTAAAATAAAAAATCCAACAATGGATGTTGAAATACTCTAACGAATGACGCGTAAAATCAGCTGTTCACTTCTCGCCTAGCTACAGAGTTCATCGAACTCGACGTTGCGCTTGCCGTTCGCTACGTGCGTTTTGCCAGGGTAATGATACATTGTGTATGAGGAAATAAAACAAATCAAATTTATTGGATTCCCATAACATTCCTGAAATAATTTCTTGTACCGGTCATCTTAGAATGATATACCGAATTCACCCCATCAGTTTGTGGAGGGCTGTACCTTACACCCTGTATATAATAAACTACATTCTTAGTAAGACTATACTTACACCATAACAAGACCAGAATATGCTACCCATAACGCACCTACCTCACCATATTTTACCATCTCATCTCGACAAAGATAAACATGTCACGCTGATCCGTAAAGAAATGCAGCAGTTGATAAGAGATAAGTCCCATTTGACAGGCGGCCATGACAGGTGGCTGTTTGAACGGGGTGATCAGCGTTATCAGTGACGTGTGATTACGTGTTGTAAATATTAGGGAATTGGATGGATTTATTAATAAGGTGTTGATTTGTTGGCAGGGCTGTAAGAAAAGTAGTCCTAGGTGTGTTTGTTAATTGTGACAGTCATGGTGTGGGACTTAAGATAAACCTTGTATATTTTTTTAAGTGTATTTAAATTCAAACTGAAACTCAATTAATAAACCAGTTATAGGCACTTTTGAATTGTCGAAAGATGAAGCTATAAAGCCATGACAGCAACTCCACCCCCGATAACAGTAACCTAACCTAACGGGAACCTTATTGTATTGAGAATAGTGAATACTATGATCATTACGGAGATGCAAAAAAAAGAGGCATTTAAACAATGAAAAGACTGCAGTTGGGTTGTTGGGTTGTTCACTTACAAAGGTATAGACAAGTCCACTTAGAACCTGTTTGGCATAATGGTCATTAGTTTATGGATGGTGTGAGGAATGATGCGAATGTAAAGGGAGTGAATGAGTGCGTGACACTAGACAGGGGAGAGTGGAAGAAGGAAACCTGTTGTGCCGACCCCAAGCAACATGGAGGCAGGAAGATGATAATGATGATAGCGGTCATCAAAAGTGTGATAGTGATTAATTTTACTCAAACCTTATTAAAGGCCAACTTTCATTTCGATTAAATCAAATGATCAAATAGTATTAGACGTATATTCAGTTAATTAATAAAGTTATTCTGCATTATGACGATTTGTTCTTCTTTATGTGGTGATGAGACTTAAATTGTGATAGAACAGTATGTAGCCACCTGAACAGATCTAACATTTGCTTTGAGTAAATCCTGAAAGGTGCAAGTGGTTGTGCAGGACAAGCAGGACAGGAGGTGAAGCATTTCCAGCAGAGCTCCACACTGCCATTCTGTTTGGGATGGATCGGGGACACCCCATTTGGCCTAATAATATCTAGAGCGGCCAACCTGGGTCCGCAATCGGTTTATAGATTTCCAGATTGGAAAATGCAGTTCATGACGATAATATAGTTCGTTTTTACGAAACGTAGTTGCAAGTGATATTGATTTCTCATGCTGGTTGTTCCTTTGAGCTGATAATTAAGTCCGATACAATTATTATACATAAGTACCTACTAGTACCTACTTCCTCATATTATTGTGTAGGTACTTAATACAGTTTCAAGCTAATTAGGTACCTCTCTGTAGCGGAACAGTTACAAATAATTTCACTTCGACAACTTTTATAGTTTTTTGATTATTTTCCCGAAAGTGACAGAGTTTTACGATGCGATCTGCAGTTAACGCTTCGATCATAAATTGCAATTTAGGAATAAAGTTAGTACCCTCACGAATGAGCCGTGAATATATATCTTGCTGAATTTATGATTAATAAAAATGTAATCAGTAGCGATTTATATGGCTGTTTTTGCACTTTTAATTTTAATACAAAGTTGTACGAAAGTGTTTTCAAAATTAATTGAATTTTGCAGTTTTTGCGAAGACACCTTATTAGTATCGATAATCCTGAATCCTGAGGGCCTAGACAAAGAGACACGAAGACGTAAAAGTCAAAAATGTTTTTTATTGACATAACAATGCTACAAGAATCGTTAGGCGCTTAAATATTATTAAAAAAATAATTTATTTCACTAAAAGCCACCACATTACAATATCCATAAGACGAAGAATATATGTATAAGGCTTAAATAAGGTCATAATAATTTAAATACTTAGACTCCTAAACTAGGTGTAGCTGCCTGTCTTTAGAGTCAGTGATTCTCTGTAACAAAAAATGACAGTGGTAGGGTGAAAAACCAAGATAGCGTTAGTTGTGATTAGTAAACACTCATGTTTGGCCATGTGTAAAAAGATTCTTACAGTACAACACAACACAACAGTACAACTATTAAAAAGTGAAAAGTTTATGTCAATTCGGCAGTAGTTGTAGAAATAGGAAATTAATTGTTTTTTTTTTAAACGTTTCCTCACCCTAGGAATTTGTCCGGTGCGCCAGACCCTGCGACATGCAGCGCAGCTGTCAATCGCTTAGCCACTGAGCTAACATGCCGTCGAACTGCCACTTGCCTTCAAATCTCTCCAAAAACAGCTCATCAAGACGGTATCAAAATAATTGTGCCTTTTACGAATATTTCATATTTTATACTTACTTATTGAGCAGCTTATTCTGCATTTAACGTACAAAACGCAAGTAGCAAAACTCATCTAGGATTCAACATTAGCTATTATATACTCTATTATTAACGAAGCATAAACCAATACCATTAAAATAAACCAAGTTAACAAACCTTCAAGAAACACTTATCGTAACCAATATCAATAAGTTAAATAATTAAATTCGTAGAACGATGTCCCCTCACTTAGTGGGCGCCATTTTAAAAATAATGCGCGAGCGCAGCTCTCCTTTCACGCGCGCCGACGATTATCGTAAACGCGACGTGGCGCAATTGTATCGATATTTGATGCGAGTGACTGTTAGTTGAATTTGTGTTAGTTTTCATTCTATTACGATTTTTTTGCATTTCTTTTTTTCTATGACATGACAAGGTTTGGGCCTACTCCTGGAAGTCTTTTTCTTTATCGTGTGGTTAGTAGGTATCTAAATTGGTGTCTGAGTTTTTATGCCGCCCATGGGCCTCTGACTTGACTTTACATGCCGTCGAGAAATATCTCTCAGGGATGCTGGTTTCCTCAAGATGTTTTTCCTTCACCGAAGCAAGTGAAAATTAAATCATGGAAATAACACCAACAATGACATGTGTTTTTTAGATGACAAGTTTAGTGAAGTCTTTATAAAACAAAACTGCTGTTCGTTCTACCTTTTGTGAGCTCTAGTAGCTTTAAAGTCTTCTGAAATCTGGTTATAATTTAATTGAAAGACGCAAATGTTTCTCGTACCGTGTTTTAAATAAAAACAGGACGGAACAATTATTAAAAAGAAATAAGTACCTAACACTCGTGTTAACTTAACACAAAGGGGAATGCCACAACAACTGACGCAATACAATCGCTTTTAAAAAAATCCCGCAAACAAATGGAAACGTGCAAAAATCAGGTCAGATCCGAGCGTGTCAAAAGTCGAAAGGATCGCCGTTTTGCCTCTCAACGTCAATTTAAAAGTTGTAAAACGTTTTTATTGTGTAAATAACTACTGAAACATTATATTTTGCATGAAAATCATCGGATAGTCGCCAAATCCTCGTTGATAATCACCTATAATGTTTCGTATGTAGGTTAGTATCAGTTTAAGATTAAAATTAATAAGCCCCAAGGTGATACGGTATTCGGATCGTAAAAATATTTGGGCAACTCTGAGTTGGTGAGAAAACAATTTTATTTATTTGGTAATGTTGTTTTTTTTGTACACTTTTCAATCTGTTGGTGGATCGTTATTTGATTTTGCAATCATCAAAACCGTAGGTGCTCAACTTTCAATATTGATATCAAATATCTGTTCGCGAAAAGAGATCATTTTGCTCTCGGATCAGTCGGACCAGCATTTTGTTAAACACTCTTACGCTTACCACGGTAGGTACTGAGGTCCTGGATTCGATTTTAATTACGTGCCAAGTTTTATGTTGACTTTTTTCAGTACCAGCCTGGAAATGTACCCGGTTGATGGTAATAAGTTCGCCTATTGCGAGGTGAACATAACACAATGTACCACCTCTGCCCAACACTTTGGGAACTACAGGCGTGATGTTATGTTACATAAAAATTACATAAATCACCAAAAAACTCCAACTAACAATGAACACGTTAATCACCGCTCACTTCCATTGTTGGTGATGGTAACAACATGATGTAAATCATCGCAATGATGGTGTTGCCGAAAACTAGTGTTTACAACAATTACAGGTCGCGTCAGTCGCTCAACCGAGTCTTGATTTATGATTTCATCATAGCTAGTTTTTGGAAAATACACTTGAAACATCGTCTTGGGCGTACTATAGTACATTATCTCACAAATTCTGCTGTCCGCAGTCCGGTCCAACTCCAATCGGTATGACCACACCTTTGGTGTAGTCATTCTATTGCATTTCCTGTCACCTCTGCAGCCACTACATGTTATAAAAAGCGTGATATATCGGTACTATGGATTGGTGATCGTGTTTTGTTTCTTAGAGGACCTTTCAAACATAGGTACTTTAGAGGTCTGAAATTTTCTTTTTCTACGGTATGAAAACAATGCATAGGCATTAACAATGTTACCATTACTTATTAGCTTATTAGTGTTATCACCAACAACGGTAACTATTAGAAATTGGGATCAGCTCAACGAAACATAACATCTAATCCCAACTAATATTATTTATCGTCCCGTTAATTGGTAAGTCCCGATGCCCAGCAACCCGTGGTTGTAACAGACACGCTCTGACGTAAGGGACCAGGTTGCGTTTGATTTATTATGTCCCTTGCTCCTCCCAGATCAAGTTGATTCTCAATTTAAGGTACATAGGTATGTACTATTAGTATTTACTGTAACTGCAGCTGGGGACTGGTCTGTTAGTGAAAAATAACAGCTTTTTCTGTCTTCAATTGTTCATGTCTAGCGTTTAAGTCCCCTGTAATAGGAGGCCAGCCTGTTGCTATCAACCGGGCTCAAACTAAGACCCAGCTGCTGAAATATTCCTGAAAGAAAAATCCAATAACACTTGACCCTACCTGGAATCCTCATACCCAGCAGTAGTTCTGGCAACCAGTTTAATAATCTATTCCAACAAAAGTTCCAGAAGGATCAAAAATTTTTCATCCTGTTACTCAACCCAGTCAAACGGGTTCACAAAAATCAACGATCTTCAACAAATACGCTAGATTGAAAACTTCCAGGAAGTCTATTGACCTAGAAACTTGTCGGTTTGAATCTAAAATACTGTCAATTTAGATCTAAAGTCTTAAAGTTAGGGCACCAAAAGTTATCAATTTACTTTGTAAGGAAATGATATGTTTTGTTAATGTTTGAGATGGTTCCACAACAAATATTTGAGTTTATTCGAAGGTAACTTCATGTTAGAGCTTTTCTATGAAAGGAATTCTGGTAGATTTGTTGAAAGTCTTAATAGTTAGCAACATCTTCTGGGCAAAGGAATCCCCAAGTCCTGCCAGGCACAATTTTAAGCATCAAAAGTGACTCTCTTGACAATCCCAATCCCAATGTTCAGTACGGGTTCTTAAAAGAAACAGGTTGATTCTTCCAACCCGTAATGAGGAAATGAGGAAGACTTAGACAGAATAAAGGGTCTACAGCGTCGGACCTATCTGCTAATTACAGGTAACTGGTGAACATAACATCACGTCTGTAATCCTCGAAGGGTTAGGCAGAGGTGTACCTAGTAGTATACCCACATTTCGCCAGTTATGTTTAAGTCCCTTGTAATAGGGGGGTGAGCCTATTGCTATCAACCGGGCACAAATCCAGACTCCGCGGCTACTGAAAAAATCCTGATGGAAAACCCAATAACATTTTGCCCGACCCGGGAATTGAACCCAGAACCTCATGCTCAGCAGTCGCGCTTGCGACCACTAGACCAACGAGACAGTAACTGGTGAATTTTGTATGTATTAGGCGCGAATTATGTAAAAACAGCGTAAGGTGAAGGCTCGGCGCAGGCCGCTTCAAAACGTTTTCATACAAAATGTACGTAGGCGACACGTCGTGAATTGCAAGCCGCACGGTGCAGGCATGACGTTCTTTCGTTTAGTAATATATTTCACGACCGCGCTGCGCCTGCGCCTCGCCTTCACCTTACGCCGTTTCTGTATATTTCGGGCCTTAGACTTTTACACTGTCACAGTCTATTTCTAGACAAAAACTAGTCTCTCACTCACCTTCATAACATTACATCACATAACTAACAATGACCAAACAGTCACTTTCTACCATATTTTACGAAGAGGCGTTGATATTGCGCCTGTAGCCTATTGTTTCATAAGTTATAACTTTCGTATACCGAAAGATAAAACAGTATGAGGTTACGTATTTCATCTGCGCATGATATGGGAAACGTACAAATGTACGTTACGTAATCTGGGAGGAATTGATGGGACTTAGGTCACAGACTGATGCAATGAAATCTGAGCGGGGACATTGAAACTAGTGGAGGTGGAAATGGCCATCTATTGAGTACCTACCTACATAATTAGTTTACATTGTCTCCACTGCTAGGACACAGGCCTCCTCTCTAGGAGGAGAAGTTAACTTAATCCACCACGCGGGTCCAGTGCGTGTTGTTGGATGTCAGTGTGGTTCAGTACCCGAAGGGTAACCAACGGGACCCTATTACTAAGCCTTCGGCTGTCTGTCCGTCCGTATATCTGTCAGCGGGCTGTATCTTATGATCCGCAATAGGTAGACAGTTGAAATTTTCACAGAATGTGTATTTCTGTTGCAGCTACTAACCTACTACGATGGTACGGAACCCCTCGCACTTGACTGGTTTTTTCCCGGGTATTCACGATGGTCGTCTACTTAAATAACTCCTTTTTTTCACTAAACTCAGTAATGTTTACCTTGATTATAATGAATTAACTAAATCCAGTCAGTAAAAGTGAAGTCGGTTAAATTAAAACCTATAAGGAAATAACTGCTATATACTAAGGTACGCAATAAATCCAATGATAGCTGAGTTGTTAAAAAAAATAAGTTATTGCTATGAGCCTTTCGGTTCCCAACAAGATCTCGTCAATCGATAACTATTTTGATAATTGACCGAATGATATATACTTTAAAATAAATATATTGATCTCATATATTAACATCACGCCTCCAAAATAATATATCTATCGCTAATCACCAATATACATCAAAAACTTACAATTAATTAAAACAATAGCCAGCCCCTATTGCAAAGAGCTTAAAGTTTAAAATAAATCATTACTAAACTATTCAGAAAAAAGCTTCAGGCGCATACGCACCGATTAATCCTACAAAAACCCTTATCACAACAAAAACCCACTTTAACATCCCGTACATAAAAACCAAAATCATTTACCTATGCAATAGTTGAAACTCACCTTGCACGTTTGAAATGCAACAGTCAAATCCCAACTCTAATTTCAAACATAAACAACTGAAAGTCGCTTGCATTGCTTTCTAAGACCAATACCTGTCTAAACGCTTGCTAAATACAACTCTATTTTTCAAGACCTAAGGTGTTATTTTCTATGTGCAAAGTTACCTATACTTGGAGCACATAATATCAATCACAAATCAACATTGACATGGACCTGCCCAGTCCGTATAGAAGTTAATTGTTGGCTGCGCACATTATCATTAGTTCGTAGCGTCGTGCTGCGCCTGCGCAACCAGATAATATCTGCCGATTATAAATTTAAGATGGTCAGTCGTATGATTGTGGTACATTGGATACGTTAGATGGGCAGTTTAATCAGGTATTGAGTATAGTTTAATTTCTGAGATGGGAGTGTGGTTGATGTATGGTCTCTTGGTCTATACAGAACTTTTATAGTCCTATTTTTACTGCTGTAAGCTGGGTGTCGGGTATACTGACAACCTGGAGACCGGTTGTTTAGCTAGAGCAGATGAGAATCAGCTGCTTTGATATGGAACATATCAATCGGTATACCATAACGTCTAATGAAACTTTAAACTCTGCCTTCGAATTTCCCGGGTTGAGCGAAGTGGTTTTGGGTTTTTCCATCAGGAATTTCCCAGTAGTAGCCACGGAGTTTCAATATGCCTGGTTGATGGCAATAGGCTCGTCCCCTTTTACATGGGACTTAAACATAACTGGCAAAATGTGGGTGTACTATTAGGTACACCTCTACCTAACGCTTCGGTGATTACAGGCGTAATGTTATGTTATGATTTCCTCTTTTCTATTCTTTTTCATGATCTGTTATGACAAAAAAAATATTAACGTTGGCTATCCTACTTAATTCGTCACTCATTACGTCTATGTGTAGTTTATTCATTTATTTAAACTTCATGTAAAATAGTGGTACATAGGCGGGCTTAATGCCACAAGGCATTCTTTAGCAGTGTGTATGTTTCAAATTATACTTTAATTCCTAGCCGTTTGTCATTTTCAGACCTTTGACAGTCGTTATAGTGAGTCAGATGTCAGGAAATCTTAGAACCAGTCTTACCAATAGGTATCGTATTACCCAGTACTAACTGGGTTGTGAAGGTCAGTTAAGCAGTCGCTCTGTGTAAAATATTAGCGTTCATTTGCATCCGGTTAGATTGGAAGCCGACCCCAACATAGTTGGAAAAGGCTAGGCAGATGATGAGATGATGTATAGCTTCCTCATCATACCAGTATTTTACATGGAGCGATTGCCGGTCTGACCTCCACAACCCATTTAGCACTGGCCTACTGGGTTATACGATACCCATTGGTAAGACTAGTTGGCAGACTTTCGGGACACTACAACCTGTAACGGCTGTCAAAGATCTGCAAATGACAGCCGGGACCTGCAGCTTGACGTGCTTTTCAAGGCACGGAGGAAAGTCGGTATGTAATGGGAGGTCACCCATCCACGGAGCAACCAAGTCATGTGTGGCTTAACCTTAAGAGTGATCAGAGCGGAAGCTATACCTCTTCAAAATAAGCGTAAGTTACAACGAAGAAATACCGATAAGGTACTTCCCCCCCCCCCCCCCTCCGCCCCGGAAAATAATGCCAGGCGAGACACCAGGCCCACCCAGTACTCAAATAAATCATAGGTAGGTACATCTTGGAGTTTTCCTATACCAGGCCGTCAGCTTGCCTTGACGCGGCCGGTCCATATCCATTTGAATTTTGATGAGACACGTTGCTATGACGGTTTCTGCATGATTTATTTTATCTATATTCTGTTTGGATTGATTTATTGTTATAGATGTCGTTGGTGTTCTTAGAAAAATTGGTATTTTTAGGTCATTTTGAAGTTGAAGTAATACTTTAGATTTTTCTTGAGAATTATGAGACATCTTTGCAAATTGCGATATTTTCTTAGTCATTACAGACTTTTTTCTTTTTCTCTTTAAACGGAAGTCTACGTGACCTGAGGTTGGTTTTACCTGTGGTTGAGTCTGCATGACGTCGCTCTAATCGATTTACGTTATTACTGATTAATACCGGATGCCTAAATCTTACAAATGACGTTTTTCTTGTCACTTTTCCTGTAAGATTCCAATAAGTTACAAAAATATTTGCGTTAGGTTTTAGGTTATTAATTAGTATTTATGGACGTCAGACTTTCGGCAAACAAATAACAGCCGCGACCAACGGGTTAACGTATCTTCCGATAAATGTAAAGATCTTTATGTGTAATCGATGGTTACCCATCCACGTACCCACCTCAGAAAGCGATGCAAACCCTTAGACCATGCGGTTGTTCCATCTTCTGTATTTCAAAGAATTCTCACCACATACTTCTAATACCATCTCAAGACAACAAAAACAATCCCAGGTACCCAGAACAAAGTGCAGCAGCGGCCACCCATCCATCCGTCATCCCTCGCCCGAGGTAAGGCAACGTTTTTGCGACGGTCTGAATTGATGGCTGCACGTTATTGGAGGTGGGACTGAGATGTACAGCCGACTCGACTCGATATCAACTGATATAAGGCTAGCTTGTGATACCCGAGGTGTGGGCGGTCTTGATACTTGATAGAATCTACCTGTAACTCATCATAGATAAGACAGCTCTTGTTGAAAATGAACTGTCTGTTTAGTAAAAACCTTTCTAAATGTAAAGTGGTCTCAAAACAAGCCTTTGAGACTAAAAGTTTGACTATTTGTAAGTTTGGATGTAGGGCGCGAACTACTGATCCGATTCCAAAAATTCTTTCACTAATAGGATGTTTATTACTACTGAACGGGTTTTGATGAAACTTCACAGTAAAAATAGGTATCTTATACATCAGAATAGCACACTCATGCTATCATTTATATTGATATTGTATTGAATATGCGCGGTCGAATCCACGGGCGAAAGTGTATTTATATTTTTTTATAAATATTTTTGTATTCAGTGTAACAACTCTGGACGTTTGCAAAAACCGATAAAGATATTTTAAAAATCCAAAACATCTTAAAGTATCAAAACCTTCCGGTGGTACTACAGCGCGCAGACGGCACTACACTCGTATTACTACAAATCATTCAACCGGAGCCAGTCCTGAAATGTTTCCATTCTTTTATTGATTTATTCAGCATTATTATTAATTTTTACAAATAAATATAAAAATCCAACATGGCGGCCGCTTGTTATTTATTAAAACGTTAAACTTACACGCCCAATCTGATAAGTATTTTATATTTATAGTCTATATTTTTGTTTCAATTTCGTTTTTTGTTACTCTCAAGGTTATTTGAGGATACTGTTAAATTAATGCTGATTTTTGGAATAAAAAGAAACATGATCGATGTTAAATAAGGGGAATATGTAAGAACCTAACCGATTGTTGGTCATAATTTATTGTGATTCAACCGAAATTAGGTTTTTATGCTAATTAGATAAAACGTGTCACTTCCTCGTGAGTTGTGATACATTAAAAGAGGTCATCGTTTTAATTTCAAACTAAGACCCACACCTACCAATAAACTAACTATAATATGCTGTATGATATCGGCAACTAACACATTCTAGGCATCATAATGTCTTCTTCATCACATTTCGAATAAGTTAGAGGACTAGTTCAATAGTAATCTAATTAATCTTCTAACACAATTTGGCAAAATGGGGTATTAAAATCCTACTGATACATAGTGTGAATGCGGTGCTCCCGACCAGACAATGTCTCTCTTATTGTGGTGTCTGTAGTGTCCCAACACCTGCACTTTAGAGGATTAAAAAAACGCCACAGCCGCCGCGATTAACGTGGCACATACTGGGCGAAAGAAATTTAAACAAGTCGTACCCTCGACACGAAAGAAGAATAAGATCTTCTAAAAACAAAGTCTGATTGAGCTTGCAACCACTTACAAAACAAAACATGATTACCTATAGAGATTAGAAGGTAATTGTTGAAAAACGGTAACAATCATGTAAAGTCGGCTGTCCAGGTAGCAACTTACTCTTTATCTGCCTAGCCTTTTCCCAACTATGTTGGGGTCGGCTTTCAGTCTACCAGATGCGCCTGAATACCAGTATTTTACATAGAGCGACTGTCTATCTGACCTTCACAACCCAGTTAGTCCTGGGTATCCCTCTTGGCAAGACTGGTTGTCAGGATTTCGGGCCACTGACTAGGTACTGTAAAGACTGGCAAAGATCTACAAATGACAGCCGGGACCAACGGCTTAATGTGCTTGCCGAGGCGCGGTGGAACCTCGGCAAGCGCTGCTTAACCTGAATATCAACCAGTGTGGCTGTTATTATTTAACCAACTATTTTACCTACTTACTGTTTGTACAAAATATAAGTTGTAGTCAATGGACACGAAAAGAAGATCATGTGAAATCTAAAGCAGAACACCATCGCATATTGTAGAAGCCCATTCACAGTGTTTGAAGACCAAACAGCATTCCATACAGAATTCATACGTTCTAGCAAGCAGATCCAAAGGTAAAACTTATAAAAGCCGAACCAATCGACAAACGCCATTCAAGTGCCGTGAATAATGTATTCTATATTGTTAAGACAATTTCCAGAGAGCACCAAACAGCAGAGATCACTATACAACCGAATAAAACACACGTCTAAACAATATGTAGTTGTCACCGGTTGATAGGACCTGTCTTTCAAACTATCTGGTTTACTCCCTGATCCATAACATCCCATGAACCAACTTTATGCAGCCAGAAACACACCCTAACCTTGATACAGCAGAGTTTGAATTTAAAAAGCAAGAAACATTGACTTTCATGGATGGAACAGCGTGTATTGGCGCAACCATATCTCGAAATTTCCGAACAGCAATAGCTTCGCATTGTACAGCATCCATTGCACGTTTTCGATGCTTTATTTCAATAAGTTTGATAGTAAAAGCAGCAGTGTATGGTGTGCTTGCAAGGATGATGGTATCAAAAACGGTGTTGATGTAATACAGTTTTGGTTTGACGTCTCTGGGGAGACGGCAGCTAGGTGTTGAGGTGATCCTGGGCTGGATAGATCAATGATATGTCAAAATCGTGTTATACTTGTGGGATTTATGCAGACTAGTTTCGGTAAGCAATCAGGACAGTGATAGATTCGTACCGAGGTGTTACGTTGGGCACATTTCCCTCGTGGCTATTGCATTCGATTCGGTTTTGATATCTCGTTAGTGCATACGTTTTGAGAACGGTTTGCGGATAGATATTTCTGTGGTTCTTTTTCGTTTTATGCGAGTTTTTGCTCGTGTGAAGAGAGTTACAGTTCTGGAAATTGTCAGCAAGTGATGGTAGATTTTGACAAATAATTCAAAGCGTTTCGTGATCCTACAATGACTTTAAACAGAACTAACATAAACTTTTATAGATTTTTTACTTTAGCAGCATTGTTATCGCTGCTACAATATTATGTCAATGTACAATGTATTCTCAATGCCCTCTGATCTACTCTAATTGAAATAAATATTATACAGAAAGACTTTTGACGGTTATTATCCCACCAAGTTGTCCAGTTTGAGGGCAATTTATAATTTGATCAATTTGTCATAACAAACATGGCATGAATTTCTCAAATTTTTCTGAGTAAAATTTGGTTTTTACCTAAAAAATACAAAAAACTCCCTTGACTTCCAACTCTCATGCATTTATTTCTAATTTAAGCGCGAAAAAAGGCTCACAACATTTTCCGTGCAAGCCGAAGTCTGATGGAGATGAGTTGCTATATAATTCATGGGGAATGGGCCTGCAACCTGTCACGTATCACGGCGACACGTGTTGTGCACACCATGCTTAGTAACGGCGTTGTGCACACCTACTGAAAAATATAAACTTCTGGAAAAACGGTGAGAGATGGTCCCTCCATCTCTGCGAAATGGTTTAGAAAGACAGAAGTTTAGAAGATTGATACATTCTAACAACAAGTGATGATAAAATCCTTTTAATTATCTAAAAAATATGTCGCACTTGGATGACGTGTTTATCAGCCAAAATCTGTTTTTAGCGTCATTCATCTTCATCATCACCCTACAACAGTCCACTGCTGGATATAGACCACTGAACTTGAATATCGGCAATTCTCATCCAGTTGGTACCAGCCACCCTGCGAAGATCGTCGCTCCACCAAGCCTGAGGGCGTCCCACCTCAAGAACTCGTCTACCCAATGGTCATCGGTTCTACGGTTATTATGGCCATTGCTACTTCAGCTTACTTATTCTGTGAGCTGAACTCTGGTTCTCTGTCGGATCACCTCGTTCCACTGGCAGAGGGTCTTTAAAGCTAATTGTAAGGCATGTACAAAATGTCCTTGAAACGTAATTGTCTGGTGTAACTCCTGGCAACTTGTTGAAGGATTTATTTCAACTTTAATAAATGTTGTTTAAAAATACAAAATGTTTTCATGGAGAAAGTACCGAGAGGACAAAGCTGCAAGCTGACTCACGCCACCCAATGCACAGTTATGTTCCAGAGGCTATATAGCCGTAAAAGTTTTTTTGGGTGCGTAGCCCAGCTAGTCCAGCTATTAGCAATGCCTCCACAGCGAGATGTGATCTCTGGCGGTAGCTGCTTAAGCCACCTGACGGCTTTACTGAGCCGTCTGAAAGCCTTCCACCTGGGCATGCTTTGCCGTGGCTGACTTGGAAATCTCTGAATAGACTCCGAACCCAAATCGGCCGAAGCAAAAATTAACTCTTCAGATGGGCGGTTCATAGACGGCTCAGTTCTCAAATGTGAATGCGGCGTACCTCCACAGACAATGGCCCATCATCCATCTTACGCTGCCTGCCCTAACACCTGCGCTCTTGACGATCTTATGACTGCATCGGCGAGCGGAGTTCGAATAGCTGAATTTTGGACCAAACATATTTAATAAAAATTTGTAATCGACACGCTAAGTAGATGGAGAAAGTGAAGGAATTTTAATTTTAATTAAATGATGGTCTAATTTAGCAAACTCTGCTTTATTACCAGCTTTATTCCACCGCCTACTCACACAAGCTTCGGGGGTACAACACGAAACAATTCAATACCATCCCCCGCCATATTTAATCCACACATCCGAACTACGCAACACACAGCTCTCAGAAAGGCATTAAATTAACTCTTATTGTCTCAAAACTTCTATCGGTACGGGATCGAATCGCACAAAACATCGTACCTGAATAACCCAATAATTGTGTACATAAATCATTTGAACGACTTCTGATAATTCGCCCTCCGAACTAAGGATGGGTTGCAAGGTGTAAGAGAATGGGGTTTTGGTGACGAGCTGATGAAGGCTGTAGCCAAGAAATTGGTTCAGGGGGTTCCCTAGATAAAAAAGCAGATCAATCAATGGATTAAACATGAATCAAGAAAGGCATTGATATGAAACAAACTTTTTACTAAGTGCTACCCGACGAACAACAGTCTCTAGATTGAGATTGACCTCAACAACACAATTATGGACGCCGGTAGGATTATTTTCAGAGGAGTGGACTCCAGCTCCACGAAGCAAGCTTGAAAATTTTAGCACTGCTCCTCGGATAACATAACATAACATTACGCCTTGTAATCCCCGAAGGGTTAGGCAGAGATGTGCCTAACAAGTACACCCACATTTCGCCAGTTACGTTTAAGTCCCATGTCCCGTGACTGCTACTGAGAAATTACTGATAGAAAAACACAATAACACTTTGCACGACCCGGGAATCAAACTCAGGACATCATCACAGATCCGGCACAGATTTGTATTACACATTTTACTATGTAGATTTTATCCTATACCTGACTATTGCATAAATCTTATACGTAAATAAGTAATAATACTTCAGTGAAGTGTGTGCTTAATGCTTAGCTACGATAACCTTGGTTACAAAAGTTTTATGAAATTGGTCTTTCTTTTCTTTGGTCTGACTTTGCTGACCCTTTACATGTTTTGTCCTAAAATCGCCATCGCTTATAACATAAACAGAAGTATAATTCTCCCTCCAAACGTAAGGGTTTGAACAGACCGACGATAACACAGATACGTGCGAAATGCGACTTTTCAACCTTTTGTGGGCCACAGACGCGATAATGTTTCTAATGTATGCGCTATGTTGTGATATTTTTGACTTTGTCACGCTACTGATACCTACTTGTGCCCACATTGTGTCCCGGGGTTAACATTTTATCTTTCTTTGAAGTTATTACTTTGAAGTGGAGATATTTGAGTTGAAGTCTGTTGTTTTTCTGTTCGAGGTTTTAATGATGTTCCAAACATAAGGTGGGATAGACATGAGTATGATAAGTGAAGATAATTATTTATAAATCATGAAGAGTGTGGGTGTATTCACTAAATCATAAACATATTTACAGCTGAAGACATCTTGAATAATAACTTATAAATGAAATGTTCAGGTGGAAAATTGAACTGACTCTTCCGAATAGAATGCGCTATTGTGCTGCCATCATCTGCTTAGCAATTTCCCAACCATATTGGGGTTTGAGGTCGGCTTCCAGTCTAACCGTATTCAGCTGAATACCAGTGTTTTACATGGATCAAATGCCTAGATGACGTCCACAAACCATTTAGTACTGGGTAATACCCCTTGGTAAGACAGGTTGCCACACTTTCAGGCTACAACTACCTGTAACGACTGTCCAAAATCTACACAACAGCCGTCAACGACAGCCGGGACCAACGGCTTAACGTGCTTTCCGAGACACGAAGGAAACTTGGTATGTAATAGGTGGTCACACATCCACGGACCAACTTAGGCAAGCGTGGCTTTTGCTAAAGATCGATCCGAGCGGCTGTTAATATATAGCCACGAGGCTGTCATGGAGATTAAAAACTGTACCCAGTTCACCGGTTTAATTAAATTAGAGGTTTTATCAAGACCACCTTAAGTATTTACGAATCTATACTGTTAACTATCCGTCAAAGGTAATTAGGTTTAAATCCCCTATATTTCTAATACAGGTTACTCTTCAAAGTGTACTGCAAAGGGTTACATAATGAACTTAGCGGGACCACCTGCCATCACTTGTTAGGACCATCGATGCACCGCATGTACACTCTTAGACCTCTCATAACTTAGTTAGAGGGAGGAAGCATATCGTAGACCGTGAGTTTTGTAGTCATGATCAATAGTTTACTATATTTAGCAAAGTTTCTAGTTCCTGTAGATTTGTAATGATATCCAACTTTTAAATTACACTAAACTGTTATAATAAGATTCTGTCACTCATTGAATGGTGTCTTTTTCGCGGGACTCCATAACTTTGCCAAAAAATAATTATATTTATTTTACTAAATAATTAGCTACTTAGTTGCAGTTTGAATTGAATTTATCAAGTAAAGAATTGTACTTGACCGCTAGATATTGTAATTGCCTTTGACAAAGTGATAAAGCTACGTTCAATCTCTGGAACACTCCAGTTAGTCAACTAACAAACAGCTTAATTTTCAAACAAATACATAGCATGACCTTAAACTGTATATAAATCTCTTTATGTTGGTACCTAAGTAGTAGATACTTATCACAGTTATAAGCATTCTTTTCCTACCAAGCAGGCACTGACATATTTAAGTGATTCTACGACCGATGCCTTAAGAAGAACGTAATTTCTTAAGTGCATTGGCTATTTACCTAAGATTTCATTACCATTATCATCTGCCTAGCCATTTCCCGACTATGTTAGGGCCGGCTTCCAGTCTAACCAGATGTAGCTGAATAGGTACCAGTACTTAACTTGGAGCGACTGCCTATCTGACCTCCACAACCCACTCGGTAATACGAAATCCCTTGGCTCTCAGGCCATCGACTACCTGTAACAGCTATCAAAGATCTACAAATGACAGCCGGGACTAATGGCTTAACGTGCTTTCCGAGGCACCTACCTACCTTAACCTCAAAATGTTTACATACAGACCTCCACCTACCTCTCAATCTAATTAATGAAATCCCATTCACTACAGATATCCTAGATCGGCGAGCAGATACGGGCGCAATCACTAGTTTCAATACAGTTGGCAGATAGGCATTGTTCCGAACTTATAATTTGATGACAATCGCGAACTATGGCACGCTATGGAAATATGGAAGGCGATAGTTTCTAACTTACCTAGATGGGGAGTTTGGTTAATTTAATGGTAGGTGGCTAATTAGGTATACAGAGTTGTGTACCTATATTTGATTGCTAAGCTTAGGTATTTCAGATTTCTTGATAGTTTTCAGACTTAACGCAGACGGGACTGTAGGTGTGTGTTGAAGGAGGTGGAGTATACTCTTATGGGCACGCAGAGCAGCAAAAAAGATTTTTTCGGAAAAAAAGAAAGAGTAATACCAATTCTATTGCTGTATCGAGTACACCTTGTCCATGGTAACCATTTAGGATCTGAGAAGCATCCGTTAGACGCACCGTTTTCGAGAAATAGGCCTTTGCTTAAGTCCTAGCTCCTAAGGCTACACTCCAGCTGACACCCGTAATATATGTTATTGACTTACAGGGCTTTTAAGACAAGAAATCAATTGTTACCAAAATATAGTATTTTTTATAAGAATAACAAACTTCTTTGCAGTCCCTGCAGAAGTTACGTTACTTTTAGCGAACATTAATCAAAAATAATTTAAGTAGATTAAGGATTTCATTTCTAGTTTATGATTAAGGTACTGTTTGTAATTTTGTTCAGTTAGGAGCTCCACTAGCAATACCCAATAAGAGAAAATCACTTTTAAAATTTGCTATGTGTAAGTAGTAGGTACATGTATTGGTACTCGTTACTGTTCATCCACCCGTTTTAATTTGTGTCGCATATTCTACACAAAAATTCACATTCACAGACCACACACAAAAAAAAGAGATTAAAAACATCACAACGCGACTACCAAAACGTACATTCGCTCTAATAGATTCCCCACTAAGTGCTCTTAGAATTTCATAAAGAATAAAAAAACTTTGGGCAACTCTCCCGCCATTCATTAAGGCTCACGTACACGGTTCACGTCATGTTATGATTTAAGGGTCCATGCGGTAATGGCGCGATAAATAATGCGGTCACAGCTACCCCAGTACTTTAAGTACGCGAAAATGGCTCCACTTAGCTACCGCCATCTAGCGGCCAGCAAATAAAACGTATAAATCAACCTCTGTTGTTCTTGATTAGTCTGTGTAATTTCGTAGTGTTCGAATTTTGAATGTATTTTTTTTTTGTTATTAATTATTTCAAAACAACAAACAGATTATTTTGCAAAATCAATCAAAGGTAGTTCTCATGTTTGCAGTGTATCAGTATACCATGTAAAATAAACCTTGTTGGGTCCAAGAAAAATCCTTGAATGTAATTCTATAAATAAATCTAAGGTTTACTGCGTTAAATACAAATATAAGCTAAGCTATTGTTAAAATAAATAGGTATGATCAATGATTGCAGAATTGTTGAAGTGTTTTTGATACCATTCAGTTTTGATAGAGGGCGCTAGTTTTATGGTCCTTGACCATAGTTTGTTAAACTGTTACACATTAATATTAGGTACCTACAACAGTTCTTGTTTTGTAATTAAATGTTTAAATAAAATACTAGAAAATGAAGCTCAATAAGTAAAAGTTTTAAACTTTAAACATGGTAAAAGTTTCTTTCAACAAGGCTACGTTGTTAGTTATCGATCTACCTAAAAGCTTCAAGACTGCAAACATAGAGGGCGTTACTGTTATGGTCAATGACCACAACTTACTTACCTGACTTATGATTAAGTTCGACCATTTTTCTAAGATGGCGCTGACGGTGTGTTTGTATGTATAGAGAAAAAATCAAATGAAAGGATCACCGATTTGAAAAAGAGTTGAGAAGGTAGTCTTTTGGCAATGACAACAATTTCTAACCTCCACCTATGGGTCACTGCCCAGTCGTCATCGACAACTGCCTGCAGGCATGAAGAAGATGAAAAATAAACTTAATTTACAAAATAAGTAGGTTATTTTCAAATTAATCATACCCAAATCGAACCACAAGCTAACCAATTCACCCTATTATCAAAAACACCTTGACACAACAATTTCCTTGAACGGTCTTCGGTAACTGATGAGCTTAATGCCTAAATAGCCGATCGGTAAGATTTACCGCCTTCCGTGCCGGTATCGGATCGTTGCCGTGTCGGAGCCGTATCGGCGTCGTGCCGGAACCACGGAAGGGTCGTTATCGGGTCCTCACATCGCACGTCTCAAACGGTAACTCGTTAATTTCTGTAGATGTCACAAGCCGTGGCCTATAAGATGAGGTTGGTGGCACAATGAGAGCATAGTTCGTGTGCAACTTTGACATAATCAACATTTTTCAAACTGGAGAACCCTACTGATAAAAGTAACATACTTCACAACATTACGCCTGTAACCTGTAATCCCCGAAGGGTTACGAGGAGGTGTCCCTTAGAGTATATCCACATTTCGCCAGTTATGTTTATGTTCCCTATAATGGGCACAATCCATCCACAAACTCCGTGGCTGCTACTAAGAAATTTCTGATGGAAAAATTCAATAACACTATGCCCGACACGGGAATCGAACTTAAGACTTCATGCTCAGCAGGCTGTAATTGGCAGGTACTGATGAAAGTAATAAGCAGAAAGTCTTATTAGCTCTAGTCTATATATGTCTTAATGTGTTTAAGTAGTAGAAAGTAGTGAAGTCATCATCATTGCAGCAGTCTTCAATTGCACGTCATTTAACTCGATTCTCGGCAACTCTCAACCAGCTGCAACCAGACACCCAAAAAATTGAGAAGTACCCAAGTCATGTTCTTTCCTTCTAACTTCAAGTACAGAAGAGTTGAATTTTTCAGAAAAACGCAGATACCATGGGAGACAGTATTTTTTAATTATATATTTTTTTAACAAATGAACAAAGCGAGCCTCGAGATTTTCAATCTATTAAAAACAAATTATTAACAAACACTAAAAACAAAATCCTCTAAAAAACGGCACTAAAGATAAGTCATCACTGTGTTTTCAGACAATTCATTCTGCCTCCTACAACAGTACACTGACAGTTTCCCCGAGCTCTCGCTTTTCCGCTCCCAGTGTGCCTCAGTCCCGATACTACCCGAAGTTAATGCGACGAAGTTGGTGCCCAAATTTTAATAATAATATATCTTTGTAATTTATTTGATTCGCGACGCAAGCGCCGGTTGTTCCCAGACTCGAGGTATCATTTTTCTGTGAAATATAATCTGAGATTATGTTTTTTTTTTCTGTTTTTATTTAGTGCGTGGAATTCTGAAGGAGCAACTCCTGGGTTTTATGTTTAGAGAATACTTTTTTTTACTAAAATCTGCTGGTAATTGTTATTATAGGTTTGATTGCTTTCTACTTTTAAACAGTGAAATTAACACATATTATAACAATAACAATTCGAATATCTTCACGAACTTCACCCAGTCATGAATTACTTAAGCAAATCGTCTCCTAAAAATATGTACAGGTAAGTTATCATAATTTATCCTGATCCTTATAAATAAAATCTTAACCAAATCCTTAACAAAACAAAAAGTGCGGTAATGACAGCATTTTAACTACGGAACATTACACACACCTCCTAAACTCAACCCTGCGCTCGCTATGGGGAAAAACGCCCCCGATCGGGCCGCAGGCGAGTCAAACCGGCCCATAAATAATAAATACTAGCACGGTGCGTCTGTAGATAATGGTAATTTACGATTCGCTACCATTGACGTCAAATCTTTGGCAGCAGCGGGACGGTTAGATCGACGCTCGGCGTTTTTCGGGTGAACTCGGGTGTTTTCGACATTTGTTTTGGAATTCGAAGTTTTTGTTTGTTCGCTGTGTGAAGGGTTGTTTGCATGTGAACAAGTATGCTGCACGTCAGGGGGTTCTGCTGTTTTGCATTATTTACTTTCCATGCATTGGCGATATTTAATTGACTTTATGCAGGTCACCTACTGTGTGTCCTAAGCGGTCTACAAAACTGAAACTAACACTTTAGAAAAAGGCCTGCTTACTCCAGAAAAAAAGAATTGTTTTCTTCGCAGCAGCACGTGTGCCTGATAAAAAAACCTGCTGCATACTAACGAATTGCCGACATAAGTCTATCAGGCAATCACAAAAAAATAAATACACAATTTATGAAAAAAAAAACTGAGAACTTGATTTACACACACTCGCTTAGCTTTTCCTCCTGACCATACCTCAGCTCAAAATTAAAGGTAATACCGTGACTTGCCGCCACAAATCAATACCCAAAATCCTTGCCATGCTTCAACGTCTCGAAAATGGCTAATTAATAAAACTTAAGCTATAAATATCGCCGGGCGTCGTAGGTAGCTGTTAGCAAAAACTGTTAGGATCATAAAGCTGTCGTGGGATGAGAGAGTGCCTTTGTTGCTGTTTCGTTGGTGAACGATAAATCTAATGCGAGAACAATTTGGTCGTGGTCGCGAGACGGTGTGATGGTCGCGGATGGTCGCGAGTTTTATACGGGTTATGTGGCCGGTTGGTGAGGGTTAAGATGTCGTGGGGTTTGTGTTCGTTACCTATATACTCATTGTTTAAATGTACCTAACAAAGGTAAACCAGAGTCAATGCAGTAACCTATATTACTTAAATTACTTAGACAGGAAACGGGATATTTACCATGTTTACTATTTTTGTCGAGTTCCCGATATTTCGGCGCTGTTGCAAGCACCATGATCACGGATAAACTGACGTTATTGCGGGTGGGTGTTTATGAGCAGACAAATCCCGTGAAAAAAAAAGTCAATCGTCAATTTCCGTGATCATGG
Source organism: Noctua fimbriata (assembly GCA_905163415.1). Taxonomy (NCBI): domain Eukaryota; kingdom Metazoa; phylum Arthropoda; class Insecta; order Lepidoptera; family Noctuidae; genus Noctua; species Noctua fimbriata. Next base: position 18,230,018 of record LR990930.1, on the reverse strand, counting down.
TGCTTGCAACAGCGCCGAAATATCGGGAACTCGACAAAAATAGTAAACATGGTAAATATCCCGTTTCCTGTCTAAGTAATAATGTTAGTGACCATGATAGTTTAAAATCATATATTACTTAAATGTTAGTTTCATAATTCTTTTTTTGTGATTTGACGGTTAAATAAGTAGGCACTTTTCTGGGATTATGTCCACAGTTCCGCAATGTACTGCCCCAATGTTTAATGTCATTTGACCTCTTATATGGCAATTTATACAAATATCTTTTACAGAATGTGCAAATAGTTATAGAAGTAGGCAAATAATGCAGGATACCTCATCCTACTCTTGTATGCTATTCGTAGGTCCAGGTTTAATTGTAATATTAACGACTGAACAAATAGGCGACGAGCAGTATAAAAAGTAGCGACGTTATAAGCAACACTACTAATTAATAAAAGTGCAGCATTTTCTCGCAGCGAAGAATAACATTTTAAACTTCGTTTTTATTATTGCAGAATTTGAAACCGGTACCTAACATTTTAAAGGCATGAAAATGGTTATGTCATTATTTCTCTAAAATGTAATCAGCTCTTCTGCCCTTTATGCTTATTTTCTATATTAGGCACCATCAACGTTCTCCTACCCTTATCCTAATATTTTTGGGGACAGTGCAGTGGACATGCTTTGTTCTTCAATACTTCTCTAATGAACATCATCTCATAAGTCACGCGTTTTCTTCCACATAAGATTTCATAAAATCCTTCTATCGTTCCTTTGGTCCTTACTTTTATACGTACCATACTGGATCAATGCAGCAATTCAAAAAGCGTGTAACCTCGAATTGCACGTGTACCGTCTGAAGAACAGGAATCTAGAAAATTCTCATAACAGAACACCTAGAGACGGTCTTATTTATTCACTCAATAAATCTTCCTAAATCTCATCAGACGATAAACTCAAATCTAGAGCATTCCGAAAGCCCATCCATCTCACCTGCACAAATACATCAATACATTATAAATTAAAAAAAAAACACCCCATGACTCACAGCCCACGGGAAAAAACTCCGTATAATGTTATTACAAGGCATCAAACGCAGTATAAAACCGTCAACAGTTCGATAAATCTATCAACAAGTGCTGCCATCTATCAAAGAGTGTGCGCAACGAGTAAACGTGTAATGTTCCGCGGTGATTGATAGATGGCGCTGCCGTGTTAGTGCGCAAGCGCACGGTAAAAGTGTTTCTGATTTGATTTAGATTGTTTATTGTATACCTGGATGTTTTTAATGGAAAGGTCGTTCGGCTATGCTCTGGGAATTTTCAGTGGATGATTTCTGAAGTGAAATTTTATGCACTTAATATTTTTATGCTAGTTGCTCTATGATGTCGAATACGAATACTTGCACTACATTATTCCCTCGCTAGTCCTATTGGTGATAGTTACTAGTCGGCGGCATTAGCTAGTAGGTAACACAGGCTAGCGAACGAAGCTACGTATACGAAGCTTGAACAACAACGAGAACGGCTGCTCATGTGACCGCCTGAGCCCAGATATAATTAATTATGAAAAACCTAAAAAGAAAGTGCCAACCACCTCTTCAGTAGCTGCACAGTTAAAGAAAACAAAATGTGTACACGATACACATTTTGTGTTTGAAGACTAGGAAGATACGAGTGTATGACCCACATTAAAATATAAAAGTGAATTTCAGCAATGAAATAAACGATATGGTAACACTGACAGTTCTTGAACGCAGTTTAAATGTTCTGAACTAGTTCAGTTTCATTGGTGTAATTCACCCAAATATTGTTTTCAAGAGACCACTTAGAAAGTGGTCTCTTGAAAATACTTTAAAAAAAATTACCTCCCTACCCTCAAACCAAACATTTTCTTCCACCGTTCCACTATGCAGAACTACAGCACATTATTTCAATAAGGGCGACATTAGCGACACCTAGTGACGGATAGCCACCATTAGTTTTTTGACCCACCCAGCCTTGTCTTACTTTTATAATTAACGACAACACGCCAGCGATTTATTGTCGCTCGCCAGACACTTTTAAGGTTATGGGAGCTATATTATTTATTTTATGGGGGTTTTGAAGTATGCTCAGGCTGATATGCTGAAATTCAGGAGTGTTTGCAGACGTGGGCATGAGGAGCCCTGATAAGTAGTTTGTGAGGTCTTAACTGAACCATAAGATGAGTTCGTCATTTGGATGCCGATGTAAAGTAATATGTTATGATTATGGTGGGTTTCAAAACTACTCCAACTCCGAATTTTAACGATTTAGTGAAGTCAAGTCTGAAAATATTTCTTGGTCTTTAAAAGATTTTACCCAGCTCGTTTTTGTCTGACTCGTCAAATATTTGTTTATTCTTGATTGATTCTATTTGTTCACGTCTACAAGAAGTTCTAACTCGTCAAATCCCTGGGAAACGTGTAGGTTATTCTTACATAAATATGAGAATTTTTCTCATGTCATAGGTAAAAAAATCATACTTTACTGTGTTTATTGACTACTCCAAAATTATCCTTTTTACTAAATACGTAAATATTACAGCACTTCGATGTCTTTGGGTTGTCTAAACGTAACAGTTCATTTTCATCAAAGAACAGAAAAAACAGAATCTAAAACTAACTCCACATCCAAATATCTACCAAATATATTTCTAAAATAAATTTAAGCCCTTTAAAAGGTAATAAAACCCGAGCTCAGTGCTGCATCCCTGTGAGCCCTGACGAAAGGCCCCCGCGGGCCTCCCTAATCACTCACTCACCCTCCGAGGTGAGAGGTGAACAGACAGGCCCTGATTCGATTCCCGGACGTGTTGTCCAACTTTTATTTATGAACGTAAAGTTTTGGATTTATTAGGTCTTGTCATTTAATTAATAATTTAATTAATTTACGTTTTAACAGTCGTCAAAGTAAGGTGGAGTTGGGCGTCTTTACCCGTGGGTATTACAAGTGGATAATGAGGGGTCACATTTGATGGATGGGCTTGGACATCCATCCATGTCCTAAACTTGGATTCCCTTGGGTTGTTCTGAATTAGAATTAGACTATGCTATGGCTATGGATAGGTGCACATGCGAAGTAGGTAAGTCATTTCAAAGTCAGAGCTTTTAAAACTATTAATGACTAGTAATGAGTTATTTTTTAATTATTAGAATAACATAAAAAGACTGTATTGAAACATACAGTCAGTAAAGTATCAACATTTTAACTGAAATGAAGTTGTTGAGTTTAGTAATGAAGGCATCAGCGAAGGCTGATTACTTAATAACAGTCGAAAAACAATAGCTTTTACAAGGGAAACAATTAATATTTTCTCGCCATGTACAGCTATGATCTTTTCTTTTGAGTATCAGCATTGACAGGCTTACCATGACCAATATAATAATCAATCATAACATAACATCATGCCTGTAATCTCAGAATGGTTAAGTGAAATTGTACCTAATAGTACACCCACATTTTGCCAGTTATGTTTAAGTCCCATGTAATAGTGGGCGAGCCTATTGCTACCAACCGGGCACAAATCCAGACTCCATGACTGCTACTGAAAAATTCCTGATAGAAAAACTCAATAACACTTTGCTCATCCTGGATTCAAACCCAGGACCTTATGCTCAACAGTCGCGCTTGCAAGCACTAGACAAACGAGGCAGTCCAAGTCAGTAAGAATCTATCTTAATAGTATATCAGTAGACTTCATAAAAAAATTAAATGTACGTACTGAACGACAACAGGCCTAAACCACGCTCCATTAAATTTCATTGAAGAATTTTAAACAATTAATTTCCTTGTATGAAACAGGAAATTTCATCATTATTGCCAATGGGGAATCAAATCGGACACACGACTTGTCATTAAATATTTTTCCTAATTGTTTCGTTAGCCAAGTTAGCCTCTAGCCATAAGCAGTGTCCCAAGTGAAATACCAGTATTCTTGATGCCTAATCCCCAATTACCTAACCACACTGATACACCATCAATAATATCCATATAAATATCGACGTCAGAAGGAAATATGAAGTGGTGGGTAACCTACATAAGAGCGAACCTCTCGTGATGCGCACAAATAAATTATCTATGAACGAGATTGGCTAGTTGCTACTGATACGGGCAGGAGAGTGCTCTGTTTCGTAATATTTAATTTATATTATGGTTCGTACTCTTTGTAATAGTAACGTTGGTTTAGTTAGTTAACCGACTGGTTAGTAGGTGGTTTTGTTACAATAATAGAAATTATGTTTTAAGGTACATCCATGTTACAATTTTATGGATGTAACTTAAATATTGCAGTGTGATGCTCTTCCTGTTTCTCTGTATTCAAGTAATTTCTGCCATTGGCCCCAGGATAGTACCTGTAAAAGCAACACGTGTAAAAGCTACTCATTGCAACTAATAAATATTTTATAAACCGACATCAAAACTTGCTTTATTCGGGAGTAGTTCTCACACGATATCGCCTCAACAGATTTCATATAAGCCAATGCGACGTGAGATTCGCTTCATCATCCGACTATGCGGACGAGTGGTGTCGTGTCCACCGCCTAAAACTCACACGAAAATGAAAAGTGACAAACATTTAAATTAGTTTGGCCATCGAAGGACAAAATACAAAAGTTTATCATTTCTCAAGAAAGTTTAAGTAGAGCATCTTTCCCCTCACATCCTCCAAGAGTTAAGCTCTCGATAATTTTCAAGGGGCAGGAATCTTACAGCAGACTGAAATATCGAAGCGATCACTACATCGGAGCACGATATTTATCATTCACCATGCTATGATGGCCAGATTTATGGGTAATAATCTTTGCTTAACGCGGTCAGGAGTTTAAGACTTCAAAATGTAGGAAAATATCTAGCTGAGGAAAGAAAATGTTGGTGGAATACTCGACTGTTAACTAGAAAGTTTAGTAAAGTGTCAAAAACAAAATAATTCACTTTTGTAGCTATAACCAGTCGAAAAGATACATTATACAAGGTGTCACATAATAAACGCAGGTCCTCCCGTGTGGTCTCTCGGAACATGAAACTGAACAACTTTTGTTCCAAGAGTTCTGGAAATTCGCAAAAAAAAATATACTCAGTACTTTGTATTGACGGGATATGCGTATGGCAATACTAAAAAAAAGTAATGAATTTTTAAAATTCATAGAACAAAAGCTCATCAATTTCATGGTCACAGACACCAAACTAGAGGTCTTGCATTTATTATGTTACACCCTGTATATGTCCGTCTTTCGTTACAGCTAGTCGTCACAACACAATCAGCAGTCTCTCAGTGGATGACACCGACTTTTCATATAAACTGACACTCACAGGTTTACTATACTATTGGTTTTAACGTGTGTGTACAAATGGTTGGTCAACCTACGTACTTAAACTCACGCCTTCGTAAGCAGAAACCACAGAACGCCACCTGCTACGACCCTTACATACTCCTGTCGCCTCGTCCACGTTCATACATCTGGTCATACACGCACGCCTGTTGCGAGTACTATGCACCTGACATTTCTGAAAAACCTCACCAACAATGTCAGTGTATGTGTATGGTTGGTCAATTCCGCCAAAAATACTACATGACTGATTATAATTATACAACATTAGTTTTAGTATATGCGAAACCTGAAACACGTGTCTAAGATTTTTATGTAAAGAATCTATGTACAAAATTTCAAAACTGTATCATGAAAAATCACAAAGTTATAAGTTTGTTCTGTTACTTGGTTGTCCGCTAAAAAACGTGGTCACCACGCAGCGCGCCCGCGCGCACGCCCCCAGCGTCGTCTTGAGCTCATTGATAATAATAATTTGGCAGTAGGTACCTAAATGATTGCGATAGGTACTCAATATCGCTCGGTGTCCAGCTTGTAATTTAAAAAAAAAATGGGATAAAATATATATTTTTTTTTAAATTATTGGTATCGATTCAGTTACTTATTCTGATCAAACTATATTCAGGTTTCGCATATAATAAAAACAATGTTGTATAAATCCTTTATCGGTGTTCACAGCTGGACTTATTCCTCTACCAAACTGAACTGCAATACCTTGTCCTCCTTCCGCATCTAATCTGTCATACCCTCCAGGGTAGGTATATCCAGCCCAAAATAAAAGGTACCTACCAGTGGCGAAGGTTCCATACAACTCGATTCCTACCGGCTTCCCTTTGATAAATGGCACAGTCAGTATTGTATAGACAAATAAAATAATCACATTAACGATATGTGCTCCGGCTTACCTCTTACAAAATTGACCCTGCGCTACTGGTAACTACTACAGCTCCTGTCCTGTCCGTGTAGATGTTACAAGTATGAAAGTTAGTACCTTTCCTCATAATCTTGTTCTTATCCGTAGTTTTACCAACACGTTCGTCAATATTGCCTGTCAGAGCCGACATAACTTGTCTGTTTTATTACCGCAATAATTAAAGTAGGTATTGCTGTGTAGTGTGTTGTGACAGTAGATTTAGAAATCCTTCAGTTGTCTTTTACGAGTTGTTACTTAATTAACTTGTAATTTTATTGCTTGCTAAACCTTCACTATCTATACTGGCGTCTTGCAGCTTGAGTTCACTTTACTTGCTGCATCACGGTTCATCCATTTGTGACACGCTTGCCTGGTCTGTGCTCACGACGACATATCAAGCTATGGAGAGCCAGTATACGCTGATCTCTCATTTTACGGGAAGCTCATACAAAGCCAGGTTATGTTATACTGGATATTTATAGCTAGTTGTATCGCCATGTGTACGAATCTCCTTCAGGTCTTCCCCGTGATCGATTCTGTACGTGCTCCAGGTATTTGGCTGTTGGTCAACCAACGCGGTTCGTACGATCTATTGACAAAAATTCCATTAGAGCTCTGCTTCATGTGCCATCACCACGTCTAGCCAAGTAGGTAACTTACCTATTAGTAAGAATTTAAGATGATCGTTCTTATCATTTGGACCTCTTACTCTTAGAAGTTTCTAGTTTTTAATAAATCATCTCTAATCTATCATCACTATCGTTCTGCATCAGATTCAGTCACTTGTTCATAGCGGCCTTGCTTGGCGCTGGATATATCAAATGCAACCTAAACATCGGCATAATTTTGGTCAAGGTTGATCTTATTATTAGAATTGGCCTCCTATCTTTGGCGTACTCTTTCCCTGATGATCTGAACCTTCAGTAAATCACTGCCGACTTTAATTTCCTAGTGACTTTACTAGTATTTTAATTGCATGACATTGATATTTTTGGGACACACGTTTACTTCTTCAACAAACTACCTTGGATTACTGCTTACCCATGTATCCCCTGCCACCTTCGCAGCAGACTTGGTGAAGTGACAGCTTCATCAGGCCACAGCCGTGTTTTCATTAGTTGGTAACGTATGATGCGGTGGGGGACTAAATCTTCATTTTTGACGTCCCATGGGTCACTACACGGATACTGATTTGTGAGAACTACTGGATGCGACAGTGTGTTTTACTGTAGTATGAAAGTGGAGTTCAGAGTAAAATACCTATTTATCTAATCCTATTATTTTATTATGATTGTGCTTTACAATTCACATACTTTTTTCCTCAATTTCAGTTGTGCAGTAAATCGTATGGGATTGGTTACCAAAACTTATTTAGATACTTGCAGTACTCCCACTACAGCCGATGTGTAGATAATTTGGACACTAAGGGTAAATTAGCGATGATATAACGATCTAAATTACATTCAAGAGCTCTGTGTCAATATTCCGTTTATCAACAGTCTCATGTAGGTACCAATGTAAGGTAAGGTTATATAATGTTGTAAAACGTAGTAAACACAGTAGGTAATGCTTCTTGCCGAAAAACATTAATATGGAAGCAAAAGTACGATACATATCAGAATTATTATTGGACCGAAGAGAGATCATGCTTGTTCTACTTTTTAACCACGAGATCCACTGAAGAGGAATCGGGGAGATGAAAAACTTAAAGTTTCAAGCAGCCACTTCCAGCACAACAAGCTCCAACATGTCCCTCTCACGGGCTAGACGGGGGACGTACTAATGTTGATATATCGGCCGCCGGCCCGACGGACAGACGTGTACACACATCTTAAATAATAAGGATGCTGTACCACCTGTATCATCGCTTATTTATGGCTGGTTACCCTAGTTTTTTTGCGCTTTTTATGCGGTATTTTTTAGTTAGCTGATGTTGGGGAAGAAGGTGGACATGTAAACAGTGTGCTGGTTTTTTTTTTGGTAAAAGTATTTCCGGGTGTTGTTTTTTTGTTTGTATATGTGACATAATATTACATTTTATTCGATATTTTTATGTGTCATTGTCGTGCCTGATTTCACCCACTGCTAGGAACTTATAGGCCTCTTTTGTGCACCAAATAGGAAGGACAAGGGTTACCATAAGTGCTAACATCCCTCAGTGACCAGTAAAAAAATAACAAAAAAAAGAATGCTGATTTTTACCGTGCAATATAAGACATCATGTGTTACGATGAACTCAAAAATGTCTGCTGGACTGGACATGGTCCTCATAATGGTCTTTATATAAGTCTTACATTCATACATTGACGATGAACAATTATTTTTTTATTTTTTTTAAACGTTGCCCCACACTAGGAATTTATCCTGTTTTGTCGGTGCTTTTAAAAACATTTTAACTCACATACACTTTTGTGTATGAGACAGAACAGACCCGGAACAGCTACCTGTCGGCTATAATTTTTTTTTTCAATGCGGGAATCGAACCCATGACACATAGCGCATCAGCCAATCGCTTAGCCACTGCACCAACCGTGTGTTAAATTAAGTGCGTGAGTACTCGTTAGTTGCAGTTAGGAGACACTACTTAATATCCTCGTTAAAGGCATATGACTTACCTGGATCCAAACCTGCGACCCAGGACTAGTCATTACAACTGGGTCACCACAGTTCCTAAAAGGGAAATGTTCCAAATGTCAGGGGCAATACGTCAGAAGGTTTATAGCGCCTAATTGGCACCTACCGGTAATAGTTTATGTTTATAAAGTAGCTACAAGTAATCCATCATCTAATGGGCAATCGTGATAGCCTCAGGCTATGGTCGCCATCAGTTTGAAGACACCTGTCGGTGAAATAGATTAAGTTTTTATTTGAAATGTGTTAGAATCTAGGTTGCAGTCTTTGCTAATATGTATATTGATTTTTATAGATATATTTTATAGAATATAATCGTTCCGCTCTCTATCCACTTTTGAAAAAAGATAACAATATACTGTGGATATTAGACCCTTTCTTTTTCCTTTCGAAACTAAAAAAAAATCCGGAATATCCCGTTTCTAGTGTCAATGATAATGATAACATTTATCTAGGTAACCATGCTACTTTAATTTAGTACTGTAGTAGTCTTTTTATGTTAAATGGGCCTACTCTTGACCTCAAACTTGTCCTGAAGACAGAGATGAGGTCTACGATGGAACGAAGCCTACTAATTCGCGACTTAAATAGATAGCCTCGTAGTAGTGTTGTAGTCTGGTGTCGCTACTGAATGCTGAACTTGCATTATGAAGTGTCAATAAGCTGGAGAAACTAATTGCCAGTCATAAAGCATCGCAAATCGTGCCTCTCATATCTTCATCCAACCTAAAGACCCTGTATAATTCCAAATTACTTCTTACAATCCGACCCCACCAGCAAACACTACCAACTTCGAACCCAACCACAAAACTATCGCATCCACAATTTTTCGCCATCTTCCTTCATAAACAGGGATCATGAGCCTTACCCTTTTGCCATAAATCTAGCCGCCCCCCCCTCCCTCCCCGGCGCCCCCCGTACTCCACCCCCCCTCAGGCCGCGAGGTGGTTTTGAATGGAGATTGAGCCAATTAAAGTAATCGCCGTAACAGTCGACGCTGCCTTGGATTAGTTCTGCGGAGATGAGAGCTGTGGAGTCGCTGTTGGGACGAGATTTTTTTTGGGGAGTATGATAATTGTGGTGATTACTAATTTTGATTCACGTTTATGATTGATCACGGATGTTTAGTTTATGATTTTTGATAAAATTATAATTGGTCTAGTGGCGTTAATGAAATGGTTGTAACTTGTTGGTTTCTTTTAAAGTAGAATATGTTTTGACTGTCAGACTTCAGACTTTAGACAAGACTTGTTGACATCGAAATTTCAGCTGATTAAAGAATAGCTTTATTTGATTTCTATTCATAGAAATCAAATAAAGCTCTATCCAGTCAAACTTAGGAATTTTTATATTAATTCTAATCGTTTCTGTACAATTTTGTACTTTCATCTAAGTCTTCTCTCTTAATATTATAATCATCAGTAAGCTAATAATCATACTGCTTAAATACCAGCAAACAAATTCTACTTCTAGCACACTTTCATTTTATAATTATCATTTTTTAAACACAAAATTGTACCCTAAAAATATTTGTTATGCAAACATCGTGTCCACCCCACCCGGTCCCGCAGGATTAGTATCATACAATACAAGCAACAACTGAATCCTTTTATTTATCGCTATTTATTGTTATTGCATTTTCTCTCATTTCTCGGCTCTAATATTGTCTTGGCATAAATTTCGCTTAGCGTTTGGGAACGTTGTTTTAAATATTATTGCTAATTAGACTTAACTGTGCATGTCCTTAAGCTTTTATTATATGATGAGTTTTGAGTACTGCTGGTGATAGAACTATTTGCAAACCTGTTCTTTTCTCTTTAGTTGGTAAAGTGAATTTTCATGTCTAATGTCTGGTACTCTCCCATTGCAGATATTCTTGTCGTTGGAGTCGATGGACTTAAATAATACCCGAACAGTGTACAGCCACCTTTCGTTGGCTTCGTTTAAATCCTGGAAGGTGGCTGTTCAATTGCAGATCAATGGGGAAATCAATGTGGGAAAGAATCTGGAGTTCGGAAAATCGCTGTGGGAAATGTTTTTTGCATAATGAGGCACTAGCTTAATTATTAAACCTCTTTTAAAAATGTCAAAGCAATATCGGTAAACAAATAACGTTGACTTTACAACCTTCCCCACAGGACGTTACAAACTTCAAGCTATTTTTATTTTAGAATTGTATGCTAAAAATCCTAAGATTTTTTTATTCATTTAACTATATGCGCGAGTAAGGACAGTATAATATGGTCTCAAATACATAAGTACATAGGTATTTGCCAAAACCTCTTACAAGTTATATTTTCTACTCTGTTAAATCAATTCCTCAATCCTACGAATCCTCATCAGACGTACAGTGTTATATCTGTCTGGCGCTACATTGTGGCGTATTAAACGCCGCTCTACGGTAGAGTATTTCAAATGATTAGGCAGATTTATGCGGGGTAGCGCGGGCCCGCTATCGGCTGGCTCTACTGAGTCTCAGGACATCACAAATTAGATTTTGTAGAGTTTTATTTGAGTGTTACTTATGTCGAAGGTTAACGTTTTAAAAGACGATGTGTTAAGTGTCACATATCATAATATCACGCCTCAATCCTCGAAGGGTTAGGCAGAGGTGTACCTAATAGCACACCTACATTTCGCCAGTTTTGTTTAATTCCTATGCAATTGAGGGCGAGCCTATACCATCAACTGGGCACAAGTCCAGTCTACGTGGCTGCTAATGAGAAACTACTGATGGAAAAACCTAATAACACTTTGCCCGACCTGGAAATGGAACCTAGGACCTCCTGCTCAGCAGTTGCGCAAGCGACCACTAGACCAACGAGACAGACAATTTTGTAATACCATGCCTGTAATTCAAAAGGGTACTGCAGAGCTATACCTACGGAGTACCCACATTCCGTCATTAATGTGAGTCCCATGTCCAATAAATACAGGGTGAAAACGGTACTGAATACGTGGTAACCGTTTTCGTGTCGGTGTCCCTTCCACCCCGTTTAGGCCAGGATATGACGAACACCAGACCGGGCTACTACTGATGGAAAAACACAATAACGCTATGCCCTACCTGGGAATCGAACCCACATTCAGCAGACCTCTTATGCTCAGCAGTACAGTAGCGCTTGTGACCAATAGACAAACGGCAAAATGTCAAGTTTTGACCTTGTAACTAATCAATATTAACAGGTAATTTATAAATATGTTAAATATTCATAGCACGTCTGAAATATTAGCAGTGGTTCAGTCAGTACAGTACCTATTTAAACAAGGCCTTTTTTTGATATTCACACGATAATTATTTGAACAAAAACGTTTATCTTGGTCAAATATTCTTTTTCCAATACCTACTATATATAATTATTATGAAATCCTACCGCATGACATTCGACAAAGCGCGTGGCTGTATTTTGGTTTGCGGGTCATAGGTTGCTGGTATAAATACATAACATCACGACTTTATAATCCGCGAAGGGTTAGGCAGAGGTGTACATGATAGTACCCACATTTCGCCTGTTATGCTTAAGTCCCGTGTAATAGGGGGCGAGCCTATTGCTATCAACCGGGCACAAATCCAGACTCCGTGGCTGCTACTGAGAAATTCCTGATGGGATAACCCAATGACAATTTGCCTGACCCGGGAATCGAACCCAGGACCTCAAGCTCAGCAGTCGCGATTGCGACCAACGAGGCAGCTGGTATACTTAAAGACATTTTCGCTTTGTCTTTGAGATGGCAAAGCATTTGTTGGAATTCTGAGATATTGTAGATGTATATAATTCAAGAACGTCTTATAATGACCTAATTTATTGATATACGTGGTTTGACTTTGATCAGGAGGCTTGATGATATCCGTAATAACTATCGGTCTGACAGATACATTTTAGCCTTGGTTATTTTTAACCAAAAATAGGCAAAAGAAACCAGGGATGTTCAAAAGCGCGTTGGTTTAAAAATATCGTCAAAATCGCGGTAAACAGATGGATAAGGGACGCACAGAACTGAGAAGAATGCCTAAACCCAACAGTGGGTGATTCGGGGCTGATAATATGATGATGATGATGACGAGGGCAAAGGTACTGTCAAATCATTATCTTCGTACCCTTGTCCCATTCTACTTGGGGTCCGCGCAACACGTTTTCTTCTTTCAATCTCCCCTGTCAGATGCAGGCATCATTTACTCCTTTCTCTTTCATATCATTCCTCACTCAATCCATCCCTCTTATCTTTGACCTTCCTCTCCCTCTCCGTCCATCAACATTCATGTCCATCACTCTTTTAGTTACATGCGTTTCATCCCTCCTCATTACATGTGCATACCAAGACAAACGACTTCCTTATAATTTTTCTGTAAACGGCGCCACTTTCAAACACCACGTAATATACTCATTCCTTACAAAGGCGATGTCAAATACTAGTTGTTTAATACCTTAGGGAACATTTACATAAGAAACAATATTAAAAGTGAAAATCTCACTAAAATGGTTACTAAAATAAGGAAAACTAGCACATATGTACATAACTACATCCGTATACCTAACTCTACATAACACAAGATAGCTCTACCTACTACAAATTACACACTGTAACCATTTTACCTCAATCGCTCTACGTCGGAGTATTTCAAATAGATTTATACGCTAGAACGGGGACGTTATCGACGCGACTCTAGCTAGAGTACGACTCTACCTAGAGCTATCTTTGGGATATCATGGAGTGTTTTATTTGGTGATTATGGAGCTCGGGGGTTGAGGGGGGAAAGAAACGTTAGAGGTGAATGAAAGTTTTGATGTTGAAATTGGTGCGATAACGACGCGTTTTTAACCGGTGGTGTGGAGGAGGTGGAGGTTAGGAATACATAACCTCTACCTTTTTTTTGAAGTCTGCTAAAAACTAGCATCTTTGTTTTTTTTCATGTATCTACACCGATTCTTCATTTTCCTCACCTGTTAAAGGAAGCCCTCGCGGCGCCCCCATTTAAATTTTAATATGTATTTTTCTTCTCGGCCCACGTCATCAATGACGTGTGGTTCCTTAATAAATTCTAGTTACTATGTTAAATTTATTCATGACAATAATTTGTATGGGATACTACGTGATGTTATGTTATGTGATGTATGCCCGACTGTACCACCATTATGTTCCAGCTCTTTAAGGAGCACAATGCTGAAATCATCAAGCACTTCATTAATAACTTTATTGGTCCAGTTCAACAGTTTCAGATGGTATTTTTAGAGTTACGTATTATAATATCTAATAGCTTTTAACATTTTTTTAATAAAATTTTATTTTACACCGATGAAAACCCAAAATCCAATAGAGTCGTCAATGGTAAAGAGTATTTTTTATTAATGAGCTGTTTTAATATTCTTAACAGCTTTCAATAGAGTTGCTTTGACTAGACATAATGAGTATATTATTAAATCATCACAGTGTTAGGCATATTGAACAGAATGATGACCATAGCCTGCGGCGTCCTCCACAAATATATGCCTAATAAAATATTTACCATAATTAATAACGTTTTGACCTCATGAACCCATACGTGTAAGGTGACACGCTTTATCCCATTGTTTTAATGCTAATTTAAATGTTTGCTGAATAGTAATTTCTTATTGTTCTACAATGATTGATGGCTTTAGATATTCGATTTATCAATCGTAACAACAAAAGAGAGATAGGTATAATAAGATCTTAATCAATTAAAGAAAAACACGTGAACTTTAAGGTCTACGGCAAACTAGGTTTTGCCTGTGGATTCGCCCGCATGGAGGGCGAAAACCATCCGACTGGTACTGCAGGGATAAAAATATCCTATGCCCTAATCCTGGTCATGGTCTATCCTTGTGCCATATTCGTTTCGTAATTAACTCGTGAAAAGGTTACAGACAGACAGATAGACAGTGTTACTTTCGCATGTCATCTTTCGGTGTATTATTGCTTCTATTTTATTTTATTGCTGTTACTGAAAATATGACTCGTAAAGTGCTTTTATTTCTTGTCAATCAATCAATCGTACTGGACTACCGTCAGTGTACGACTCGACCTCAGGTTCACTTGATCCGCAGATAATGAGTGAACATATTAGCAGACAGAACATCCAATTATAAATTTTGTACTCCCTTTATTTATTTTTTTACAAATTTTATACATTTTTAAATATTCCTTTAAAAAAAAATCTAGCCCCGGGTGGGCTAGATTTCTCGGGAACAGGGTCCAAGCTACCGGCGCGCAGGGCTCTAGAGAAAGGAACCTCCTAACAGTAAGAAAGGGCCGTGTCCAGGAGTACTGCTTTCTGAATCAAGCCCTTGATCCAGCTGGTATTAGTCGAGGCTCATGGCAATTAAGCCATTGGCTGATATGACTATCGGCAAAATGATAGTGAGTCCACATACCACAATATCGATAAACTCGAGAGCCATGTCAAGGTGCTTGATTTCCTTATCTTTCTCGGCTTTAACGAGGTTCTCGTCATGCGGAACCGTTATGTCAACAATCATTGCACGCCTCTTTAATCGATCCACCACCACAATATCAAGCTTATTGGCTAAAAAAGTCCTGTTAGTAATGATGCAATAATTCCAGTAGGCACAATGTGATATTGCCATTTTCAATAACTGAGTCGGGCAGAAGGCTGTGTTCAGAGCAAGTTGCTGATGGATAATCCTGGCTACAAGGTTGTGTCTATGTAAGTACCCTCCGTTAGCTAGACGAGAACACCTGGAGATACTGTGACGGATTGATTTGCCTGGACGGTGGCATGCCCGATATAATGTCAACTGTACCGTCCTTCACAATAAAGCTCCCGTAGTTATGATGCCTATCCGGACACTTCAATACACATAGCTATAACTGCAGAATAAAGCCTTATTACGTTACACCACCAATTTATATGAAAACAAGCCATCCTTAAAACAATTTCACAAGATCTAACCGAATCACAGAACAAGTTCAGACAATGTGCGGATGCCGCCGCTTACTCACTCACTTACGTAAAACGAAAGTGAACGTGCCTACCTACTGGCCACCGGTCAATAGTTATGAACACCATGCTTTGTGGCACTCTGCACTTATACCTATGTGTGCATTCTGTGTTTGTTTCTGTAGTATTACAAGCCCTTTCGCAAAATGATGAACTTCCATTCAAACTTTCATCCTCTACTTTATGACGAATTTTCAAAAATCTTTCGTTATTGTTTGACGGCACGGTTGGCGTAGTGACTGAGCGATTGGCTACTATGATGTGTGTCGCGGGTTCGATTCGCGCACGGATAAATATTTGTATGATCTACAGGTAGTTGTTCCGGGCCTGGCTGTTTGTGTATGTGAGTTTAAATGTTTGTAAACGCAACCACTATACAGGAAAAAATCCTAGTAAAGCAGCGTTTTTAAAAAATAATTGATCATCGTCAATGAATGAATGATATAATACATTTGATATAACTGGAAAATGAAGATTCCATAGGTTTATGATGGTCATTTGATTATGAAAATAAGAGCCAAAAAAGCCAATAAGATGATGATGGAAAAGTCAAAAATCTATAGGACTGACGAGCTATTTTAGCTATAAATGTATGGGACTGACAAGCTATTCAAGCTATAAATCTATAGTACTGACAAGCTATTTTAGCTATAAATTTATGGGACTGACAAGCTATTTTAGCTATAAATTTATGGGACTGCCCAGCTATTTTAGCTATAAATGTATGGGACTGACAAGCTATTTTAGCTATAAATGTATGGGACTGCCAAGCTATTCTAGCTATAAATTTCAAGTCATTCCTGTTAGAAGTCGTAGACGAAACACTTTATAACCTAAACCACATATTATCTAGGCCTGGGGTGTGAACTGATTAGCCTCTTAAGTTAATTATCTGATCTAGTGGTGGTGAAATATGGGCCACCAAAGTCGTGCATTGTGAGTTACTAATTACTTAGATAAGATTGATTGATTGATCGACAAGCCATTTTATGATGTGTTTAAGGAAGGTGAGAGCTAAGTGCTAGGGTATAGGCATCCTAATTTTGATTAATGTTTAATTAATCTACCTCTGACTCTTATCATATTATGCCTAGCCTTTCCCTTTTTTGTTGGGGTCGACTTCCAGTCTAACCGGAAGCACCTGAATACCAGTATTTTACATTGAAGGACTGCCTATCTGACCTCCACAACGCAGTTAGTACTGGGTAATACCATCTTACATTTTAACCTTTGGTAAGACTGGTTGTCAGACTTTCGGGTCACTGGTTACTGTAACGACTGTCAAAGATCTACAAATGATACCCGGGACCGAACTGCTTAACGTACTTTCCGCGGCACGGAGGAAACTCGGAATGTAATGGGTGGTCATCCGTCCACGGAACAACCTAGGCAAGCACGGCTTATCCTAAAATCGACCCCACTGGCTTTTATTATTTAGCCTCGAGCTCCTCATCATGTAGTACTTACTCTCTACTAATAATGAGACATCTGAAAAATGTTTTCCACTTGAAAAGTTATAGATGAGTAAGCCATATGTTTATAAGAAAGCTCATGAAAGTAAAGGTATAGACAACTGCAGGTCACTAGTTGCCAACACCATGCTTTGTGGCACTTAGCTATGTGATCTATGTATATGTTTGTATTGATGGTCGCCTTATTCGATAAGTGAGAGTTATAGTAATTGCTTAGTCATGTTTACTTGTCACTCGTTTTATTTATGTTTAATATCATGTTTACCTCATTTATATTGTGTACTTACATTACCTATGATTTTGATCGATTTCTTTTATGTGTGTTTTTCAGAAATGGGAAATGAAAAGGAATTGTAAGGGTTTTTTAAATATTTATTTAATTGAAATGCATTTCCGTGTTAACACTACATAGACAAGCTTCGCCACTGGCTTCTGGTCAACAAACCAAGCAATCCATTTGATGTACTACCGCGCTCACTGATGGTCGACTACTTTTCAACTTTATTACTTAGAACATAAAGGTGAAAAGCGGTTGACCGTCAGTGAACTCTGTAGTACGTACTCTATTTTCCAATAGTGCGAAATGAAGCTTTGTAGACTAACTATCTAGAAATAGAAAGTTAACCGCCAATCAGTTTCTCAAAAATCACCTTAACATTTTCAAAAATCTTATTGCAACACTAACCAATCGTCTAAACAAGTTTTATCGATCGTCGGCCATATTCCTTTCGCTCGATCAATCAATGTGATACCATCATACATATTATACACATTTACATGCTCAATACATTATGTACGTGCAATAGCAAATGCCTTGTTTCCGAGACTTATCTTAGGTAACTCGATTTCACTGTTGTTTGGTCATAGGGTGTATCCATGCAAATAAAATATCGTCTACATATTTTCGCCGTACAAATATATAAGTACTAGGTTTCACCGGCGGCTTCGCTCGCGTTAATTTAGAATTTGACAATCAATTCGGGTTGTACTCTGCTTGTAAATATATAATTCAATCATGATTTGAAAGATACGTGGCGCCATCTATTATCATAAGAACGTTATTGTCTCGGGAACAGTACTTTTTTTCGGGATGAAAGGTACCATATGTCCGTTTCTGTACACTTGACAACGTATATTCAATATTTCAGGATGATCGGTTCAGTGGTTTAGGCGTGAAAAGGTAACAAACAAACTTACTTTCGCATTTATAATATTAGTTAGGATTAGCAAGATTTTTCATGTACAAACTAATGTACACTGATTGTGAACCTTGCGAGCAACAGACTGTAATAAAAGCTAGAAATAACACCTAAACAATTTCGTATAACTTGTTCAAATTCAAATTCAAATTCATTTATTGTTTGTCACAGGTGAGATATCAGTTCTTATGATTATTATAAAGGATCGCTGTAACATACCTTTAAGGTGTACAATATTTATTGTTGGTTCAATATTTATATAACATCGTAATCATTATTCGTATCATTATCCATGCATTAATAAAGTTGTTCATTCACAAGTCAGTTTAGGGACATTGATTTCATTAAAATTAAATTACTCATTTATGTCATACAAATTAAATTTTTCATTGATTTCATTACAATTGAATTACTCAGTGATGTCATACAAATTAAATTATTCAGTGGTTTCATTACAATTAAATTAGTCATTAATGTCATACAAATTAAATTAGTCATTAATGACATACAAATTAAATGTCAGCATGAGTTGAAATACTCAGTGATGTCATACAAATTAAATTATTCAGTGGTTTCATTACAATTAAATTAGTCATTAATGTCATACAAATTAAATTAGTCATTAATGACATACAAATTAAATGTCAGCATGAGTTGAAATACTCAGTGATGTCATACAAATTAAATTATTCAGTGGTTTCATTACAATTAAATTAGTCATTAATGTCATACAAATTAAATGTCAGCATATCTTATCCATAGGTGTAGTCACCGGTATTTTTGTCACTAAAAAAGTCATTGATTGAATAGTAGGCTTTACCAATCAAGAATTCCTCAAGTCTACGTCATTTGGTAGTTTGTTATAAATTTTTACTCCTATGCCAAATATACTCGTTTTAAATTTAACTGTCCTACACTTAATTCCGCTTAATACATTTTTATGCCGTGCACTTTTTTTTTTTTTTTTTTTTTGGGATGGGAAATCATCAAATGACCCCCCCCGCTCTGGGAGCGGAAGGGAGTGTCAGACTTGTACTGACTAAAACCCATCCATGTTCCTTCTTTGCCCTTTGTGTTCCAGGGCCGCGGTATCTCTTTCGAACAGTCCCGCAGCCCTGGCAGGCATCGGCCCGTGCGGACCCCTACGTGGTTGCTGACATCTCTTTGAGGCGCACGTGGAACACGAACGCGCCGTCGACACGGCCTGTCGTCATAAGACGGCTAGACGGCGAGCTAGCCCATAACTCGCCATCCACAGGCCCGCGCCTACGGTGGCCGGGGGCCACCACGTGACCCCCGACGCCCAGGGCGTCTCCCGCGGCGGCTGGGACGTGAGGCTCTTTCCCTCTCACGTTCCGCCACCTCCTTCACCAGCATGACTGCTTCGCAGAAGGAGGTGACGGCTTCCCATTCCCTCTCGCTCCGGACCATGGCTTGAACCAGGGCCGGGCGCGAGAGGTCGCCGCCGCCGATCGCCAAAAATGCGTAATCTTGTAAACTCTGTTTTGCATGAATCGGTCTGTTTAAGCCCACATATACTTCTAACGCACTTTTTTTGTGCCCTAAAAGCGTACTCTTTGTTAGTTGAGTTTCCCCAACAAAGAATACCATATTTTATTGTGGAACCTACATACGCGTGGTAAGCGGTCAGTAATGTTCTCTCGTTAACAACTTTTCTCAGCATGTAGAGGGCATATGAAAACTGGTTTAATTTTTTACAGACATGATCAACCTGCATTTTAAAGTTTAGTTCAGAGTCGATATTAATACCAAGAAACTTAGTGTTGTTCACTTCTTTTATTTGTTCACCTTTATAATGTATATGTAGTTTTTTTTTTTGAAGTAGAATTTTTATTTGTGAAAGTCATGTAATTTGTTTTTTCAATATTTATTTTTAGATTGTTTACATTTAACCATTTTATAATATCTTCAAGTGCTTTGTTAATGTCAGTTTCATATTTATCTTTGTCAAGGTTCGTAAAAATAGCAGTACTATCATCTGCAAATAGTACCATTTCCTGTTTTATAATTTTCGGTAGATCATTTATGTAGATGATAAACAAAAGAGGTCCAAGAATACTTCCTTGGGGCACTCCATACATAATAGTTCTAGGATCTGACATGTATGTTTGTTCCAACTTATTATCATTTGTTATTTTTGTTATTTGTGTTACTTGAAATCTGTTTGATAAATACGATTTTATAAGTTTTAGTGCATTTCCTCTTACCCCATATTTTTCTAATTTATTCAAGAGTATTTGATGGTCCACGTGATCAAAGGCCTTTGACATGTCCATAAAAATGGCTGTTATATGTTGCTTGTTATCCAGTCCTGTCATTACCTTCCTCAAAAATTTAAAAAGAGCGCCGCTAGTGGATCTGCCTTTACGAAACCCGAATTGCTCATCTGCAAATATGTGATTAGCTTCAAAGTAGTTATTTAAGTTATTGTAAATTACTCTTTCAAATATTTTTGCGAAGACTGGTATTAACGCGATTGGTCTGTAAAATTTCATTTGTTCTTTGTCCTCTTTTTTGAATATGGGATTTATAACCGTTAATTTCAGTTTCGAGGGAAACAATCCGTGTTCAAGGCACAGATTTATAATGTGGCTAAGTACTGGAGCAATAAGATGCGATACACTTTTAACTACTTTCGTGTTAATATTATCGTACCCTGTACTATTAGTATTTTTAAGCATTTTTATTATTTGGTCTACATCAAGCGAGTCTGTTGGTTTCATGAAAATTGATGTTTGAAAAATGATTGTTGATGTTATGGAGGCGCGGTCTTTTGAATGGTAAATTAGAATCTATAATTACCTATTAACTCTACACCAAAATCTATTAAAATACAAATATATATAACATCACTCCTGTAATCCCGGAAGCGTTAGGTAAATGTTGACCTAATAGTACACATTTCGCCAGTTATCTTCATGTCCCATGTAATAGTGGGCGACCCTATTGACATCAACCTACTAAAATTCTCATAATAAGTATGCTTTTCCTAAAACAAATACACAGTTCTACATAATAATCTGTGAACATCATTCATTTCCTGAGATACAGCGTGAGACACATACAAACATAATTACTTCTCATTTCATAAACCCATTCTCTCGGTACACCATAATGAGAACTAATAGCCCTAATTGGAACACCATAAGTGCGTCAGATTTCACTGTGGTTACGTAAAGAAATGGGCCATGACAGCTTGGATTCCGCGATGGACTATACATATGAGTATAGACCGTCTATGTATAAACAACGAATGAAAAAAAAAAGAAAAACCGGCTAAGTGCTAGTCGGACTTGCGAAAGAAGGGTCCGTACCATCGTAGTAGGGCTCAGGGGAGCCCCCTTATATTTTTAATTTAATTTTTATTATTTGTTGAAGCAACAATAGAAATACTCATTCTATGAACATTTTAACTATCTACCTATTACGGATCGTGAGATACAGGCTGCGGACAGACAGACGGACGGACGGTCAGCGGAGGCTTAGTAATATGGTAACCTCCGGGTACGAAATCTTAAAAAATATAAAACAACCTAGGTTTTTACAACTTTGTTGGTAGCAGCATCCAGACTAATAATCGGATACAGCTAAATACCAATATTTTACGTGGAGCTACATAAAGAATCTATGACCTTCACAACTCAGTAATTTACTTATTTACTACACTGTTTTAAGCTTTCACGGTTTACAACTAAACTAATACTGTCACTTACGGGATATCTTACGTGATTGTTCATTATTTTGAGCTCCCGATATTCACAATCACGGAAGATATCCCGAAAGTGACAGTATTAGTTTGCTTATTTACTTTTCCGAAACCATACCTAAATTTTACAAAAAAAAATGGTAGATACATTTTATGCACAACCTACGCTTTAATTGAAGGCTTCGACTGTCTAAGGTTAGGGTCAAATTAACTTAGCTAAAATTTACTCCTGAATATACATTCATAACTTCAAAGAAGAAAATATTTAGCACAGGGTTATTAATTGAACTCAATTTAAGTGACAATTAAATACAAAATTCTTAAAACACATTGCCATTTTAAGCTTTTTGACATTGAGTTGATTATGAAGACTAAAACGGCTGCAGCGTATCACAGGTCTCTGCTAATAGGGTCCCTCCTAAACAGGAGGATATGCCCTCAATCCCTGCATTGCTCAACTGGGTCAGTGATAGCCCAAAGGTGCTAACTAAAGTACAAACATTTATTATAAACAATAGCCCGCCCACTGCCGGTCTCCATTGCATCACAATGCGTAATGATAATAAAAACCATTGCATGTGACACCATAAAAATTGTCCATGTGTGAACAAAAGTGTCTTTTAGACTATAAGGATATGTCAGAATGTGGTGCAATGATTTTGTTCCACTTTTTAGAGTAACGCAATGGCAATACGGCTCATCCAAATTATTTATCCTCAGGGCTTACATAACTGGAATTTAATGTATATGATTATAAAGTGTAATGAGCATTCAATCTGCTCGAGGAGCTCGTGGCTAAATAATAACATCGGTTCGATCTTTAGGTTAAGCTGCGCTTGTCTTTTTTCGTCCGTGGATGGATGACCACCCATTGCATACCGATTTTCCTCTGTGCCTTGGAAAGCACGTTAAGCTAGTGATCCCGGCTGCCATTTGTAGATCTTTGACAGTCCAGGTAGTCAGTGGCCCGAAAGTCTGACAACCAGTCTTACCAAGGGGTATCGTATTACCCTGGACTATGGGTTACCTGGGTTGTGGAGGTTAGGTAGGGAGTCTCTCCATGTAAATTCTGGTATTCAGTTGCATCCAGGCATCAGTGAGCGGAGTTCGCGTGGCAGAGTTTTGAAACACATTTGAACTTTTGGCCATCATAGCTAAGAAGAAGAAGCTACCCTATTAATTTTTAAAATTTAGCGTATGTTACCCGGAATATCGCAAGATTTTAAAAGTACCAAATAAATCGAAATCGTTTTAGACGTTCAGAAGTTATGGTGGAATAAAGAAACTCACAAACATACATACCTACATGAACTCAGAAAACATAACCTTATTTTTTTGGAGCAGTCGTGTAAAAACAGATTAGATAAGCAACAGAAAATGGATTTAATATTCACAACTTTACAACACGCCTTAGTCCTTGCCCATTATTTGTATGTCTTACCAGTAAGCACAATAAAAATACATTAGCAGTATTAGTACGTCTTTACGACGTTTGTAGTTCTTCGCCTATTAACACCATTATGTAAGTACTAGTAGTATTCATTTCCCTTTTAAGACTAGCTCATTTATATTACTTGAAAGGACTTTTCACTTTTTAAGTGCAATGTGCAAATTGTTTCTGTGTTCATTACAAAACATAATATTATATAACGCAAAGGTCGGTGACACCCACATTTTGTAAGTTATGTTAAGTCCCATGTAATATAGGGCGAGCCGGGTTTCTACGAGGAAAATTCTGAATGGGAAAACCCTGTAACACACTGTCCCACCTGGGAGTCGAATCCTAGGTCTCACACTCAGCTATCCTTTTTACATTTTATAATGATAACTGCATCTTCTTTTCGTTTTGCCATTACACATAAACATTTTTCTAAGTCTGATCCACTTGATCCAGAAACTATCAGATTATAACTCATGTTTGATCTTGCATCTTTAATATGTAAATAGTACAGCACAAACTACTGGCAGTATTGTTTCTCTCTCTTCCTCTAATCCATTCAAAAGTTGAAAAGATCTCTTTTAGCGATAAGACCTTCCATTTGGTCACCCTATCTGAAATATTTTCTTTATATTGTGTGGTGTTCATAATTCAGAATATTCTATCCATCTACTTATCTTTGAACCTACCATTGTAAGTAACCAAACCTAAACAGAGTTACCTAACAATCTTAAGCTATTATTATACCAGTTTTCCATATACAGCAGTATTAGCAAGCCCTTTGTAACATCCACATTAGTCCATACAAGTACACCATAACAGTAACGATTAGGTGCAGAATGCGTTGAACTCTTTTCTATACGACCTTGGTTGCGTTACGTGCGTTCGTTCGTTACCGTTGAAGGGAAGTCGTAAGGAATAATTGTTCTTAAGTACAATTCTGCGTATTTTAATTGTCAATGTTTCATAATTGAGATAGGTAGTTATTTTTTCTTGAAAATGTATGAACATTCATTTTTTTTTTGTCACAGGTGAAATATCAGTTCTTAGATATCTTTATTTCATTATTCATTGATTTCATACAAATTAAATCAATGAATAATTGATAGTATTGAAACTTTTTCGTATCTTATTTTTTATTGCAGAGATTGGTCTTGGGCGTGGGTGTCATGGAAAGAAAGCTTATAAAAAAATAACTATACTCACAGGGTCAGCTTTTACATCATGCCCTTAAAAAAATCTGAATTTGATTAGAATGTATGCAACTTTACTCTTTTATACTTGTGATACTTAGTCTAGTTATAACATAAGTTTTAGCTAAGCATTTTTTATTTATTTATTTACTTATTTATTGGATCTCCAACAGAAACTACACAATTACATGCAAGTATACATTAAACAGGGACAGGTACAAATGTGCGCTTCCAATTATAGGAGACCACATCATTCACTTATAATCTAGGTGCATTCACTAAATTAGAAATTAATTCATTAGCATTAGACTTTATAGGCCATAAATACATATTTCGATACCCACAACTGTTTGTACGAGTATTTCTAGTCAGTAGAGATCTCTCACTACAAAAAATGCCACAGTTTATTAGCCGCTTACGCTGCAAAGTAGAAAATGAGACATAATTAGTGGCAGATTGCTCTGCGATCGCTCGCGGTACTAGCATTGCAGAATCATGTTTCCTTCATACTTACACAACCTGGGAGATATTAGCTGGATTGCTATCATTAAAAAATAAAATAACATTAGTGTGATTTTCCAGCAAAGATGGGGCCGGGAACATAGCAAGAAATTGGGTTTCAAAGTGCATAATATCTTGTCTGCAAAGTAACAAAATAGCTAGTAGTACTTTAGACATACTATTTTGCATCCTAAGGTCGCCACGCCAATCCATCTATCTATCAAGCATTATGATGAAAATATTAATTTCCTTAATGAATAATTATTTTAGCAGTCGTATATCCATATTCAGCAGCTTACTTTCTACAT
The DNA here is from genome assembly GCA_905163415.1 of Noctua fimbriata. Taxonomy (NCBI): domain Eukaryota; kingdom Metazoa; phylum Arthropoda; class Insecta; order Lepidoptera; family Noctuidae; genus Noctua; species Noctua fimbriata. Next base: position 18,204,325 of record LR990930.1, on the reverse strand, counting down.
TTCAAATTCATATTCTTAATTCTTGAATTGAAATTAAGTCCTATAAATTGTACAAAAGAAAACACACTTGTTAAGTAACCAACAAAACACCTCACATATTACGTACATGAAAGCCTACGGTAGGTAGTAATGCGTCATGCGTGCGCGTGATTCGCTAAGTGCCAAACGCATGCCGCGCTAAAACGTGGAAACTAGGCTGCGTGTACGCATCGTTTAGTGGTGTGAACGGATGTTGTCTGGTTTTTTTTTTAAGATTCTTGAACGATCTCTTCACATTCCTGTTGGCGATCGCTGTCCTCTCTCAAAATGCAGGAACAATTTTGTGCAGAAGATCATGGGAATCCGCTAGAGGGCTTTTGTCGTCATGGTATCACCGTTTGAGGGTTTTTTCCATCACTGGACGTCTTCCGACAGGAATGGATGAAGCGAAACAAAATTTTAGGTGTCTGATTATCTTTTTTTTTTCTTTGTTTGTTTATCTTTCCGATGTGAACCAGAATCACAAAATGTTGCCATATCACAAACGATAATTAATTTAGAAAGTCTTTTTCACCTTTCTGAATTGCCCTTTTTTAAGTGTTTACTTTAAAAGCTTCATAAATTCTCCGCAATCTTTTAAAACAGTTAGTACATATACTTAAAAGGTAGTTCGCGATCAGGTGTTCGCTTGTGTAACATACCAGGTACTCATAAGGAAGCAGGTGGACGTGACGTGTATTGGGGTCAGCAGAACTACTGCTAGGGTCAATGTCGATGTATGGGAAAATTGCACCATGGGTTTTATTGTATGCAAACTATTGTTGGTATTTTTATTGATGTATTTATGTAGCAACGAGGTTTAAAATATGCAAATTAAAATATAATATTGCAACTACCTGTAGAGCAAAACAAATGACGTTATGCAAAGGTCGAATTGTATAAAAAGCATTAGATACCTTTGAAGTGTTTTTTTTTGTTGTATTATGACTACCGTTTGTGAAGTTTTTCTTATGTAGTAGTTAATTATAATATAATAACTTATAATATAAATACTTTTTTATTATCTTATCAGGTAACTAAGGCCCATAGATAAAATACACAAAATAATCGTTTACAATAATACACCAATACATATTAAAAACCTTAAAACTATGTACACGTAACGTTGTCGGCGTCGTGATACGCAAACAAAAAAAAAAATGAAAATGAATGAATTATGTAATTTCTTTTATTTTACCAAAACATATGAGTATAGATATAATAAGGACTCAACTATTGTCAATGACTTAAATTTTCGTGTGTTGGGAGTTGGGCAGAACACCTAGCAAGACGCAGTGAATACAGGGTACTAAGGCTGTCACCAAATGGCATCCAAGAACTAGGAAACGAAATGTGGAACGTCCAACGGCGAGATGGGCAGACGGCATAGTAGCCATCGGGGGAAAAACCTGGACGACGCTGGCACAGGACCGTGGAGCTTGGCACAAGAAAACACAGGAAGACTTCTTCTTTCACGTTTCCTTATGACTGAGGATCGTGACCACATGAGGTCGTTGCCTTCTCCACCAACGCTCTCCATGCTGGACGGTTTTTGGCCATGCGGACAGAACCCTGGAAATTCCCTCTGCCGACTTCCTTCACCACATCTTTCAATCGGGTTGCTGATCTTCCACGGCAACTTTTTCCTTCCCTCTGTACCCAGCAGTGCGTGAATTCAGGCTGTGGATGATGATGATTATGATTAATTAATCATCAGTGTGTAGCTAAGAAAGGTGTTTAACACCGGTCACATAGTGGAGGCAAAACAGCACACCGTAAACTAAGACTCACGCTTTCCTGAGTGTAGTCAAACCGTAACTGAACTCGTAGACTGTATTACAAATGTTTTACCATTTAAGTAAAAGCCTGTTACCATTATGAACCCGCTATTCATAACAGCATACAATTTCCCTATTACACACAAGATCTCGATTTGGGAAGACCACTCACACGTAACGCATACCTACCCGCAAATGAGTCACAAAGCCATCTTTGTGGAGAACATGCCCTGCATAATATCAGCATCTGATCAGCATGCTATGAATGTACTGTATGGCCTAGATTCTGTATCTCACGCACTTTCCTTCTTTATGAGTATTTTGCTTTTACTTAGTCTTATGTTAGGGTAAGTCTACTTCCGTATTTTGGAGATCCTTGTGCTGGACGGATTTGGTTGAAGTCGTCAAGATTCCGTATTTTATTTTTCTGATGTTCCACGGACAGACGGTATTCCATGAGATCTTTATATCACGAACATACCTATGGTACCTACCCATTTAGCCAGTTACGTTTAATTCCCCTTGTAATAGAGGGGGAGTCTATTGCCATCAACATGACGAACAATAGAAAGTTTAAGGAGAACATTTCTGATACAAAAAAAAGCATTATTCTTTTTTTTTTGGTAAAGCTGAAAGAAAGTTATATGATCAGGATTGATCTTTTTACCTACATAGATGTTAGACATTATGATTAGATTATGTTATCTTTCAGTAGATGTTAGACTAAGAACTATTTAATTTGGTAGAAGGTCAATTCATCTTATTGACCTTCTACCAAATTAAATATCAATCAAAGCATTTTCTTTAAACTCTCGATTTACTTGTACCATATTTAATTTCTTTACATAACAAATTGGAGATACACTTCGAGAAATCTTAAAACCATTACGCGAATGGGTAATAAAATTGTTTTATTTACTGACGTCGATTTGCATTCCGAAATCTTTGCGATCCGTGTCACCAGCATAATTTGGAATCGCCAATGCGATCAGAAAGAAATACAATGTATGTTTGAGACCCGATGCTTTTTTCCATGGGGGTAGGCAGAAACTGCAGCGCCACATGCTGCAATCCATGCATACTCTTTTTGCTCTTATGATGAGCAATTTTCCTTAACTGTCTTATAAAGTGATGAACAATAATTTAGCAGCAATAGCTGGAATGTGTCAATTAGTGTACACACAGTTAAGTATGGTCCCAGCTGAAACGAAGATGAAGTGTCGTAAAATTTGGCTTGACCTGCTCATCTCCCTCCTAATCTCACGTGAGATTTATCAAAACGAGTAGTTTAGAATAAATACGGTAATCTGTGTTTGATTGCGTTGAATTCACAAAAAAAAAAATTGTAGAGAAACATGTCTACTTAATTAAACCCAGTGATATTGTCCAGTGGTATTTGCCGAGACCCCCCTCTCTCCCTCGTGAGATTGTGATTAAGGACTTTCAGAGCCCTTAGACTTTCTTAATCCGGCCCTGTCGCAAAATCCGTTCTTAGCGGACGTCTACTAACTATAAACTACCTCCCTGCCAAATTTCATTTTTATACGTCTAGCGGTTTCGATATTTCGTGATGAGTGAATGAGTAACCAAGATTTCGAATATTTGAACCTCTCTTTCAGTGCCAATTTTTTAGTGCAAATAGTAAAGACAAAAGGAAAAATAAATCAAAATTAATTTTCAGCCATTCCGACTACACTACGACTACTAAAACCTATTTACGTAAATTATTAAATTTATCATAGAAATCGCGTATGAGGTTACCAACTAAATTTAAAAAATTAATATCTTTTGCGTCTGTTGGTCGATTTAGATGAAATAAACGCTAAATAATATCCACAACAATGTGTGTATGTTTTATTTTGTAATATTTCGATTTTGAATACAATGAGGGGTTTTTGCGTCATGCGCGCACAAACGAACAGACTTTTTTGCAAAAATCTGTAATGTACAGACACGGAAAGTCTACGATTTTATTAAATGTATAGGTTTCCAAGAACACAGCATAGACTTTACTCTTTCTTTAAATAACAAGATATGTTAGAAAAAAAAATCCTTCTAAAGACAAGAATGTAAAGATGGCTATCATGAATGTAGTTGAAAACGAGCCAGGAACAGCAATAACGGAAGAATCTCTCACTTTTCCTGTTCATAATAAATGTTCTCTTTTTGACCACATCTTTAATAAATATTATATCACCAACAACGTAAAGAATTTTAGAAATATATTCTCTCATCTTAACATTCAAAAATGACGTGTGACCAATCAAAATTCTGTGGTTTGTTAGCCAAGTAAAGTTGATTAGTGAATGTGGGTTATGTAATCGTCTAGTGATTGTAGATTAAAACATAGGCGAGACGAGTGTGTCCGGTATGTGTAAGAGTAGGTATATTAGCTAGTCTGAATGTTAGTTTAAATCAGTTTGTTGTTAGGAGCCTGTGGAGATCACTGCACTTTTGACAGCGTTGATAAATAATTATCAATAATTGACAAAGAACAATTTGTCCTAATAAATCTGTTGTTCACCTCCTGGCGGTCTTTTAGACATTTTAAAACATGGATAGTGTCGTAAGTTAAATACAACAATAAAACCAGATCATTTCTGTAACACCAAAAAAGAAATGGACCCATAATAGAACCTTGGCTTACGCCAAAGAAAAAGTGGTGACACAATGTTTGCTTCCTCCTACAACTTGCCACTATACAAACTTCTATGATAAAATTCATCTCAGGATGACTTTCATAAATTAACCTCACCTTCTAATATTTATATTGGCCTAGTTAGATACACTAACAATTCTTTATAACCCAACCACAATATTTAAAATAATATTCATTTACTACTAACAGAGTGTTATGTTATCGAATAGTACGCTACTTACTATATGACAGGTAAAATCATAGCTCACTTCATTCGGTACATAAAGCTACATAGTTATAACAATATTACTTTCACTGTAATCTCAAGATATTGAAAGTGACCGGTTATTTATGATGTACGGGTTAGAACGTTAGATGTTACTGAGGAAAAATGTGTAAGAATTCCATTTAAAAAATCCATACAAATGTAATTACTGCGAACATATCTTTATGTGTGTTGTCGGTGATTACATACGGGACCGAAACATGGTAGCTCACAATGGGCCTCATCAGAAGGCTTAAAGGCACCCAAAGGGCAATAGAGAGGGCTGTGCTCATAGTTGGCTTGCGTGATCAAATCAGAAATGAGCATCCGCAAGAGAATCAAGGTTACCGACGTAGCCCGAAGAATTGCCAAACTAAGTGGTAGTGGGCTGGGCACATTGCTTGCAGAACTGAGGGCCTATAGGGGATTGGAATGGGGGAAAGTTCTGGAGTGGCGACCACGAACCGGAAGACGTTGCGTTGGAAGGCCTCCCACTAGGTGGACCGATGAACTGGTGAAGGTTGCGGGGATCCGCCGGATGCGAGGCGCACGGGACCGGTCAATGTGGCGACACTTGGGGGAGGCCTATGTCTAGCAATGGACATCTTTCGGCTAAAATGATGAACGTATCTTTTATTCTGTGTCTGTCTGTTACATTTATAGGTCTTAACAGCTGAACAGTCTTTGCTGAAATTGGGCATACACATAGACCAGGTAAAGGACACACAATGTTTAAAAAAAACAACTAGTAGTTCGTCGATGGGATAATAACCGACCTTCGGGCGAGCGAAGCCGCGGACATTAGCCAGTAACTTCATATGAAGTCATGCGTACAAATAGAATGTAAGCACCTTCATTGAAATAAGAAAAAACTCATTCATCACTCTATTTACGCAATTACCATCAAGTACCACTCCAAAATTTCTCCTACAGACTTAACATGAGCCTTCCAACATTCTTTCCTTTTCAAGAATTCTCAGCATCTTCAATTGCCACTCAATTTGACAAAACTAACAAGCCGATGCGTACAAACACTCTAACGACCGCAAAATGACACATCATTACACTCGACAAAAACTTATAATGTTGTGTGTTGCTATCGCCAGTGGTCAGAGGGGCAACGCAGCCAAGTGCAGAAGTTCTTCCAGGTGACTAGACACTCTAAAAATCTCGTAAACTTGCCAGGTGCACCTTGTGGATTTAATTTTGATTCATCACAGCTGATCGAAGCTAACCAATTTACTGAATCAACACTCAAATTCGACCACTGATCAGTTGAGGCCTTTAAACACAGTCGTTTATGTATTGGCTAATAGTAGCTCTGTTAAGTTCGGTACTACTCAACACCCTAGAAATAAGCCACTTTGAAGGGATTGGTATAAACCTATGTGTCATTTCGTTCCTATTCTGTTCCCTGAATGTCATATTGACCAAAATAAACTAGTTTTGTCTGTTCCGCATCACATTAGTCTATAAACACGTCTTTTATCGGGATCTGATCCAAGTGGGTCTTTTTACTTTGACTCCGGATGCCAGTAATATCTTGAAGTCTTGGTGCAAGTGAGAGTCGTCAGGTAGGTCAGTTTTTACATAACGATACATAACCTCGTTGATATCATTGATTAGGGATACGGGTTATGGGTCTAAAAAAACTTTATTTCACAGTCTTCGATTGGAATGTAAGGAATCAATATTTAGGGACTTGTGGAAGTAAGGGGACTTGTGGTGGAAAGTATTTTGTGTATACATTAATAAATAAAAGGAATTATCAAGACATCGTAAATGTGCGTAAACAGCATAACGATCGCTGGGCAAAAGTCTCCACGCATTGGGTGCCTGAGGAAGGACGTCGCCGCCGAGACCGGCCCAGAAAGCGGTGGCGAGATAACCCGGACGTGCACTGCGATGACTGGTTCTAGGTAGCGCACGAAAAGAGTACCTGGAAAGATATGGGGAAGGCCTTAGCCCAGCAATGGGACATTAAAGGCTAGCAAAAAAAAATGACAATCTACAGTAGTAAAGAACAAGACGGACAGAGGACATCTAGAGGAGGATCTAGATTCTGACAATAAATAATAAAATAAATAAAAAATCTTTATTTATACAAAAACCTTCAACATTGATTTAAGACTAGGTCATATAAATTTCAGTGAAATAAAGGTAATACAGATAGAGTAACCCTGACTCCTAAACTAGGAGATCCTGTGACTTAGGAGTCAGTGTTCTGCTGTCACTATGATACAAAAACCTTTTACTAAAAAGTGTGTTAACAAAATCTTGGCAAAAAAGAAACAAATATGAAAGTACAACTAAATTATTTTAACAGAGATTAAACTAGGAGTGAAGGCAATCTCACAGTCCTGGTATTTTAAAATTGTAACAAACCTAAAATATTAATTTATTACCAAACTTTCCATAACACCCTTCACTTCTGCTCATACTCTTCATAGCAATAACTACCTGATAACAATCACAGTTTACCATAGATTACTATCTCCCGCCGACCGCCCGTCACTTGCGCACTGCGGACATCATACCGACTGCGCCCGCGCAAGATTGATCGTTCACCTATAACAGACTAAGAAATAGACAGATGAACAAATAGACTGATCTGCAATTTAGTAAATAATAATATCTATTTAATTCACATTCTAATTTCCCATAATAGAAAATGTTTTAAGACCATTTTTAATAAATGAACTGATGAATGATGGTGATTTTGATGGTGATGGTGGTTTGGATTGGAAGAAGAATACCCTGGACAAAATGGAGAGATTAGTTCAGGAATGATATGGAAGAAATGGCAGTGAATGATACCGTCACGGTCGACAAGGGAGAATGGAAGAAGACTTCAAGTTATGTGAGAGACCAGGGCAGGAGGCTGGTGATGACTTTTGTGGATACATCAATTAATTATAATATCATGTCTTAGCTTAGCATCAAATTAAAAACTCACATTAAGGATATATATAATACGAGTATGTATAGAAAGTTTCCATCTACGTTTGTGTAGACACAGAATGTTTTACATAATATAGTATTTGAATAATTGGCGAATGATGATAAATTGATTATTAAGATTAGATTTGCGATTAATTGCTAGAAATATAAGTTTGTTTATGTCATGTTTTAAGTGTTGAATTAAGTAGGATTACTTATATTGATTTGTTGATATTAGCAGAATGTTTTAATAATTTACATTCTTGTTTTGTAGTGTTGATTGGATTGGTCAAAGACTGATTTCTAATTGAATACAGTTTTTTTTTGTTGTTAAACTTGTTAATTTTTTTTGTCCTGAAGTATCCTTATTTCCACAAACTACCTGCAGTATTGTTGCTCCTTCTTCCTCTCAGCCATCCAAAGGTTGTTGTTATAGCGATAAGTCCGCCTATCATGTCACCCAAAGTGAAATGTTTTCTTTTATGTAAATTGATTTTTTTATAGTTTACATAATAAAAAAAATCCATCTAGGAATCTATTTCTGGAAGAAAGATAAAGCCTGATGAAAAGTGAATATCACTTGCTGCTTGAAAACATTTGTGACGTCCACCGTACACACTGCGACCGCGTAACAGTGAGGTGACAAGTGTCTCATAACTATCATTATTAGACTATAGTATTCTCTAATAGACTCCATGCACTATTAAGGAAGTGCATCGGTCATAACACTCAAGAATCGCAGTAGCATTACATAGCGAACATCTATTAGATTAGCGATTCCACACAATACCCGCGCAAACAGCCCACGTGGTGAAAATTTACAATTCGTTCCAATCTGTTCGTTACGTCACTAATCTTAAGATCAGCTTTCTCTTGTGTATCCTGACCTGCATTTGTTTTTCTGGTTGTGTTTAGGTATTCTAAGTTGGTTGTTAGGTAGGCAGTAAAACGACGATAGTGTGGGTATTTAATACTTTTATGGTGGTTTGTAGTCGGTCGACTTCCTCGGTTCGGTTTGACTGCTTCGTTGGTCTAGTGGTCGCAAGTGCTAGCCAAGCAAGACTGCTGAGCATGATGTCCTGGGTTCGATTCTCAGATAGGTCAAAGTGTTATTGGGTTTTCCCAACATAAATTTTTCAGTAGCAGCAACGGAGTCTGAATTTGTGCCCGGTTGATGGCAATACGCTCGCCCGCTATTACATGAGACTTATAAACATAACTGTCGAAATGACGGTGTACTATTAGGTACAACTCTGCTTAACCTTCGGGGATTACAGGCGTGATGGTATGTTATGTATGTAGTCGGTCGATTCTATTGAGATTACCAAAAAGGTCAAAATTTAACCATTATGATGAAGTTTTGGAGTCAACCAAGAAAGATTGTTTTAAGAAAATATATACGCCTCAAAGGCGTATCTCGCGAAGTTCTTAATCAGAATCAAATCAACTCTCGTTAAGTAGGAAGTTGAACATATAGTAAAACCTGCCAAAATTGTTACTTGTCAACGTTGTTCTTGTGTATTTTCCTGAACAGTAAGATGGTCTTCGCAATTTTTTCAAAAATATTCTTTTGTTCCTGGAAAACCTGTTCAGGTGAAGATTCCAACAAACCACAATGACAATGCCCTAGAGTGTGAATGCGTTGCTGTTCCACAAGCATTGTGGCAATTTAAATTATGTCCATCGTCTTGATGTTTGCTCGTTAAAAAGTTAAAGACTTGGACACTACAGAAGTCGTCATTATCATCATAATAGGAGCTAAATTCTTGGCCTACATAATTTAGATTTCCATCAATACGTTATGAAGAGATTTCTTCTAGAACGTTTGACATGAGCTTTTGCAAAAATTTCTCAAGAATATTTGCAACCAAATAAGCGCCAAGCAAAAATTAATTCAATTCACTAAATATGTAAATATATAAATGCAACAACATTATATAATTGCAGCGTTTCGTTACGTACATTTTATTAGAATTCGGGCATTTCATTAGCATAAATTATTTAAATTTTATTCAAGCATTGTTATGTCGCCGGCGAGATGCTTAGTTCCGTGTAGATTTTTCAGAGATAATGATCTAAATACCTATTGTTTTTGCTAGGAAGTAGTGTCCAACTTTCTGGTTAGAATGTCGCCAGACTTTTGATGACAGGTGAACAATGAAAGTCTTTTGTCTATGATCCCGGTAATGACATTAATGATGCTTCATTATAAATATTTTATCTAGTGGTGTGACCATCGGACTGCCAAGCCATAGGTCTCAAGCCCGAACCTCTGATTTTTCGGATTCATGTGCGCATTGTATAATTATAACTTGCTTCGGTGAAGGAAAACATCGTGAGGAAACCAGCATGCCTCAGAGATATTTCTCGACGGTATGTAAACACAAGTCAGAGGCCCATGGGCATGACACCAGGTTAGGCACTAACCACACGGAAAAGAAAAAATAAAAAGATTTTTTAAACTTGACTGGGAACTTTGATATTAAGGCGGCGTTAATCTTATCATCGTCAAATCCTTATCAATGCTGATATTGATGGGGTCTTACTTACATAACTTACACTGAGTATCCTAGAGCTACTAAACAAAGGCAAATAATAAAAAATCGGAAATACTGATCTTATAAGTCTCATTGTTTATGATTTCAAGCGTGCACTATAAAAATACATATTTTATTCTTCCATAGGATATGAGCTTCGCTTCTACTGTCCCTATCGTCAAAAATTATAGGTAGGTTACTCCACTATCAACCAGAATACAATAATTACGTACAACGTCAGATGGTCATCGAAAACAATGGAATCGCGGTCCAAGATAAACTTTCTCCAGCCATCTTTGGGTGACCTATTCAATGCAAATTATTTCGAGACTTCATTGTGTTAAGTAATGTAATTTGGGAGTAAACTTGTCTTTGTTTAAGAGTGTAATGTCTGTTTAAGAATCGTCTCTCTATTTACATAGTGTGAATACGTATTTGACAGCTTAAAACAGCTGGCCTTCAACTTATAGTTTCTTGAGTTCTAGGATTGCACTACACAACATCACGCTTGTAATCCCCGAAGGATTAGGCAGAAGTGTACCTAATAGTACACCCACATTTCAGCAGTTATGTTTAAGTCCCATTATATAAAGGGGGAGCCTATTGTCATCAACCCGGCACAAATCCGACTCCGTGACTACTACTGAGAAATTCCTGATGGATAAACCTATTAATATCTTTCCCAAACCAAGAATCAAACCCAGGACCTCATGCTCAGCAGTCCCGCTTGCAACCACTAGACCAACATTGCACTTATAAGACAATCATATCTTTCTATAGCTTTAAGTGAGTACAAGCATCATACGTTTGGAAGTGAGTATGTATATCGCTTGAGACTTAAAAGTAACTAACATAAACCACTAAAATTCGACCACTACACCCTTAATGTGACTTACTATTTTCAACCCATATTATTGTGTATTTATTTACGAATGTGGATGAGTATTTGAGTAGAGGAAGACCAAAGAAATGATGGATGGACTGTGTAAAGAATGATATGGCAAGAAAGGAGGTGTCTGATGAAATGACGAGTAATAGAGAAGTATGGAAGAAGAAGACATGCTGCGCCGACCCCAAATGTATTGGGATAAGGGTAAGAGAATGATAATGATTATTGTGCTCTCAGCATTGGGCAGAATATGGGTTGAAAATAAAGGACAGTCATAAAAATGACAAATCCAGTATAGTTAGTAAAATGCTCATACTCAACTTGGCTGGAATAGATGTAGATAGATGAGTAGGATAAGATGGAAAATAAACTTCCGCATACCAGGTGAACCCTGGTCGGTGAAAGTTTAGTATCCAATTATGACCATTTGATTACCTAAGACAGAGTTCAACAATCAATCAACTTTATGATAATTATTTATGACGAGCTTATACCTTAGAACCTGGTACCAACCGGTAATGTTTCTATTGTTATTTGAGAAACGATAAGTCGTGTTGATTTTGAATTACAGAAATAGTTAGTGTTTCGTATTACAATAAAGACACGGGTTTGACTTTCAAGCTTTTTGACGTAGATCCATCGATAACGCTGGTAAAATGTTGCCTTCTTTAGGCCTACTTTACTTAAGGTTTTGGCTTAAAATAGAGAAAATAAGTTGAGAGTCCTACATCATAGGGCTTCTAAGATCTTTTTGCAAGTCGCACAGTATATGATTCAAGAGGACTTCCCACTGGCAATGATGAAAAGCCATCACTTTGTATATTAGTTTTAAGATGGCGGGACGAGCTGGACCGGACCAACAACCAGTGGACCACACTGACCCAGGATCGTAAGAACTCAAAGTCATGAGGCCTTTGCCCAACAGTGCGATGACATAGGCTCACAATAACAGTAACTTTTACGAGATACTTTACCAATCCGTTTGTTAAACATCGAGATAGTCGATATTGACGTGAGTCAAAATTCATGCAAAATATTTTCGTGAAAAAGATGATGTAGATGGCTATAAGAGTAAAGGAAGATCAAAGAGACGATGTATGGGCTGTGAATGATCATGTAGCTAAAATTAGGTGACTGCTGAAGAATGGAAGAAGAAAACATGCTGCGCCGAACCCAAATAAATTGGGATTAGAGCAGGAGAAAAGCTGATGATGAATTCCGTGAAAAAAGATCCAGGCTTGGATGGGGTATGCAGTACCACCCTCCAATAATATGCACATGCAAGAGAAGCAATAATAAATAGCATGCCATGCAATTAAACTTGTATCAACGTGTATGGTCACGGCCAATTGATTTCACAAGCGTTTCTTTTATTTACAAAGCTGTGTTTTATTTATTTAACAAGATGTTACTCAGGTTCATTGTCTCGATAATTGGCGTGGCAAATGTGCAATGTGGCGATGTTTAGTTTTTATATTATTTTATGTATCGACTATTTGTTGTGGCTAATCGATTAAATCATTGGTTCATTTCAAGCAAATTAATGTGATTTATCTTTCTGTAGTTTCATTGAGAGAATCTCATACTCTCTCTGCTGTCAACTGTCAAAGACCAGAGGATACCAGGATAGTCCATTTTGTTGGGACACGGAGCAGAATTCGTTCAGTTCCATTAATAGACATTGGACAACTTACAAGTTTTTCACAAAAACTTAATTGCATGTTTGCCTTATATTAAAATGTTACCTTGACACCACAAAACCAATAATGCACTAAACTTTACAGTCACGTATTTAAATTAAAACAATAAAATCCCCAGTCCTCACCGCGGTACGAGCTATATCCACCTTATTGACAAACATAACATCACGCCTGTTATCCCAGAAAGGGTAGGCAGGAATGTGACTATGACTCCAGTTTTGTTTTATTTCACTGTAACCTATTACAGCGAACCGATTGCCATCAACCGGAGACAAGACCTGACTCTGGCTGATTATGATAAATTCCTGATGGAAATGCCCAATAACACTGCCCGACCTGGCCCACTAGCCTAAAGAAGAAGTCACTGCAGCTTATTGTCAAACATTACGGGTAAATCATATTAAAGTATAAACTAATGTATGTTTGTGGTTATACAATAGTCTTTAAAACCAGTGTTACTACTATCTAAAGCGATGGAGCGTTAGTCTTCGGTTACTTTGTGTACATTGTGATTTTGTTACACATTTTATTAAGGGTATTGTGTAATTTGGGCAGTCGGAAGGGAAAATGCTCACTGGTGTCGCCGTCGTTGGTCTAGTGGCCACAAGCGTGATAGCTGAGCATGAGGACCTGGGTTCGATTCCCGGGTTAAGCAAACTATTGTTGAGTCTGGTTACAATGCCCGTTTGATGGAAACTCGCCCCGGTGTACTATTAGGTACACCTCTGCCTAACCCTTTGGGGATTAAAGGCGTGATGTTATGTTTATGTGGAAGCGAAAATGATTTAGCAATCGCTAACTACGACTTTAACAAGGACCAATGAACAGAATATTTTTGGGTACGAATTACGATGAGTACATACAACTTCGAGCTATTTTGCGAAAAAAAATGTAATATTTACTTTGATTTTTGTGGTTTTTAAGTAGGTTTCTAGGTACTATTGATATACCAGCCTACTAATTGCGAATAATTACATCAGCTGATTACCTACTTAAAATATTATCTTGGTTCATGCGTGACCAAATAAATGTTGGAAATATATGAGAATTTTGTATTTAATTAACTAAAAAAGTATTTGAAGTTAAAATCCTTTGTAGTTTTGCATTAACCATGGACCATCAACTACAAAAATCGTATTTCTCAGTACCAAACTGTAATGACGGTGATTGCATGTCCATTTCATGCGATAATATGACCAAACTGGACTGCCTCGTTGGTCTAGTGGTCACAAACGCGACAGCTGAGTCTGATAACTTGGGTTCGATTCTCAGGTCGGGCAAAGTTTACGAGTTAGTTTTTCCATCACTTATGTTTCAGTAGCAGCCACGGAGTCTGGAATAGTGCCCAGTTGATGGCAATAAGCTCGCCCCCTATTAAGTGGGACTTAAACATAACTGGCGAAATGTGGGTGTACTATTAGGTACACCTCTGCCTAACCCTTCGGAGATTACAGGCGTGATGTTATGTAATATGTCTAAACTCTGGTCTTTGTAAATTGCTCTATATTTAAATGCTTTAAGAAAGCCGTTTTGGAGTCCTCATTATTGGGTTTTTAATTTTTATATAAATGAAACTCATGCCTACATACTATATACTATTAAGTAATGTCACATTAGCCTTTGACTTCAGAAATCATACAAACAATAACTTGTTACAAGATGAGAGAAAGTGATAAGAACAAAAAATATATTCAGGAGCTCAATTTTCGCATCGCTCGTAAAAAAGTCATTACTCACTTTTCGGTGAAATCACACCCAGAATATGAGAAGAAACGAGTGAGGAATTTAATAAAACAAATTGATATAATGGAGGCCGATGTTGATGAATATGGTAATTATCGTATCCGAAATTCAAAATGTCTCAAAAAAAGTAATACGTAAGTCTTGAATCTCGCCACAACAGAATCTGCTAATTAACAGAATGGCGTTAAGCAACCGAATAATTTGATGTACCTAAACAAGATCCTACAGATGGATACGACCAGATCATTCGCAGCTTCATGCGTTAATTATGTAAGCACTCGAGATTCGGAACAGCCGAGGTTGCAGGAGAAAGTGCATGGTGCATACGGATTAACAACTCGAGCGAAATTATTCGCTAATTCCGCGAAAATGGCCGCTGTGACGCAACACTAGATGGCTCGCATTATAGCCAGTTTCGAAATTTTTATCTAATCCTCGAAAGTGCGATCTGGTATGTCGAACCGTAATTTCTAATTCCTCATCGGTTTTAAGGTTGTTACGTTCACGTATCTCGGTCAGCGGGTTGCGAAATCAAGAATGAATCATTTTGTGAGGTGCTAAGTGTGTAACTTAATATGTCGAAAAAAAAACAGTCTTAATTCTACTTTATTATAAAATTGCACGTCAATTACGTCACCTGCATGTCATAAAGTCGTCCGCTGACTTCGGTACTTTCGATTTTATCGAAAACGACTTTCGATAGGGACCTATTACAGCTCTTTAAGGCGTCGAAACATGTTTTTGTTTCGCATTAATATATTTTTTGTTGAACCGCATATGGGTTTACGATTGTAGCAGCAAGATGTACCAGTTGCGGTACCTCGCGATGTGAAAGTTCGGGCATTCAATCAAGGAGTCGTTCGTACAAAATAGATTGTTCTTTTATTTACAGAAACTTATAACAACAAATATAATACATAATAACATCTAGGATGCGATCACATGATTTACATTAAATGAGATGAGATGACTAACAATTTGGTCGTTTAGTGGGGGTGGCCGTATGACTCGGAGGGGATTCCGTAGGATCCCGAGGGCACTCCGATGGTGGCGTAGGAGCCGCCGCCGGATGAGTAGCCACCGTGTCCACCGGACGAGTAGCCACCGTGTCCACCGGACGAGTAGCCTTCCTGTCCACCAGAGTAGTAGCTGCCGTGACCGCTAGCGTACGCCTCCTGAGCCTGGTGGTACTGAGCGACCTGGATGGCCTGCTGGACGTGGTCAAGTTCGATACCAACGACCCTCTGGTTGGGCACGCCGTAGACGGGGGCAGGGGCTCCGTATTGGGATGAGATGTGGCCGTGTCCGTGTCCGTGTCCGTGGCCGTGACCGCCGGAGCCAAACTGCTCCTGGTGCTTGATCTCCTCAGACAAGAGGATGTTCTTGATTTTGTGGAGGAGATGAGGGTCTACGAAGTATCCCTCGCTTTCGGAATGGCCGACGGGCACGGACGTGTAGTGTCCGCCGCCGCTGAGGCTTCCCAGGGAGATGGAGGATGAGTGCGACGAGGGGGCGGAGTAGCTGTAGCCGACGGGAGGCTCGGCAGCGGCGCAACCCAAGAGGGCGAGGGCGACCTGTCAACAAACATTCAGTTAAGATACCAATTCCCAAACTTTGAAAAACCTGGGGAAATAAATTTTAGTGCGATGCTTTGGATAGATGCATTGTCGAGACTTATCTATAGTTGATTGGTTTGGTAACCAACTCAACACCAATTAACAAGTCCACAATTTAAGGTGTAGCTTCGAAGCTATCACTCTTCCAGCCGGAGCACACGCCTCTCCACAACCTAAGCGTTCTGTTTTTCCAAAACTGGTACAGAACACTTAGAAATGACGATCAAATCCTTGAAGAGTCTCGGAGACGTCCGAAAGCACATCCAGAAAGCACCGATTTTTGTACGAAACTTGAGTCCACTTCACACGGTGTGCATAGTGCACCTCCACACGACACAACACATTCACTGCACTCCAACTTACGATGTATTTGGCCATGTCTAGTTTGGTTGAACGCTGGCTGGTGTGTGATGCCTTGTGGTCGGAGCGATCCGCTTATATAGTGGAGATCAGACCGTCTACTTTTACTTTACTAGCAGAGGCTATCGAGGACGAATTCGGGTTGCAAATGGACTATTTTTTCATTTTTAGTTTAAGTGGGTGAGGCCTCGGTCATTTGGCGATACAGTAACCAAAATGGGCAGCGGGATAAGTGCTCCAATTATCGTACAATAAGAAATACTGGCGATTTTTATTAAAACATAGAGGTTTGAAACAAAGTCTAGTTGATTATTTTCATTAACATTATTATTCGAATTATACTAAGCATGTATTGTTATTGAACTCGTTGCTGGTTTTCTAAACTTTTTAATGACTAAACCGCAACATAATAAATTCAGTATTTTAGAGATAGCTAGACAGAAACAGACACTCACTTTATTCATATTTTAAAGCACATCGATTTAAGATTTTTAATAATCGACTTCCGGATCCGTTTACTAATTAGAAATGGTAATTGTGATTTATTTGATATTGTCACATTTTCATAACATTCAAGATATTTTTTTATAAGTTACACCATGTTACAACTTACTATTTCAATTATTTATTTATTTAAATTTGATGCATTTTCGAAATTAATAAATTCTTTTTATTTTTGTAACATTGACGCAATCGTTTAGATATTTCTATATCTTTTGTGACCTCATGATTGCTAGAAAATTTTGAAAGCCCATTCTCAATCTACGCAGCTTAAAGATATATCTATAAACTCTTGAAAAAAAAACTCGCCTGTAATCCCAGAAGAATAAGGTCTCCCATTTCGACAGTTATTATTAACTTTTCTGCAAAAAGAAGCGTACCTATATTGCCATCAGCCGGGCATGATCCAAGCTTGGGGATGCTACTGAAAAATTCCTAGTGGAACCCAAAATGTAACAATCTGGACATCTGCAATTAATTACAAACATCTGCAAAATTACTTAACATAACTGGCGAAATGTGAGTGTGCTATAGACACGGTACACATCTGCCTAACTCTTCAAGGATTCCAAGCGTGAAGATGTTTGTTGTGGTAAGTTTTTAATAAAGCGTAGTTTTATGCTCATAAACACTCATAACTATCACCTATTTGCATTCAAGTCTGCATAGCTCCCTAAATATATTCGAAACATACTAGTGTATTTTATTACCTACGATCGCTGAATCAACAAAACTCCTTCTTAATTTCACATCCGTCGGTGAAAACCAATTACACTTAAAACTACATAATCTTAACTCGCCACAATCATTAAACGTAATAAATAATGAAGAGCGTTCAAACTAAAATGATATTTGCATAATGGTGTAGCATTTTCGTAGCTAATTACACACATACGGATAAACGATATGTTAATGTTGTTTAAGCGTGTCAAGGAGTTAACTGTGCGTTTGAAATTGTCATTAGTGACTTCTAGTTTTTGTATTTTCTAATTAGTTTGTTTTTGTTTGCTTTAATACCATATTTTAAGCAGAATAAAAGTGCGTTCATTTTTTATTTTCGAATTGGCCTGTCCTTGACCTCTATAGGCAATGACTATCACATTATACTTTTTATGATGCAGAGCCTGCCTCGTTGGTCGAACGGTCGCAAGCGCGACTGCTGCATGAGGTCCTGGGTTCAATTCCCGGGTCGGGCAATGTGTTATTGGGTTTTTCCATCAGAAATTTCTCAGTAGCAGCCACTAAGTCTGAATCTTTGCCCGACTGATGGCAATAGGCTCGCCCCTATTACATGGGACTTAAAATGCAACTGGCGAAATGTGGGTGTACTATTAGGTACACCTCTGCCTAACCCTTCGGGGAATACAGGCGTGATGTTATGTTATGTGCTGCAGAAAAGTAATCCAAGATATAAGAAAAACTCCATTTTCATATGAGAGGTATGAAATCCAGGAATGAAGTCTGTGATCTTTCTAGAAATTATCTCATTTTCACAGACAAACATTTTGAGATAGTAGCTACGCAACTTGTTATCTGTCAATAGCTCATTTGCAATTTGATTACCACCCGCTGCTTAGCAATATCTGAGTTGCCGTTGATTATTGCAAATGTACCTATGTGAGGGTCCAATTTCACATGTATCAAACATATACAGTAAGATTAGAATCAACGAGCTGTTGCTATCCAGGATAAAAAATAGCCTATATATTTGTGAGCTGTGAGCCAAAATAACCACTTTCTGGAGCCCTTAGCCAGAAGGCTTCGCGAAAGACCTCGTAGAAAGTGCGGTACGAGCTGGACTAGAGCAGCGACCAGTGGTCTACATTGGCCCTGGATCGAAACAACTGGAAGTCATGGTGGGAGGCCTTTGCCCAGCAGTGGGATGACGCAGGCTCACAGTATCAGCATTTTTCTCCAGGTTATACATATCAGTGTAAAAGTTAACAGATAGACATACAGAACAAAAATACACTAACTTTTGCATTCGTGAAATAATATGAATGCTTGATTTAACCATGGTGTCGAGAAGATGGACCTGCAGCTGCCAGCATCCTGGCTAGTAATATCAACGAACGGAGATCACAAATCATCTTCATTTTCCTTTCCATAGATAAACGTTTCTTGCAGTTCAACAAGTGGAGATTTCAAGGCTGATATCAGACTTGAAATCTCCACTTGTTTAACTGCAAGAAATGCTGATGGGTAAGTTTGACGACGAGGCTAAATACTAACTGAGGTCCTGATCATGCAGAAGCATCGTTGATGATGGGACTTAATATCCAATAGTCCAGCATTTAAGCTGAGAGGATCTCGTGGCTAAATAATAACAGCCGCTCGGGTCGATCTTCAGGTTAAGCCACGCTTGCCTAGGTTGGTCCATGGATGGGTGACCACCCATTATATACCGAGTTTCCTCCGTGCCTCGGAAAACACTTTAAGCCGTTGGTCCTTGGCTGTCAATTGTAGATCTTTGACAGTCGTTAAGTAGTCAGTGGCCCGAAAGTCTGACAACCAGTTTCGCCAAGAAGTTTCGTATTACCCAGTACTAACTGGGTTGTGGAGGTCAGATAGGCAGTCGCTTCATGTAAAATAATGGTATTCAGCTGCATCCGGCTAGACTAGAAGCCGACCCCAACATAGTTCTAAAAAGGCTAGGCAGATGATGATGAGACCAGCATTTAAGCTAAGAAACAAAATTATAGCCTCATGTCATGAATGCTTGTAGTATTGGGGTAAGGACATCCTAAGTCCAATAACATTTTGGCATTGAAAAGTTAAGCATACTCGTATTGTGTAAATCAAGAATTGTGTAAATAGAGAAATTAGAAAGTTATTTTTCTGCCATCGGCGACGTTGCCGCGATGATGGTGCGTTTTTCTGTCAATGTTAAGTACTTAGTGACGTAATGCTAAATTGAGTATGAGTGTACCTAGTTAGTTTACTTTCAGAGGTCAAAACATCGCTATTTATTATGCTTAGATGTATACGCAGACGCGAAAATACCAATGAAGTAAAGCAAGGATAAACTATCGACTCAGGAAACATCAAGATACTGAAATACACATACCGAACACGTATGTGTTGTATTTCATAAAAAGTATTCCAGTGTTTACATTTTAGGTATTTTTCTTTAAAAACTTGACGGCAAAATTGTTAAAAAAAACCGGCCAAGTGCGAGTTGGACTCGCGCATGAAGGGTTCGTACCATCGTAGTAGGGGAGCCCCCTTTAATTTTTTGTTGTTATAGCGCAACAGAAATACACATTCTGTGAAAATTTCAACTGTCTACCTATTACGGATCATGGGATACAGCCCGCTGACAGACAGACCGACGGACTGACGGACGGACGGACAGCGGAGGCTTAGAGGGTCCCGTTGGTTACCCTTCAGGGTACAGAACCCTAAAAAGTTAAGTTTGTGAAATTAATTATGCTTGTGTGTGTGTTTCATCAGTCAAAGTCATTGCCAAATGGTTTGAGTAATTGAAATAAAATAATTATACTGGTCTCTGAGTAAATAAAAAATAAGTTTTTGCAAGCTGAGATTTATTAATCAAGTTCAGTTTAAGTGTAGATTTAATGAGCGTGAATGATCCAACTAAGAGTAACATAACACCTGTGCTTCCCCAATGGTGTAGACAGAAGTACACCCACAATTGACCAGTAAAGTTTAAGTCACATTAAATAGGGGCGAGCCTATTGCGATCAACTAAGGACAAATCCGAACTTCGGGTACTGTAAAAAAACTTCTAATCTAATAACCTTGCTACATTTTACCCGCACAGGGAATCGAACCCAGGACAAAGTTTGGTAAATTGGATCAAATTAGTAAACATAGTATTTTTGAAAAACCTAGTTGACTAATGAGCTTTGCTAGTACTGTTAGAATTACAAGCGTGAAGTGATGTAATTAATATCCTTTCTAAATGACATACAAACCAACGAAAAGTTACATTTTATTAACATACCCGTAATTTTAAGGCTTGTCTGAATGTTGTAATTATCAAATTAATTATACTTTTAAAGTAATGTAACTCTTGAGTATATGAAATGATACACATTTCTTCATCTGCAACCGTATTTTAAATAAGTATGAGTGTTTTGGTAATCTTGAAAATTGCTTGACAGATTTTGATGGTATGAGATTTATTACATCGGTACAGTCGTTCCGCAATATTTTAATAATTTACTGTATTGTTTTTAGGGAATCATTTGAAATGTATTATATTATCTATCCATTCATATGTTGTATGGCAGTCCAACAAAGAATTGTGGAGGTCAGATAGACAGTCGCTCCATGTAAAATACTGATATTCAGCTGCATCCAGTAAAACCGACCCCAACATATTTGAGAAAAGGCAGCAGATGTTGATGATTTGGATGACTGTGGGATTACTTGGGGTTTCCTCTTCGTCTAAAATTGCCAATTCGCTAATATAGTAAAATCCCCGAATCTATTGAAAGTTAAACTAACCACATCCTACAAAAGTTTATAGTAGTCAACCACAAATGACTGAAATGGCAATAATAATCAAAAAGTTCATAGTATGTACCTCATTATATAAATAAACCCACAAAAAGCAAGGATGTTCAAGATTGAATGGTAAGTAAATAATGATCATCTCATATAATGATCATCCTTCAGTAAAAGTCAAGCGCAATGTCCCCAAGTTCGCGGCACTGACCTTTGACAGATGTGTTGAATAATGCGTGTGCGCAGATTGATGTACCGTAAGTAAATAAACACGCGAGCGAAGGAGTAATTGGAAACGCTGGTTTTGTAGCAATATCGTGATACAGTGGATAAACTAACTCTAATTATGCCTACTAAGTAGGCAGTCTTGTAAGATTTAAGTAAAAAAAAAAAGACTTTCAAGAAATAATGAATAAGACTGCCTCGTTGGTCTTGTGGTCGTAAGCGCGACTGCTGAGCATGAGGTCCTGGGTTCGATTCCCAGGTCGGGCAAAATGTTATTGGGTTTTTCCGTCAGAAATTTCTCATTAACAGCCACGGAGTCTTGATTTGCGCCCGGTTGATGGCAATAGGCTCGCCCCCGATTACTTGGGATTTAAACATAAATGGCGAAATGTGGGTGTAATTAGGTACACCGCTGCTCCTTTGAAAGCTTGCCATTTGTCTATGCTCTCTGGAGTCCGTAGACAAGGAAAAGGTGACTTGATTATCAAGAGGCAGTTTTAAGATTACTCATAGCCATTATCTTCAAGAAATCTAGTTACCAGGAAGTAATAAAATAATACGCAATCCAATCAACAAATCAACATCTACTATATCCTCGTTTTATGATAGATCTAAATAGGTATTAAAGTCTTCTGAAATTACCAAAGAGTAGGTATTAAAAGTTTCTTTAAGTGTGTCGCAATCAGACACTCTTAAAATAAAAACGATTGTAGATGTAATCTAAGTTATCTGTAGGTATAAAAAAGATGCAGTGGCTTCCGCTCATTTTATTGGTAACCTTATGTTCATTTGCAAACTGTCTTATACAAGCACTGCATCAGATCGACATCACCTCACCATAGTTTTACTAGCGGACCCCATCCGATTCGTTACAGTGCTTATAAGTGTGCGTTGCAGTATGGAGTTTCATAGAGAGAATCCCAATCCAAACCTCTCGATTTAGGCCATTCCGATCCCGTGCAGTGCTTATACAACATTATTTTTAGTACATGCGAAACCTGAATATAGTTTGTTCAGAATAAGTAACTGAATCGATTCCAATAATTTTTAAATCATGTTATATTTTTTCCCAAAAACATTTAAAAAAGCTAAAAGTTGAACACCGAGCGACTTTAAGTACCAATCCCAATAATTTCGGTACCTACTGCCAAATTATTATTATCAATGAGCTCAAGACGACGCTGGAGGCGCGCGCTGCGCAGTGACCACGTTTTTGTGAGGACAGCTAGGTAACAGAACAAGCTTATAACTTTGCGATTTAATACATCATATAGTTTTGAAATTTTGTACATAGATTCTTTACATAAAAATACTAGACACGTGTTTCAGGTTTCGCATATACTAAAACTAATGTTGTGGTGATTTGTAGTGTCTGTCTTGAGGGTCTCGTGGCTAAATAATAACAGCCACACGGGTCGATCTTCAAAGTTAAGTCGTGCTTGCTAAGATAGACCGATCTTCCATCGGATCATCCATTATATGTCGAGTGTCCTGCATGCCTCGGAAAGCACGTTAAGCCGTTGGCCTCTACTGTCATTTGTTGATCTTTGACAATCGTTAAAGATAGTCAGTGATCCGTAAGTCTGACAACTAGTCTTACCAAGGGGTATCGTATTACTCAGTACAAATTGTGTGGTGGTGGTCAGATCAGTCGCTCCATGTAAAATACTGGTATTCAGCTGCATCAGCTGAACCCAATTTTATTGGGAAAAGGCTGGCTGATGATGTAGTGTCTGCCAAAGTGCCTACCCCATCATATTAGGCAGTTGTACCTAGCTGTAGATATCACATATATCACTACAGCTAAAATTCTCTGCTAGACGTAAGCATAGTAAAAGGAAAACCACAAAGAAATACTGCTTTTCTAAATATTATATTGTTTAATTAATAATCGATTAACATCAAACATTCGCTCAAATATTTATCCGACTATAATACTAGTGAGAGTTCATCATTCACCCACATACCGTCGTAATAATTACGATTAAATGCTCCGCACCCATCCCATTCACAATGTGTAACTGAAGCTGTGCTCATCTC
Organism: Noctua fimbriata; assembly: GCA_905163415.1. Classification (NCBI taxonomy): domain Eukaryota; kingdom Metazoa; phylum Arthropoda; class Insecta; order Lepidoptera; family Noctuidae; genus Noctua; species Noctua fimbriata. Next base: position 18,180,602 of record LR990930.1, on the reverse strand, counting down.
ACTGGAGAAAGGAATCGAGATCCGGGCTAATATGCGGGTGTGTTTCCGTTGACTAACGGGTTTTTGTGACATTTGACGGATAATGGCTGCGATCAAATGAAACGTAATAAAAAGTTAACGCTTTGGCAAGCATTATGCGGAGATAGAATGATGATATCATTACGCAATGTTGATTATGGAGCCTGTTGGAATCCCATAATTTTGTTACACACGTCATCGGATTGATATAATAGTAAAATAATTCAATTTAATCAGCCCGCAGTTCACTACTGGATTTAAGCCGATTACTAGCCGCCTAACAACATACTATCCTGCGTTGTCTGACCCCAGCTACATTTATAAGGTCTCAATAACACAATCCATAGTCTTGTTGCTATACCTCTCCCAAGTTCATCTACAACAACCAGTTTGGGATCCGCATACTGATTCATGATCTCTGCATCTCTTTTTCTCCATCAGCTGTCCGGACTTCGGGAGTCATGATCAATTAGAAACCTCAAGAATAGAAATTTCATAGTTTCCCCTAATTGCCCTCGTACTGTCAACGATTACCGTGTCGTATCGTCACAGCGGTGGATACGCACCGACACAAACTATCATGCATCGGAAACCGCGCGACCTGCCCAATCTCGACCACTCACCGATCGCTGTTATGTAAAAACTTTACAATAAATATGTACGTTCTTCATCTTACTTGTGACGTCACAAAAAAATGCAAATATTTTTAACTTTTTTTGGAGAGTTTTTTTTGTAGAATTTTGAAGAGAAACTTATGCAAGAACCACTTTTATGAAAACGGAGTAAATTCGACATTGACTCCAACTAATATGAATTACAGTTCTATGAATAAATAATTTATAATTATTTGCCAATTGATCTTTTGGGAGAAGCAAACGCAAATAGATTATTATGACCGCTATAACAACAGAATGATAATATATAACGGGCTTGATGTATGTGTTTTTCGGCGTTATTTGTAAAAACGAAGTAAAAGTTTTTCAAAAAGATTTCTAAGAATTCAAAAAGTTTAGCAAAACAAATGCTAGTGGTTCAAACTACGTCATGGTAGTCACCTATCACTGTTGTGAGCAGACATAGGTGAGAATAAGAACATAGTGAAGATGTGATACGAGACACGCCTCCAGTCAAGAATATGCATCATGTCCAGTCTAAGTGAATGTCGCATTAGATTGACGTTGAGAAATTGTCTCACTGAAGGACCAGAGGGCTCTTCTCATATAGAGGACGACCGAGGATTGACACTCATGTTCAGTGCATTAGATCAATCAATTTAAATAAAAGTGTGATATTTTTTAATGCCTTTCGGAGGAAATTGCCGTCGAGGTGGTGTGACGATCTTATTTCTTTTGCGGGGCGAACATAGCCAGGTATTACACAGGATAGAGAGGTTTGGAAGGAGAAAAGGGAGGCCTTTTCCCAGCAATGGGACATTCAAATAGGCTAAAAGAAAAAATACAAGTCACATAGTCTTTTATATAAATATTAATGTCTCTAAACTGCATCTCAATGCAATTTCGACCTTCGAAAATTTACAAGTTTATTTTAAAAAATACCTTGAAATATGACTTTGACTTTACCCAATATATAAAAAAGGAAGTAAAAGACGTAAATGTCTGCTTTTGACCCAGTTCTCGTGTTATATCGCTCTCGCTAACCATTTATGGGTAAGCAGAGAATCACATAACAGTGTATTTCGTGTGGGGTAGACCCACGTTTAAGAATACAATGATAAACATTGGTATTACGTAATATTTGTGAAAAAACGTCTGTTTTAGTAACGGGTTATGTTAGGTATACAGCACCTATAGTTATTTTTCATTAAAAGAAATATCGACCTTAATCTCATAAAATAAGTTTTCTGGGTCGGCCATATTAGCCGTAACTGGTAGAATCGATGACCGTTGGGGTAGACATATGTTCTTGAGTGGACACCGCGAATCGGCAAACGTAAAGTCAGGCTAGGTGAAGCAATGATCTTCTCAGGGTGGCTCTTAGCAGCTGGTTGAGAGTTACCGAAATTGAGTTGAATGGCGTAAGACTGGAGAGGTCTATGTCTATCAGAAGACTGCAGATGTATATATGCTAATCTTTCTTTTTCGTGTGGTTAGTACCTAACCTGTGTCACAGTTTTTATGCCTTCAATGGGCTTTGACTTGGCTTTTACATGCCGACGAGAATTATCTCTCAGGCATGTTGATTTCCTCATGAAGTTTCCCTTCACCGAAGCAAGTGATAATTATACAATACGCACATGAATCCGAAAAATCAGATGTGCGTGTCTTGGGTTCGAACTCGAGGCCTATGTCTTGGCAGTCCGAAGGTCACACTACTAGGCTATTAATGCTAATAATGATGGTGAAACAATTATTTGGAGTATCTTATTAATTAATAATAATAACATCATATTCAAACCGCAGAACCTTCGTAATACAACACCAAACTGTATCATTATAAAGCAATAATTGCATCAAAGCGAGACAGCTCCAATTAATGCATCCGTAAGATGATCGGTTACAATGTCGCAATGCTTATGAGTTAGTATTAGCCAAGCCTAGATCCAGACCGTGTGGTAACGGACCGGTCTGGCTAGCTTCTATATAAACTTGACACGGTGTCTTGGAAGAGTGACTTCTTATTTTGTAATCATACTGCTTCTTTCGAGGACGGCCAAAGAAAAGATGGGTTGTGTGACGAATGATATGAAAGAGAAAGGAGTAAATCATGCCTGCGTCTGACAGGGGAGAATGGAAGAAGAAAACGTGTTGCGCCGACCCCAAGTAGAATGGGACAAGGGCAGGGAGATGACGATGATGGTACTTCTTTCTTATATGGGGTGATTTTGTGAATGCTTAAGCATTCTAGCCAGACAGCACGGCAGTCTCTCCATGTAAAATACTGGTATTCAGCTGTATCCGGTGAGCTGGAAGCCGACCCCAATGTAGTTGGGAAAAAGCTAGGTAGAAGATGATATGCATTCTAGCCCTGTCGGCCTCTTCTTTTATAGACAAGGAAGAAGTGCTAAAAAGTAGTTATACCAGTTTCCAACACTGCAAAAAATTGCATGATGAATATTTCGTACATTTTCGTGCACGGTTTTTAGAGGTGAATCCAAGATCGTCTACTTTTATAAAGTAACTTTCGGCGCTGTGGGTAAATTAAACATCACCGGCCTATAATTACCAAAGACTTAGGTAAAAGACTACCTATAGAATACCCACATTTCACAAGGGTTTTAAGTCCCAATAATAAGGGCGAGCCTATAGTGACCAACCGGGTACAATTTCAGACTTCAAGCTTTTTGAAAAACCCCAATAACGCCATATCCCACCCTATCGGTTCCACGAGTAAAGGTCAAAAGTCTGACTGTCTGAAATATTTTTGCAACCAACTGAAAATAGGTACAAATTGCAGTCTGTGTTAAAGGTCGGATGACAGTTCTTCCGGGCAAAATAAGATGCATCTAGTTAGGAGACGACCACAATATTCCTAATTAGGAAAAGGCAAGGCAAATGATGAATTATTCAGTTTTGCAACATCTACCTACATACCTGTTTGATGATCGATGACAAAGCGAAAGATCACTATCTCTTTGACTAGGTGTAACTAATGATTGATGCATCAAACATCCATCCATGTTACGTCATTTGTCATTAAATTATGGGAATAGTAACCCTATATGGTAGTTAATAAGGTGGTGAATAATTACAGAAACGTTTGTGTATGTGTGTACACTTTAATATTGTAATAGGAAATTAGTAATGTTACACCTTTCAGTTAAGTTTATTGACATATAGTAAAATAAACCCTGCTCTGTAAGAAATAAGTTAATTTTTCATTTAATTTATGCATTTAGGGTTAGCTTAGCTTGTAACGTTTCAAAGGCTGGGTAGGTGCAGGATGCCACTGCTCTCAAAACTGTGAAGAAAAACATCTTAAAACTAAACATAAACATAACTGTAAACTCGAAGACAGTCATCTACCAAACAGCACTGAGCTCACCCCCTCTCACAGAGCCTGTGTTCCAGCTGTGGGAACCTTGCAGCATAGTGAATACTTCATTTACTTTGTTCCTAGAACCCCGTGATGCTGCAGGTGTCCCTAAGGCCTTTTCACCAGGTAGGCAAAATACCTGTTTGCTACCTTTTCAATTGCTAAAAGATGAGTCATTACTTAGCGGAAAAAAAACAAAGTAATTTAATGATGCAACAGAAAGTAAAACTTAGGCACACAATAAATAAAAATGTAGACATTTTTATAGCGCAATGTTTTACATGGTTACAACAAAATAAACTTTCCGTCATTGCAAATAAGAACTACAAACTGATCCTTCAAATTCGGACTGATTCTATTCTCAAGGCAAGTTGTAATTTTGAAAGGTATTGTTTTGTAGTAGATTTTGATTGTATCTGTATTTGATTTAATGACAATTTGTAATATTTATTGGCTTTGTTTATGAATATTATAATTACTGTATCTACTGATCTATTAAACAGTATTGCTAAATATATAATAATAATAAAGATTTATTGTCTCCCACAAAGTACAATTACAATATAGAGGTGTTCCAATTATTGGAGGTACAAAGGCGTGGGAGTCAGGAATCCAAACTAGGATACCCTGTGCTATGGACTCCTGGCCCCTCTCGCTTAGATTGGAATTATGACAATTGTATAACGTAGGACATGTAGGACGACTATTGAAAGAAAAACATAACAAGAAAGGTAAAAAAAAAACTAACATAATTAAGATTAATTTATTTGTAAAAGAACAATAAAACAGAACCTGTTTGGTGCAGGTGCAACTTAGTAACACTAAATTAATAATTAATTACCTTATTAACATAACTAATATCGAGCATTTAAAACAACGAAAAATTTTATTATATAGCTCTGAAGCTTTATTTAAGAGTCAATATTTTGCATCGATGCAAAACATCACGGATCGAAATTAAATGAAAAAGGTTACCCATGATTAAAAAGCAGTAAACTATAATTTTAGCATTAGAAATTACCCTGTATTTTACTTAAATAATAGGTGACTATATTGATTAAGATTAGAGTAACAATTGAATCTAAAGAAACCTTTCAATAACTGATAGTTGAGCACTCAGGTAATGTTATATTTGTAACATTTTCAACCTTTAGGTGACGTAATAACAATACTTTTAGTTCGATCGTCCGTCAGCTATAAATGCGTGGGTTATGTTCTTTTTAGGGTGACCAGATTGTCTTGAAGTTTGAAAACAATTCTTACCCGTCCAAGAGCGAAAGTATCATTTGTCGAAATTTTTTCACATAAAAACCTAGGTATCAAGAAGTTCTAGAATTTACAATAGGATAGCATAATTTAGTTTGCTAGAATTTTTAATTAATTATAGACAAAAAAAGTGTATATTTTACTAGTCACCCATTAATTTAACCCACGAAAAAATATACGTGACTGGGCCAACCCCCCATCGTAATTTATAGTCACTTTTTTATGACCCCCCCCCCATATTCATCCTCACGTGACTAAATGAGGACCCCTTACCGCACACGATGAAGCTAACTAACCTATACAGGGTGTAAGGTACAGCCCTCCACAAACTGATAGGGTGAATTCAGTATATCATACGAAGATGACCGGTACGACAACTTATTTCAATGTTATGGGAATCCAATAAATTTGATTTGTTTTATTCTTAGGCAATGTATCGTTACTGTGTCAAAACGTACGTAGCGAACGGCAAGCGCGACGACGAGTTCGATTAACTCTGTAGCTAGGCAGGAAGTGAACAGCATTTCACGCGTCGTTCGTTAGAGTATTTCAACATCTATTGTTGGATTTTTTATTTTGTCCGTATTTTTTACATAAATGGAGTGCTGCGTTCAGGGAATGTAATTTTATATTGAAATATAGGAATAGTAATTAAAAAAAGACTTAAAAAATTAAAATTTCCGAAGAAAAATTCCGGTAGAATATGATTCAAAATAAGGAGCTGAATGCACCCTGTCAGTTTGTGGAGGGCTGCCCCTTACACCCTGTATTTAATAAGCATGACGATCTAGGATCCATTCACCATCATACTCTACTTTTTAAAGCATCATATCACCAATTAGCCACTTACTAAATGCATTTACGGTAAGACAATTAGCTGACGGCTAACTTTACCTAATACATCGTGGTAGATCTCTGCACCAGCGCCGACACATTAGGCCACAGCAGCCATGGCGCCAACGTTTTAGAGGACAGTCTACATGAATATTAATATTGCAAGACTACATAATTTAATTATTTGAGGCTCATCTATAAAATTTTATCTCATCATCTAAATATGCGGTTATTGCCACATTTGGACCACAAAAGACTCATTTTTGCAATGATGAGCCTGATCAGAATGTTTGTATAGTAAACATTTTGAAATTTAGACATTCTTGAGTCGATTTTGACCGTTTTACGCAGTGGTGATTTTAACATTCGTTTTATACAACAATGTTATTGCCTATTGAAAGTTTGAATTTATTAACAAACAGGACAGTCTCGTTATAAACTAAAATTGTGCGCACAATATAAAATGCAGTACTTAACAGAATGTTAAAATTGCACCACACACTTAGTTTAAAACAACGTAAAGGCATCAGCCAACTGCGTTTGCGCTTACCTTTTATTTACTTATTTTATTTTATGGACATTTTTACTACGAATTCAGACAGAACTGCGAATTTTTTTGGGGTATGAATTTGAACGGCTTATAACATATTCACCTTTGGTCAGTAAGTTTAAAGTTAAAAATATTTCAGTCGGCTTCAAAACAAAACTAACAGAGTGGTAAAATAATTCAAACGTTGGTTTTTATCTTACGAAAACAACAGTCTAAAGATCGACATATTATTGTCGATCAATTAGATCTATAATTATATATTATATACATCCGAGCATCTGACGGGAAGTCCAATATTCCTTTAATCCTAGTCTCAATCTGTCAAAAAATATTAACGTAAATTTGTAGGTGAGACGAGATTGCGACTTGAATTTGAAAGTTTTTTTAGGTACGAGAATTAGCCTTTTTATTATAGCAAATGCAGCTGCGATTCAAACATTAAACAACCCACAGCTTTGTATTTCATTGACTAATATAAAATCTTCAACCATCGCCACACCCACAAAGGAGATTGTAGTCTTCGCAACACGTAAAATCATAATTTATCATCACGCACATTCTCACATTATTTTATTTTGAAGCTAGACCGGACCAGATACTAGCCATGGACTATAAACTTTCACTGTCTATGGCCGCTCCTTATGTTTAGAGTAGTCTAGTTAAATTGCCATAGAGTTTATATCGTCCGTGGGTCAACACTGGCTAGTTATTGTGAGTTAGTATTGCGAAAGTTAAGTGATGTACCTGGATCGATAAATTACCTTGCTTAGAACTAAACACTTAAATGTTTTAGTTTAAATATTTAAATCTTATTACCCACTAGAAGAGGATTTTGCCCTCCGAGTACGTCGTACGATCGTTCTTGAATTACGAAGTGCCAACTTTGTATTTTCAGGCATTTCAGTGGTTATGAAAAGCACATGGCAGCAGTTATGTAAGAGCTAAATATCTTGTACTGTTATTGACCCGCCCTCACACAGCCAGAAGGCATCGCAGCAAACTTCGAAGAAGATGGTGGGACGAGCTGGACAGAACCAACGACGAGTGGTCGACGACATTATCCTGACGATAACAGTAACCTGCTAACCCTTAGTTTTACTGGTAAAGGTGTCATCTATTTTAACGTCAAACTACGTCATCAAGGCACTGCATCCAATTATAATCATGTGACGTCATACTGTCGGAATCTAGTACGAGACACCTATACACGCCAGATTACACACCCGTCAGCTTACCTACTTCTCTATCACCCTCTCCATTGTGAAAACTTTCTCTGCCAATTTGAAATGTCCTGTCCCAACCTGAACTATTTACATGGCTATATAAGTTTATGGTCCAATGTGGGTCAGCGCTGGTCAGTTATTGTGAATCATTGTTATATAAGTCAGGTTCCTAGTAGTGTTGGGATAGGGTATCGGTAATTTGTTTTGGAAATGTATCGCTTTTCAATGTTCTGAATTAGAGAGATGATTTTAACGAAGCAATTGCACTATTGAATTCCAATAAGAGAAATGAACGAAGCGATTTCTGCAGTAGGTAGGTGTATATATCAATAGATTAAATAGTTGTCCCATCATGAAGTTAAGAACAAAGAGAAAGGGGTCCGAGTATGCGAAGATTCTTAATAAATCATAAAACGTGTTACTAAATAGTCATAAAAACAGCAATGTAATCGTAAGAGCTACATAACAATATAATCATCATAAAAGAGACAGGTCAATTTCTATCGATAAACGTGCATCACTATTTAAGTACAACTTTAGTACAGTTTTGTTTAGTGATGTAACGTTTCGATTCAATTAAATGATGCTTTATAGATCGTAGTGGTGTAAGCAAGTACGTTGACCAATCAGGGCCGGCCATCCTGTATTTTTTATAAAGGAGGATGTGACATAGATAGCCTTACGCTATTTTGTCCTTATAGAGCTGATGTAGACTCAATTTTTATAGGAGTAAGTACGAGATTTGCATGGTGATTTGGAGGTTTGTAATTGATACCTATTTTGCTAGCTGTCTTTACGAGTTTGGCTTTCTAAGTTTGTGATGGACGGCGACATCCTGTAAATATTATAGATCGAAACTGTCTGAGCATAGATGATGTCAGTCGATAATTATTATCATCTACTGCTGTGAGGATTATGCCATAACAGGTCTGCTTGATGAATTATCTTAATAATTGCAAAATCTATCCGCCAACACATACAGAATAAACATTGGTACTTACTTCAAATGGTTACAAATAGTTCTGCATCATTGAGCCTTTTCAATCGCAAACCTCTGTAATAAAAAATTGAGTTTGAGTTTTTAGACTATGTTGGGGTCGGTTTTCAGTTTAACCGGATGCACCTATTTTACCCGTGTGACCTCCATAACCAAGTTACCCTATGGTAAAATTGGCTGTCAGACTATCGGGCTTCGGACTACCCGCAACGTCTATTAAAGATCAATGGCAGCTGAGAGCTACGGCTTAACGTGCTTCCCAAGGTATGGTGGAGTCTCGGAATGCTTTGTATTGTATATCGGGCTGGTGTCCGCAATTCCACTAGAAATTTTACCTGATTAAGTTATTCAAAACTCTATATAACATTAAGATGAAAGCAACAGGAAGTAACACAAGTCTTATCAATTTCTAATGCCTAATTACTACACAAGCACTAATTTTGATGTAGAAATCAACTAACTGGTTCTATTTAACAAAATATCAATTATTATTGAAATGTTAGCTTTCTAATTGATGCAATGAGATCGACATGGAAGTGTTTCAATGATCTCACTTAGGCAATAGACCTAGGCATAGGCGCAGACCATCACGGAAGCTTTTTTAAATGCAGATTTTTTATGGTAAGCTGACTTCAAAAGGCCTCTTGCTAATCACGTTTTTGAATATATAGGAACTATGCAGAAGATTTTTTTTTAATAAGACCTATATTTGAAACCAGCTGTAGCCCGCGACCTTCGTACGCGTGGAATTATGATAGAAATATTACTTCACTATTTGAATCGGATTTTCTTAACAATTTCAAGGGTTTTAACATTTTTGAAGGGCACCCTAATTCCAACCCTTTTTCTATAATAAAAGTAACCTAAATTACTCTTGATAACATCAGCTACCTGCCAGTAAAAGTCCCGTCATGTGTCCATCGTTCAATCGGTCCAGCCGTTTCGATGATAAGGCGGAACGAACAACCCGATAAAAATGAAAAATAAAATATTGTTACATTAACCATCAAGTAATAAATCATCATTTTTTTAAATATATTATCATCTATTTTTGAAGCTAGAGAGAGAGAGCTCCATTGCCATCTATTTCGCGTTAGCGCAAATAAAATATTTTGAGATCCGTAATAAGTCAAAACCAAAACCATTTCTGACCTGCGCAATAGATTCACAAAGAATTTTGACTTGTGCAATGGAACAAAATGAACGATCTCGTTGATGTTTTGACAAAATGATTCGTATCAGTTCTTACGAAATATATAACTTTATCGCATTCTAAAATGGCATCTCTTTGCGACACAAGCAAAAATATTGGCTAATGTCTAGAATTAATTGAACTAAGCTTCTTATATAAATATAATCTGGCTATAAGAGAGTATTTAAAATTATAGAGCTGTTGCTAATGGCGGACGTGGTCATAAGAATTTAAATAATCTATGAATTGGTAGTTTATAAGCATAGCGTGATATAATTACTTATTCTGCGGTAGTGGGGAATCCCAAGACTTAAATCAATTTCAAAACAAACTAAGCACACTCACACACTGATGTCGTTGTGAGTGTGCGTGTTTATTACAAAAAAGCTGGTGTTTATTTGTAAAATTATTATTATTAACCGCAGTTTTGTTAGACATGTACATTTATTTTAAATAAAAAATGTTATCCCACACTAGGAATTCCTCCTATATCGTGGGTGCGTTTACAAACATTTATACTCACATACACAAACAGCCATACCCGGAACAACTACCTGTAGGCCATATAAATATTTGTTCCGTGCGGGAATCGAACCCATGACACGCAACGCAGCAACCAAACGCTCAGCCACTGCGCCAACCATGTCGACTTTCATAGCATTGTTTTCATATTTCCATTGATTCCGAATAAAAATATATCACAGGGTCAAAACAATTGACGGCCGCTGTCAAGGGCCGTATTTCTACAGCGACTTTCATTTCACAGAAGCTTTTCGGTAGGTTATGTCAATTCAGTACATTTTTGACTTCTCCTTCACCATTATCGCATTTATAAGATAAGACCCACTGTTGTCTCATATACTAGCTTTCTAAGAGTAAAGACACGGCCACGCATCAACATATACATTTCCAGTATAACATGGCCTCGCTTTGTATAGATTGCCGGTACAATGAGAGATCCGCATAGACTGGTTGATTTGCAGTACATGTAATTTAAAATTTCAAGCTCTAACATTTAGATGGATTGTAACTACGCATTAAGTTTGAATATCACCGGTAGCATTACAAAGCTTTAGTGAAAGGTAGACATTATCAGAGAACAGCTGATCTGGACTAGTTACCTTTGACATATTGCGATAGTTTAACGCAATGTAAGAGGTAGTTTGGATGTCAATGGGCAATCAGTGGTTCAGGATTGAAGGGAATTTAGTAGAAAAAAGATATAAGTCAATAATCCAGGCGATCAACTGAAATGAGCCTTAGTGGTGAATTAGCTACAGACTACTTTTTCTAACAGAGATCCAGGTTTCCAGGATTGAAAACCTTCTTTACTGATGGAGTTAGTTTTTAACACTCCTGCTTACCCAGCAGGTGACTTATAAGTACTCTACCATTTCGCCAGTAATGTTTCATTTTTATTTAATGGTAACACATTTAGACAATAAAATTGAACAAATTAATCTATATGCTCCACAGAAATCCAGACTCATCCGCTTGCCCAGCCTTTTCCCAACTATGTTGGGGTCGGCTTCCAGTCCAAGCATGCAGCTGAATATCAGTAATCACATAGAACGACTGCTTATCTGATCTTCACAAAAATCCAGACTAGGGCTGTTTATTACGTTAGATTCTATAAACCTTTAAAACTTGTTAAAAATGTGCTTGAAGTAGCAATCACTGATCACTGAAAACCACTTACCAGCAAATATTTTTTTCTTACACCTTGATGAACCAACACAGGATGTTACCTAAGAAATTCGAGAGAGCACAAGTGGAAAAAATATAAATCATTGAGATGGTAAGTTCAATTACTTATATTCAGTGCATAGCCTTCTCGGTCTTGCGTTTAAAACACAAAATAAACGACTTCTTGCACGGTTACATTATATATCTCCGGTTTCAATAATATATGAACATCATTGGTAGCACATTTGTAATTGAAGGAAAGATTCTTTACTCCACTCGGCTGATGGTTTGAAAGTCTCCTTTACAGTAATCATTTACGAAACTACTACAACGGGTAGATTTTACCTTGGCCAGAGGCAAAGCGTTGCCATACAACGTGGCACTCTGTTGGGGACATTACCAGTTGACAGCGTTGAGGAGGAGTTTTGGAAATCCTCGTGAATGAGCTCTGCCTTGGGGCGAGATGTCCGTCAGGCCTTTACTGATTAAATAAAATCTACAGAGTGTTTTTTAAAATAGGGTCTCATCCATACTTTTCCTTACAATTCTGATTCTGATCATTTGTATTAAAGTGATTCATAATCATCATCATTCTCCTGCCCTTAACTCCATTAATTTGGCGTCGGCGCAGCGTATCTTCTTGTTCCATACTTCTCTATTACTTGTCATCTCATCTGATACCTCCTTTCTAGCCATATCATCCTTCACACAGTCCATCCATCGCTTTTTTGGTCTCGCTGTGTACTCTTATACCTACTCAAACTTTCCTCAACATATTATATTCGTATTACTATATTCAACTGCTAACTGAATCGAAAATGTCGATGACGAAAGAATGCATCATTATAAAACTGAATGCAAACCCCGTCATCGATAAAACTTGTATTTGAGTATAATATTAAAAGACTCGCAAAATTCATACATTTATAATTGATAAGTCATAATGAAGTGATTACAGCGATTAATAAAACTTGTTGAATATAAAATGTCGAATTATGTTAATGTGTGTCCGCATTTCTTTATGATTTGCATGTCTGCATCGTTTTTGTAAATTAAAAAGCTTTGTGTAAGAGATTATGACATTTTTTTTTATTGTTGCTACACCGAAATCTTGTTTTCCGGGTTCACAGTTCTATTTGAGGTCGTCAGATAACAAATTTGATGTTTTTTAAAACGAAGCTAAATCGTCGGTCTCCCTCCTTATAAACTAGGCTGAAAGTAGACATCTAAAGGCAACAGGATACTGCAAACATTGACGGTTGTCTATAACCACAAGCAACAATGCCGCTGGGGTTCTAATTTCGAATGTGACGGCACAACTTCGACGGCACCTGCGTTCTTCTTTCTCAGTTAATTGCGACAGACAGAACTCAGAACAAAAATGATCTTGTTGGTCTGTTGGTGACAGCCAGTGATGGCAGTAATGGTCTGCGGTCACCACTTGCCCGCAGCTTCAGGGGACTATGCCGCTATCAACGGAAGTGTTTTCATAGTTAGATAGTAATCATCCGTATTGCTTGAATCGGGCATTGTGCTGGGACGGCTTTGTTGCTGCAGTTTATGGTAATGGGTATTTTTCAGAGGTCTCTTTTGTAGTTTAGCTCATCGATTTCTAAGCAATGTAGTCAGTCATTAGCGAGGATTCGGCAAACGAGACCAAAATGAGACATCGCATCCTTATACCACATTCGACAAATTTCGTTTACATAACACCTAATTAAAACGCTTATTAACTTTGTCGCAATTCTCTGCGCTAGCTTTCCGTAACATCTATTTAAGGATTTTATTAGAAGACTAATATATTCTGTGACCAATTGACCATATTATGTAACGGCAAAAGTGGTCATGTGGCCATGTGACGCTGCGACCAGGTCTTGTGACTAAAGTTGTATTACATTTACGGATTACAGAGCATACCTGGCACATGGAAAACATTTAGGTAATTGTGCAAGCTATGTACTGTACTTGTAAGTAAGTGGATCAGGTGTTGTGTAAAGATTAGAATATAATATCAAATGGTTAGCTGTGTGGTGTAAAGGAGAAGCGGACGCGACAGGGTTTTTATAAGCGGTTCATTGTTTGGAATACAATGCGCCCGTTTTTCACTCTACTTTCAATATTGAAGGCTTATACCGTTTTAGACTAGGGAGATACGGCATAGAAATTAAACTAGAAGAATTCAAAAATAATGTTAAAGTTGCTTTTTTGTGGTTCTCTTTATGTGCTTTCGATGTATTTAAAACGCAGTTGAACAAACGCATAGAAACTGTTCTAGGCTATTTCACTTGTTACCACAGTTCATACATATGAACTGTGGTAACAAGTGAGTGAGTGGTGTGTGATTGAAAATTGAATAAAGGTACATACCTTTATTCAATTTTCAATCACTACAAGTTCATACGGATCCCGCTTCCATCTTTAACTTGTGCCACACAGATCTCACGCATAGTGCTTAGTACGTGCGCCGTAAGTTTGTGCCATTGACCCGCATTTGGTGCGTCTACTTGTAAACTGAATTCTGATAGCGTTTTTATGGTAATTTTGTAACGCAACGGTAAAGCGTGGTCATGGTGTTATCAACACTGATAGCGATCTGTTAACACCTGTTTTGTTGAATATACAACAATGTAATGGGGCTTATGTAAATTATTTAAAAATATATAAGTATACTTACACATTTTATGTAATTAACTATTTAATTTAATGCAAAGAATACTCATTTTCTTCTTCTAAATTCGTTGAATGTGTACATAGATACTTTGAATATCTCTTTCGGTTTAGCTTTTCTGTCGACTAATAGGCAGTCAGGGCAGATAGTCAGATAGTTATTTATTTCAAACCATCTATTTCATCACGGATTAAAGACAAACAAAAAATGTGTCGAGATGATGTGCATTTTTTTCACGTACACACTTTTGATGGAAGTTTTTTCAAATTTTTGTGAATTTTTGATACCTACGTAAAATATATTTAAGTTTCAAAAGCTCATATGACATGGTTGTTAAAGCTGCTCGACCTGCAACAAAAAGCATAAAAACAATCAAATAAAAATAAAATTATGTCATCCATCGGACCAGTTTGATAATAATAAATGTATGTAAACGTGTGATCGTTATCATAGTGTCAAGGACTTTGAATCAAACTGAGGACAAACCTCTTTTTCTTTTGGCTGCTTCACTGGCTCAGTGACTTAAATATATAGACTTCTTGCATCATTGGATATAGCGGGTTCGGTTTCCGCACAAGGTAACAAATATTTCCTTTTTCTTTAATGTAAACGTAAAGGTTTTTGATGTGAGATTTGTGTCAGTAAAGGAAACCACAACACAAGAGAAAACCTCGTTTTCAGTGATGGGAAGTGGCCATATTCTTTCTCTATCCTGTGGTTGGTGCCTAACCTGTAGTAAGAGTTTTTATGCTGCCCATGGGCCTCTGATTTGGGTTAACATGCCGAAATATCTCTAAGGCATGCTAGCATCCTCAAAATGTTTTCCACTACCGAAATAAGTGATAATTTTACAATACGCACATGAATCCGAAGAAAGAGAAAAATCAGAGGTGCGTGTCTTGGGTTCGAACTTGAGACCTATCACTTGTCAGTCCGACGGTTACACAACTAGGCTGTCACTGCTTTGGGATTTTGACCAGGAGATTTGCTGAGTAAGAGATAGTGAGTTCAATCCCCATCCGTTGTGCTAACCACTCCTCACAGTGTCCTTCATAGATTTGCTCGGTGATGGGCTAAGCAGCAAAACCAGTTGGTATTGTGCGTGTGAGTTGATCGCACAGTTGAGTCTTATGAACAAATCATTTAAGTACCTTTGCATTTATCCCGGAACAGATCTGTAAGCAAATATTAGATTATAGACAAGTGTGACTACCCCAACGACAGTAATGGGAAGCAACGATGTAGTTCAGCTTATAACCAGGAACTATATAGCTTACATGACTTGCGTAATCTTACATTGGTCAACGTGGCTAGACTCTTATGTAAGGACATAACAGGCATATTATTAGAGTTTTAGCTTGACTTAAGAGTGGTAAAATATTGACTACATTATAGTACAACGGTTGGAAGTAAGGCTGTCGAGCGTGAGGGTCCAGGTTCGTTGTGCAGGTGAAACTAAAATTGTGTTATCAAATCAGCTTATTTAATTAGATAACAGGATGTAAGCTTCTCAACACGATTCAATGTAATAAAGTCGATAAAAAAGAAAAAAATAATAAAAATTTAGATTTTTTCAGAGTTAGCTTAAAAATTCAACAAAATTGGTAGGTGCCTCCTTCGAAGACTTCAAACGTGCCTACTATATCTTTATTTCTACATTCAGACTCCTTTAATGTTCATCAATAAGCAAAAACACCATATTCCTAGCACAAAAAAACAATTAATTCAAAAACATTCACACAACACACATTCTAATCCTTGCATCCAATCATAACCCGTCCAGCAGTTTCGACACATGTTGTAACAGACGGACAGACAAGATGCATCTCAACAATGTCACAGAAAGTGGTATTACGTCACACATGGACTTAATACCCACATACTTATTAGATCAAGACTGGTAACATCTGATACGTAATTGGCCGAGTTTTTGTTAGGTAACTATCTCCTGCTCGCGGCGGTTCTTAGATGACCGATGTGAACGTTGTTGAGCGCATGTTTTGGTATGTATGCGATGAGTTGAGTTTTCCTTTCATATTCTTCCGTAATTTGATTAGGTGAATTATTTGCTTTACTTTCTTTTATAGTGTATAATTATATCAACATGACATAACATCACGCCTGTAATCTAAGAAGGTTTAGGCAGAGGTGAGGTGTATTCCCACATTTTGCCAGTTATGTTTAAGTCCCATGTAATAGGGGCGAGCCTGCCATCAAACGGGCACAATTCCTGACTCCGTGGCTACTACGGAGAAATTCCTGATGGAAAATCCCAATAACAGTTTACCCGACCCAGGAGTCGAACCCAGACCCCTTGCGTTCAGCAGTCACGCTTGCGACTACTCGACCAATGGTGTATGTATATGTCAAATGAAATGTAATTGTCTTTAATTGGTTCTATTCGGTTTAGTCGGTTTTGTACCCTGTTTTGTTTGTCTATTACATATTTTCCTTCTAATCTGTGTACAATACAAAGGGTCGAAAAAAGTTGAAAACACTTTGGTTGATGGAAATACAACAAAAAAGCTTGTTTATTAACAAAGCTTATTTACTAAGATGTAAGTTTACAGGCTCATTTGAATTTAAATTAAAGAGTGATGACAAACGAAGATCTCATGTATTCCTCAATCCATTTGATACACCAGGTAACCCAATTATCCTTTCACTTACGGTCTACCGGCTATTAGAACTAAGTTAAAATAAAATGTTATCATACCTATATTGTAACACTGCAATAATTTCTGGTATTGCACTCATGCATTATCAGTTGCACATCGGATAAAGCTGTGATTACAAGTACTAGGGTTGTGGTAGTTAACGAAAAGATTATACCTAAGCTTCGACTTGGTGATTTTAGGTGGTGGTTGGGTCCTCAGACTGGCCAGTGAGTGGTTATGAGTGTGATTCTCACCAAAGGTTCTCAGAATGCATTCTGAGAACTTCTGAACACAAGCATTATTAACTTAAATTTTGCTTTTGAATGACAATAGACCGCTCACGCTGTCCTTAGAGCTTGTTATTTTGTCTTTCTTGACCATATTCCAGCAATCTTGGGAAAAGGGATTCTTCAGTATCTACGTGTGCTGTTTCGCGGCCTCTTTCTAAGAAAACTTACTAGTTTAACTGTAGGTATATAACTCTGCAGCCCAAATTAATTAATAAAATAGTAACGTCTCGTGGTTTTTTGTCAGCCTTGAGCGGTTTTGTTTTTACAGAACTATTAACTTATATTTATCTTTTACTAGCTGACCCGCGCAACTTCGCCTGCGTTTGGATTTTTCCCCGTTTTTGCAACATTTTTCATGAATGCTCCGCTCGTATTAGTCGTAGCGTGATGGTATATAGCCTATAGCCTTTCTCAATAAATGGGCTATCCAACACTAAAAGATTTTTTCAATTCGGACCAGTAGTTTCTGAGATTAGCGCGTTCAAGCAAACAAACAAACTCTTCAGATTTATAATATTAGTATAGATATTATTAACTACTAAAATAAATAAATAAATAATAATTATAATTAAAAATAAAAATAAATTACAGAACTGTCCTTTTGGAAGTATGGGTGAAACAGCACCGGGTGGCCGAAGAAACCGAGGTCGGTCTAAGCTCAGATGGTTAGGTGCCGTGGCTTAGACTGAAGTGAGAAATTGGAGCGGAAAAGAGAAAAAAATGTGCTCGATGAGTCTCCCTCGCGGCTTTTGATTATGATACTGTTGAAAAACAGCTGTAAGAAAAATCGTTATTTAAAAATTATATATCTCTAAGACATGTAACTGCCGCTTTACATGTACCTAAGTATTACGAAATTGAACGATTTAAGATAGTCCGGTATGTTGTAAGTTAATAAAAGTATTAACGGTCTGCTTGAGACAAGGTTATGTATTGTTTGAGAGCGGATCTTAGATCAGATAACGTTTGGGTTGAAATTCTGTGGTTTTAATAGAGAGTGGTAATGGCAGTGAATGTGCTTTGCTTTTGGTTACTACGTATTATAAAGGGTGTTACAGGACCCTTAACGAAGCCGAAAGGTACTTATATTTTTTCTTCTAGACCATACCTGGGAACCTTCTATTTACGGGAATATTGGGGGTCAAAGTTCCAACTTTTTCACATTTTTTTTTAAGTACATGTTTTTAATGTAAGATTTTTTCTCTAACGACGACCCCCGTACTATTCAATCCATCCATCAGTACAATGTTTTGAGTGCGTTACATTGATTCCTACCGTAAAACGTGATTTTTCACCCCAAAAAAAAAGTCATCAAATAATATTTATGCGTAAAGTTACTTAGTTTGATGTACATAAAGCTTGGTTGACGGCTTCGTGAAGGGACCGTTTACACCCTGTATTATGTTGACCACATTAGTATAAAGTGATCATTCGCTGAAACCACTGAAAACGTGTTTGGTTAGGTAAACAACGTCAAACGGTCAGCGTTCTTAAATCAACCGCAAATGCAGCAGATCTTTTTGGTCTTTTTGGTGAAATATCATCATCTCTTAGATAAGTTAAATAACGTCATGTGAAAAACAACAGTTTCAGCACCTGTTTTACACGGTGTAGCTACTTATTTAATTTTTTTTTCTTGTGACTTTATTCCTAAGTTTTGAAAAAAATCGCAGATTTTCAGAAATAAAAATATAAAAATTGCACATAAATCTACATTGACACATATAAAACGTCAAAGTAGTACTGGTACTGATACTGCTAGCCTACGTCATCCCACTGCTGGGCAAAGGCCTCTCTCCATGACCTCCAAATTTTTCGATCCAGGGCCAATGTTCACCACTGGTCGCTAGTTCTGTCCAGCTTGTCCCGCCATCTCCGGCGAGGTCTACCGCGTCACCGTCTGGCTGTGTCAGGGCTCCACATTGTGGTTATTTTAGCCTAAAGCTCGTCAGGCATGCGTCAGACATGGCCAGCCCAAAGCAAAGCAAAGTAGTAGGTTTTCTATTATAATTTAATTTGGATAAAATGGAGAAAGCACAATTTTATTTCAAAACGAGACATGAGGAAAATGTACTATAAAACAATATACCCAACTAATGTACAACATAACATCTTACATAACAAGAGCATCACCCACTCTCAAACACCAAAATAAAATCTAAAACACTTAGGTTTTACGATCGAAACCGTTTTTATTTAGGAAGATGTTCGTTTGACCATAATAGTACTAATTGTTATTGTTACGAGTCGATTGACATAGTTTTTTTATAGCTGAAGATTAAGAGTAAGGTATTATATCGTGTTAGGTCACGGAGGTTAGGCTAGATATGGTTTTACGTAAAAGTGGATTAATTTTGGAGAAACTAGCTCATGCGTATTTGGATGAGTAAGAGAGGCAGATAGATAGAGCGAGAGAGGCAGGTATAGAGGGAGTCTCACTAAGGGTTATCGTATTACCCAGTACTAACTGAGTTGTGCAGGTCAGACAGGCAGTCGCTCCATGTATAACACTGGTATTCAGCTGCATCCCGTTAGACTGGTAGCCGACTCCAACATAGTTGGGAAAAGGCTAGGCAGATGAAGAGAGGTAGGTAGATATAAAGATGCGGCCTATGTCTTAGCCTCATTCTTAATGTTAAATATGTTTTTTTCTAATATTTAAATATCTACCGCATTTTATATTCAAGTTTAGACGTGCTTTAAACGATGTCTGACACTCGGAGAAAAGGTTGCAAAGTAACAATGTGAGTCTGCAGTTTCACCGGAATGATACACTCAGCAATGCTACCTGGAAGCATTAATAGCGGATCAGAGGGTCAATACAAGTGTAAATCGGTTACATTTAATAGCGTTTCCTAGTGTTACATTGACTGTCTGCGTGACGTTAAGTTTTCGGTAGCTTATGTCAAACCTCTGTATATATCATGGTCACTTACTTTGTCTACTAGGCCCTCAAGTCTTTCAGCCCATATTGGTGTTCAAACTATTACCCGATAAAAACTGTGTAGCTTGCTGCGCCGAGCTCAAATAAACTGGGATAAGGGGAATGATGATGATGATCATGATGATGAAACTGTAATGTAGCTTGTGGGGAATTACAACTAGATACGCATTAAAATTGGGATTAAGATCGAACTAAAGGCACTTAGATGTCACGCACAAACCGGGGCACAAGTTGAAGGATTATAATAAAACCATTGATATGGATTTGAACCCATGACCTCACCTCCGGGCCACAACCGAACTACCCTAAATTATGCACACCAATTAACTTCAAATTAGCACATGTCATAAACACAAGTTTTTGCAATAAATAACAATAAATGTTACGCAATGATTCTGTTATTAATTAGTTTTAATATTTATGTAATAATTTTCATTTTTGCCGCTGCTGGTTTGGGCATGAAAAACAATTTGTGTGAAAATGAGTTGACACCAAAAAATACTCACTAATCTTTCTGAAAAAACTCCGCCTTTATCGTCTTCTAGGAGGCTCTGGTCCTAACATGCAAATAAAGAGAAATATCATCAATGATTGATGTGTATGTGTCGATTTCTGGAGAGTCCAAAGATTTTCTACACCTGTTCTTTAGACGACCGCGACATAAAAATACCGTTGATACCGCGATTACCGTGGCCAGCAACTGGGCCCAAGTAATTCGAATTGAGTATCGGCGATAGGGGAGGCCTATGTCCAGCAATGGACTGCTGTAGGCTGATGATGATGAATTCGACAAGATCGGTACCTACGAAAGAAAAAGAAGAAGATTTAATATCGTATACCAATACTTTCCAATTTGAATACCTACCACACCTAACAAATCTAAGTCTAGAAAGTGCTAAAATACCATTTTAGTCACAAGACACTGTAGTTAAATGTCACAGGTCAAAACTTCAGTTAAAATATTAAACAAGTTTTCCTAGTTCAAAAATGCGCGCAAGCGCACGATGTTATCGCACAAGTTATAGAAGATGCAACGTAGAGTTTTTGATACCGGACCTCTGTGTATTTTTGTTAGAAATATTATTTTAAAGGGTTCATTTGTCAACTCCTTAGGATTAGTTTCGTCATTTCGTATATTTGTTCCGTAGATAGTGTCACAGGATTTTTATTCGCCAGTTTTATGAGTGCAGTTAAATTGTTATAGTCAAAAAACAGGCCTAAACACTAGGTTTTTAGACATTAGAATGCTGTTATCAATCAGAAAGATAGTAACTGCAAATCGATCGAAGTTTTAGAAAAGGCAACGCTAAAAACTAATCAAATTGATGATCAAAACACACTAAAATAGCACCTAACACACCCACTTCATCTCTCATAATGTATTTCTAACTCGTCTGGTCCGGTACCGCGGTACAGTGAAAGTAAAAAATATTAAGTAATAAAAATAAAAAGCACCGACAATTTGCGCGCCCGCCGACATTCGACATAAGTAATGACGGATTATGGCAGAATGGCAGACACTTGTTAACCTTTACTATCGGTATAGTTATGAGCACATCTAATATTTTACTGGTTATTTGATAGTAGTCTCCTGCTCATTTTAATGGTAGTAAATTAGAAAATGTATTTTATGTTTATAGAAAATGAGCAGCGTTTCATCATTATTTGATCATAGAACATTGTTTCCACCTGTCTAATACGACTTATGTAAGTAATTCTGGTAATTCGTCATCATCATCATTTCAACTGAAAGACGTCCACTGCTGGACATAGGCCTTCCCGAAAGGGGGTTTTACCATAATGGCCACACTTGGAAGGCGGGTTGGCGATCGCAGTACGGTTGTTACAAAAACACAGAGAACGCTGCTGCCCTTTCTCTGGTAAGTCCCTTCGTCGCTTCTTACGACACCGACGGGAAGATATGGGATGGTGCTATTCTTTACGTCCGACACCATACCCCAAAAGTTGAAAAGTGGTGTGGTAATTGGTTATCTTGGTATGGACATGTGATGCGGAGGAATGAGGAAAATGTTGAGTGTTAATGTAGATGGCAATAAGAGTAGCGGAAGACCAAAGAAACGATAACGATAGATAGAAGTGGATATGCTGCACCGACCCCAAATAAATACGGATAAGGGCAGCAGGATGACTGAATGCCATTATTTAGTCACAAAAGATTTTTATTGAAAATTAACCATTATTATTTGTTACCTGTCCAAAACTTTAGACTAATGCGGACTAATGTATCGGTTCTAATAGAGATTATACTGACATAACGGTAAACCATAGATAATCTCCACATAACAATGCCTTATTGGCTTAATGACTATAGTGCCCTATATAAACACCATCCGGTTTGATTATTCTGTAATGAACTTAAATATTATTTCCGTATTAGCTACTAAACGTCAGACTAAAAAAATGTTGCATAAAAGATTGGAGCAACATCACTGCCGGGACACAGGCCTCCCCCCCTCTCTCAGAAGAAATTCGAATTCCACCAGGCGTACCCATCGTCATTTAGAGGTTGTGAGATCATCATCTGCCTAGCCTTGTCCAACTATGTTGGGGTCGGCTTCCAGCCTAATCTAATCGGATACAGCTGAATACCAGTATTTTACACGGAGCGACTGCCTTCTGACCTCCACAACCCAGTTAGTACTGAGTAATACGTTACCCCTTGGTAAGACTGGTTTTCAGCCTTCCGAGCCACTGGCTACCTGTGACGACTGTCAAAGATCTACGAATGACAGCCGGGACCAACGGCTTAACGTGCTTTCCGGGGCACGGAGGAAACTCGTGGATGTGAGATGCCCTCGATTATTTGGTTCTATGAAATGCCGGTTTCCTCACGATGCTCCTTCACTGCTGTCAGAGCAGTAGTGATGAAATAAATAACAAGTTTGTAAGAGAAAATTGCTGAAGCTTGAAGCTGAATAAGTTTTGAAGTAATTAGCAGGACAGAAAAAAAAATAAAAGAAGCGATCTTAGTGGAAAAAAAAGATTGCAAAACGAGAAGATGAGAACAGTACCGAAACTAAGATACATAGCTAGTAAATCATCTTACTTGAACAATTGCTCGGTGGTTATAGTTCCGTAGTAAATCTATTCATGTCAAGATATCGCTAGCAACCTCATCCAGCCATTTTTTAATCCGTGCCATATTTTAGAGATTCATCTCTCCCATTTCCGCTTATTTATTTAGAGGGCTTACTTTTTATCTAGCCCCACAAAATACCATCCCAAAAACTAGATCAACATAAACAATATCCGCCTGAACTTTCCCGAAGCATGATCGCACCGTTAAATCAAACCCCTCAGGCTCAAGATCGAAGAAGATATGACACAGTAAACATACACCCTGTATGTGTACCTACCTGATCCCGAAATTCACATACAAAGTTATGGAATTAGTCATAAAATGGATTCGTGACTCAAATATCTAACCTATGCATTGTGTGTGCGATTGTACCTTTCATATCTCGAGCATCTTACCACTCAATTTTAAACTTTATCATAGTTACGTAAGGTTGAGTTTTATTTGGGAGTGTGTATAGTGATGGGATGTTTTTGGTGAATAGGATAATAAACGATGCCAGTTGACATTCGATAGAGGGCGTCATGTGATGTCATTAAATCAGTACGGCAACAAAATTTAGGGCTTAAAGGGGCTTACGATAGGGAGGAGTACGTTCATACCATCACGGTGACTGTGAGGGGGAAGATTGGCAGTTCGGTATAAATAGGTAGTCGGGGAAAAATATTTTAGCGCACCTACGTGTTAATAGAGGAGAATTGTACGATTTGTGATATTGTGTCCCTTGGATACAAGTGTGATGTGTATGAAGTCATTGAGCTTGATTTTAGTCATGATAATAGTACGATCGTAAGATAAGCTATGAGTATGACGGAACACATTCACGAATCTTTAGCTAGCTGTCTCCTAACTGTCAGTCTTGCTACCAAGATGCTGTCTAGCAATCGGTTTCTAACTAGGGAAGGTCTATCTTTACACTAATATTAGCTATGTGACAGAAACTTTAAGTAAGAGTTTGGCTGTTTATTGGTCACCTTCTCATGCCTGGGATCCTGTTTTATGCCCATAGTATGTTCCTAAAGCTCGTAGTTAAATAATAACAGCCGCTCTGATCAATCTTCAGGTTAAGCCACCTTTGCCTAGGTGGATCTGTGGATGGGTGACCACCCATTACATAACGAGTTTCCTCCGTGCCTCGGAAAGCACGTTAAGATGTTGGTCCCGGCTATCATTTAAAGATCTTTGGCAGTCGTTACAGGTAGCCAGTGGCCCGAAAGTCTGACAACCAGTCTTACCAAGGGGTATCATATTACGCAGAACTAACCGGGTTGTGGAGGTCAAATAGGCAATCGCACCAAGTAAAATATTGGTATTCAGTTGCATCCAGTTAGACTGGAAGCCAACCCCAACTTAGTTGGTAAAAGGCTAGGCAGATGATGATGAGTATGTTCCCGTGAGATGATTTTCGGCATCCATGCAGGCAAAGCAAAGGACAAAAGTTAGTTTTAACATAAACCGTGAAGTTACACAAGAGGAAAAATAGTAGAACGATGAAAACAGACCAAATAACCCAGGAAAAACTCAATCAAATGAAAAACAACCTTCCATTTTCTCTAACAACTCACAATATCAAACTTAATGAGTGCTAACAGAATATTTTTTGTTGGCAACTCCAGGGATACTGATAGACACATATTTTTCTTTGAGAATGGGAAGCACAGCTAATCTGATTACCGGTTCAAACGGCCGTCATGCGCAACGCTCCTTTGATCGGCAAAAATACAGATATGTGGTGTACTCTGCCTTATATCGTGGTGTCGGGCAGAGGCCGAAGCGAGCGCGATGAAAAAAAACTAGTTAATAAGTGGATAATCAGTTGGAGGGCGACTATTGGTTAATTTATGAAAATAAATTGCAGATATTGTTAGAGATCAAACGAAACTACATAATCAGATTTGTGGAACGTCTTTCATCCAGTCTTACATAAAGTTATCGTGTTACCCAGTAACTAAACAGTGGAGGCCAGTTAGGCAGCCGCTTCAAATAAAATTCTTGCATTTAGCTGCAACAGGTTAGACCAGAGGTCACCCAAAATAGTTGAGAAAAGACTTGACAGATGGTGATGGTGATGGCATTTAGAATAAAGACGAAATGTGTAGGAGGACAAGATGAAATAAATATCACAGGTATGGCTTGATTAGTTTATTAAAACTACTATACCGTTTTTATTTTTTTTAAAGAAAACTACGAATTTTTTTAAATAAATCTAGAGTGGCATAACAACAAACTATGACCACCGCACTTTCCCGCTCACCTCTCCCAACTTGCACTACAATCGGATAGTGCCTGAGGCATATCGTTCCCCGCTTTAGCTAATGAGATGTCAGTACAATCATTTGTGCTTTAAGCTTACGCGGTGAGGTTTTTGGCCTTTCATTTTGCCCGCCTTTAATTCAACCATTAATTAATTTAAGACGCATAGTGTGCCAAACACATGTTTATATGGAAAAAATAGGCCAAGGCTTACGTGTTCACTTACTGTAAATAAAGTGTCAAGTATTTTTGTTTACTTTTCCATTGTCGACTGGTTTTTTGTGTGTTATTAAGACTTTTATTTTAAAGCAGGAAGTCGTTATATCCATGCTCCAAATGTGGGCTTGTTGTAATAATTAATAGTGTCCTACATTTGTTTTTCGCGCTGGTTTAATTCATGAATTTCCGATGCGATGATTTTTTTGAATTACTAAATAGATTCATTGACTTAATATTGCTATGTAGCTGACCTCAAATTATTTGAAGGTGTGTCTCACTTTCAATATAACTTTAACAGTCAAAGTTCATGCTAGTCAAAATGTTAAAAATCTACTTATAACTAAGCATTGATTTCAGTTTAAAAAATTCCAATGTCACAATCGTCCTGGCATTCAAAAAGTGAATGAAAATCCTTGAATAACCGCAAGTTCGTCATAGCAACTATTGCATTTTTATCACAATAATTTATTGAAATAATCTGCTGTTAACAAGGCAGCATCATTTAGTATTAGGCAACGCTAAATTTCTTAGTATTTATTTTCTAGAGAACGGAATGAGATCGGATCGCACCAAGGCGAACAAGATTTTGAGCGAACGGCTTAAAAAGTGAAAATGGATAT
Source organism: Noctua fimbriata (assembly GCA_905163415.1). NCBI lineage: Eukaryota > Metazoa > Arthropoda > Insecta > Lepidoptera > Noctuidae > Noctua > Noctua fimbriata. Next base: position 18,154,095 of record LR990930.1, on the reverse strand, counting down.
GTACCTCCACTGCCCAAATTACACACTCAGGTCAAGAAACAAGGTTAGCTGATAAAACTTAATTATACACTTTTTCTTAAACAACGAGCTGTGTTAAACACCGTGCAGTATTAACAATTATGCATAATAAGTAATTGCAGGAAATATTGTAATGTGTAATTAGCGTTAAAAGATACTGTTTTTATGAGAGTTCAATTGGAATTTAAAGGATTCGGAAGATGAATGATTTTTAAAGACAGTGGTCATTTTTAATAAAGTGCAATGTCAAAGGTTAACAACACAATAAACATTGCAGTCGGTCGGTCGTTAACTCTTTACATCGGAAAGACTACTTTTAATTAATTCAAGTCAATATTCCTTTTATTAAAAGGTCAAATAGGCATTTATTTATGTATTATATCTGATTTAAAGTCCAAAAAACCTAACATAACATAACCTAACACCTCCTCAATCACCACTATTATTTATTTATTTGGTTCACAAACAATTGTATACACTGGTACGACCAAATGAAACAGAAGCAACAAATCAGGATAAAGTGTAACAATCACTTCTAGGTAAACTCTCCATGCACACAAAACGTTGTCGTAACTTACAAAAAAAAATAGAAATAAACTTAATAGATTATAATAATAATAAATAAATTTCCCTTTTATTCTGAATTGTTTCTGTTTCTTTATCTGTTGCTATAATATGTCCCTCAATTCAGTGTGCCTTTTGACAAAGGCCTCCCCTAGCTCCTTCCACTGTTTTCTGTCACGAGCCACTCTCCTCCAATTGCCCCCCACTTAATAGATTAATTAAACTAAATAAAACTAGGTAATACAAAAAAAGGTCAAAATATTATGTAGCCTTAATTCACCCACCCAGTGAGATAACGCAGGGCTATGGAACTCAACGTTCAGGGAGACTTTAAACTGTGTCTAAAACAGTCAGGCTTGACTACTAGTCTCATAACAAAACTAACTAAAAAAATAACAATCAACACCCAACAGCACACATTTGAAACAAAACCCCAGCTTTATTAAACAAAAACTAAACCAAACAAAAAGGCACACAGTGCGCAAAACAAGAGCACACACCAGACAAAAACGTAAAAAGGCAAAATTTTCCAATTATGCGTAAGCTTTAACATTTCAAAGCCGCTGTCCGTATCACGGCAAGACCTAGACGTTTTCCATTCGCATTATGTGACTAATTGAATAAAAAAGTAAATCTTTTATAACAAAGGCTATACGGATGCTGTTTATCTTGGCATCGCCTCAGGTGGTACGGGTAATTATTATTTTACTTTGTACTTGTATGTTTTATTTTGTTCCCCTGTGTTCTTTTGCGAACCTACATTACTGTTGTCTTTAACATAAATTCTAATCGTCATTTGGACTTGTGTTTGCTACACAGTGGGTGTTTTTCTGTTTTCTTTAATTTGGTAAATGTTTTTTTTTTATATTTACCTATAGATTTTTTCTTGTTTTCGATTTATTATAATTATAAATGTGTAAATGCCGTTCTTAATATTTGCTAATGGATTTTTAATTAATGCATGCAGATTGGCATCGCACTCATTAATATTACGAGTTTTACTTTTTTCGTGAGATCCATTAATTATGACCATTGTCCATTAAATGTGATATTATAAGTATTATAATAATTATAAGTTATATAAATATATAATAAACAAGGACTAAGTAAATTAATCAATCATCTTTGCATTTGAATAGCAATTTATTTGTCATATATGTAAAAAAAAATGACAAAAACTAAATACAAACAGCATTCCTACATAAAACCATCCAAAATTAAAGACGTTTGATGTACAATCGAGCACAGAGGTGATGTTTTGTCCCGATGTCCCTATCGATGGCCCGGGGCGTACCGTCCCGGGGCGTAGTGCGCGTATCCTGGCGTACTGTGCTTACTGATACGCGTGCCGATGACGTGTCACGTGCTCATTAATTGTATGAGTAGTTTGGTATGATTGTGGCTTTGAGTTTTAAAAGATCAAAGGGTTTGGGGTTTTGGCAATTATGTTATGTTCCTCCATTATTTTAAAAACATATTTAAGAATGCTCAATAATAACGTATCTGTAACATAGCGAAATTATATGCGAAATCATTTCCTCCTTCTCCCATTGTTAGTCGAACTGAAACACAATACACAGTTATGAAATTATAATTACCGTAGATTTAAATCGTTACATTCGCCATGCCACGTCCAAAATTACCACCTTTCTCTTCTTTTGTCAATCATCCTGAAAATCCTTTCGATAAATGTGCTAACCTTTTTCAGAGCAACCCCTTTTTCTGCCAATCTGACTATGATTATCATTTTAATAGCATAACATCACGCCTTTAATCCCCGTGGGGTAAGATAGAGGTTTACCAAATAGTACACCCACATATCGCCAGTTATATTTTAGTCCCATGTAATAGGGGGCTAGCCTATTGCCATCAACCGGGCACTAATTCAGACTCTGTGGCTGCTACTGAGAAATTCTTAATGTAAAAACCCAATAACAATTTTTCCGACCCGGGAATCTAACCCGGGGCCTCATTCTCAGCAGTTACGATTGCGACCACTAGACCAACGAGGTAGTCACATCATTTTAATCTTTGATTATTTAAATATTAACCATGTACACCTGCATTGCTTATGTCCATATTGGTACTCTGAATTGACTTTGAAGATAACAATAAGATCACAGGATGTGCAATACTTATATTGTTCTTGTTAACAAAATATTGACTTGATTCGTGAGAACTAGAACAAGAAGGGCACCGGCCTCGCATTGAACTTCAAAACACATAATGTTGTGTGAAAATGAGTCACTCGATGTTGTAAGATGGAGGTACATTACCAACGTTTTTACGTCACCTTGCAAAGTTTTTGTGAAGCAGCCTGAGGTCAGTGGTGGCCCAGTGGTATTGGGTGCAGCTTACGTATCGTAGGTAACTGGTTCAGACTCAGGGACGCACTAAATTATGGGTATCTAGTTCAAACATCGCATGAAAGATATAAAAATAAGTTCTAAAATCCTTGGCTCCGCCAAACGGCGCAGGTCCCGCGTGCTGCATCACGGCACGCTCCTCCCAGCAGTGGACACGCTACAAGCTTATTACCCTGCCTTATTGCTATCATATCTTTACATCTGAGCAGCCTGCTATTAATGCACCAATAAAATTACCCTGTACCGAAAATTTTGAAAATAAATCTGTCTGTTTTTTAAGCAAACGTCAGAGAACTTCAATATTACAATTTCTAAGCCAATTTTTCAAAATATTTGCATTATTTTTAAAAGCATCTTTTCAAGACACCAAAAAATCTTAAAACCCTACCCCAAAAACCCTAAACACCCCCTTCATCCCCTTCACCCCCAACCCGTTTAACTCCTCAACATTCTTATCCTCCATATTGCAATCGCAGCGATCTCACAAAACACGAAGTGCAAGGCGGCAGAACCAGCCCAACTTAATTTAGTGGCCGATAATTAAAGCCCGTCGGGGTGGCCGGTGGCCTGCCGGTACCTCCCGGGGTCCGAACATGCTGAGATGTGTATTTTTGTCTAATAAGGGGTTGGGTGGAGCCGGCTGTAACGGTCGGGGTATGTGACTGATTGTGTTTAAGATAGACTGATTTGGTTGTGATGAGTGTAGGTGGTAGGATGGGAAGCTGAAGAAGTAAAAGGTGTTTTTTGAGATGATGATGATGTTTTTTGACCTATAATGATCCTTGTCATATTAAAAAAGGCGCGTATTCAAAGAGTCAAATAATTGATTTGTAGTAATGTCAGCAATAAAATACCTTGTCCGTCAAGGACATACAGGGTGAAAGGTGTACCGACAGCACAAACGGTTACAACGTATTCAGTACATCATGCTGAACCCCTCCCCACTTAGACTTTTTTTTTGTGAGGGTTCGATGAAATTATACATCAGTAATTTAAAAAATTGTTTCCTACAAAAGTACAATACCTACACGTCAGATGTATGGAACAGTAAATTCTTTTTAAACTACCTACCGATGAAAAATTTCTATATGTGGGCTCAGAATGATGTACTGAATACATGGTAACCGTTTGTGGATCGGTATCTCTTCCACCCTGTATAATAAAGGTACCTAAAGGCTGTGGTCAAGACGTTGTCCTCATAAAATAAGAAGATACCTACACTCAGCGGCACGGAATCTTGGCCAAGCGCTTATCTCGCGATAGCAAAAGCTTTAAGTGTTTTTGATGAATGTTTGTTATGCAGTTATGTCAAAAAATGTTTACCCTTAGTTCAAGAGGGTAATTCATTATGTTTAAGTGCACTACGACGAAACTTTTAATTCTTAGTTTAATCGGATCATTTGAGCGGCTAAGTTTACGTTTTAAATTTGTGTGTTGTGAAAAGTTTACTGTTCTGTTATTGAATTATTGTGATTTTGTGCTATTAATTCAATAAATAAAGGTGCTTTAAAACCAATAAAAATGCCACTAACACCAGCACAGGTTGCACAAGCCGTAGCATTAATTGACCAAGGGCTGACACAGCGTGAAGTTGCTATTGCGCTTAACGTACCACGGTCATCGTTGCAGTATGCCCTTAAAGGATACCAGGAGACAGGCCAGTACACCCGCAGGCCAGGCAGTGGAGGCGTAAGGTGCACATCGGCCCGAGACGACCGCTTTATTGTCCTGGAGATTTTGAGAAACCGCTGCCTGACCGCTGTTGAGACACGCCAGCGGCTTCAGATCGCGAGAGGCGTTAATGTTAACGAGCGTACGGTAAGAAGACGAATGGAGGAAGTAAATTTAAAAGCTCGTAGACCAGTACGAGGTCCAGAATTTCTCAGACAGCACCGAGTAGCTAGACTTCAGTTCGCACGACAACACGTCAACTGGACCCACGAGCAATGGGCTAGCGTACTGTTCACAGATGAGTGTCGAATAGCTTTACGTGCTCCAGATGGTCGGGATCGAGTGTGGAGAAGAAGAGGAGAGCGGTTTTTACCCATTACCACCACGGAAACAGTGAGTTTCCATGGAGGCTCATTAATGGTATGGGGAGGTATAAGTTCCGACGCACGTACAGAATTGGTTATCGTCGATAATCGGCTAACAACTGTTAGATGCATCGAAGAAGTTCTTCAGGAATACGTAATGCCTTATTCGGGGTTCATTGGACACGACCAATTCCTCCTAATGCACGATAATGCACGCCCACACGTCGCACATTGCGTAGAAGAATATCTAGAAGAGGTTGGCATACAAAAATTGCAGTGGCCAGCTCGTAGCCCAGACTTAAACCCAATTGAGCATATCTGTGACATGCTAAAAAGAAAGATAAAGTCCAGCTCCAACCCGCCGCAAACTCTAAACCAGCTCCGTACTTCAGCGCTGGCCGCTTGGGGCAGTATACTGCAAGTTGATGTCAGAAACATTATCCAAAGTATGCCAGAACGAATGCAGGCGGTTATAAGGGCTAGAGGAAGTAATACCCGATATTAAAACATATAGACAATAAAGAAAAAGACCTTATTTTTAATTTTGTAGTGTTTTTAAATTGAGAATGGAAAATTATTTATTTCAGTGAAAGTGCGTAATTTTAAAAACTAATTTGTTAGTGAGGTAATCTTTTCATTTCTAAGTTCTTAAAGCTTAAGAGACACTTATTGAATCCACCTACCCTTTATTTATGGACAAAAATGCAAATGCAAATTTTTTAATGCAAATAATCAGCAAAATCACGAGTGGCCAAGTTTCCGTGCCGGTGAGTGTATTTAAAGCCTGCATGCTATCAAGATAACGACTTGGGCTGAAGTATTTAGGGGTTGTTACGTCGACGGCTTAGCTTACTCAATTTACATGAATCTCAGCTTCAAAGTATTTGCCTATTTTCACAAACTAGTTTATCTTTCCCAAATAGATTCTAAAACAAAATAAAGAACAGAAGATTCTACTCAGTGAACTATTTCTATCCCTTCAAAATCCAGACTGCAATTTACATATTTAATACTCAATACAATTAGGCTGACATTTTTAGAGCTAACAATATTCAAAGTGTTGCCAAAACCAATCAATTTTATTAGTGGGAACTAGAAAACGTTTTTAACTTGACCACTCTCGATAATGTATTTTAAAAAGCAAACGTCAATTCGAAAAAGGCTTTTATTTACAAAACAAAAAAATATATTTCAAAACTATCAATAAACCAATTAAATCCGAAAGGTCAATTTTTCAACGACTTCAATTCGTGAAATGGAGTGAAAAAATGTTTATATCTAAAAGTCGAGGATTCATGTCTGGTGTACCGAAATAAAATTCAGAAACTCGATTGACTGACGACCAATGGATAGCGTTTGTATGTAAAATGTAAATAAGTCAACGTCTTTTTTTTCCGTCGGGGACATGGATGACTGTCACACGGCCCTGTAACTGCAATAGGCAATAGTTAAAATATTTATTTTAGTTTTTTTTCATCAAAGATCAATTTGTTTATTTAATTATACAGGAGAAACTTGCTTCCAATAAGAACCATCAAATCCACCTACATAAAAACTTAATTGAGAAATAGATGAAATTAAAAATATCCATAAACGCAAAAAGAACAACTTCACTTTCCTTTCTTACTCATCGCAACGTTCCATACCAATTAGGAAGAACATTTTAAAAATATCTATCCAAAAAAGTACAAAAAAGTACTTTCTTCTTTTCAAAAACGTTTAAAAGCAACATTTTACCATAGCACCGAAGGAATTCGGTCGGATCGCCGACGAATTAAGAATCAGACAAATTATAGTGATAAATTTTAATGTGGTACTTATTTAGAGTTCAGGCGTTCCTGTTGTCTGTATATGGCTGATCAAATTAAGTGTTGCAAAATTATTTGAAGATGCAATATTTGTTGATTTTGAACTATAAATAAAGTGGTTTTATTGATGGCATGGATGTATTTTTGGCGACCTTGATTTTATTTCAACGACTGTTTTACGTTATTGATTGCCCATTAAAATTGGTATTGATTAATATGTGTGAAAAATCAAATTAGGTTAATGTATATTCTAACTGGTTCATTCATACCTTTATGAATGAACCAGTGATTAAGAAACAACTGTATCACAGCTCTGACTGGTCTAATTGCGGCTTATGTTTTGTAGTACTAGCTGTGAAAGAAATTGGAGTTTTGTTATTATTACCTAATGCATGCTTTTATTTTTCGTACAACCTACTTATAATAAGTTATATCCTTTCAATGCAACAACATAGTGTCTTGTTCATAATCACTCAACATAAACTCAGTCGACAAACCCAGAGACAAATCAATCACATTACAGTGCGGTGTGAGAGGCGGCCTCTTCAAACGAATTGGCGTGAATTGTCACTTGTATCTGAAAACGTTCGGCCAGCCGGGGTTTTAGAGGCAGAATAAATAAAACAAATACTGCCGTCAGTTATATTTTAACATGACGACTCTATTCAAATGAAACTTCTCGAAAATGTTAGTTCATCACGAAATAAAAGCTTTTTCAGGAGTCTGTCTGACGTATCTCTTAATCTTCATCTGAGTATCTTCGCTTATAAGAGTGGACTAAAATTTGGTATGGTCTTGTATGTTGTCAAAAACAGAAAAGTAGAAACTCATGCCCATTGAGTTACTCTTTAACTAAGAATTATCACCTACTACAGTTGTCTATAACCTAAAAACACGATAGGTAATACATATTTTATTCAAAACGAATAACAAATTTTTCTAATTTTGTTTCAACTGCTACATAATCTAAAACCCATCTCGATAAACCACAGACCCGTATGTAAGTACAAGTCCTCAAAATTCAGTACGCGTAACAATTAATTGTATTAGCTGGTAGTATGGACTACGACGCCTACAGCTGGGTCTCTATGAGAGTCAGGAGCCATTCGTCTCACGTGCAGGGAGCTGTGCCAAGTCTTTAACATATTTATGTCATATTATTGGATTGATATTAGTGTGGGAAAGATGGTTTTCATATGTGACTTTGTCATTCGTGAATGTGAATTAAGAATCAAAGTTTAGTCAATCTTTGCGGTAGCCGAGCGTGGTAAGTTGGAGGGTAAGGAATAAGGAATTTTTGGTTCAATTTTGAAAGGTTCACAGGACTACCTAATAGCCAGCCTATGATTGAATTTCTTATCAAAGAGTACCTAAATGCTAAAATTATCTGTATAAAATATGTGGTCCCGCAATGGTATATTCTATTCATTATTATTCATGGTACAGTCGCCAGCACATCATGTTACCACAAACTGTCAAATTTCTCCAAATGATTTTAAACCATAAAATGTTGATGGTGATGTTAAGTTCAAAATCGAATGAGAAAATTTCACAGTTTGACAGATGCGCTGGCGATTGTACAATATTCAGTAATGTTATATAATTACTATTATCATCACTAAATTGTACGTTTGTACCTGCCTATTGAGTGTAAGTGGTGTTAACAGACTAAATTCTCGAGGCACATCTTACAAAAGCCTATTCCAAAAATTAATCCGTCACTCATTATTTCTAATTTCTTAATCCACCGCAACAATAAAACATATAATAACACACCTCAATAGGAAAACCTTGATACAATTCCAAAACCACAATACCAACTTAACCTCTTTTTACCCGACTTACGAAAACAGATCACGAAAATTGATTTCTAACCTGTCATTACTGACAGACAGACAGACAGATAAGAATGTTGTACCCATCAATCAAGAGAATCAAAATTCTATGTGAAACAATAAGAGAAAAAAACAATAAGTTGTAAAGTTATGTAAGTCCAGGGGTGGCAAACTTTTGGTTAGACAAAAAATTGCTGGTAGTAATTGAGATAAGTTTAATAAACTAATTCAAAATAATGTAACAACGAACTTAAGGGTGTCAAAGGAGTTTAAAAAAGATTTATACGTGTAGCAAAATCAAATCAAAATGATTGCTGTTGAAATCTTCCCGTATTCCAGGTAAGAAGAATGTTGCCATAACAAAATAAATATCTTACCTACCAGACGCTACGAATGACACTAGTTTAAAATCCTTTGGAGAGTGGGGACGTTTCATCCCAATGTTCTATCACACAAAATTCTATCAGCGATACAAACGATGATGGAATATGGATTAGTTGGATTAACAAGAGATACCAAAAACCTTATGTCAGGCCTGTTGAAAGTCCTTGTAGAAATAGGAAACACCGAACACGGAAGTGGCTAATGGTCTAGGTTCTCTTAACTGGAAATAGGCATCATGTTATTGTTGAATGTTGATGTGTCATAGATGAAACTTTTTTTTTCATGCAAAGTGAATGTCCAACGGTTTGCCACCCCAGATGTAAGAGGTAAAATATATCCTATTGTGACTGTACAGTCATTCACTATCACTTTTCGCACAGGTTTAATATTGTTACAGATTTATTAGTGTGTCGTAAGACTAACAAATGATTGCTTGTTTTAATTGACTTCAACAAGATAATGATCCAATCTCATCACGTGTTTTGTATAGACTTTTGCAAGAGACTGTACCTTCATAATTTGATACTTAGGTAAACTAAAGCAGTTAAAGAAGCTAGATAAAATAGTCTTTATTACGTACACTAAACAATTAGAGATATAAAATGTAGAAATCTTACCTAAGAGTGTTTTTTTATCTTAAATGGGCCTACTCTTGTCCTCAACCTAGTCCTGAGGACAGAGATGAGGTCGAGGATGGAACGAGCTAACCTATAAGAAACAAAAAAAGGGTGACATAAGGGTGTCATTATTTCCATAAATTAAAGGGATAAGGAGAGACAATGCTGCAAGTATTAAAATCCGGAAGACTGCATTCTTTAGTAAAGACTTACTTCTTGCTTAAGACTTTATATTTGTTGAATTTGGCACTCCAATATAAAGTGAAGATGCAAAAGGCGCCATCATAAATTCCGACATCCGTTCCAAGTCCATCACAAGTAAATAAAGAATCAAAAGTAATCACTTAAACAAATTGACTTTTAATTAATTTTATTTACATTGAAACATGCACTAAAATAAGCAATAATGACTCACTGGAAGTTTGTTGAAATTGACGCAACCATTGTATTTTATTGGTTATTTCTACAGAATCACCTGTGCGGTCCACTGTGCGGGCACAGAATATATACAGAAGGCCGACTAAAAGTACAAAATGCGAAAATATATGCACATATTTTTTGAAGACAGTTTTTGACGATTAAACCAGATAGAATATGCACTTCGATTATAATTTTTGTTTCAGACTTAGCCCGATGGTCGCGCCACTGTGTAGCCACAGGGACAAGGTTTCTTTAAGTTTTTTCTTTGTCAAGTTAAAGGACAAAAGTCACACCTCGTCATCTATTTCTCAAATTGGAATCGCATAAAGTTGTAAGTCTATAATCATCTACCATGGTAATACAAAAAAGGATTCTACTTTCACTGTTGTTACAGCTCTATAAAATTAGATTTCATCAACTAGAACATCGACGATGATTGCCGAAACGTTACTTTTTCCTTGGAGATTTATTTATTTATTTACCACTTAAAGCACAAAGTACAGAGGCGGACTTAATGCCATAGGCACTTACTTACTTTTTCGGAGATGTGTAGTATGGAGTATGGATATCTCAAACAAATGCGGGTGTGGTTACACTCATTGTATGTACGACGTACGTGAAGTTAATCTACTTGCGTGCATCTTGTATAAACCCGACCTTCTGTCTCGTAATATTTTCTGTTGCAGTATCCCGCCGTACATCACGAACGTTTACTGGTTCGAGTAATATATCGCGAGTGTGTCAAAACATACGTGAGGAACGACGGTAGGACGTAGCTGGTGAGAGAAATGCGTAGGGGAGTTTTAGGAGTTTATATTTTTATTCTTTGGCTCTATTTTATTGCAGTTTATCACTCGGTAGACATGGGATCTCTTCTGAATTTTCTGGAAGAGGAAAAAAATGGCCAAACGGACAAGATTGGGATCAGACTGAATGTCTGTTCAATGACTTATTTCTGCTTACAAAACGAAATAAACACTCTCAATAATTATTATCACAAAGTTCGGATCTTAGTATTTCTAGTTAAACTACCTATAAGCTTTATTCGCCTATACTTTCTGTTCCTGTTAGTGGCCCAAAAAGTCTGACAACCAGTCTTACCAAGGGGTATCGTATTACCCAGTACTAACTGGGTTGTGGAGGTCAGATAGGCAGTCGCTCCATGTAAAATACTGGTATTCAGCTGCATGCGGTTAGACTGGACGCCGACCCCAATATAGTTGGGAAAAGGCTAGGCAGGTGATGATGACTTTCTGTTCCTGTTCTTTACCATGTAAAAATGTTGGCAGGTAATCTTACTTTTTTATATTTCATCTGCGTGAATGGATATAACGAAGCACTCACTAGCTCGCTCACTTCTTAATTAAATGCTGGCATACCGAGTAGTTGTAGCTAATTAAATTACATAATACTTAACGATACGTGGTATAAAATAAGCTAAAGACACTACTTATAAGCTGTCCGGATTTCCATTTCAGTTTTATTTTCAAGACTATAATAACACTTGTTATTAGCTTCGTAAAGTTCAGGTCGTGGGTGCGAATACAAGCAGGCACTTAACTGTGTGTAAGTTAGTTCATCACCACTGCTCTCGAAACAGAAACGAAAAATATTGTGAGGAGACTCTAAAAATTAAGGACGTCCTGAATCGAAAAATTCGAAGATATATACCATACAATAACCCGTACTGGTTCCACGTGGTGGTTTATGGCCCACTCTCTATCACAGAAGGAGTGGAGGCCGGAGTTCCAGCACTCTAGCAGTGGAAACAACATAGGCTGTTGTATGTGTTGTCATGTCTTGGATGTTTATATACTTATGCTAAAACAAAACCATCATCATCATTCTCCTGTCCTTATCCCAATGTATTTAGGTCTTCTTTATCCATACTTCTCTATTACTCTTTATCTCAGCAGTCACCTCCATTCTAGCCACATCATCCTTCACACAAAGCAAAGCTAAAACAAAACCAGTTCATTAAAATTATAAAATGTTTAAAAAAAAAAAATCTTTTATACTTCCCGAAGCGCACACGTTTACGTTCACGTCCGATGCGCAAGCGCAGTTTACTTTGGTGTCATCGTAAAGTAGAGGTTATAAAAGGCAGATCTGTTTACGTTACGCTGTCGTGTTTGAGTGAAATTAAATTGATTTTAGGTATATCCGACTACTTGCACTGATCTAAATCTGAAACGGGCTTTAGGTATAATAAATTCTTAGGTGCTGAAAATATAATGGCTTCAAAACAAATGCATCAGTCTAGTCTTTATTAATAAAGTTGTTTTGTCTATCACTAAAGGAACAGCCTCGTTGGTGTAAGTAGTATTTGAAAACACTGTTACTGAGCACGCTGAGGTCCTATGTTTGATTCACAGTTTTATTGTTTTTTTTTTATTCAGTTACTAAGAATGTCATTTATGAAATTATGCCAAATGCAAGAAGTGGGCGGCCTAAAAACTCTGATACCAGGTTAGGCACTAACCACACGATAAACAAAGAAAGAAGCGACGCGCGACGGTAGGCTCAGTAGTCCAAGGAAAACACATATTTGTTTAATATTATGATCAATATTTATTTTAGTGGTAATTTGAAGCACATAGATGGGTTGGCAATAGACTCGCCCCTATCACAAGTGACTTAAACCTAACTGGCGAAATGTGGGTGTACCTCCTTCTACCCTTGGAGAGTACAGGCGTGACATTATGTTATGTAAATGGTCTGGCTGATTGTTTTACGTTAGACAGTTTACATTGGATAAGTCTTTGCATTTACGAACCTGTAACTCTATAAAAGGTGTTTAACATTTTGTAAATCACCAAAACTTATGTTACCACAAAGCAAATTACACTACAGGCACCTCTTACCCTCCCATCAGCTCCAAGACTGTACTACAATCAAGAACAAAAGCATCAATAACAGGTACAGTCACCGACATAACCTCAGAAGCAACAAATAACTCAACGCCGAGATTTGTTGTCGCAATCCATTGTCGCCGCGACACGCCAGTAATGAAAGCCGCTTATCTACGCGACTGTACCTCAGCGACTCAGCTTCGGTTATCTGCGTCACTGTACCCTCAAGGAGGCTAATCGGACCGTTGAATTAAACTTAAAATTTGCATTTTTATTAATATTATATTTTTTTATTTTTTCGGGACTCAAATGGCGGGAAAAGAAAATGGCGGCGTTGACAGTAGTAAAGATTAGTCTTGTATTACTCTCTGTTGTGTTTTATTTTGCTGTAGATTTTCTTCTTAGTGCTTTGTGGATAGAAAAGGTTTCAAGTTTACTTGTCATAAGATTTGGTTTATTGAATGAACACTGGTGTAAATATATAATTCATGGACAAAAGTAAGTTGATTGGTGTTTCATTTGATTTTTAAGAAAACAATCTGCTTTTTTTAATCTACTTTTTTAAATAATTGTGACTTATATTATTTCTTTGTATACGTTTTTTGAGATCCAAATAAATGAATAAATTTTGAAGAGCTATCGCGCTACCCCGTAACTGTGGCGGTGGTGGTGAGGGTCAGCTAGCAGTCGCTACATGCAAAGTACTGTTATTCAACTGCATCCGGTTAGACTGAAAGCCGACCCCAACGTAGAGAAAAGTCCATGCATGTGACAACTGAATGCAAACTGGTTTAGTCTGCCACATAACTAAGAAAAAGTAATTAAGTTGGTGGTCAATTTGAATATTGTTAAAAAAAAAACACTTTTTATGGATCAAAATTCAATTTTCAAAGTAAAAAAACATAAAATATTACGCAGTCTATAAAATTAGCATTATTTTGAGCAAACAACCAAGAAAAAAAGGCAAAATAAAACACATCACTCGCAACATTTTCATCAAAATTAACGCCCAATCATTCAATGGACTCCCTCAGCACTATAAAGCACAAAAGTAACAACAGTGCGAATAAATTGGCGTACAGTCGAGCACAACTCGTAAATACCGCACAGGTGTGAGTTGTTGTGTGTTTACGCAATCGTATCGTTACAGTAACGCGTGTCGCTCGTATTTCGTACGCGGAAGGAGTACGAGTACGTGTGACTTGGATCGCAAAGGTTTTTTTGAAAAATATTTTTAGAGGAAAGTTGGTTTATGATGATGATGCAAGATGTGTTGAAGCAAGTATGAATTTTGAAACTTTTTTTTTCGATTATAATATTAAATTGTCGTCTTTAGAGTGATTGTAGTAGGTTTCTTAGTAGCAATGAAATTTTCTTACACATGAATACAAACATACTTTGTTACTTATTTGTACTCAGTATATCACTTATTTTTAATTTCTTGTTACAAAAAAGTAATTTCAGGACCAAATATTTCCAAAGGAAATTAAACTACCTCTTAGACAGCTACTCAATAAAACAACACTTTCCAGCTTCAGAAATCAAACACACTCATCGGCAAAAAATTAAAACATCATAAAAATATTAATTACAAAAACTCACACACGTAAAATATTACAAACATAATTAATTACCATCAAAAACAACATCAAAGCTTGAAATAGCTGAAAGGGACGTCAACTCGGACTGACGTGGACAGGGACACACGGACAGGGAACATTGAAAAGGAAATTAGCCTCAGTGTGGCGACCATTCGCATTTTTTCCATTTATGTCAACATGACAAGAGCACAGTGCTTCATGCCGACAAAGGATGGGACAGAACCATCAATGCTGATGGCGACACAGTCTGGACTGGAAAACGTTAATTTTATAAATGTTTTTTATTGTGTTGCTGACTGTAATAGTAAAGGATTTATTTATTTTTGTTTTTATTATGTTTGTGGCGTTTAAATTTTAAATGTGGAGTTACGGGGATGAGTGTGTACACTGCACAGTGCTAATTTAGGTATTTTGATGATGATTCAACAATTTTCTTTGATTTTCAAGCCTGCAAGCGATTAGATCTTTCATCAGTTTTGAAGATTTTCAAGGTTTGGGTATAACAGTCTGAAACACTTGCGGCGAAACAACTTCCATCAAAAAAATATTTTTTCCTGAAAATTCGGTTAAATTCTGAAAGAAACCTAAATGCTTTCTTAATTTTTTCACAGGCATTACCCAGTCAAGTACATAACAGCTTTCCCCATGAATTACAGCGAGCACAATCACGCAATTCGTATTTTCGCAAGTCTAGATAAACGAACGCAACACCCCACCCTCCGAAAAAAGAGAAAAGTCGGAAGACACAGGATAACAGTAACACATTTTCGTCGCGGAGGCTAACGATTCCGAAGTGAACTGTCCCATAAATCTAGGCCAGCCTGATTGATACATGGCGGTGGGTTGACGCCCATCGAGTAATTTAGTGCCGCCACTCCGCCCACCATCCAGATAGCGGGACTTTTGTTTTGCATTAATTCTCTTTCGCTGTTCTTTCCATCGATGCTAAAGAAAAGAATTTACTTTTTAAAAGGAATTCTACGTTGTGATAAATGTTGAGATATTTTTTTTTTCCCGGGAATTTTATTTTGTCTACGGATATTTAGTGACTTGTCCACTGTGCGATTTGTGTAGATTGTTTTTTGTTGATTAGCATTTTGTTCGAAATTATACTTTGTAGATTAGTTTTAATTGATTTTTAATATTCATGAAATTTATCGATATGATAATGTTTATTAGCAACAATTTGGAAATCGCCTATTACGCACATTGGAGTTTTTAATTCATTATAATTTTTAAATAAAGGGTAAATGGCGAAAAGGAGACAATTTTAATTATGATTTGCGTAATATTTTGGCCTCTAGACATAATCTGGGAAAGTACAAAATTAAAGGTGTTCCAAGGTGAATAGCGAATGTCATATTATTTGATATTGAAACAGTCATAGATGGTGTGATTGCGTAAAGACATTGAATCATCTGCTTAAAAAGTACTAATATTAATTTTCAAATATTTTTTCTAAGTGGTGCAACATTATTTATTGCTAAGTTAATCACTATTATTTTGCATAAATATAGTAGTAGTCGACAGCGAGTGAATATAACGTTTCTACATTATTTATTTTACATTCTAAACTGTGTTATGTGTTAATTTGTAAAGATGCCTGAAAGAAGTTGACTGAGACAAGTCTTAAATCGATTTTAGTACTTATTGTACATTTGGATTGGTCCTTATCTAGTTGTATTGAGGTACCTTATTTTATAATTATAGACCCTTTATTAAACTCCTAAATTCAATCAAAGGTCTGTTAAAGTATTTGAACTTACTAAATACTAGTTGAGCTTACAAAGCTCAACTACTATTTAGTAAGTGACACTTTTGAATAATTAGGCACAGGATTTCACAATTCTATCCAACACAAACAATCAGCCATTCCAATCGTCCCGAGCACAACACCCAACCATTCTAAAAACAAAACAAAACAAGAACGCATTAAAAAAAAAACAACTAACCATCAAGTCACAACACTACTTCATTCCTCATAGTTTTCTCATCTAAAGACCAACTGAGCAACAAAAGTCCCCCCTCCACCCCCCTTCACAAAACCGACTAATTCCAGAGCGTACCAGTGAGGTTCAGACGACAGACCTAGCTGGTATTAAGGCCTTTCTTAATAGCTAATCTTAGGACAAAAGCTTTAATACGAGCGGCCCCGGGGTGTAGGACGAGTGTTGCCTTTTGTTTATTTTAATTTTTATTTTACGCCTGCGTTGTGAACGGTGTCTGGTAGTACAAGGAGGATATACAGGGTGTGTGGGAATAGTAATGAGGGTTTTTAGATCAGAATTATTTTGGTTGATATCACTGGTCTAGATACTAGTTACTTAGGATATAAACTATAATATTATAAGTACTAACGTAGATAATTATGTCCTGATTTACAAACATTTTGAATTGATTTGTGAACGTAAATAATTATGAATGTATTAGGGATCTTGTGAATTAAACAAATAAATAAATTATTTTATAAATTAATTAATTTGCTTGTACTCAGTGTACAATCTTTGCTTGTACTCAATGTATAACTAAAGCTTGCACCTTTCCATGATGTCACCCTGCAACGGCACAGCGATACTATTTTGTTACTTGGGTAAGACAAAAGATTATGTCACAATTGACAGCGAGGTATTAAATAAATATTTCTCCAACCATCGTCGTGGTTGCTTTGCCTGGTTAATTACCCATTCTTAAGGAAACTTTTTTGCTCCTGTATATCTATACATATAAAATTCTAAGTTCTGACTGACTGATATATCAACGCACAGCCCAAACCGCTGGTTCTAGAGACATGAAATTTGGAGGGTGTATTTTTTGTAAGAAGTAGGTATTCGCTAAGAAATGGTTTTTTCGAAATTCCACCCCTAAGAGGGTCAAATGGGGTGTTGAATTTTCTGTGAAACTTAATATTTTATGGGTCGATTGACTCGAAAGTTTGTGTACACACGCAATTAAAATTATGAGACATGTGTATCAGTAATAGGACTTCGAAGCTCACGTAGACGAGCGCGTGTTGCGCGGGCGTGCGGGGCACGGTAGTATTTACCTATTAGTAAGTAGGTAGGATTTTTCTGAGTAGACGTGTCTGTAAATATGGTTAGTTCCATCGATTTTCGCGTTGGCTCGTGATACGCGACATTGACATTAAATATTATGTAAAAGACAAGTAGTATGTCTATAAATAGATTACTAATATTAATAATTTGGTTGTTGTCACCGGTATCCAATCTCAAACCAAGGTATCAATATTTCACAGTATGAAATTTAATTGATGTTACTATTAACTAATATTTGCAAGTTACAAGCAAAGTAAATAAGTTATATAAATCCATGTATGTATAGTACATAGATTACTTATTATCCTAGAAGTAAGATCCCGTGAGCAATTCCCGAACTCCACGCGGGCGAAGACGCGGGCAAAAGCTAGTCGTTGATAAAATATCATGTTTCAGTGGTGGCCGGTTGATATGTGCTGCATATACATATAACATTGGAGAAAAAATTAAATGTATTTATTAGTATTCGCTCTTAATCGCTGTTTGACCATTTTCCATATTTGGTATCTGATATATCTAGATTTAAAACAAATTAAATCAAATTCGACGAGTTTGATTTTTATTTTATAAAAATAAAAATACCACACCCTGTATGCGCACAGGATAGCCAGTGATATGCAGCTCATTTTCAACTGTAGCACGAATTATCAGCGACGCGTGACGACACTGTCTGCCTACCCACTCATGTTGCTGGCACTGTATTATCACTCGTAATATCTTCTGTAGCTTATTTATTTTTAATGAGGTTGCATCTTATTTAGTAGCAGGGTAGACAGGGATGTAAAACTTACATAACTGTTTTGTAACTGTGGTCGCTTTTCTTCCACTGTAGAGCAGATATGCCTGGTTACGTAGAGAAAATATTGTAAGTGTGGTTACTTGCCTTTTGAAGCCTGCTCGTATCATACATGGGGTCAAATAAAATAAGGTCGTTGTACACAAAAAAATATCTTCAAATAATTTTATTCTGCTATATTATTTTTAGATATCAATACTTATACCATCTGTGGAGTTTTGCTAGCTAACTTAGTTTGACCTTGGTCACATAATTTCCATGGTTTTCGCTTACTGTCTCTTTTTTATAGTTTAAGTAAATAAGGCTGGTTTTGGATCAACCCAATTAATTACCATAACCTACAGTCTCCATGACACATTCTGACGTTTGCTATTGTCTGATATAAAACGAAAATAAACAGACCAGCATCCTCATCTGCAACACTACTTGACAAAAATACAGTGACATCGCATCTGAGACAGCTCGACTGGCTCGTCGGTGGCAGGTTGTCGCAAGAACAATGGTTAGTTTCGCACCAACCTCGGGTGATGTGACGATATGAAAAACATATGGTAGGTACGTGGAGTGTGGAGGGTGATTGTTTGCGAAAATCTGGCGGTTTGTGTTGTTCTGGATGTTTTTTTAAGTTTTTGTTCTTGAATTCAGTACGAGGAGTTCGTGGCTAAATATTAACAGACGACCTAAAGGCTAAGACACATTTGCCTGAATTGATCCGTGGATTGGTGACCGACTATTACATACTGAGTTTTCTTTGTGCCTCGAAAAGCACGTAAGCCGTTGGACCCGGTTGTCAATTGTAGATCTTTGACAGGCGTTACAGGTAGTCAGTGGCTCGAAAGGAGGTCAGATAGGCAGATGATGCTCCATGTTAAATACTGGTATTCAGCTGCCTCCGGTTAGACTGGAAGCCGACCCAAGCACAGTTGTGAAAAAGCTAGGCAGATGATGTTCTTGAATTCAGTATTCTCATTAGACTCGAATTATGTAACCGAAGTTACCGATCTGCCAAAATTAAAAGCAAGTCAAGTGACTCGATTGTCTGTTGATAATTTATTCAATCAATTACAGCAGTTTACACATTCTGGACAATTTGGTAGCAAATGTTTGCGTTGGTTTTTGTGGCTGAAAATTCTCGAAATTATTACCTTAGATCTATGATGAGAATAGACGAAATGAATTAATTGTGTTAATCAGATTGAAATGCAGCGTGAAAATTAAAAATGAGAAATAGATTAATCTTATTTACATCTAAGCAAAAATAAAATCCTCTAGAAAAGTCATTTCCAAAAAATGTACCCGTCGTTATTCCCTCTGGCACCCACGACACCTAAATCAAAAGCTAGCCGAAGCCAAACTCATTCAGAATTCACGCCGCCTCAAAGGCTATCAAATCGGAAATATCTCCACGTAAATGCACCCATCTGGAGTACTGAGGCTGCTAATATCTCAAGCGCGACCAATGACTTTGCTTTTACTCACCTGCCAAATACTATTTTCACTTGCAAGAGCAACGACACGTCTTACCCCGACGAAGATACAATTGAAAATGGAATAGCTCCGGCTCTCGGTAAGGTAAAGTTATATTTGTGAAGTCAAAAGCAGATAGCGTTTACGAAGCGGGCTGTGGTCGAGCTAAGGTTAAAATATGCAGCGCTTGTATTGAGGGGACCTGCATAAAGGGGTAAGACAGTCCGTGTGGTCGCGACGCACTCCGTGCATGCACTTGCCGCGTACGTTTCCATGAGACGGTACCGGGAGATGGTCAGTGACCGGTGCTTGATAGAATAGGTGAAACGAGTTCATCTTCAGAAAGTTTTTAAGTAAAATCATTAACTTAGCACTAACTTGGCAACAAAAAGTAAAGAACTCTTTTTTTTTTTTTACAATCATACTCAACCTTGATTAGTTGATCTAACAGATAACATAGCTATAAAGACTCTTTTTACAGATTTTGTTTTAGTTTCAAACTTAAAGAGTCTTAAACACACAGTATTTCTACCATTCTCTTCATCAACCCACAGCCATACCTTAAATATTTCCTACAATGGAAACACACTCCCCAGTCAGTTTACAAAAAGCCCAAGAGAGCGTGTGTTGACAAAGTGACCGCTATTAAACATTCACTGCTGCTCGACTAAGGTGTTAAGTCTTCGCCAGTCTCTTTGAGGCGGCGTTGTATGTGCGACAGTGCCACCGCAACACTACGGGGACTTGTAAGCATGCACCTGATAAATGTAAGTGGAAATCTCCAAGAATATGTGATGAAATTTCTAAGATTTCAGAAGCAGTTTGTAATTAACACATTTCAAAGCTGAGGTATTATAACGAAGAGGTTGGACAAAGGTGCAAAGCGTCCATACTCCATAAAACTATAAATGCGAAAGGAACTCTGTCTGTTCGTCTATCGGTCAGTTCATGTGAAGGGATTGAGACGTGACACACAGGTAGACTGCGAAGTCGGTTGAGATATAACATATTTTTTGTCTGAAGTGCACCTACGTTCCCTTGAGATAAGCAGAAGTTAATTGTTTTATACATAAATGTCACTGAATCTGAGGGAATGCTTCACAGGGCCCAGATATCAAGCAGATATATATAAAGTAGTAGCTAGTATGTGTAGGCTTTATTAGGCACAAACTACCAGATAAGTTAAATGTTAGGCTGTTAAACGAATCGTAAGAATGTTTCAGCCAGCATCATAAATTTGTACAAGCCTAATATGTACTTTTCAGAATGAGCGAGCGAGTCAAAAACTGTTCACAACAATATCATCGTCGTCAAATCATAAAAACCTACATTACTACCCTACTTCTTCAAAACACATCTTAACCCTTCAATACTACAACTACAGAAACAACCGAACATCACACACGGCGCTGACATTTCCAATATAAAATAAACAAGTGGGGTATGATTACGGGCGGGTTGAACCCCGATCGATGACGGTTGACCCCTTTACCTGCCCCCGCTGTCCGTCGGTCCGTCTTGAAATCCGCTGCAACTGTTAAGGGGTAGGATGTTGTCTGGCTGCGAATTTAAGAAACAAACATTCTTGTGAAGAGTTCATAGTAAAAATATTGTTCTCTAATGGCACAGAAAGTCTGTCTCTACTCTTGTTTATAGTAAGTAGTTATAATTGTTCACAACTTAATTTGTCAGATCAACATTAGTGATCCACTGATGAGCTTTGATTGAACAGGAGTAAAGTATAAAGGGCTAGAGGAAGGGTTTTCTTTGAATTTAAAACCAATATCGAATCATCATCAAAAATCAATAAAATAAATTCTTAGAGTATGTTTGAAAATTAAGTTAATGCTCATCAGTCATTGGTTCACTATGTTATTCGCGCTTATTACTAAGTTCTGCATTCCGAATCATTTTCCGACAATATCAGCCTTTGCCCAATCGAATCTATCCCATTTTTTACTGTTATCGGGAATTTTATAACTTGCTAGAAAGTCCCATGATTATTTTATTAGTGTAGTAAAACTTTATAACAAATCCATCTTGCAAAAACTACCATACAACCAAAAAGTCACTTTTACAGCCTCACTAAAATCTCTCAAAATAAGTTACATTTACAGTTACCATATTCCCTCAACAAAAAACTTAAGACCCAATAAATCTGCTGAAGCGAACCTCCCCTTAACACAAGGGGAGGTAGGTGCAATCTGGTGCCTTTTGTCCGTATCATGTCACCCCGCAGACTTCACTCAACGATCTTTTGTATTTCTACAAGACTATTCAACTTTGAGTTGGTTACAAAAGTTAGAAGTTGAAAATACTTGATAGCTGTGATGGGATAAGTGGAGATATGGATTGGGTGAGTAGTAAATTAATAAAGTTGTTTGTTTTTTAAATGTTGGTGTTTTAAAGGCTTTCTAAGAATAAGTAGCCTAGTTTCAGGTGAATATCTATGAACATAATTAAGCACGCACTTTGGCTAAACGTTATTGCTGTCACTATCATATGTCAAACTAGAAGGGCAAGATAGAGACTAAGGCAAAACACACACCTACTAACGTTTATATTTAGATCTCGGGCTAAGATATGGGTACCTATCTAGCAACGCTGCGTTAATAATACCTATCATAAGCGTTTAGTAAAAACTTTTACTGCATACTCTTAAATCTTTTTATTTTATTACAATTCTGCATTCACTCTGCTACTGCCAATCGGTTTTTCACAAACGTCAGTCACTCCACTAGAGGGTAAAAGACTAGCCAATTTATCGCTTAAACAATCCCAAGGCTACACAGTTAATATGCTTATGAACCTGTGGCGGCATCTACAACGCCACATAATGAACTATGCATCACACAACATCCCACATCGCGCAAGCAGGGTTATACGCGAGATTAATATAAAATGTATGACAAGAACATTGGGCAGTTATAGCTCATCAGAAAAAAAAACACTCGCCTTGGAGAATGAAGAACTGTCCCAGCCTGTTCCTCTTTCGTCTTTAAACCAAATAATAGCAGTAATAAGTCCCCACAACCATACATCTACGTAAACTAACTACCACGTCCACTAAAACACAAAACTCGTACCAGAATTAATACAAAAGTTGTTTTGTCCATAAAATTTGATGTCGCTCCACATCTTAGTGAAACTTGAAACTCATTTTCATATTTTCAACTATCTGACCGGCAAAACAAATCCACAACTCACACCGTAATAGTTACGTACAGTCGTAGTGCATTAATGTGCTGCCCACAGATGTGGGAGAAGCTGGATGGGGCAGGAGCGTGGTTGGCTAAACTTGGCCTGTCCTAAACCTCTTTTTCATCTTTACATCACCTTTTTGCTGAATATCAAATTCATAACAGTTCTTCCAGACGTTCCAATCTGAAGCTAATTGTGATTTATTAGCTTGTTTCTTTTACAATTATTTAACTGCATGTCCAATGTGCTGTGCATGGTACTCTTTCCACATCCTCTACAAGTTCAACCGTCCATATTTGTAAATGGAGTCTTCACTGTCTTCATCTATTCATGATTTCATTTGGTGCTTTCCACGGGATTTCGTACACATTGAGGAGGCAAAAAAGGGAAAAGAACCTTGTTTGTATAGACAAGTAGGGTCCTTTCAACTTAAAGTAAATAAAAATAACTCTGCCACATCCAGTCAAGCCGAACACTCGCAACTATTTATGACTACTGCTTACCACGCTGCATCCGGGGGTCTCATAAAATTCTATCGCCGGGATTGTGCAGCGTTGATCCGTCTGCAGCGAGGGGTTGAGGGGGGGAGTGCCGTAGATTATGAAATAACCCTCTCACCCCTCATTGGGCCAATTATGTGACCAGTCGAAGGGTTAAAATGTACAAGTAGATAGTCGTTAAGTCGTGGTGATAGCATTATGTCTAGACTTTTGGGGATGGATGGAGAGGGGATCAGCTTATAATCGCGTTGAAGGTTTAGAGCAAATAAATAATTGACCCGCATGAAACCACGGAACGGGAACAGGTTTTTCGGAATTTTTTTATCTGTATAAGGTTTGGTTATTTAATTAAGTGATCATCAACGAGCTTTCTTCCAATTTGATTTACTTTGTAAACAACAAAATACTTAGCACCGAGTAATAGAATAGAATAGAAGAAATTTAATTCAGACGTAGTCCATATACTGTTACAGTAACACAAAAAACCTTATAAAGCTATTGTTAGTACACACATACAAAAATAAACACACAGAAAAAAGGTTTCATTTGGTAATTTGATTCACAATTTCTGTCCTATTACTAAATATCTAAAGATTTTAAAGTGCACCAAACTATCAACCAACAGTCATTGCCAATGCGCTTCCCTAACCTCATTACAACCCACAAATCAAAAAAACAAAACACAACAACCCCATTCTCAAAGCACACAACCCAATATTTCGAAAATCATATAACTAATAAAAACGCTAAACATACTGTAGGAATTGCTCGCGAACCGAACAATATTGCCCGGTTGCTTGCCAAATCGAAAACTAAGCTAGGTCCGCCCTCGTAAGTTGCTGTATCTCTGTATAGCACAACTTTCAAAGCGACGCTCATTTGCAAACGTTATATAAGACGAAGATTGTGGATGTCATTTAACCGTTGTTGAGGCACAAAATGATATGGAACATTCTCGTTAAGATTTAATGAATCTCTTGATTTGTTCTACTTTCTTTATCGTGTGGTTAGTGCCTAACCTGGTGTCAGAGTTTTTATGCCGCCCATGGACCTTTGAGTTGGCTTTACATGCCGTTAGGAAATATCTCTCAGGCATGCTGGTTTCCTCACGATGTTTTCCTTCACCGAAGCAAGTGATAATTATACATAAATCCGCAAAATCAAAGGTGCGTGTCTAACGGTTCTAACATGTATTAACGGTTAACGCAAGATGATTACGATGGGATGATTTTGACACCTTCCTACAGGTCTGGCCGTCATCAAAAGGTAGCATAGTATGGAAAAAGGAGAGGGAGGCTTTTGCCCAGCAGTGGGACCATATAGGCTAGTTAGTTATAATCTAAAATAAAAGACGTAAAGAAAAGCAAAAAGCAGTGAAGAAAAATGTACGCAATAATAAACTTACCGTTACATTTTGGAGGGTGTCGAATAAGTTCTTAAAAGAGTGCGATTCAGATATAAAGTTACACATTTGAGATCATAATCTCAAGCCCGATTGTGTTCATCTAGTTCAGAAACTGTCTTTATTTTTTATAGTCTTTAATTATATCATTATTTTCTCTTAACATCTATTATAATTTTAATTACTAATGATAATTCACACTTACATTAAAATCTCTCTTAATCACTATACACAAAGACACACACCTAGACACCCCAAGATCCCATAATCACAACCTAGCTTTCTGCTCACCCCCAAACAAAAGACCCCCTTTACAAAATAGGCGTAATAATTCCATCTGAACACGTTAACTAAGGACACTATGTACGGTCAGCAGGTAAACAAAGCGACGCATTAGGAGGGTAGATTAACAAAAAAGGCGGGGGTGAAATACGGCGGTGCCTGTAAATTTTCTTACGGCGCCCCCTCTGACGGCCCCGAACATCGACACTGCGCTGACATGAGTACGGGGTGCAGAAAAGGGATGTCGTTGAAATAATAATGTTACTGTTGTTATTTTATTAATGGTGAGTTTTGCTGGTTTTTATGAATTTTTGTCTGAGATATGTGAGAAAATAGATATTGTACCTCTTTCTTAACAGAGGTCGCAATAGAAAAGGGACGCTGAAATCATAAATTAATGCAAGGATAAGCAATCACAGTAATCTTCATACAGTGCCGCTAGTTTAAAATACCTATTTTTTTTCAAAAAGCTTTTCTACAAACGGACAATAATGATTATGCGTCATCATAAAATACGCTAAACAAAGTTTTATGACGAACGCTATTTGTATCAGCCGTGTAATTAAATTTGCTTAAATATGCAATATGGCTTTCGGAATTGAACAATTTGTATCCTATTCTTGGGATACTTAAATCGAAAGTATAAAATTATTAAAAAAAAAAACAATTTATGAAACCTCAAAATGACAGCTGCTTAACTTATTCTTCTGACGCTACACTCGTCTCCCGATTCGTCCCACCGAAAATTTTCGTTCGAGCCGTTTCTAAAGCGCCTTTTTTAATCTCTATAAATCAAATTTATGACTTGTGTAAGCTTTCTGTTTTATTTACCCTTTTATAATTTTGTTGTCTGTACATACACGGATGGAGGTGGGGTTTCACACAGACACACACACACATGTTTACGGTTGTCACATTCATTTTAGCAAGTTCTAGGATTTGTAACGTCATAAAAGTTTTTTGCATCTTGATTTATTTATGTAAAGAGAAATCGTCGCCCTGAATATTTGAGCTGAGGTTATATTTTCAAAAACAATACTGTACGTTGATTTTTTTTGTGTTGGATATTTGTGTAGTTGAATGTAACGACTAAGGTAAAGGTTTGATAATTAAATATCTTACTAGAGGATCTGAATCCCCAAATTGGTAACTATATTTTCGAGCAGTGGTTGAAACTCTAGGACCGTGGGGTCCAGGTGCTCACGGCCTTTTCAAGGAAATTTCCAAACGCTTAGTTAACACTTTCAGTGACCCAAGGGCTGGCTTTTAACTGGGCCAGAGGCTTAGCGCGTTGCCATACAACGTGGCAACGCCGCCACTCTCTTGGGGACATTACCAGTTGACAGCATTGTGGAGCCTTTTGACGCCATTTTTTAGTTTATTGTTAAACTAGTTGTGCCCAGCGGTTTCACCCGCCGCTTCTGACTTGTTCTCATTTTGCGTAGCGTGATGTTATATAGCCCATAGCCTTCCTCGATAAATGGGATATCCAACACTAAAAAAATTTGAACCAGTAGTTCCTGAGATTAGCGCGTTTAACCAAACAAACATACTCTTCAGCTTTATAATATTAGTAAAGATTAGTTACTTTAGGTTATTTTAATTTATATGATATTGTTTTATTAAAATACAACACTTAATCCCCAAATAGTCAAATTAACCCAATCTTCAATGAAAGTCACGGAGCATTGACAGATAAGACCAAGTTT
This sequence comes from Noctua fimbriata, assembly GCA_905163415.1. Lineage (NCBI taxonomy): Eukaryota > Metazoa > Arthropoda > Insecta > Lepidoptera > Noctuidae > Noctua > Noctua fimbriata. Next base: position 18,127,184 of record LR990930.1, on the reverse strand, counting down.
TACAAGCAAAACATCATACAAGTATTTTGAATCGTTGCCATTTAAAGGATTAATCTATCTAGAATGTGTTAGGCAATTTACGTCTCAGTTTCTAGATGTTAATAATGTGGTATGCAGACCGGTCTTATTTGCTAAACTAATTAGGCAAGAAATGTTAATGTTTTTGGAAATAGAAAGTGAAGAACAACTTTTTTATTCCGTGTTTTAAAATTACCTGTTATTGCATACCTCAGGCTTTGAAAGTGTTTTTTTGGCTATTTCAAATATTTACTTTCAATTGTAAATTAAATTAGATAACAATATCAGGCATCGAACGACTTCATTTGCTTTCACGACGAAAATAACTTTAAATGAATTATTTTAAGCATGACTGTGAATAGAATTCTGTTTAAAAAAATTACAATTTCTAGTACCAAATGTTTTTGTTCTGATGTTACCTGTAATAATCCTTGATAGAAAATTGGTCGTTAAATAGTGTATAGCAGACCACGCAATGGAACATGGAAACTCAGAAATAAACTCAACTGCTTGTGATTTCAAGATTCCATGAGGGATAATGGCTCCCTAAAACAAATTAATAGTCAATCAAATATAATAATAAAACCTACCATAATACTTTTCATTGCATTTAAAAGTAAGCTTATGTACCTATCACTCATCTCCCAACAACACAAACATCACCCCATCTGCCTACCCAATAAACCAGATCAGCCGAACTTCTACGGGCAAACAATGAGTGAAAAACATCTGGGTCCACTGGGCGGTCCTGGTAATTAATTTCAGTATTGTTCCCGTGTGCTGGAAGGAGTTATGGCTACGTCTTTGTATGGGCTGACGGGAGACCGCCTATGGAAAAATATATGATGGTGATATTGACTGCGATGGTCGTGTGTTGTGAGTTGTGAGGTACGATTGTTTGATTGTTTTTGGATGATAAAGCTGCGTACAGTTTTCAAAAGCCTCGGTTTTAGAATGTATGTTTACTATTTCACTATGACAGTTATGTAAGATCTACCATCAAACGCAGGACCCTACAAGCACTACCATGAGCAAATGTTGGGTAGTTTATGAAAATGACGATACTATTATACAGCATAACTTTAAAAAAAAAAGTAGGCTAATGAACCTAGATTTGCTTCTTAGCAGTAAGTTTTTGCTGTCTTTTATCACACGAAGCAAAATATCTAATTTTGTGCAAGGGTTGGTTATTCCTTTGTCAGTCATAACGACAGGAGGACTGCAAAATCTGTTTTAAACTTTCACGGTGTATAACTAAGTATATTTCGACGGCGCACGTCATGTCCCGCAATCATGGCGCTTGCAACAGCGTCGAAATATCGGGAGCTCACAATAATTAATAATCACTGAAGATATCCCATAAGCGCCAGTGTAAGTTTAAGACGACTGCAATCTGAAAATGAGCACCATATAAACAAAATCCATCGACATATTTCTCAAAACTTTTCAGCAATCTGAATCCCGATACCCTTACGATAAAGTTATAAAATCATGTTAAAAATAAAATCCGTGAACACAGCACCTCGTGTTAAGCAGCTCAGCCGCCGGCCGGGGTCCGCTAAAGAACACGTCACAACATGCCCTCAACTTTGTTATACATTTCCTTGACTTAGCTTTTTAGGGTACCGTAGAGTGGCCGAAAGTAATCGACAATTCTTTTTAATCATTTCTAGATTAGAAAATTATTAAGTATCCATTCATCAAAAGCTCTTATCAAACTGTGTAGTTTCAGACTGAATGTGCAGTTCTGTTATTAGAACCAATTTAAATGAAGAAACAGTCAGTAATTTATCGTACTGTGGAGTTTCTTGCCGGTTCTTCTCCATAGGAATTCGAACCGTATGTCTAGGCTCTGACGTATTAATAAGTGCTCATGTGGTTTTATGAGAAACTAAATATTTAGACTTTAATCGGACAAAGATCCTCGGGCTTATATTGAAAAATTTCTAAGATAATTATCACTAACCAGTTTTTTTTCACTATTAACATAACGGCCGAAATTAGAATCCTGAATTTGATGCTCCATCGAATCCAGGATATCAAAATGGTAGTTTTGTTAGTAAATGCTAGACCAAAGGTTTACTAGCAAATTATTCGGTGGTTTTGGCAATGTAAGTTGTGGTTAGCTAAATGAGTCGTCAGGCTGTATCGGTTGGCTTGCCAAGCTTACACCAAAATGACACGATTACATTACTTGTCATATTTATTTTTGGTCTATCAAGCGATATGCAAGCCAATCTTGCTGGCTTGAAAAGTGCCCGGTGAAATAATACATGTATGGGACATTTGAAGGAAGTCAAAGAGTTCAACTGATTTTAGTGCATCTAACTGAACCTAAAATAATAATAATACAGAACTCAAACGACAGTTTCATTTTTATCTCAGAAAAGAGACGGTAAAAACTCAGAACAAAGAGAACACAATTTATCTATATACGGAACCATAACACCACCAACACATTTAGCCAACATAACGCCATAAAAAGTTTCCTTTGACGCGTTGCCCACTACGTCACACACACAAAGCGAGCGATTACATAGAAAAACGTTCGAAACGCTTAAAACGGGGGGGAGACGACCTAGGGTGGGGGGGTGCTACAGAAATGCAAATATGAAATATGAAAATGAAGATGGCATGTAATAAAAGTGATATACTGGGCTCCGTAGAGCCATTTCGTACCGTGGGTAGTCGTCTCGTCAGTTTTATGCGCGGCCGTCCATCATACCCTGACAGCGTTCATGGATGCCTCCTTGAGCTGAGAGGGGGAGGGGTGGGGGGGAGGTGAGAGGGGGGAATGGACGCGCAGATTTATTATTTCAATGTTGATGTTTGATGTTTTATTATTTGAGTCGTGTTTTGTTTTGGTATTGAGGTCAGTGACGTCATGATGTGTAGTTACACGTTCATGTGAATCATAATCACATGTCACAGCCAAAGTCAAACTATATAACATTTTAATCAGGCCATTGAAAGGCCCTTTTGAATGTCAAACTTTGAAAGGGAAGAATTGATTTTAGTTTTTCAATAACAAAGGTATCTTATGGAGAAGAATGGGCAAGAAACTCTATAGTTATTGTAAAACCACAAACCACAGCATTTTCCTTACAACTATTCAAGTTCTTTCAGAGACTGCAAAAGATAATTTTCCAACGGCACCTCTTTTTCTGCTAACTTCTAAAATTAGCTAAACCCAAAGCACACACCAAAACCTACACATCTCACGACACTAACCCCAAAAAGTACAGTAAGCAAAACAATAAGGATCGTTAACAAAAATTTTAATTACCATAAAACAGCTCAAGTGGTAGTGGTAGGGTCAGCACATTCAGCGGCGATGCAAACAAGGCTGGCTTTAATCGAGTGCCCTAACTCGGCGTAAGCTTTTTGATATCTCCGATACCGGGCGAGGTGCAGATCCTCGTACGGTTGGCAGAAAAGTTTAGGAAGGAATTAGATAGTATGTAGTGTTTAAAATATTAAATACTGTTAAAAAAATATATTACGGAAATATGATTATTATAACACGAATAGATAATATTGTCATAGTAAATCTCATTGAATTTAATGTTACTGCAAAATAAAATTAAAAACCACTGGGAACTGACACTATTTTTTCTTAATTTGAGGTTTTTGTAAATTCAAAAAGCCAAAAGAGATGATTATAATATACAATCATGATGTAATAATGAAGGAGATTTTTCCATTTTCAGATAACTTATATCAGATACATAAAAACTGCCGTTCGATAAAACTCTTCTAAAAAAAATATGTCAATCAACTATAATTTTATAATTCCTTCCTCTCATTATTAGTTTATTTTTCCAATAATAATATTTACTAACGATTGAAAAATCAGTAAACTAAACTAGAATTACCGAAAACGTTTACTTATTGTTTTGATATCTCCAGAAGTGTAGTAGTCCAGTATTTTTCTTTCCCGCTTCCTTTGCTGCCCCTACACTGACCATGTAGGTAGCGTTAGCAAAGCCAGGTGGAGCATGTTTACGGGCGCTCGGTCGCGTACATCACCGCGACAACGCGCGCGCCGGTGTGAGCGCGCCCTAACGTGCTTCTAATAACATCGGCTTTTAACTGTCCCACTAAGGTTTTTGGGGGTTTTAAGAACTGGTTGTTAGAGAGTGTTGTTTTATGATTATGAATATGGTTTAGTCTTGGCTTATGGTGGCTGTAAAAAGCAAATGCTAAATGTGGAGGGGCTCGTCATTAGTAACGTTTCTACGGAACCTGGTTATGCTGCCATGAGCAAATATGCTGTGTTCAATTTTAAGGATATGAATGCTGGCGTCACTGGTGGTTATTAGTTGTGGGTGTGGGGCATTCTAGTTTTTCTTCGTAATCAAAAGGCAAAGTATCGGCTTATTTGGTACTGGAGGTATCTTAATGTGGCTTTAACCACGGTAACCTCAGATTAATTATTCCATTTTGAGCGTCATCAACAATTGTTCAGGCTCCTCGTTCTCTGCTGGATGTTTGGGGGAGGCCTATTTCCCCAAACTTGCGCCCAACTTTGAAGAAAGACAAATATCGCTGCATTTAGCTATTATGCGGTCAACGATACAGAACAAGCAAGCGTACCCCACGCTTGCCTGGAAGTAGCTTATACGACAATCGAAGACGCTTAGGCCTTCCTGATGAAAAGTAAAGACCAGAGAAAATCTCCAAAACTATTCTAACACAAAACTATACCTACCCAAATTCAGGCAAAACCTCCAAGTACAAAGGTAGTTTAATATCTGTTTAGTAGTATACGCTAAACCTCTTATAATTCTGCTGGCCACCGCAGCCGTGCGAGCCTCGTAAACAGACACACACTTGCAGTTTTTGTGTATACTTGCCTTCTGCTCACCGCATAGTTAAGGCGAAGAGCTGATCCAGCGATTGGGGGTTAAAAATGCTGCTGAGTACTAAAAAAAACTTAGGCCAGAAGGGCCTCAGGTCAGCGTAACGCCAGATGGCAACAATGTGTGCAACGCAACAGCCCGAAAGTCGAATTTTATGTAAGGTGGTATGATTTTTTTGTGAAATAATACCGTCGGACTTCATCAATAACAGATGAATGAGGGATGTCCTGATGCCTTCTTCTTGTATGGTTTCAATCAACACACCTAATCAGACTAAATGATTATCTTCCAAAATAGAAAAACAAAACAAAAAAAATCCGTAAAAGTGCCAAAATTATACATTTAGCAACTTACCTGCAGTCTCCACAATTGAAAAGTACTTAATCAGTTGGAGAAGTTTATTAATGTGTTTATTAGTTTTATTAATGTCTCCATTTGTCTAATGCTTTCACAATTTAAATCAAGAATGACTATTCTCTTTCAATACACTGCTCACAAAAAAAAGGAAAATTTTTTTTACATCCCATCAAACATCCCACAAAAAATAAGAAAAAAAACCACCTTTCCAAAGCTACCGGTAATTAGCAGCACCTCCCCCTTAAGTCGCAGCAGGTATTTAGTGTCCGTATTTATAGTGCTGTGTTTAAGAGTGAGTTAGGCGCGATCCCGCTGCCTGATATTATGCGACTCTCCTCGACTCTTTGTTGCCTGGCTTACCAGCTCTGAGGAACACTTGCACGAAATTTTGGTTATTTTGGTGGTTACCTAAAACTATTTGTGATCTAGTTAGTAGGTGACACCATTATTACCATTAGACAATGGAAAATGAACAATAAAATAATCAAAATCATCTGCCTAGACTTTTCCCAGCTATATTGGGATCGGTTTCCATTCTAACCGGATGCAGCTGAATAACAGTATTTTACATGGAGCGACTGCCTATCTGACCTCCACAACCCAGTTAGTACTGGGTAATACGATACCCCTTGGTCAGACTTTCGGGCCACTGACTACCTGTAACGACTGTCAAAGATCTACAAATGACCGAGACCAACGGCTAAACGTGCTTTCCGAGGCACGGAGGAAACTCGGTAAGTAATGAGTGGTCACCTATTCACTAACCAAGCAAGGGCGGCTTAACCTGAAGATCAAACCGAGCGGCTGTTATTATTTAGCTCGAGCTCCTCTATTGATCTTTAATAATAATAGAATAAATTAATCAAAATGAAGCCTAAAACTTAATTATATAGATAGCAATTTCTCAAATTTTAAAAAAATCGTCATTTTCTATTGATGTCGGTGAAATTTGCAAGAACACGAAGCTTTTTACTTTTTCCCTAAGATTAGCGACACATCGTGTCAATTTAATTAGTTTTTCAGAAGATTTAGACGTGGACGAGTGGTTATGTTTACGCCTGCACATCGGTGGTGAGTCGGTCCAATTTATCTAAACATCTAAATAAAATAGAAGTATCTGTTTGTAATTTCAAAATAACAGCTTTTTACTGAATGCATACCTATCGTATGCATTCAGTAAAAAGCTGTTATATACGGTATTTATAAAAAAAATATGTTTTTTAATTTTTTTCTGTCTGTCTGTCTGTTTGTTAGGGCTAATCTCCGAAATGGCTGTACCGATTTTGACAGATAGCTGATGTTATAAGGAGTAACTAAGTTTACTTTTATTTTAGAAAAAGAATTAGTGTTCCGTACAAAAAAAATGAAACCTTTGAAATTGTTAACAAAATCAGAATTAAATAAGTGAAGTAATGTTTTTTATAATAATTTCACGCGCACTAAGGTCACGGGCAGCAACTAGTGATAAATAAGGTCAAATCAATGCTAACATAATTTGCAATCAGGCTAACAGAATGATTGACATAAGTCTCAGAAACACCTCAAAATATCTCACCAAATCTAAACACGAAGCCACGACCCATAAACCCATCACCAGCACTAACATAACTCATAAAACTTCAACACGGCCATACCATAACTAATTCTGTCCATAGACAAACAATAATAGAGATAGACCAATATACACCGCACGGTAGCAAGCGCACTATCCTAAATATTTATGTGTTAAAAATATAAACAGGCAGATATACAGCATGGATCAGACGTTACAGTAGTTATTGGCCAGACAGTCTGACTACCAGTCTGACTAATAAATAGGTATTACCCAGTACTAACTGAGTTGTGGAGGTCAGATAGGCAGTCGCTCCATGTGAAACTACTAGTACTAGACATTACCAATATTAGACTGGAAGCCGACCCCAATATAGTTGGAAAAAGACTAGGAACTAGGAAGATAATGATGATACAGCATATATCAGACAAGTGTGGTTATATTTGGACTGCGTCGTTAGTCTAGTGGTCGCATGCGCGACTGCTGGTCCTCTCGAATCCTGGGTCGGGCAGGGCAAAGTGTTATTGGATTTTTCCATCAGGAATTTCTCAGTAGCAGCCACGCAGTCTGGATTTGTGCACGGTTGATGGCAATAGGCTCACCCATTATTACATGGGACTTAAACATAACTGGCAAAATGTGAGTGTACAATAAGGTATACCTTTGCCTAACCCTTCGGGGATTACAGGCGTGATGTTATGTTTTTATGTATGTGTGGTCATATTTTTAAGGGTGTGATGAATGACCAAACTAAACATCTTTTTCAAATATCGTCATCGCGAAATAAAAATCAGCTGTCCGATTTAAAATGTCAACCTACTCGACCCAAATGTATGGAACAGCTGATTTTTTTTTTTACTTCCATGGAGAAAGTGGTTCAGTTTGTTGGTGGTCTGTCACACCCCTTAAATATGATCACACCTTAATGATACACGCTGTATACAGATAAGTTACACAGGCAAAATGCTGAGAATCAAGCAGTTTGGTCAAATAAATCCGTCGTTGGTTGAGAGTAAAACAGTACATATTTTGTTGCGGGATTTAAATCAAGATTCGTGCGCGGGAGCATTTGGTGGGTATGAGTTTCGGAGATAGCGGGACTGTCCCGATTTAAAATAAAGTTTTTTTGGTTAAAAAAATTGCAATGAAAGCTGTGATTTCTGGAAATAAAACATGTTTTGCCAAATCGATATTTTTCTAAAATGTTGTCTCTTTTGATTGAAATCCTGAATGAGCACAGCGTGTCACTGTGTGTTTTACTATTAAACACTGTTAAAACCTTAAAAAATTAAATCTACTGATAATTACGAGAAAGACTCTAGTATATTTCAAGTAAAGCAATCTGGCTTGATTTTGCGAAAATCTAAGAAAAATAATAAGTTTTAATTCCACAAAAACTAGATCCAGACTTGAATACAAAATGCAATCATTAAATTGCAACTCAAAGTACAAACAAACATAATAGTTTACTCGGTATCATCTTAATCGATCCCCAAACAACATTGATCCCCACATCACACCACATCTTGGCCACACCACACAGTAGTTCCAATGTTTACTTTCAGAGATCTCCTCACAATTCGTCATCGGTAGAATGAATCCCTCAGCACCTTCACACCGAATGGATAGACTTGGCATGGCGCACATGATCACGCGCACAATCATTCTATTTGGAAGGCCGACGTAAATTGTTTCATTCAGTTTTAGTTTACGAATATGTGGGAATAGAGATTTGTAGAGATTATAATATTTTTACGATTTCGACTGTAATCAGTTTGATCGATATATTTATCCCTCAAATGATCGGTAAAGAATGATTCTACGATTTTTATTATAATTCATGCTGTTTACAAGTAACATAACAGCCTGCATTTAGCAAGAGGTGAACAATACGTTTTACCAGAAACCTATTAGAAGTGATTTCCTTAGTAATAGTGTCAAATTAAATGAAATTTCAAAGAAAATCCTGGAAGGTTTGGTAAAAACTTTCTATTTAATTTAATTTTCAGAAACTATCTTTTTCTAAACCCCAGCTCTATCTACAGCTTCCTAACTCCACAAAAATCTCCATCTATGTAAGATCCAATGATTCCCGCGGCTCAATCTCGCTGAGTCGTGTCACTCGGCGCCCGGGCATCTCACACAGCTGCGCGCACGCACACATGCGAACAATCACACGTACGTACATGAATCCAGGAATAATAATTACGGTGTGATTTGAGCAGTATGTTACAGGCTGAAATACAAACAAAAGAGTGTGAATGTTTGAGTATTTTCGATGACTGTCATGTCTTTTCTTATCGTGAACTCGATTCGTTCAGGATGTTTTCTATGAAACTGCAACGTTCACATATAAGCAGTGCCGGGGCATCACCTAGCTTCTGGATAAGCTGGTAAAAATGAGGTGAGTTGATGACGATCCAGTGAAGTCCTAGTACACATTAAGACTTCACTACACTGCCCATTTGCTATCAGCTTTATAAGTATGAAGCGAAATACTAGAGGAATATCCTGTATTCAAAAACATGTTATAAGGCAATGCAATATCTACATAAAGTTATGCTTATACGCGAATACTTTTGTCATAATTGACTGAAACTGAATGGAGGCTCGTCCACTCTAAGGGGGCTGAATACGGTAACTGATGGTCTACCATCACGTCTTGAAGCAGGAGTAATTCTAGTGTGAGAGCGATGGCGCTAGACGACCTGTATAGCTCTATCTCTTTCCCACATACGTAAACTAGCATTTTCTAGAGGATGTAACATAAATAAAGGCAAAGTAACTAGGTAAATTAACCTTCCTACATAAGTAAACAAGTAACCTGTTTTAATAAACGAGTATCCCAACAAAATAAACTACAGAAAACTACATTTGACACATTATTTAACAATTACGCTCAATTAAACATAAATACAGTTTAAAATTGAATAATAATTAAATTAACGTGAACAATAATAAATTTAAAACAAAATGTGCACTCGTGTGGCGTAATTAAAAATCATAATTACTATTGGTACGACGACAAACGTTTACGACCGCAATCAAACACAGTTGCACATTAAATAGGGTGGGACGGACTGTTGCTGTCCTTCTTTATTTAGTTTATTTTTTTTTTTCTTTTCAACCATTTTAGAATGACTGCAGTACAGTATAATTTAAAGAAGCATTTGTATTTTTCAGACACTGCCTCGTAAGTTCTGTGAAGGTATGAATGAAATGCGTCTGTTACTCCTTCGGCTCACACTTCGTAGATGACGTTGGAGCTCTTGGAATACTTCGTCTTAATCCAAGAACTTGAGCTGTAATGAAAAGTAAACCCAATGTTGGCCTATAATAATAGGGCACACAATCACACCACCATCTTGTAAGTACCTATCTACCTTAGCGTCAAATGTGCAACTTCCGGAATAAAATAACTAAGTATGCTTGGCTGGCCGCTTCAAAAGTCTTTTTGATTCATTTGAGAAAGACACAAGAAATGTTTGATAAATGATATTTGTTTTTGTAAGTAGGTTGTTAATACTTTTACACGTTATTTTTTTACAAACAAAATGTGATATGTGAATGTATAATCTGTGTGGTTCTTCCACACAGATTATTCATTGTGTCTTCCCAAATAAATCTCACCTAAGTACTAGATAATCAGACATTACTAAACGTCATATAACATATACTCTCTTTTTCATTCAAAAACATCAACCCATCCCTCAACATAAAACAAAACAATTATTCCATGGCTGACAACCACGCGCGCAACCCCACAATTCATTATCAACAAAAATGAGTATATATTTATTTGCACCGGCCACACACGTCAAAACAATACGATTGTGCCCGCCGCTTGTGCGGGACGCTACCCTGTCATTTACCACAAAAACTAGATGAAACCGATTAAAACCATCCGAAACTGGTTTTGGGCGGGAATTATAAGTGTTTTATGTAATTATTTTTGGATGTAGTTTTGTATAATTATGCTTTAGCTTATTTTGTTATAGGGAAAGTTATTGCAGTTTCTTGAAGTACTCTGAAACAATTAACAAAACCCGTAAGTGACAGTATAAGCTTAGTTTTAAACCGTAAAAGCTTAAAAGAGTGTTTGAATTAACAAGACTTTCCTAAAACTTGAATATAACACAAAAAGGAAATCCTGAAATATGCAATTCTTCTAAGAAACAACTGTGCGATTAGTACTGCAGCAGACCATAACACTATAATTTAAAGATGAAAGATCAAGATATTATTGTAAGATTCTTTTAAATAGTGGTTTAGGTACCTACCGTTATGATTGAAATAACGTCATAATACTATTGTATCAAATACAAACTAAAATTAGCTTTACTTATTGAATTCTTTTAGCTGAAGTTGGTACTCTTAACTTAGTTCTGGAAAGAAAAACTCCAGTTTAACTTTTTTATAGGTTGTCCTTTTCTTTCCATCACGCATAGACCACAGTAGATGATCCACATGATTCCCTAAGTTTACACAAATAGGGGGCTGCCATTATTTCGCTCTCCAACCTAAAACTCAGCAAAACCAATAAATAATAAAGCCAGAAAATTGAAAATTAGCCTGAAAATTTTCCTAAATCACCAATGATTGTTAACAGGACTGCAGACAACCGCCCGCACATAGCTCATAACGAACAATGGTGCGATCCTAAATATCCGATATTTATTTATTTATAGCATTTATAATACGGTGAATATATCACTGAACTGTCATACCAACCGCGATAATGCAAAATTTGTGGCTAGGAAAACTATGGAGTCGTGTGATTAACGAAATTATCACGAAATTGGTTCATCAATTCGAATCTTTATTTTGTTTGATTGTGTGAGTTTATAAAACTATCAGTAATTTCAAAACAAAACCCTAGTTAAGTTTCCTTTACATACATACATACACGTTCTTTGCTCATGCGGTATACCCCGACTGCCTGCCTGCGTCATAAACTTACCAAATTACCAACTAACACAAAGATATTGTATGGAAAAGACTTTGTCTTCTACTGGACGTGCTTCATATAGTGTGCTCAGGAGGAACTGTTGGTGCCCAATCGGAATCCAAATTCGATATACCGACATCTGTAGGAAATCGTGTTACTTTATTCAATAACAGGTAAGCGTTTACTGAACGGTAAACCTGAGAAACCCCAGTCGGAACATCCCTGACGAATTGCCCAAAACAGGTAAGTAGTAGGGTGGGGGGGCACCCAGTTACTACTCTACAGAGTTACCTCAGTTAAGAAGACTTTTTAGACTTATCACACGAGTCCACCCAAAATCTTTAGCCCCAACCCGCTCCACAGTACCCCTAGCCCTGCACCGCCGGCAGCATCGAAGTGCGCCAGTAACGAGAGCTACGTCACAATAATTCTCGCGCACGACAATGCTTTAATGTGCGTTTGATTCATTCGTTATAAAATGAGGTTATCATTGCCAGTTACGTTGCTGTAATGAATTTTGCTATTGTCGCTCGGCCTTTAGCGCTGGAATGGCTTTAACAAATCATTTTGACGTTTTATCTACTGTGCATATGTTTGGGTTGAGTTTTTGTGATGGTCGTGATTTGATTAGTTTTTATGTGGAAATTGTGTTGAACGGTAGCGGAATCACGTGTCTCAATCAACTATCTGTACTTAAAGATGTTGAAAATATTTTTTTTTTGCGTTTTCTTGCTACTATAACGTCCCTTCTTTAATAACTTCTGGAAACATCATTTGTTGAGTATCGTCGAATATACGAAAGAAAAAAGTCAAAGCATTTATTTGCGCTGAACATAAAGCACAAAAAGTATAATTAGGGGAGAAATATTATGCGCCACATCATAAGGTACCTACTCAATTTGTTGTTCTGCCTTTATTCCAGACAAGTAAGACAGTCGTGTTGCCAACCTACCTTCTTGGAACCGCGCTTTTCGAATCAGGACACATCGGAGACAGGAAAGGAAACACACTAGTTTCAATCACTATCCAAAACACTAATCCCCTATAAACAATGATCCCATAAAAACCAAAAAGCCTCTTAGACCCACATTATCATCACAAGCGCAAGACAAAAACCCTACATCATGCGACGCAAACGCTGACGTTGCCCGAACTTATCCGCCGGTACTTTTCACCCGGACACCTTAAGGCCATTAAGGCACTAATGACTGCCTGTAAATTGGCCATAACTCAGGCCAGGCCGTAAATAACTGCTCGGCTCTTGATAAGGGCTGCTGAGTTGTCGCAAACGTCCGACATGTCTGTCTTAGTTGAACATGTGCGATTTATAGTAACGACACTCGACAAGTTTGTCTTGTCTCCGTACTTTATGTATATTAAGTAGTTTTGGGTCTGTTAACGGTTACTGATATTGATGGGAGCGCCATCTGTTGTGCGGAGACGTAATTAAGATGCGAGTTGCAGCTACTACACGATAGATGGCTTTAATTTCGTCAATAATGGATGAGTGGCGGAGTGATGGATGTTCACATACGTCTTGCCAGATGGATTACATGACCATCGAAGAAAAGAAGGTGAGCTAGAGTAGACAGAAACTTCATAAAACTTTGTTATCCTCTAATAAATAGTTTATACCCGGCATTATCTAAGCATATCATAAGTAGCATTATTCTAAATAGGCATCAACTTACCCATTTAATGCCTAAATACTGTTTCCATTACTGCCTTTACTCAAAAACAGCTTTTTTTTAGAAATTCTTTGCAATTTGTCCTTTTATCAGCTACGTAGCAGCAGCACGCGTAGCAAGACTACCGTAGAAATGGGTTTTGCCGACGGAATTTTCGACAAAATGACAGATCAACAAAAGAAGTCTGTTATTTTGTCGATTCTTCCGTCGACAAAACCCGCTTCTACGGTGGTCATGCTACGCGTGCAGATGTCTGTAGCTATTGCCGTTCCAGTGAGTGGACGCTAGTTTTTCTGCATCCTTTCAAACAAAGACAGAATCCAAATATACCTAAAAAACTCCTTAAACTCCTGAACATATTGATACACCAGATGATAAACAAGCCGAGCTTAAACAAAGAAACAAACAAACAATTATCGCGTACGCCGCGTCGACCGAAATTAGCAATTACTTTGAGGGAATCTCCGAGGCCGCCATTATCTTAGGAGCCGTAACTCGGCAGCTAACTGTTATTGCCATCATTCCCCGCTTGATTTAAACAAGACGTTACGCCACAGTCCCTCGTCAAACATGGAGATAGGCTGAGCCGCTGACTCGGATATGGTATTATGATTCAATGGGTTTGTCCTGGTTTTTGTAATGGGAACTTGGTAGATATACATAGGCTTATTTGCACCAGGAATCGCTGAATGCGATAAGTGCCAAACGAATTAATAACTAGGTAGGTACATTCTATTTTTGGAATTTGTGAAAAGTTGTTTGGGGCCGACAGAAGATTTAATCATAATTAGAATTCGATTTGTTTATTGATTTGTGGTGCTTATAGGCTTTAGCAAATTAATGGTTAATAGATTCATCCCAAAAAGAAACCCCTTGAATGGTTTGATGACAGAAATCATGCCTGATGCGAACCATCAAGTCGCAAATATCAGGCTTGTATTAAAATTCTGTGAATGGAGTTACTGAATTCTACTGACAGACAGCAGGACATCATCTTAGTCGTAATGGTCGCATAATTATTGCATGCTAGGACGTCAACTGGCATGCACCCAAGATGGTTCCAGCTTAAATTGAATTTATGGGGTCTAAATTATGAGCAAATCAATGTCTGCCTCTAAAATACTTATCCGTTAAGATAGTAGTTATTGTTACAGATTAAGAAACCAAGTGCAGGACAAACACTAATAATGACTTAGTTCATCCCCTACAATATTTATTTTAACTTATTACCCAGTCAAAAGTCCATATACGGACAATATTGCCAAGAAAATTTTAATTTGGATGCCTATAAAAATAGGAGAAGACCAAATAAACGATCAAAGAACTGTGTGAAAGCAGACGAAGAATCATTGCGAAGTACGAAAGAACATGTGTGAACATGGTACCGACCCCAAATAATTTGTATAAAGGCAGGAAAATGGTCCTTATAAGAGTTCCTATCCAAAAATTGTTAAAGAAGCCTTATTCTTCTCGAAGATTTTGGAATATGTAACATCATCATCATCATATCACCCCGGAATCACCTATTGCGGGGTACAGGCCTCCCCTGCCTCTCCTCCTCTTCTGCCACACTTCCCGATGTTATGTAACATACTCCGTACACTTTAAACTCAGTGATGTGCTTCGTAGCTCCTAACCTCCCGTCTGAGCGACACCATGATATACTGAGATAAAGAACTCCATTACACCACAATGACCACACCAACACCTTTGTTGTACACGATAGCATCACACTTACTGACCTGACGGCACAATTACACTGTCAATCTTTGAGAAGGTTGCAGAATAGAAGGAGAATGATGGGTATTTAGAAGACTTCCATAGAATAGAGAATAATGTAAGGGAGAAGAATTAGTGTCATAATGTAGTAAGGGATTTTATAGTAAGTCTACTATTTAAAGCACTATTTAATTAGGAGGAATGAGGACTATATTAAGTATTCAAAAATATAAGATAACCTGTATTACCAACATAAAGGACAAACACATCATCTTAAATCTTAAAGCAAATTATATCACTTTTTTCAAGAACATAATTATTTCCTAATTAGCTTACGCCCGTGGCTTCGCCCGCTTGAACTATCCCACGGGACGTACCGGGCGTACAACCGGGATAAAAAGTATGCTATGTATTAATCCAGGTTATAAACTATCTGTGTGTCAAATTTCATCCAAATCCGGTCAGTAGTTTTTGCGTGGAAGAGCAACAAACATCCAGACATCCATACATCCAAACATCCAAACATCCTCACAAACTTACGCATTTTTAATATTTGTAGAAAGTAGGATTTATCATCCGAATCCAAAAACTATGCTAAAGTCAGTCTGTTCCTAGCATAAAAATCAAACTAAAAATAAAATTCTAATCTTACTAAAGTAAAACATAGTACGGACCACGAAAACCGATCGACCGAACAGATGTTTGTACTAGGTAAACAAAAGCTGACATTTCATATATTAATTCTGTTCCTCCTCATTTCAAAATATAACGCTTATCGTGCCTTAAGCTTTCTCATCCCCTCTTTTTATGAGTGACATAAAACGTGACACTGAGGTAAAGAAAGATGGCAAAAAGATTTATAGAAGCAGTCTATGGTTTAATAAAAATACCTAATAATAATAATATAGTCCCTAAGTTCAGACTAGCATTAAAAAGAAAGGTACCTCCAGGTTCTGAAATCAGGAGGTTTTCAGAACACAACTGACAACTGAAAAACTGAAACTGAACTGTCAACTGAAATTTTATGGTAAGTGATTTGACAGGCTGGTGTTATTTAAAATGAACAGCAGTTAACAAGAAACAACTTGACAAGGAATTTCTCAGTATCAGCCACGGAATTTGGATTTGCGCCCGGTTGATGGCAATAGGCTCCACCCTGTTACATGGGACTTATATATAAGTGGTGAAATGTGGGTGTACTATTAGGTACACCTCTGCCTAACCCTTCGGGGATTACTGGCGAGATGTTATGTAACATGACAACGTGATAGTGAATTTTTGGCTCAATCTGTTTTTCAAAAACCTGTTCTAATGTAGACCCGCTCCCGTTTCTAGGTAAGATTAAGTCTTCCCTCAAAATCTTGACAGATATGACGGTCGTCATCACGAAAATGTTCAAGGTGACAACGTCAAGAAATTGGCTACACTTTAAAACTATTACTGGAACATTTCGGCGGATCGAACGGCA
This sequence comes from Noctua fimbriata, assembly GCA_905163415.1. Classification (NCBI taxonomy): domain Eukaryota; kingdom Metazoa; phylum Arthropoda; class Insecta; order Lepidoptera; family Noctuidae; genus Noctua; species Noctua fimbriata. The sequence goes on along the minus strand of LR990930.1, from coordinate 18,110,572 downwards.
TTTGTCTAGAGGCCGGGCCGCGCGGTGACACCAAATGTTACGATTAGGGAGGACAGACCTGATGCCTGCAAAATAATATAAGAATCAATCAGTTGGATATATTTTGCGTTACGTATTGTTTTACATTTTAATCTAGTAAAGTAGTTAATCTGTTATGTTGAAAATTTGCCATTTCGTTTTGTAAACACTGACCCGCAATATTATTGCAATTTTTAGCACTATTGTAAGTATCTTAGCGGCGACCTGGTGTCCTAAAATATAGACCTCGACTTTAGGCGCCTGTCTCCCCACAAATAAAATACTTCTTCCTGTATCTGTGTTACATCAAAAGTACTGATTGTCTTTATTTGTGAAAGAGAAATAAACAATTTTTATTTTATATTTATTTATTAAAACAATTTTGTGTATACTGTATTATTTCATAAACTCTAATCATTTAATTTATTAATAACTAGCAACCCGCCCTTATTTTGCACGGTTTTACGACTTCATAACACGTCGAGATTTGTTTACTATAATGTACGTTTATACACATAATTCTTTCGAAATACATTTTAAAAATGAAAACCGCATCTTAACAAACAAAAAAAGAAAACTCAAAAAATCCGTTGCTTTTTAGAAGTACAGTGCGGCCATACGGACTGACATGAAAAGTGACTTTCACGTCATCGTATACCAATCATCGTTTATTAATATTTTTTGTCATTTCCATCAATAATTATTTATTTTTAATGACTATATCGCTATAAATGAACGTGTTCGTATAAAATTATGTCTTTTACTTTACCATTAACATATTTCAGTACATTTTGTTAAAACCGGTCACCGGTTATCGCATCTACTTCGCTTCTGCATCTTTTTTTAATCAACATACCACTATCTCTCCAATAACACGACAATAATTTAATCCTATTGCACTTTAAAAAAATCTCACTTTCCACCTGACAACTGGCAACACTAGCCTCCATCGCCCCTCGGATTACTCGGGCAGAGGGGAGACATTTACTAGTGACATTCGGAGTATTTATTCGCATAATAATAATTCCTCAACACGGCGACGGGGACGTTCCTCCGTGAAGAGTTATGGCTGGGGAGACACCTACAAGGTGACAGTGTTGGGCTGTTGGGAGAGAGAGGATGTGACGGGGATTTTAAGGTGTGGATGTAGAAAATGAGGTAAAGATCATTGAGCATATCTATGGTTGTTGGAATGTTCTAAATTTACAAAAGAGACAGAAAACTAAAAAACACAATAAATTACAAGAAGGTCTGCTGTAGAAGTGAAACAGAGAAGATGATTAGGACTACAAGAAATACACAGAACCATTATTTCCAAATATTAGTCGGTTTTTCTAGAGAATATGATAGAAACAAATTACAGCATGAAATAATTCACCATAGCTGTAAGGGAAAAGTATAACAGACCAAAATATTTAAATGTCTAATACTTTGAAATATTTAATTAAAAGGAGAGACTTATTTACATCACAACTTCACACATTTTAATAAAAACAATAAAAATCTTATACAAAATCCTTACCATAGCCGAAACTACTATCAAGTAAGGGTAAGGTATACAGAGGGTACGTCCACACTGCTCTCTCGATCGTCGTCCACCTCAAGATTAAGGCATTAACTGGTACGCGGCGACGGCCTACAGACGGCCGCTGTTATACATAGCGTTAGTTACAAAGATGTGGAGTGTGCTGGAACTGATGATAGTAATGATACGGCGAAGGAAGAAGATAAGGGTGACAACAGTGAAGAGGGAGAAGGTAGTGGAGTTCGCTGAAATTGATGATGGTAATGATAAGAGTAAGGTATCACAATGATAAGAGAAGGTTGTGATGAGAGTGAAAAATAATAATTTTAGTGTAGTTAGTGCCAACCTGGTGTCAGGATATTTATGCCGCCCATGGGCCTCTGACGGCTTCACATGTTGTCGAAAAATATCTCTCTTGCATTCTGGTTTGCTCACGATGTTTTCCTTCACCGAATCAAGTGAAAATTATTAAATACGCACATGAATTCGAAAAATCAGATATGCATGTCTTGGATTGGAACTCAAGACTCATATGATTTGGCAGTCCGACGGTCACACAACTAGGCTATCACTGTTATTAATTGTACCGATGAAGTATCAATCTCAAGCAATTAATAAATAATCAAGTAATTAAAATATGGAAAATGAAAACCAAAATTTAAAAAAAAAAACATAAATCACTTGCAAAATTTATAAGACACTGTTAAGTTATCGATCTGTTTTTGAAGTCAGTTAAAACACAACAAGCTGCTAACCTTATTTGTGTAACACGCAAAAACCCTCAACCACACAATAAAACTATCAAAATCATTATTTACAATGAAAAATTCAGCAAACTATAACTCATCCAGTTCGTCCTAACTCACAATCATTTGCGGTGTCCTAGTCTTAGAGCAATACCCATGATTACCTCATCAGCAAATATCTTAGATTAAGCTTGAAGAATTAACTTGTTACTGTCGACTTGTTCCCTTCAGCCTAAAGATGGTTCTGAGGGTTAAGAGCCGAGGAAGGGACCACTATTTTCGAGTTCAAATAATATATTATGTTTGTCTTAGTAACAAATATCTGAACAAGAAGTTCCGTTTTCTATTTCTTTTGAAGGTCATTGGAAACGATTCAAAGATGTCTGCGTCATTGAGCGGAGTTCGACTGGCTCAATTTTGGGCCCGACTTTATTTGAAATTTTTTAACATCGATATGTTAAAGAAGAAGGAGTAGCGGCAGACCTCGTAGAAGATAGGGTTACGAGTTCGACAAAACCAACGACCAGTGGTCCAGATTAGCCCTGGATAGAAATAACTGGAAGTCGTGGCGAGAGGCCTTTGACCAGCAGTGGGATGACGCAGGCTAACAGTATCAGTATGTTAAAAAGTAGAAAAAACGTGGGATGTATAGACAAATTATTTTTGGCGAAGATTTGTGTATATTTTAAACTGGTTAATTGTTAATAGAAGGGGAAAATCACTGCAATTAAGTAAAACTAACGATACAATGAAATATTTTATAGTGCAATAATTTGTATCATCATCTAAGGGCATTTGTTTCTAAAAGATTCTATTGCGCATTGAAATTGAGATCCTGTAAGTCACCTTGATGTTTGAGTTTACCAAAAGTTTACCTAAGCCCCCGTTGCATTCACTATATACAAGCTCGATCAAAAACATCAAACATTAAAAAAATCCCTACAGGGAAAACTGCGGGTGGAAATCTTGAAGCTCTCTCACAATGGTTCACATAATAGAGCTGGAAGCCAAGTGGATATATTGCTCGCGATAAAAACGTATCCATCCCGATATGCCCTCACTAAATCACCACTTAATAGTCGAGGAGCTCGTAAATATGTCAACAAGCTCCAATATCTAAAGATGTATATGTGAGAAGATCTTTTTTTGTGCGAAGTTGCAGTGCGTCAGGATTTGTCGATCTTACTCTGTGCGGAGATGGATGGTGCGCAAGTGGGAGGTGCGTTATCGCCTGTAATTGTTGTGGGGTTCTTTATGGGATTTTTTGCGAAGATTGTAGTAATTGCGAAATGAAAAATTTACCGTCTTGTCGTTCCGTTTTGTGTCTAGTCTTTATACTTGAAAAATATCATATTGATGATAGTAATTTAATGCTTTTAAGAAACCAAGATTCAATTGAAAATTATTCAGTTGCGGTAAGTCAAAGTAAATGTTTTATCTGTCAGAGACCACAGGTCATCAGAAAAACGAGTAAAAAAACCTATATTTTTTTAACAATAACTATTCTAGCTTTGTAACTCAGTTCAAAGATTTTTCTTTGCGGCATTTCCACAAATTAACTTTTCGCAAACGAAGAAAGTCAAATAATTCTGATCTGAAGTAAATAATATTAAAGACTTTATGTACAAAATAAAATAAAAACACACAACTATAAGTTGGCAATAAACGCTGGCTCACAACCGCTGTAACTCGACAACAATGCTCTGAACTAATTAAATTCAAATTAATCGTAAAAAAAAGGAATCACGTCAAATTGACCGTAAAATTTCAAGAAAGAAAAACAATGGGGTACCGACGATAACGGTGCTGGACTTAAATTAAATCGGAGTCGTTTCGACGAACCCTTCACTTTTGTAAACTTACGGACATATATTGTGAAACCAACAGCTGTGAGTGCAAACATATTTTTTGCTATGGTTCACTCAATACTCTATTAAATTGTGTTATTCTGTAAATTGTAAGTGTCTTCGTAGAGTAAGATAAAACATGGGTGCTACTGTAGGCCCCAAATTCGTACCCCAGTTCTGGACCGAGTCTATTTAAATTGCCATCGTCGACACTCTGTGAAGAGAAATATAAAAAAAACATTGTCAATCAATCAAAGCATTTATTTCAAATTATTATTTGTAGTTTAACACACATTTTTTACTCATAAAATAAGCCTTACTAAATAATTCTTTGTTCAGACAGTCAATCTTCACACTTGACTTCATCACTTCATTGACAAAAAAAATCCTAATTTCATTGGGCGCACCGTCGTATCAACAACACACTCAGTACAAGAAATATGTTCCTGGATCTCAGCTTATTTATATTCTATTATCAAGTTTTGTGGTAAGTTAGCTAGGTAGAATAATTTGATAGACATAGTGTAAAAAAATTGCTCAGCGTGCCCGCTCAAACCCCTTCCCCGCTACATTCCCAACACGGAGGGTTAACTCTAAACTCCGTCCAAGGTATGAATATTTACGAAAGCATTAATTATTTTTTAACTTTCTTCCTGCTTTAAGAGGCTTTTCTTAGCGTAAGGTGGAAATACCCAATGACTGTTGTTTTTAGTTGGCGAAGTAAAGTATATCCTATTACCGACCCATTGCGAGGTCCTCGCTTATTAAATCAGGGAAAGTACGAGAAGTATTAGTTGAGGAATTTTAAGCTGGGTTTTAAGAATAGTTTTTTGGATATGAGGATTCTGAAGTCTTTTTACAGGCATAAATAATAAAGAATGGTTAGTAAGCCTTGTTTGCGGGGTGAACATGGCCAGATATCGTTCAAGATAGAGAGGTTTGGAAGGAGAAAGGGGAGACCATTGCCCAGCAGTGGGACACCAAAAACAGTTAACCAAAAAAAAGTAATAAAGAGGGAGAGTAATCAAATACATTAATTTAATGCTTCTAGATACTTACTGATCGTCAATTCGGATGTTTAATTCGACCTATACAATATCCATTGACAAGTTTCCACTAAATAAAATTTTATTAATAGGCTCAAAACTCATTCACTAATAATAAAGTTATAAATAAACTCTCGCATTTATTTTTCAACCTTACTTACTCGTACTTTTCAACCTCCAAATCATTCGCAATATAATAGCTACAAACAGTTACCATTTAACACAACACGTCCAAATTGCAACGCCCACCCATCCAAGTCTAAGCCTCAGCAATGCTCACTCAACTTAACACATTTTCCATTCTCCGCCATTCGTTTCCATCTCCTCGCCACAGAACACCCACTATCTCAGTTTAAACTTTGATATTCCATAAGGCGGCACAAATATAAGTTTATTTTTCTTATTACGCAGTTAACAAGGGGGTGTGTTATCGGTCGGCAGGCCTGCTAGCAGTTAAAGCGAATTTATACTTTCGATTACACTGGCTGTGGATGAATAAAAAACAAATGAGCCAAGAATTTGTTGGTACGCTGCGCTGCTGCGGACTGTGTTGGATTAGGAGGGATGTGGCTGGTATTTAAATGGAGTTTAAAGTTTTTAATTTCTATGTTTAAAAAAATACTAAATTAGTCCTAGATTTTAGTCTTTAGCTGATCCTGTTATGATGATGTCTTGTAATCCTTAAATGGATGTTACTAAACTAATTTAAGTATTGTAAGAAAAACTTACTTTATCAATATTTACTAAGGCTTGATTTTTTATACTTATTGTACCAATCATCTCTTATTCCTCCCATGCCTTTGTGGTAATAAGGGTGAGCGTTTTACATTTCTGAAAAATACGCGTACACGGGCTATTTATAAGGTAACTACATCAAATTCTGGTAAATCGAGAAAAACAATAGATTTCTTAATTCATTTTCAGTGACAACGCCACATTGTAAGTGTGTCCAACGCCAGCCAGATATATCGTGTAAGAAAACTTCAGTTCTAAAAACATTCACAATTTCAAATTCCCCATTTTAAAGTCCTCCCAAAAAAAGCTGTATCGCATTATCCATACTAATCTATCGTCGTCATCCGAAGGCGCAGACCTAAGCTATTATATTTAATGTGTATGCTTGCTTGATTTGAACGTAGTATCAAACTCCAGCATTCTTTGTCTCTTAGTAATGTTAATTTGTCGTGTTTTCTTGTTATTATCAAGTGAGCAAATTAAACTTTACGATTTTGCATACTTATTGTAATGAGCTACGCTGCTACGAGGACTGCTACGGGCCTACGCGGCTACGAATTGGGAGCTACGAGCGCTACGGATTGATTGTGACACGGGATTGGAAAAAACACGAGTTTTGAAAGAAGTTTTCCTTTGACATAAATCAGGGTTATAAAGAGAAACAATGTTAATGATACTATTAGTTTTTCTGAACAAATCCACATAATGATTTATCGTCAACGTCACAGAAATTAAAGTTATGTTTTTTAAGAACTGCTTGAAATAACTTCATGTGTCATGCAATACACGAACGTTTGTATTGTTTATAACAAATTATGTAGTTGTCTAGTTTCTAAAATGACTAACTTACTCGAAAGATTAAAACTATAGACCACGTTTTGAGCACGTATTTTAAATATTATAAAAAAGTAACAAGAACCAATTTCTCAAAAGTTTCTACGCATTTGCTCACAAGACCAGCAACGACTGGTTGACCCCTTCTTCGATAGATGGCGGTGAGTGGTCTAGTAAATAATAAAACTTATTTAGCACTCCAGAATAGCATATACACGCAACATAGCAAAATTCACAATAATACGACTGAATTCCACAACAGTAGTAATACTTATTAAAATCCTTTATTTTGTACCTAATCAAATAAGATATTAAAATGAAGAAAGCCTTCCTTTTTTAACCGATTTCTAAAAAAAGAGGATGTATGTGTTATGTATTCCACCAGAATCTTTTTTTTGCTATTGAAATTAAAAAAAATATTCGATTGTCAATTACAAATAAACAAAATATTTAAAGAACTATATATTTACAGTTCTGACTGACAGACTTATAACAAATCTATAATTTAAAAAAAAAACAACTAACCCTCAAATGCAACGTAAATCCTAATCCAGTTACATGGCATATCAATACACAAATATATGTTCGTGATGGGGACAAATCCGCAGACTTAACCCTAGTTTACGGCTGGCGACTGATGGACATTGACCGGTATCGGAGCGACCCAGCCAGCGGCAGGGTTGCTAGTTGCAAGTTAATTTTTCCCTTATTTCGGGAGTTAAGATGCTTTTATGGTTAGTGTTTTTTTTTTTGTATGAATTGCTTTTTGCTGTTTATATGCGCCTGTGAGAAATGTGAAAGACAAGATTTTGTTTAACAGGAAATTGCCATTTAAAAATTATGGTATTAGTTTGTGACTTAAAACCCCATAGTAAATTCTTTTTTGGGTATCTTACATTTCAAATTGATAAAATAATTGAAATTTTACATCAGGTACAGCAACGGTAAATCCAGTAATTCCACACTAAAAAAAATATGTTTTGTGATTGTCCGTCAGAAAATTATCAAAAATATAATGTCTTTTCTCGTTTTGATTTTGGCGTTGAAACCTGTACCTACCATGACCCTTCATCTTTCGTTTTTTTATAAATGTGTAACTAAATTGCAGGAAAAATATGACCAAACTGGCAACCCATAAGCATCCCCCGTTTGAATTACTATAGTTATTTCTTGTTTATTGTCCCAGTATTGGACGGCAGTAGGGTTGGTCATTTTATTGCGTACGCGTCATTCTAGGGTTATACAATGTAGGATTTAGTGCGGGCGATGTGTTGTTTTGCATCATGACGTCATCATATATTAAGTATTTATGTTTATTTCGTTCTTAAGTCAGGGTTTGACATAATTTTCTTTATGATTAAAGCCGTATACATGTTTGCTTCATTGATTGGTTATAGTTTGTTAGTTGTGTGATTATTTTTATTAAAAATGCAGCGCCTGTACTTACACACTTAGCAAGCAAATTAAATACTAAATAGATTATAAATAATAGATTAAAATGGTAAACTGTAAAAGTGACATAGGTCGTATTACAAGAACCTCCACCTCTAGCAAAGTTGATGTACGTCCGATGTGCTTGGAGCAGTCAGTCCGGCTAGCACCACTTTCTGACTAGCTTTTTTCTGCAAAGGCAGCGAGAAATAAAAATATCCTGACGCCTGATAAACACTACAACTTTGCAGCGACAAGCTAAAGGTTCTTAATGATCAGCCCCTTCCTTGCATCCTGAAACAGACATACAGTATAAAGTATTATATTTTTTTTTAATATTTTCTCATAGAAAAAATATCTCTACCCACAGCCTATAATAAAAGAATTCCCCACAGCCAAAACGAGTATATCTACCCAATGCAACTTAATTCGGCAAAATTACAATCGTTCAACAAACAGTAGCCGTACCGATTAAAACAATTGAACGTATTTATTTCCTCCATTATAACCCTACCAATGCATAGTGCACCGTAATTATCGTAAAATGCGAACATGTTTATGTATTTTTAATTCCATCGTATATCGCGTTTGGTCGCGATGTAAAATGGCGAGGCCGGCTGTACGGAAATCACTACAATAAACTTGTGTTAATGTTTGAATTGTTATGTATCACTATTGTGTTAATATTGTCATGCTGAAGTGATATTTTGCAGGTTACATTTATTCAAAAAAGTGTTGATAATTTTGTAGGTATATAGTTTTGAGTTATGATGAATATCGAATTTGATTGAAATTTTATTGACGATGATTTTTTTGTAAATTATCAACGTAATGAAACACTGAAATCATTTTTATGGCAGTGGAATAAAGTAAATAATAAAATGACACATTGTTCTACATTTAACTAAATCAGAAATGAGATATGATAAATAGGTACCAAGTTTGATTGGTTGTTTCCTGTTCTGTATGGTGTCCGGACGTAAAGAATAGCACCATCCCATATCTTCCCGTGGGTGTCGTAAGAGGCGACTAAGGGACTTACCAGAGAATGGGCAGCAGCGTTCTCTGCGTTTTTTTTATAACAAACATACTGCGATCGCCAACCCGCCTGCCAAGCGTGGCGATTATGGCAAAACCCCCCTTGGGGAGGCCTATGTCCAGCAGTGGACGTCTTTCGGCTGAAATGATGATGATGATGAATGAAGTTTGATTGAAATTTTATTGACGATAATGATTTTTTTTCTTGCAAATTATCTACATAACACCTACTACACTGAAATCAATTGTCATGGCAGTAAAATAAAGTAAGTAATAAAATGCCACATCGTTCGACATTTAACAAAATTTTACGCAATACTTCAACTTATGAAGTAACTATTAAAATATTTTCACACAGCTTTTCTAACCTGCTACAACCTAACCTGTCAATGCAATGGTGATTCACAATGTAACCTAGCCCATTTACTTCTTGCCACCCATCCCTCCGGCCGGGAGGATCGTGACCATTACCCAGGCCACTTAGCTGGCCCACCCTGATGCAAGGTAGATCGTTGAAAATAGCACTAAATATAAACCAATAGCGGCCACTAACCGCGCGGGGTCTAATTACCAATAATTATCGTTTCGTGCCGTTTGGCCGGGATGCAGTTTTAAATACGCCATTTTGTTCGGCTACTCGGCTACTAATGAGTGTAACAGATCGCTTTTTGATAATGTTATTGATATGGCTTGGGGACTACGATCCGTTGAGATTTTCAGAATTAAATTAGTGCGGGATATGTGAAGTGTAAATTGGAATTGGTCGTCGTAATGTGGAATTACTGCCGCGGGCGCAGGGTTGAATTGTCAAATTGACAACTCATTTATTAATTTTTCGTGGCACATTTAAAAGTTTTTGTTAATTATTTAATTAATATTTATTTAAACTTTTAATGCATTTTCATTTGCGGTCGTTTTTTATAATAGCTTGACTTTAGTTCCAACAATAACATTAATGGGCCGTGTAAACAACTTGTTGTAATATCGATTCTTGAATTTATGTCTACTGTTTATCATACCTTACCCCTATCATGAAACACCTTGAAAAACCACCGTATCAATTAATTCACCGCAAGAGTTTTTCATACTTTTACAGACTCAAAATGTCAGAAAATGACGTAACACACAAAATTGGGTATACAGGTTGTTCCAAAAACAAATCCGAACAGAAGCACGGCGTACGTTGTCTACACGGTTGTCAAAATGTATCGGAGTGCAATAAAGTGCGTCGCAATACGAACCACGCCGTGTCCGCACGCCGCGGCGCGCCGTAACTCCGCACGTGCGGTTTGCTGCCGGACCGGACGGGATTTTGTGGGGAGGATAAAACCGGTTTAGATTTTTTTAAACAGAGCCTTGCCAGAGACATTATGGTGATTGATTACTGGAGCAGAGGGTCGTCCTTGGCTGGGCAGTGCAACATGAAAGGTAATGTGCAGCAGGGGCCCATACAACGTGGACCGATGCCCTGGTGATGCCCTGAAGGTTGTGGGAATCAGCTGGATGTGAGATGAGAACGGTCGATATGGCGGTGTTCGGGTGCTTTATTCAGCGGTAAACATTTATCGACTTAACGATGATGTTCAAAGAACGATAAACTGATATGTAGAGGTCAAGCAATCATTTACACTGATAGGCTGATTTCATAAACAGAAAGATTAAAATAATGCTATCGAAAACATAAAATGTTTTGTTATTTATACATTTCAGAAATTATGTTATTTCCGAAAGTACGTATTCTTGACTAGAATAGTATGTTAAATTTTATAGATGCTGCTAAATTTTGAGTTTAAAATAACGACTGGACCCACAGAAACAATACACAACACACATACATTTAAAATAACAGTAACTTGCTGGTTCATCCATCATGATCAGCATTTTTTCAACCAGATATCAACCATGGATGCATATTGCATGAAGTCTTTTAAGCATATTGACAAGTATCCTAATTACTGTTGGAGGTCCATGGTCCTTTGATGTCTATTAGATCATCGATGGCACCCTTATTCCTCCTAGTACTGAGTATAAGCCTCCTCCCTTTTTTGCCAACCAGGTCTTACCAGCGATCTTCCATCCACACATCTGGCTGTTAGTCTGCCAAAAAAATTTCTACCACCAAAAGTATCTGCCTGTTCAAAATAGTATAAATTGAGGTTTAAACATCTCCATACATTCCAAAACAAACTGACCAATTAAAACAAGGCAAGTCGACGCCGGCCATCTTAAATCTGCGCGGCCGTGCATTGGCAATATCTGAGCTGCACCTATTACTTCGGTGCCGGCTGTATGCGTACAACCCGCATACGATTTACTGTTATATCCATGAATACGATGCTGGGTTGCGTTTTGTGTGAGTATTGGGTGCAGTTTTGAAGATTTTGTGATGGAGATGACAGTATTGTTGGTCCTGGAGTGTAGTTTTGTCTGTGCTGTCTGTGAGGTAGTGCCTATCCCATCCAAATATTAGCCTATAATGAAATGGTATCAAAATGTACCGGGAAATGGTATGAAATATGAATACCTTACTTCCAACTAGGTTTTCACCTGTCCATTAACGTTAATGTAGATGGATGGAGAGGTAGAGGTAAGTCAAAGAAAAGATGGATGGATTGTGTGAGGAATGATATGAAAGAGAAAGGAGTAAATGATGATGTGACATCTGACAGGGGAGAATGGAAGAAGAAAACGTGTTAACGTGTTGCGCCGACCCCAAATAGAATGGGACAAGGACAGAGAGATGAATTGGTGGTTATATATGCACCATGTGTATAAAGAATACTGTGATATCTTTGTTTGCAACCGCACATCCTCCCGTAAAAATTTTATAATCGTTGGTGTCATGGTGTCACAGAGCTCTCACCTATCCATTAGTTGCCTCCGTGCGAAAATCATCAATTCAACCAGCCTTAGAGCATCTCACACTGTGTTTTGCAATTTGTGGTCCCACCACACGAGAAGAAATCAGCTTCAATGGACCTCAGTCCTATGGCTAAGGTTATCATATAAGTACTTACTATACTTTACTTATCAATTAATAGCGATTAGGTACTACGTCTATGCAACGTTTTACGCCTTCAATAAAAATGTTATCATGAATAACAATAACAAAACACAATGATTAGTGGGGATTATAATTCAGTACAATTCAAAAATAGTACTAGTGAACTTGATAAGAATCATTATTGTTACAGGCGGATTAAAATGATCCGATAACACTGTAGGTCACCTACAAACTTTGTGGGCCATTCGGACCAACGACATACTCGTAGGTACCTTTTAGGTGTATCGGTCAAGTAATTATAACCTGAAGCTAAAGTTGTTCTCTGCTAGCTATGTGCTTTTGGCTCAATATGCGCTACGGAAGCTGTGCGTTTAGTTTTGCTTTCGTTGCAATATGCTGCGGATCTAATGCTCGGATTTTAAGATATTTTATCTATTTGATTGTACAGCTATGGACTCATATCACACTCAACTTAACCAAAACCTTTGATTGATTAAGTTGAGAAGCAACCACACATGTTTATATTTAAGATTAAGCAATACTGAGGTCGGTCGATGGATGAGTGACCATTGCAGACCGAGACCCGTCCGTAACTCAGAAAGCACGTTAAGCAGTTGGTCCTGGCTGTCATTCGTAGGTCTTTAGTAGCTGACGTAGCTTTTAAGAGTTACCACATATTGGATTGTGAAGGTCAGATCGACAGACGTTTAATGTACAATACTAGTGTTCGGTTGCATCTGGTTACACTGAAACCCCGACATCATTTTTTTTTAAACATTCCCCACTCTAGAAATCTATCCTGTATCGTGGGTGCTTTTTACAAACTTAACTCATATACACAAACGGCCAGGCCCAGAACAATTATCTGTAGACCATACAAATATTTGTTCCGTGCGGGGTCACGCAACACAGCAGTCAATCGCTCAGCTACTGCACCCACCGTGCCATCGTTATCAAAATCATCATTGACAAAAGTCTAGACAGATGTTTAAGATTCGACAGCATATAATCCACTTATATTCCCAAACCTCTGCAACTCCCGAAAACCAGAATCAACAATGGCGACCACCAGAAAAGCGCCGAGACAATGAAGCTCGACGAAATCCCAGAGAAACAAAGTAACTATCTTGGATCACGCAACAAAATCAATCAGAAAAGAATAGCGGAGGAGGATGCAAGATCAGAGGATGCAAGAGGACAATCATTGACTGTCGACTTTGGAAAAGTTTTTGACCAGTAACTGATTAGCTGTCTATTTCGAACAGTCCTGTCCTGAGGTTGTCTGGAGGAGATGGCTATATGCGATAAGACTTTCCAATGCCCAGTTTACTTTTTATTATTTGTTTATAGAAAATGTACCTACAGAAATAAAGGATTAACTATATACTATCTATCTATTCTAGGTAGACATGATTAATATGATTATAGTCACGTTTCTTTGATAGTTATATTGCGGTCATGTTTTGTCCTACTAACCCAGAGCACGGGTTCAATTCCAAGGTTGTGCAAAGTGTTACAAGGTTTGAATTCAGGAATTTCTCAGTTGGTGTTAGGAGGCGGTATACAAGATGGAAGGGACACCGACGCTAAAACGGTTACCACGTATTCAGTACATCATTCTGAACCCCCCATATAGACACAGAAACACACAAAAGAAAAAAGCAGCTGTTCCATACCTTTTGACCGTGTAGGTATTGCATATTGAAATTGATGTTTTTTTTTAAATGATTGATGAAAAATTTCTGTGATTCCATTGATGGTAAGAGGCTCGTCCCTATTACATGAGACGAAATGTGAGTGTATGTAGTTTCGGGGATACAGGTGCGATTTATATAGTACTACACCACCGAACTCCTTCAGACTCCTTCAGGGACCTCTAATTTTGCTGTCTTTTAATTTTTGGAAGATAATTTTTTGACCATTGATTATTTTTTGAACTGCCTTATAAGTCTAGTGTTCGCAAGTGCGACTGCTGAGCATGAAGTCCTGGGCTCGGTTCCCGGGTCTGGCAAAGCATTATTGGGTTCTTCCATCACGAATTTCTCAATAGTCAGCCACAGAGTCCGGGTTTGTGCCCTAATGGCTATAGGCTCGCCCCCTATTACATGGGATTTGAACATAAATGGCGAAATATGGGTGTACTATTAGGTACACCTCTGCCTAACCCTTCGAGGATAACAGACGTGATGTTATGTATGTTTTATGTATAATTTTTCTAACAACAAAAACAAGCCCCCAACAACACATCCGACTAATTACAGTGCGCGTATTAATCACGGCATTATACGGCACGCGAGCGCATCCTTTCGATGATTATTATCACTAAATCATATTTAGTGCAGTCATTATCGCCTCTGTGCACGATATTATTGAGTGCGCTCATAATAAATAACAGCTATTCGGTGAGATTCTAATTTTGCCATCGTATTTTACAGTGGTTGCGCTGTGGCCTTCCGATTAGCTCTGCTATACAGATTAGATGATAAATTGGTGAAAATAATGGCAGAATCATAATTAATGTATGTATTAGGTAGGTACTAAAAATGAAACGATTGTCAATAAAACTTTTTCTTCTATTAATTAGTTGCTCGACCTTCACTAAAATGCTACTGCAACTTCTGGATACGACATGGTCAATCTCATTTCAGTAGTAAAACTTGCACTATGAAACTCACCCTTTATGCTGAGCTATAAGGAGTCTATGTTAAATTTTTACGTTACAATTTAAGTGTTGTTACTTTACTGTACTTATTCGAATTACTTAAGTAGAATATGTGTGTGTGCCCCAACAATGTTTTATTTTCACTTGTAAAGTCCTGCTATGTATAGCTACCTTGGTCTGAGCAAGGAAACTATTGTACAAATGTTATCATGACATTAAAACAGTATCATTCCTCAGTAACAATTTCAAACCCAAATAACAGCGCCATTTCATACTCAACCAGCATGACGAATAAGCACGAAAACAGCAACACCTAATGAACTAATAACCAAAAATTATTGCCACACTAAAACCTTATCATTACCAACATTATAACATAAACATGGCAACATTGTTCCAAACGCGACGCGAATCACACAGCCTATAGCCACGCTGACGGCTTTACGATCGTATTAATGCTAATTTCGGCAAAATTCGGGAGCGCTCGGAAATGTTCGGCTCGCCGAGTGCTGATGACGTTATGTCATTTTAATGCGAGCACCTTGTTTTGGTGATTGGGTTGTAATGACGTTATTTAGATATATGGAGTTGACTGTACATCCGTAATGAGTTTGGTGATAGTTCTGAAGGTAATTAGGTTATTGATAAGAGTAATTATGCTTAGATGGTTTGGTCACGTGGAGAGGATTAGTGAAAGGCGAGTAATAAAAGGTATTTAAAATCTAGATGTGAGTGGCGACGCCGGGAGGGGACGCCTTAGAAGGACATACACAGACCTTATTGGTGAGGTTCTTCAGAAAGGTGAGGTGCGTAGTACTTACCTACAACCGGCGTGCGTGTATGGCCAAATGTATGAACATGGACGAGGCAAAAGGAGTATGTAAAGATCGTAGCAAGTGGCGTTCTGTGGTTTCTACCTACCCACATTTGAAAAAGGTGTGAGTTTTTATGTTACATTACGTGTATCGCCAGTTATTTTGAAGTCCCATGTAATAGAGAAAGAGCCTAATACCGTCACAAAACTAGGACCCCGGCTGTTACTGAGAAATTCCCGATGAAAAACCCGTTAAAAGTTTGGCAGACCTAGGAATTCCGTCCTGAAAAGAAATACATTTGTATCTACTTATTATTTCCTAAGCAAAGTAATTTGGTTACTTCTTTAGAAAAATTCTAAGCAAAATAACGGGGCTAGTGGACCATTGGGCAATTCTGGAGTGCGTTGGCGCATGGCCGGTCAATCCCGCTACCATTTTTACTCACTGACTGATCTGTTTCGTCGCGTGGCCGTACGCGACGCGAGTTGTCGAGAGGACAAGTTCTATCTACTTCTGATTTTGCAGCAAGGTTTTCTTTTTTTTTACACTAAACAGGCTTGCGTTTGGCCGCTACTCGCCTGATGTGAAGCGATGATGCTGCCTAGGGTGGTCTTCACTTGAGTGACAAAGATAAAAGTGAAATAAAAAAATCGAAAGTCATGCATACACATTGTAAGCTATAGCTTTTCATGCAGAGACATGATCCCGGTAAAAACATGACACTTCTTCCATACTAACACTGTTTTAAGCTTTCACGGTTTACAACTAAACTTATACTGAACAATCACGGAAGATATACCTTAAGTATTAGTGTGTATTAGTGTTTTCTTCTTTAGTATTCAAAGGTAAAAAGAGTTCTAGACTTAAATAGGATGAGCATCAGGATTTATAGGATCAGCAAAATTTTCTTCTCCCCAGTTTATTAACTGACCGATTTTCATTGAGAAACTAATGTTGAGTAGATTCCTAGCTAAGTTCTACTTAAGGCTCTCGATTACATTCATCATAGGCACACAATAGACACCAAAACCAATTATTTGTCAGAAAATAAAACCAAAATTGATAGTATTTCCCCCAAAACGACAGCACATAAAAAGTTATCAACTAAAATAATTATCGAAATAAATTGCCGCTAAAATGGCGCACTAACCCATAAAACTAAACGCAATCAGTTCAAAAACTACCGCAGAGAGTGGCATAAATCAAAATTTAACAACGGCTAGTCGGCCTGGATGATTAAATTCATAGCTAACTGTAACTTTATTGTGTAAATAGCGATCGGTTGCTAGATTGTAGGGAGTGAATGAAAATTGTGTCGTGTACGTGTGTCGTTAAAGTTGAGCCTACTTCCTGTGAAGGTAGGTTTTGTTCACCACTATGACAGATAAGAAGCCTTATTTTGTACAAGATAGACTAGCCAGGAATCAGAGTCCAATAGTAATTGCATTAGATCTATCACCTTCTAAGTACGTATGCACGTTCTCCCATGACAGCAGCTTTAAAAAACATAACTCTCTCTGTCTTTGCTTCATGTGTAATGAGCTTCTCGACTGCATGGGTATGTTTTGTGAAACAGGGTTTTTGACAATTCTAGGCATTGAGAATAATGCTGTATGAGCAATAATCATTAACTTATTCTTCTTTTGTGTCGATGGTACGACTTGTTTGAATTTCTTGGGCCCAGTATGTGGCCACGTTAATCGCTAACTATATAAAAGATGAAGTAATAACGGGCACTTTTTCTTCAAAAGAACTTTCTCCTTCAGGTCAAGAGCCATAGAACAACTGCTCTGCAACCGATTGCTACAACCAGTTACACTGTAGTGTCCCGCGGGTGTATCCCCATTGGAAAATGGCTCGCCCCGCCATAATGAGCGCACGATTGTCGTTGCTTTGATTTAATGACTCGAAATAATAGCAATCAATGCGATCGCTGAACGACTGCCGATATTTTTGCGATGCCAAAGGGTGGTAGGAAATTGGTAGGGTTAATTTTGTTGTAGATCATGATGATATAGAAATGAATGTGTATGACCAGATGTATGAACGTGGATGAAGTAAAAGGAGTATGTGAGGAGCGTAGCAGACGGCTTATTGTAGTTTACATACATGTGAGTTATTTTATGTCATCATCATCATCATTTCAGCCGAAAGACGTCCACTGCTGGACATAGGCCTCCCCAAGGGGGGTTTTGCCATAATCGCCACGCTTGGCAGGCGGGTTGGCGATCGCAGTATGTTTGTTATAAAAAAAAAAAAATCACAGAGAACGCTGCTGCCCATTCTCTGGTAAGTCCCTTAGTCGCCTCTTACGACACCCACGGGAAGATATGGGATGGTGCTATTCTTTACGTCCGGACACCATACAGAACAGAGTTATTTTATGTAGGGATTAGAAATATTTTTAGTGCTCCGCAATCTAACGCCACAATAAAATATAATAACTTTAAATTTGATAGCTCATATCTCGGAAACGTGACACTTTAGAACATTTTGTCTCATACAAAACTTGTTTGTATTGATACCAGCTATCGATTAATATAGCTTTCATGCATTCCATTTAGGCAAGCCATTTAATTCAAAACCTTTTGCAAAAACTATTGAAACTTCATAAAATTACAGCTACTTAAGTTATTTGACATTGAAAAGTAAGTTTACTCGTTCCCAACGTCTTGTAAACAATTAAAGTAACTTAACAACATACAAAGTTTTAAAGCCTCGTAAAATTAAAGGTACTTTTTCTTAATATTTTTGAGGATCAACTATGATTTATTTAATTAAGTAGGGTAAACTAACTATATACATTATTAATTAAAAACTATTAGATAACCTAAAATAAATTAAATGATAATTAAAAAAAAGTTTTAGTAAAGCTTTAACATTTGGCGAATGTTCTTCACTCCGTGGCATAAAACATAGAACTTACTTTTTGTTTCATCATTTCAGCCGAAAAGTCCACTGCTGGACATAGGCCTCCCCCAAGAAGGGGGGTTTTGCCATAATCGCCACGCTTGGCAGGCGGGTTGGCGATCGCAGTATGGTTGTTGTAGAATCAGAGAACGCTGCTGCCCATTCTCTGGTAAGTCCCTTAGTCGCCTCTTACGACACCCACGGGAAGATATGGGATGGTGCTATTCTTTACGTCCGGACACCATACAGAACACTTTTTGTTTAATAGATTTAAAAAAACCTCTTTTTCAAACACCCTGTACAGTCCGCCACGTTGACATCAGCCCGTGTAATGGAAGCGCATTATTTTGCGTCTAATTAATTTACGATAATGTACTGATACACCATTAAATAATATATCATCAATCGTAATTTTACATTAATTTCATTATGTTGCCATCAGTTCGACTTTTCGAGATAATTACTTTCCATTATTGTTGGTTTACTTATTTTGTGATACTTATTAAGCTTGAACTCTTAATCTTTAAACATCGTTAAGACGATAATGTACGGTCCATTAAACGGCAATCATATAATCGTTGGTCTAGTGGCCGCGAGCGACTGCTGAACATGAGGTCCTGGGCTCGATTCCCAGCTTGAGCAAAATGTTATTGGATTTTTCCATTAGAATTTTCTCAGTAGCAGCCACGGAGTCTGGGTTTGTGCCCGGTTGATGGCAATAGGCTCGCCCCCTATTACATGGCACTGAAAGATAACTGGCGAAATGTGGGTGTACTATTAGGTACACTTCTGCCTAACCCTTCGGGGATTACAGGCGTGATGTTATATAATATGTAATTTTACTCTCCTGCGCGAAAGTCATAGCGGAAAACGTTTTAAAGAAAATCTTGGTATGTGTAGAATAAGTCGTGCTACACCCATGTCCAGCTCGGCCATATCGGGCACAATTCAACACAGATTTTGCATTCACACATTTTGCCGCCCGGCTTGTGACGAATCATGTTGATTGGACTGACTCCAACGTGTGCTTAGATTTCTAGAACGTACTATTTTGACATAATAAGATTTCTGCATTCAAGCTGATAATCTGCAGTTGTCTAATCTAACGTTAGCTGTCGTATCCCGTTAACATTTAACTGATGGTTTTGTTTCTATAGTACTTGTCTGAATATTACTAAAACTTTTGATAATATTTATTACAGTTATCATTTACTGCTTGGAGTCCTGCCCACTTCGCAAACTAAGAAGAGCGTGACGATAACTTAGAAAATATTCGACCAACCAATAAAACATTGACAAAGAAATATTATTTCCGAACTTCTGCGCTCAGAAAACGAATTATTGTTTCAACAAATTATTATCTAGACATAAAACTCCCAATTGGCAAAGATAGAGTAATAAGCAGAGGAGATCTACTTATCGAAGATACGGAACCAACAAGCCGTGGCGCAATAAACCAATAAAATAAGAATATAAATAAAAATAACTGCTGTGTTATAAATAATGTTAGAGTAGTACTTGTATAGGGCTGTATATCACAAGGCTCAGGGTGGCGTGTCACCCGTCTGAGTTATAGCGTCACAGGACATAAAATATACAACAAAAACTGTTGTTCTTCCAACAGTTTTGCCCCATATTAAGAATGAGCACAAACAGAATGTGGATTTGGAACAGGGGCTGGCGATATTGTAGAGAGGACGCGCGACTAAACGTTTTGGAAGAAAGTGAAGGCTTGTTCCTGTTGTTATTATGGGTGAAGTCGACCACACCGACAGCTGTAAACCTGCAGCAAGAAATGCTAAATAGTTTCTGATGCATAGTCAACTTTGCTGGGAAAACTATTACAAAGCTAAACACAAATAAGAAAGTGCATTAGATTCATTTGGATGGGTTGAACCTGAACTTACCTACGACTTGAAGTTTGATTATCTGGCAATGGCATGAAGAACTAAACGTACTAAGACTCACATGTATTTCGAATCAAAAAATTGGTCAAGCGTCAAAACATCGTTCTGTTTCTGAGTCAGAATCATGTTTTAAATATGTAAATCTCAAAGCATGTTTAGTCATCGAGTACACACAGCGACACATCAAGATATACATTTCCAATATAACATGGCCTCGTTTTGTATAGATTAAACGTACAATAAGAGATCCTCATAAACTGGATTTTTATAGCTTGATTGGTGGCCGTGCGTACCCTGGCGACTTCAAATGCTTCCCTAGCCAATAGCGACTCCATATCTCCCCGCTCGCCGCATCCTCGGGGCCGATTCAAGCCCAGTTCACGGGGTAATTCGTTATTTTTATTGTTTTTTGTTATTATGATTCTGTCCCCTGGATTACTGTCCGTGATACATGGCCAAGCACTGGATGCGTTTAATTGCCCCGGACGCTTTCCCAGTACGCGATAAATAATAAGATTAAGGTGGGAAATAGTGGATTTGGCTGTTTATAATATGGGCGTTACTTACCCTTTATGTTTTTGTGAGCGGTTGTACGGAGGTAAATGTTTTTTGAAAGAGAAATCGTTTTTTGGTTTTATTTTTGTGAAAGATGTTTCTTTTTATTTCCAAAATCTAGCAAAAAATATTTATGACCAGTGTTAATATACGAGGTTCCTAGATAGGTACCACTTTATGTATTCAATTTTAAAGTTTTATAATTTTTAACGAACACAGCACGCAACAAAACGCAGCGTTGGAAGGCCTCCCACAAGATACAAACGATGATCTGGTGAAGACCGCAGGAATTTGCTGGAAGCGAGTAGTACAGTGCCGAGCGATGTGGTGACAGATTGAGGAGGCCCAGCTGTAGATGTTTTCACTTGATATTATGATGATGAAACAGTACAGATGCACAAATACTGTTCACGCTACAAAAGAAATTGGTCAGAATCCTGGTAAATATTGAGCAAACCGATAGTTGTAAACCTTTCTTTCAAAAACACAATATTTTAACCCTTCCGTGTATATATATCTTAGAAACATGCAAATTTGTGCGAAAACATCACGAATTCTACTCAAAACGTGAAGACATCCAGTCGCGCTATCTACTCAGACACCGATCTAG
This sequence comes from Noctua fimbriata, assembly GCA_905163415.1. NCBI lineage: Eukaryota > Metazoa > Arthropoda > Insecta > Lepidoptera > Noctuidae > Noctua > Noctua fimbriata. The sequence continues at coordinate 18,088,889 of LR990930.1, read as the reverse complement.
ACTAAACATACCAAGTTCTCGACTAAGAATGCACTCAAAAAGTCCTTATGTAATGTCCATTGTTCTGTATGGTGTCCGGACGTAAAGAATAGCACCATCCCATATCTTCCCGTGGGTGTCGTAAGAGGCGACTAAGGGACTTACCAGAGAATGGGCAGCAGCGTTCTCTGTGTTTTATAACACCATACTGCGATCGCCAACCCGCCTGCCAAGCGTGGCGATTATGGCAAACCCCCCCCCTTCTTGGGGGAGGCCTATGTCCAGCAGTGGACGTCTTTCGGCTGAAATGATGAAATGATGAATGTCCATTAAAGTATATAATAAACTACCCGGATCAATAAAAAACGAAGAAAAAACTCACACATTTCTAAAAAAACTAAGAGAATTTTTGTTAAAGAAAAGCTACTACTCATTAAATGAATATTTAAGTGATATACATATAAAGTCATAATTTTAGTAGTCAAAATTAAATATTATATTTTATTTATTAATTATTACAAGATCTCCCAATAGATACCTATTTATATTCTATATTATAATTTATACCTACTATTAGTTTATCTTAGAAATTACCTACCTACTGTGTAATAATTATAATTTACAAGTGCTTCCTCTCTCCTAACTCACTTATTTTGCTGTGCTCGACAGGGTCCATGTGATCTAATTTTAAGTTTTACCACCTAAGTACTACATGTGGAATGCAATAAAGTATTGAGTATTGAGTATTGAGTATTGAGTATTGATGATGAATATTTTTTGTAGCACTTCTTCCATGGACTTCGCCAGACATTTATTTATTTATTCAACAAAGACGATATTGTCGGACAGGAGGTGGACCATCGTATGATGAGGCACCGCAGTCACACTTTGTTTCATTAATATACTACGACCGGACTTAGTTGTACCTGCAGCGCCCCACCTAGCTTCATTGTAGTCGATCAAAATAATATGATATGACTCAACATGACAAATATGAATAATTTATGATTAGATAGACAAACCATCTCATTGAATGTATACAGTGTCTGTATAACCTTACACGGCCCTTATATGGGAGACGAGTGAACGAAATCATGGTGGGATCTAATTACGACGCCAACGCCATCTATCGAGCTTGCGGAGAAAATTTGCGATAAAAAATTAAAGAAATAAGATAAAGTTTGTTTCTTCATTCTTTTAGTAACTACATCACGTTACAAAATAAAATAAAGAAAAAATAGCCTTTATTCTGCCACAATTTAACAATTTTTAATACAAAACTATTAAATAATCCAAATTAATAAATATAAAATAGTAAATTTGAATTTAAGTTTTAAATTAATAACATTATTGAATAAAAATAATAAGCTTCCTCCAGTTGTCTCTGTTCCTAGTCTGTCTTCTCCAGTCAGGTCCACATCTTTCTTAAATATGTCCTCCCATCGTTTTTTCGGTCTCCCTCTACTTCTTTGTCCTTCTCTTGGTACCCATTCTGTCAGTTTCCTGATCCATCTTCTGTAGTAACTACATTACGTTACAATATACAGAATGTAAAAAGATACAAAGAAAATGACTTAACACCAATTTGAATAAACTCCCCACACAAAACATTTCCATAATAATTAGTAAAAATAAGAAGAGAAAGGGCAAAAAATCAGTTGTTTTCGACTGAAAAAGTTAAAAATAATTGTGACCCGAGCTGTTGGTCACAATTTGAAACAAAACAGCGTTACGATGTATTTGTAGGTAATATCAGGGCTTCTCATTAGGCTGCCGGGATACGCGTATTTGTATGGACAGTTGGCCACAGAAGTGTTGACTACAAAAATTAAATTATTTTATTGTTTTTCAATCTGCTGCTGTAAGAGCGAGGGTGATAAGAAAGGGGACAATGAAAAAATGAAAAAAAAAAAAAAAAAAAAAAAAATGAAAAATGTTTTATTCGATAACAGAATTAGTTTAAACAATATTGAGGTTGATTTCCCCTTTTAAGTGTAAAAACACCTGTGCCAGGAGAAGCCGCACTCCCTTAACTAGATTACATTAAACTAGCTTAACTATAAAAATGTATTTGCCTAAATTTATTACACTATTTTTATTTTTAAGTTTTTGTATGCACACCCACGAGCGTTCGCCAGTGTGTGCGCATGTGTGTATGTGTATGTGTGTGTGTGTGTGTGTGTATGTGTGTGGATGTGTGTGCATATGTGTTTGCGAGAGTACATAAGGAGATTCACATATATTTATATACAACAACATACAAATATAAAGACTCAGAAATATACACATTACATAAAGACTACTTAATAATATGAACAATTAAATTTTCCACATCTTCATAGTTAAGAGATTTGAGCCACTCTCTCACCATTTGTTTACATGCCAGGGTAGTTTTTGTGTATATGTTAAGAATTTTATTAACAGAGTTGTATAAATGCGAAGATTGATTTGAGAATTGGTGTCTAGCGAAGTATGTTTTAAATTTGCGTGTTTTAGCTACTATGTCATTTCGTCTTTTTGCCAAGATTCTGGATACTATCATAAAAGCCAATACTATCATAAAAGCGATCTCTGAGTTGGGATCGGCTTCTAACCTAACCGGATGCAGCTGAATACCAGTACAAGGCTATGCTATGCTAGGCAGATGATGATGCTGGGTCCAGGACAGGACTAGGCCTGCTCTCTGTGAAACTGGACCGTAATCCACCGAGCGGGCCCAGTGGTTGATGTTACAAATGTCTTCGATTTTATTCCGGTTTTCTCCCGATCTTTTGCTTCACCATTGTATACAAAGACGAAATTTAATAAATCATACAAAGTAAAGTGCTTCTTGAGTTCAAACCTACGGCCATAGTCGTAAGTCGAGACCGAAATTACAAAGCCACCACTGCTCATAAGTTGATTCATTATTTTGGTTGTATTTTTCTATTATACATACATACATATTATTATCATAAACTCACGCTTTTTTCCAATGACGGTAGGCGGAAACTACTGAACGCCACCTTCTACATTCTAAAATACTCCTGCTCTGACCATATTCAAACATTGCTTGTTTCAAATAAAAATTATAATTTTAATCATAAAATCAATCCAAAATAAACACTGCTGCGCTCAAGCGTACCCAGTATTATAAATCCGGTGTAACGCTCATTTCAAAACGATAATTAAGCGACAGAGGCCCGTTGTTCACAAAAGGTGCCTAGTTTATTGCAACGTATGTGTACACGAGCGTCCTTTTTGCATATCCCCTCTCTGTATATATGAGGGAAGATGTATCTGATGGTAGGAATGGCTATGGCACATGTGTGACGTAAATTAGACCAAATTAAGAAATTAAAATTAATTTTGTTTTCTTTCTAAAAGTTAAAATATATTTGGGTGGAGTAGATATTGAAATTGTGTATTGGATAGCTGTTTTGTCTTCGTCACACCCTCAAATACTGACTTTATTTTTCTTATTCATGCCGGCCGACGCTAAAAAACTCACACAGGTCATGTGTAAATTTGTTATCCATTAATTCCTTTTATACAACATTAGTTTTAGTATATGCGAAACCTGAAACACGTGTCTATTATTTTTATGTAAAGAATCTATTTACAAAATTTCAAAACTGTGTCATGAAAAATCACAAAGTTATAAGTTTGTTCTGTTACCTGGTGAGCACTAAAACGTGGTCACCACGAGGGACCGCCGCGCGCGCGCCTGCAGCCTCGTCTTGAGCTCATTGATAATAATAATTTGGCAGTAGGTACCTAAATTATTGCGATAGGTACTAAGTGTCGCTCGGTGTCCAACTTGTAACCTTTTTTAAATATTTTTGGGACAACATATAACATGGTTTAAAAATTATTGAAAACGATTCAGTTACTTATTCTGAACAAACTATATTCAGGTTTCGCATATACTAAAAATAATGTGGTATATTGGCTTTAAAATATCTTTATCTTCAATTCATTCTGCACAAAACGTATATAAATATGTTGTAGTCGTTTATTGTTGATAAAACTACAAGTAGAATTAATGCTTTAGTTAACGTAAAATCGACAAACGATAATGGAAGGATGATTCTTATTATTATCTAGATCTTATCCATAATAGCTACCTTAGAATAGTCCTAAAAATGTTAATTACTATATTTATTCATTAATTTGAATTATTCGAAGAAATTTGCTGATAAATACTGCGTAATTATCGACAAATTCTTTCTTAATTATAACAAACAAGACTATTCCAGAAACCGAACAAAATACCTTAATGAGTTTGTCAACAGCTAATGAGCCAAAACAATGCGCGTACGCACCTTATAACGACAACAAATGTATCAACACTTCAGTTCGAATTGATCATTCGTAGCGGAAACACGTCTCCAAAATGTGCAGTACGTTTCTAGATCCCGAAGCGATATTATTAGGCAACGAGCAATGGATACAGCTCGAAGAAAAGTGGGGAGAACCAGTCGACCTAGACACTGAGGACGACCACCCCCCAGGGAAACTACAACCCGTCTTCAGCGCCTTGGACTTGATGAAGACTACCTTCGATTCCTCGTTTCTATTTAAGAAAGTTCGCAGGAAAGTCGGAAGACGGCTGTCGAAAACAGGAGTCTTAGACTACCAAGACTTCTTGCAAGAACTTGAAGAAAAGAACCAGCCAAAGCAGTTCTACTTCATCAACGGACAGATTCTTTCAGCAGCTTCCGTTGAAGACATATGTGACACGATTGATGACATCTTCAAGTCAGTGGATAAACTTTGTTCTGCTACCAGCACTGTCCGGAAGAAGAACATTCCAGAGAAAGTAAGCTGCAGCATATCCATGGATGACCTATCCTTTGATGATACTCCAGCAGAAAAAGAAAAAAGTGACGGTGATGATGTGGAAAGGTACATCGATGAAGCCTTTGAGAAGTTGAGCCATTTGTCCGATATGACCATGGATGATGTTGATGACGTAACAAGAGAATCAGTGACGACTCTTGTGAGGAAGTTCAGCTCAATTCTTCGCAGTCCAGCAGTCAAGTGCAACCCTAGAAGGCAGCGGCAGTGCTGTAACAAGTTCAAGGAGTTAGCAGAGTTCTGGAAAAGCCATGCGTTTAATGAAAGTGAGGTTGAACATTGCACCTAAATGAGAAAGTGTAGGGTACTTTTTTGTACTTCTGTGGTTTTAAGTGTATTTTGATGATTGGGAGCTTAACTTCTAGGACCGTAGAGTTGGTTTAAGGTTTCAATCTTGTGACATAAACAAGCTGTTAGGTTAAGTGCGTAATTAAGTGACTGTAAGTATTTTATGTGGAACAGTATTAAATAAGTTATAGTATAGTCAGGGAAATTCACTATTTATCAAATTGACACGCTACGTCAATGTAGCCGAGGAATAACCACTTTATTCAATGAATGATAGTTGTGATTTGGACATACGAAACAGTAATTGGTAGTCATATGTTAAAGAATTAATTTCCCTGGCTTCATTTAATAACACTCAAAACACAATCTGGTACCTACGAGGTCTTCTTTCCATTGCTGTTTTTAAATAAAAGTTTATTAATTATCAAAGTTAACTTAAGTAATACTATATAATATAAATATTATAAATGTAGTTGTGTTTCAAAGAAAAATAGAAGTGTGTTTAAGTTGTATGTAGTTTTTAGGTTATTTTTAAGTGTATGTTACAATATTTATCTAATATTTATGGGGGTATGTAGACTAGTATGTAAGTCAGACAAATTAAGTTATTTGATTAAAGCATAGTCCTGTAATGCTTAGTGTTGTTATCCTAATGTTTCTGTACTGGGGGTACCCCGAAAACTTTTATAATTTTTGTTAAAGATTAATTTATTTCTTTTAAGAATGTATATCGTAATTGGTAAGTCAATGTCGTACATATTTTAATGTGTTTCAAAAACTTTGTGAATATTTATTGGAATGTAAAAGGTCAGAGCAAATATGAATTTCAATAGTTTGCAAAACAAATTAACATTTTATATTGTAATGCTTTAAATAAATAAACGTTTCAAAATTATTGTATGTTTTAATTTATACATTTCTTATGCATCTGAAAGCTGGAGAATTGTATACCTTGGGTGGTACAGAATAGGCTTTAATTTTACACTCAAGGTCAATGTTACAGTCATTTTAGTTAATATTGATTATGTAGATGGCTTAGCTATCTATCTAGGTTACAGTTTTAGTTAAATAATCATCATTTCAGCCGAAAAGTCCACTGCTGGACATAGGCCTCCCCCAAGAAGGGGGGTTTTGCCATAATCGCCACGCTTGGCAGGCGGGTTGGCGATCGCAGTATGGTTGTTGTAGAATCAGAGAACGCTGCTGCCCATTCTCTGGTAAGTCCCTTAGTCGCCTCTTACGACACCTACGGGAAGATATGGGATGGTGCTATTCTTTACATCCGGACACCATACAAGAAGTTAAATAATGATCTGGTAATTTAGTTCTAGGTCTTTAGGTTTACTGATAACATCATATCAATATTGAAAAAGTGCTGACCATTGCTGATAACCTGTTTTTTAGCAACGGCCTGGTGTATTTGATAATCAAAATAATATGTGTCAAGAGGGCAAGGCCTACTATGTCACAGTATTCTGATATCATCATCATCATCATCATTTCAGCCGAAAGACGTCCACTGCTGGACATAGGCCTCCCCCAAGAAGGGGGGTTTTGCCATAATCGCCACGCTTGGCAGGCGGGTTGGCGATCGCAGTATGGTTGTTATAAAACACAGAGAACGCTGCTGCCCATTCTCTGGTAAGTCCCTTAGTCGCCTCTTACGACACCCACGGGAAGATATGGGATGGTGCTATTCTTTACGTCCGGACACCTGATATAAGTAATTATAATCAAGTTATAATTGTCACTGAGGAGCTCGTGGCTAAATAATAACAGCCGCTCTGATCGATCTTTGGGGTAAGCCGTGCTTGCCTAGGTTGGTCTGTGGATGGGTGACCACCCATTACATATCGAGTTTCCTCCGTGCCTCGGAAAACACGTTAAGCCGTTGGTCCCGGCTGTCATTTGTAGATCTATGACAGTCGTTACAGGTAGTCAGTGGCTCAAAAAGTCTGACAACCAGTCTTACCAAAGGGTGTCGTATTACCTAGATACTAACTGGGTCGTGGAGGTCAGATAGGCAGTCGCTCCATGTAAAATACGGGTATTCAGCTGCATCTGGTTAGACTGGAAGCCGACCCTAACATAGTTGGGAAAAGGCTAGGCAGATGAATCAAGTCATAATTGAGACAAACACATCCAAGTATGTAATAAAGGTTCATTCACATACATTCCGTTCGCCGTAAACGCCATTTGCTGAACTTGAAGTCCTGGGTTCGATGCCTAGGTCTGTCGGATAACTTCACAGTATCCCGGAGTCTGAATTTAAAATATGGAAGCATAAAAGGGTTATGCTGCTACCGGAAACGGGATGTATGTACGTGGGAATTTTAAAATTAACCGTTGAAAATGAAATGTGGTAATAGATACAAAACACCTACACCTACCCCTTCGGGGAAAGAAGTGAGATGTATGTTTTTTGTATGTCAGCATTGACAAGACACTTATTTAGTTCCGAAAATGCCAACATGGCGTTGTCCTAGCCTTTTCCCAAACTATGTTGGGTCGGCTTAGAGTCTAACCGAATGCAGCTGAGTACCAGTATTTACATGAAGCAACTGCCTATCTGACCTCTATATTCCAGAAACTGGGTAATACGATACCCCTTCGTAAGATAAGATGTCACCTTCGTGCAAGATGTGACTTTCGGCTTTTGACTACTCGTAACGACAGTCAGATCTATAAATGACAGCCGGGACCAACGCCATAACGTGATTTCCGAGGCACGGAGGAAAGTCGGTATGTAATGGGTGGTGACCCATCCACAGACCAATCTCGGCAAGCACGGCTTACCCCTGAAGATCGACCGGCACGACTGTTATTATTTAGCCACGAGCTCCTCCATGCATGGTGACCATGTCCTATCATTTTGTCCCTATTATTGTTGGGAAATAATAGACAAACAGACAAATATTCATGACATAAACAGAGTCGTTACCGAGCTATTACTTAATTACCTGAACGGACAACAAATAGAAATTCATGGTTCATTAAGCAAACAACCGTGGCTTGGTTCCGTAGGTCCTCGCAGGACACGGGCCAAGTTAGTCGCTAAATCACGAGCGGTGCCTGTGGACCCCTAGATGAGGACACACGGGGGCCTTAATGGGAGCGGTGCCGTTGAGGTTGTGATGAACGTAGGTCATGGTTGGCAGTCTTCAAGGGTAAGTAGCTAGAACAGCCATCACAGAGGGGCTGTCAATGTATACCACTGATGTGCAATTGGCTGTACATTGCATGCATACATTGTATTGCATACATTGTATTGATGCTTGTTCTTGGTAGTCTCAAACCGTAAACTTAATGACGTTTCCGAAAAACAACGCCATGAGACGATGGGACCTCGGTGACCCCTTCCGGTATTAGTAACGTTAGATGATGACATAATGACTAGATGACATAACAGTATGGAAAATATTTTAGTAAGCATTGCACAAAAAATTACTGCCACTCAAACATAAGTAACCGACTCAATAGACTTAGGTTCCTATTCATCAAAGAAATCAATGTTACAATGATTATGTACGAAAAATACACTGACTAATTTAAATCTCATCACCAATGTGACACGACCACCTTAAAACCAGCCGTCCCTTCCCAACTTCCTCCCCGTATGTCCGCCATGTTTCGCGCACTGACCGGAAGCAGAAACTTATTCCGGCTTGTTCATGAGAGTTGGACAGTTTGTCAATTTATGAGCGCTGAGCACAATAACGCGAGCGCAGCGGATCGGACTGAAGGCAGATGCTGTTAATTGAGTTAACGTGATTAGCTATCTGTTTGTGCCGTGTTTATGTCAAAGGGGAATTGAGGGGTCTTGTTGATTGACCAGTAGGACAGATCTTGGAAGAAACTGCCAAGGAATGGTTGAGAGAAATTACAAAAGTTGTGCTCAAATTATGAAGATTTTGTATCTGGACGGCTACTTTATCATCCTGTAGAAGCACCGAACCTCTCAAAGTAACCCGTGATGGTATCCAAACTAACAAAACTAACTTTTGTTAGTACAGCTTTGTGGACCAGCTCATCCATCACAGAAGATTTGGAGCTGCTGATGCTGCGACGAAAAAGGCCCGTTCTGCCACGTCTTTGAGAGTCTGGTCTTCTTGCAGTCAGTATGGTGCTGAGCACAATAACCCGAGCCCAGCGGGTCGTACTGAGGGCAGATGCTGTTAATTGAGTTAGCTATCTGTTTGTGCCGTGTTTGTGTCAAAGGGGAATCGAGTGGTCTTCCTGTCCTCGTCTTTTATGAGTGACAAGTAGGACACAGGTCTTGGAAGTAACCGCCGAGAATCATTGAATAAAAACTCTTAGAAAGTGCAGAAGTTATTATTTAAAATTAGTTAGTTGTAGTTTATATATCTTAGCATTATGTATTTATATAAGTATATATTATTATTTACTTTTATGTATGTTTATATAGTATTATAGGTTAAGTTATTTAAGGCACATATACACACTATTCTCTTCCTTTTTACACACTATCGTCTACATTTCTTTCTCATTTCTCCTTTTTGCGGGTCTGCTGGCAGAAATTTCATATGAAATAAGCAGTACCCTTGTACTCGTACATTATAATGTTATTTTCCTGTGTTGTCTTCTGTGTATACATAAATAGTTAAATAAATAAAAAGCTAATGTACACAGATAATGCACCATTGTGGTACTGAAGTCAAAACGAAGTGTACTCCACTATTTTGTAGTGAAAAAGCTATTACTCCCAATCAAATCCTGAAGGCAATACCACGCTCTTTTTCTGAGATTATCCTTCTATCGATAATTCGATAGTATTAAGGCTAATTTGAACTACAAAGAACACCCTATGGTACTTAACTGTTGCAAACTGGGGCTATAAGCCATCCCTACAAGCTCACGACTTTGACATGCGGAACCTTCACACTGCTCAAACCGCGTCCAAACACACCAACTGGTTTTAATCCCCGTCCAAAATGTATTAATTAACGAGTCCACCTTCATCCCCTGGACTGGCCAGCTATCAACTACTTGCTGCACTTTAATTAGGTGTTACGCAGTGTTGCGGCTGCGTCGGACTCCTAAACCTGGCATGTTATACGACAAGTATGGCGCTTGTTTCGGAGTGGTGTGGAAAAGCTATTGGTTCGTGGAGATTTTGAGTTTAGTAAGTGCACAGAGAAGTTTAGTCCTAGTGATGTTGGTCACAACTTAAGTGTATGTCCGTAGGCCTCAGGTACTTGGTGTAAATTATTTCATCAATTAGTTGCCCCCCACTAGGAATTTTTCTTGTATCATGGGTGCGTTTACAAACATTGAAACTCACATACACAAACAAATCAAATCCGCAAAAAGTGCCTGCAGGCCATACAAATATTTGTTCGGTGCTGGAATCGAACCCGGCCACGACAAGCAGAGCAGCAGCAAACCATTGCTCAATCGGTGAAGAAAACCTGCCTAGAACCATAGATCTGAGGGGGATTTTGGCCCTATCCGTCTCACAGATAGAAGGCCATATACATGGCCGTGTTTTATTATAACACATGTTTACCACCTTTTCTTTGTGATAAGTTTTTTTTAAATATTGTTTTCAAACAAAAAAATCGGGTATAACATGTTTAAGCGGTTAATTGCATCTTGATGATTGAAATCATATTGCAACATCATGAGCCATTGTCTAGAAAAAAAATGTAAGATAAGTAGAAAAAAACTTAACTTTTTATTTAACAGTAATTAAGTAAGACGCCCCCTAATTTCTGTTGTCATCTCATTACGCACTAAGAACTTAATGTCTTTGATGACATAAAGATGGGTGTCCACTAACGCGGTTATAAAAACGGCAACAGTGCTCCATTAGTGACGTCATGGGCTCGGCCGCTCTCGATCAATTTGTGCGAAATCGCCGGCGCGAAGTGTTTTTTAATTAATTTTATGAGTGAATTTTGTTGTGGGACGTGGATGCGTGGAGTTGCTTTTGGTTTTTATTTTTAGGTGCATGTTTTTTCAAGTTGAATGTCTAATGTCACAAATAGCAATTTTCGCTTCAGGTATTGTTGCTTCGTACATAAACTCTTGCCTTCTATAGCTAAACTACATTCATACCTGACCAGTTTTTTTGTTTTTTTTTACCAGTTTATTGTGCAATTTAGCGTGGCCTTCTATAAAGCCCAACTCATTTAATGAAATAGTATTTCTCCGCATATATCAAATACTTTAAACTCACATTAAGATAAGATGCACAATATTAATAGCAGAATTCCAACAACGAAAGGTCCTCGATATGTGTTATACTGACAAAAAACTGCCACTGCTTGAAAAGACCCACGTCTGTGTGATAAGTTACAAAATCTCACTCAAAAGAGGAAAAAAAAGCACAACTCGTCAGCTCCATTCAGTCACTGTCCGCGCGACATTGTCGTCGTCGACGCACTAATTCAATACGGCCGACGTAAGCCATTTGCGTTCGCGCTTGACGCATCACCCGTGAAAAAATCAATTACAATTTTTTGATAGCTACGCTGACCGGCGCCGTGGTGTGGAAGCGGCTTTTTTTAGGGGATTGTTTTGTATGGGCGAACTTTGGTAGACGTGTTTTTGAGTGCAGAGGGCTAATCGGCAAACGTAAGGTAGGCAGGAGGTCTTTATTAGGATAGGTGGAGAGACGATCTTCGCTGCTGGCTGGTAGTAACTAGATGAAAGGTACAGAGAATACGATTGGAGAGGAGAGGCTATGAATTCTGTTAGTTTCAGACTATTTATTACCTATACCAATCTATTCGTGATTCTTGACGATTAAATATCAGAATTTTGTGTAATTTTACGGGATAATGATTATAGACGTCGAATTGGTTTAAGCCGTTTATGTAGCTTGTGGATTAAGTAAATTCAAAACTGGCTTCGAAATGATTAACAGAGTTGACATCTACATTTACCTGTCACATCCTGATATTGCCTCTGATGAAAATAATGTCCCGATGTGTAAATTTTCATAATTTAGCAGAACTGCAACCACTTTCAAGTTATGTTGTACTTGTGTAATAAACACACACATTTGTTTTTCCAGAGGTGTACAAACATCAATATTTCGGCAGTTAAGTGTAAATCCCATGTAACAGGGGTAAGCCTATTGCGATCAACCGGGCACAAAATCTGTGCCCAAGCTGCTACTTCGAAATTCCTGATAAAAAAACCCCAATAACACTTTAACGACCTAAGATCTACCCAAGACCTCATGCTCAAAAGCAATGATTGTGGCTGGACCAACGAAGTAGTCCAACAGGAATACAAAAATACCTAATACAAGTTCTGTCTCCACCTTTTTCAACCTTCTGACTGGCCAGTGTATTTTCAATAACACTACTCTGTCACACGACAGTTGACACTTCAATTCGCTTCAATCTAAAATGTTGCCGTCAATGCGTAAGCCGTGTGGTAGGCAGGCAATGAAGTGCACGCTACATTTTGTATTTTTTTGTTGCTATATTTCCAGCAGTAACTTGTGAAAAGTTTAAAATATGTAAAAGGTTTTTTTTGGAAGAGTTGTAATAATTAATGGGTCTTTTATGTGTGATGGGTAAATTAGTTATTGATGGTGCAATTAAATGAGGGTAGTTTGAGATTTTAATTATTAATGACAGCCGGTTTTAAACTTGCCAATAAAAATATGTTTGGTAGAACTTTTAGCCAATTATTCTTTTCTAATATTTAAATTCCACAACTCCTCAATAGCCTTACGCCTGAGGCAAACCGTTTCTCACGATCCAGAAGAAGAAACACATTTTGATTTTGTTTTTTAATCAAAATAAAAAGCAATTCTTTTAAATTAGGCTGATAATAATCAGCCCTTTTGGAACGTAAAAATATACAAGAGACGCCCTTCGCCACTTCCTAGTGTCGTAGCTGGGAAGAAGTAGCGGAACAAACTCCACAACTAACTTCTAACTTTTATGTACGAAATAGGTACACTAAATTGAAAAAAAAATGGTATTTTTGGCGTCAGCTAGTATCATAATATAACCTGTCTCCAAAGTAGCTGTGTCAAAAACCCCGAAAAATTCAAAACCCATAGTCGCGTTACAAAAAGCGATATACATAAATCAAATTGTGCAATAGCACCGTCAATTACAACGCAAGCGACTATATATCGTACGCAAGCGCATTAGGTACACCTGCGCGGGCCCAAGCTGCCTGATTTATGTCGAGTGCGCCACTGCTAATAAGTCTATTGGGCTAGACGAAGATTATGAGAATAGGGGCCTGGATTCGTTGATCGAGTTTATGTCTTGTTGTTGATTTGAATTTGGAAGCTGTTAGTTGAAAAATTTATAAATATCGGTACAGTCGCGAGCACCAATTTGCACACAATTAACAACTTTTAAGAGATTTGCACCATTTATTCTGATTAATTTCATGTTGTTAGGAACATAGTATTTTGGAACCCATATTTTTATGAAAAAGTCCCTATCTCCAAGTTACAATCGCTATTTCTCGCGAAAATTGTTTTTAAATTTAGGAAAGTGTATACATATTTTAAATGTATAGTGGCAGATATTGTAAAAATACGTATTTGTAACCACAAAGTCACTCGTATCGTAACTCGTAGTCAACTTTTCAAAATAAAATTATTTTTATTTTGAAAAGTTGGTTACGAGATTCATTCCAGATATTTTCGATTAACTGTCATGAAATTCTTAACTGCGCGACTAAATACCTTCATCCGCCTGGCACCTGCTTGTCGTACCTAACTATCCTGCGTTTGCAACAAAATGAAAACGAATATAATTGTATTTTCATAATTATTTTATCACAATAGTTGTAGTCATTCGATTCAATGAAGTTAATTCATATTTAATAGTCGGGAGAAATACATGATTAGCGTTGGAATTGATTTTAGAAGATTGTTTACATTTGGTACCTTACACCATGATAAAGCGTCATAAATATCAAACATTGGTTAGACGATAATCATCGTCATCAAAACTACTTTAAGTATATTAAATAATGCACATATTACTAGGCAAATTTAATTAAAATGACCGCTAATATATGAAACATAGCAGTAATTTATGAATAGAGTTGCCAATAACAAACGGTTCGTGTCGTCATCGAGCCCGCCGTGTCTCCGCCGCCCACAAATTAATTCTGTTACACTTGGCTAACGGCCCCGTCACCTGGACCTCCAAGCGTCCGCCCTATATTTCTCAAAACCTTCGTATAGATGCACTGGATATGCCAGGTTAAAGGAAGTCCGACTCTTTAAATCTTTTTCCATGATGGTATTCTTGATGGCAAATGCCGCCTGCCTTCTAAAGAAATCTTGATCATAACCAGGATATTTTAAGCATTGCCAACTTGACAAATATCGTAAAACCTTAGTCTGGTGGAAAACAGCCATGGACTCCTGGCTTTTAAGTCTTAAACTAGACTGCTAGTTTTAGATGATGCCACTTACTAGACGTGGGAAGAAGTAGACGTCCCGACATTGGCATCAAGCCGAAAAACTACTTAGCAACATGTTAGCTATTAAAACAAAGTTTTGCACGAATCTTAAAAGACGAGATCGTAAAGTTCGGACTTCCCAACGCGTCATCGACAAACTGTTGTACCTACTGTAAAAAATCAGGCAATTTACGTGTTGTCAGTTATTTATTATCTTCATTTTTATTTTAGAAGTGAACCCTTATCCCTTAAAAAAACTACTTAGCAACTTGTAAAGGAAAGTTTGAATCTTACAAGATGATGTCTTCAACTCCCTAGCACGTCACTGTTGTACTTTAAATGATCACACAATTCGCAGATTTTTTCAATATGTCAACCAATATTATAATTTATTCTCTTTCTTTTTAGGAAGTGAACTACCCATACTAGCTACATAACATGACATAGCCACTTCCAGTAGTTTCTACGACAAGTTTGTCTCATCAATAAGTGCTGACAGTGGCAGCATGTGAACACAGTCGCTTATTAAGACGACGAGAAACTTCTGCCATGATCTGTAAGAATCTATGGCTTCACTATGTCTTCAAGACATACTAGTGTGTATGGAACCTTTGGCGGTGAGTTTGCTGTGGGTGTGGGTTGCCTCGGAAATTGATATCCTCCACTTTTGATAACCATTTCTTCAATTGAAACATCATTATTGGAGGCAACATTATATCCTTTAGTTTTATGACGTTCAAGCTTACGGTGAAGTAACAATGTACTCGCTTGTACACATAATTATAGTGTTTCATAACAATATCGTTCTAATAATTAAATAATTTGTCGGCACGGTTGGCGCAGTGGCTGAGCGATTGACCGATGTGCTTCGTGTCGCGGGTTCAATTCCCGCACGGAACAAATATTTGTATGGCATATAGGTAGTTGTTCCGGGTCTGTCTGTTTGTGTATGTGGGCTTAAATGTTTGTAAACGCACCTGCGATACAGGAGAAATTCCTAGTGTGGGGCAACGTTATTTATTTAAAAAAATAAAAAATATAACATAACATCACGACTGTAATCCCCGAAGGGTTAAGCAGAGGTGTACCTAATAGTACACACAATCTTCTACCAGTAATGTTTTAATCCCATGTAATAGGGGGCGAGCCTATTACCATCAACCTGGCACAAATTCAGACTCCGTAACTGCTACTGAGAAATTCCTGATGGAAAAACCCAATAACCCTTTGCCCGACCCGGGAATCGACCCCAGGACCTCATGCTCAGCAGTCGCGGTTGTGACCACTAGACCAGGCTAGAGGCAGTCGACGAGGGTATCGTTCTCATTATTTAATTAATAAATGACACGATATTGTCGAACTGTAGCGATCCATTTACATACACGCTGAAGCTATCGCCCATAGTGATGTCCTAAAGTGAGGCATTATAAGTAGAACTCCAGTACTGGATTTACTTACGAACTCATTCAGTCGGCTTCATTTATATGTGTTTATTTTTCGTAATATTTCATAATTATGTCGATTTGAACAATGTGAGTATTGCTCTTTGTCTTACCAAGTAACTGGCTTGTGGAGGTCAGATAAGCAGTCGCTACGTGTAAAGTATTGGTATTCAGCTGCAGCCGGTTAGACTGGAAGCCGACCTCAACATAGTTAGAAAAAGGCCAGGCAGATGATTTCTTACAAGATCTAAAAATGGAGATTGGTAATGCTTTTAGCATGGAAATAGATGAGAGAGAATGTTATCTTCACTATGCAGGTTCCAAAAATAACCAGCCAATGTTTAGCGACTTACATACAAGGTGTAAACGGACCCTTCACAAAGCCGTTAACCAAGTATCTCTGCGCAAAAATTATGGCTGGAAACTTTATTTATTGGGTGAAAAATCACGTTTTACCGTAGGACTCAATGTCACGCACTCAAAACATTGTGCTGATGGATGCATTGAATAGTGTGGGGGTCGTGGAGGTATTGAAGAAAATTTATAACATTTAAAACTTGTGTTTGACAAAACCTTTGACCCAATTATCTCCGTAGCTAGAAAGTTCCCAGGTATGGTCTAGAACAAAAAATATCACAATGACGGGGAGAACAAGCGCCTTTCGGCTTCGTTGGGGATATACTTTTACACCCATTAGACTTCAAGCATTGCGTCTATCAAAAACAATATTAAAACAATACCATATTCTAATAACAACTATTCCTGTGTTCCACATCCCCATCACTAAAACTCGCAACACTAAATATCTAGCGGTTTTAATTTATTATCAAACTTGAGCAGTTTGTCGCTTGCACATGCAAGGGGCCAAGTTTCGATACACTGGGACCATAAATTGATAAGATTATGTGCATTCGGACTTTGATTTACGTCCCCACGATAGATAATTGGGACGAGTTTTGAATTTACTGCATAATGGGGTTAAGTTTAGCAGTTTTGGGGTGCAACTTAGATGCATAGGTCATCGTAACGGTATGACCAGGGGATTATTGAAGGGGTCTTCTGTCCCATTTCAAAATGATGCGCATCCAATGTCCGCTGGTAACAGGATTCCTTTTGTAAAAGATCGCGGAGTTGAACTGGAACAGGGTAACGTAGCACTAAAAGTAGGAAGCGTTCAGTGAGTGAAATAATTATGACTGTCAATAGTGAAGCAGTACTCTAACGTAACATAACATTACGTTAGTTGACCCTCAGTGGGAACCTATGCATATTATACCCACATTTCGCCTAGTTATGGTAAAGTCCCATGTTAAGGTACGAGTTCGTAGCCGACTGCAGACAGCAGCAGACGAGGTGACGTTGCGACATGTCGCAGCATCATGACGTTGCAATCATGATTCCGAACCCAACTGCAGATGGCTGCAGCAGACGGGAGTTGGTTCTGAATGTTCCGTGAGACAAGATGTCTGATTGGGATTAGCGATCACAGTTTACTTTTGTATCTTTTGTTAGAAGAGGAAGAAGACGACGATGATTTGTTTTTATTATACAAGTTTATAGAGAAAAACGACTAGTGTGGCTTGTCGTTTTTCTCTATCTCTGTCTAATGCTGAAATGCAGAGCAAGTGAGGGAACTTACTCCACTACTTAGGTTATCAGTCTAGGTTTATTAGTTTTTCTTCCTCGGTATTCGAAAAACTCATTTATTGAGAAAGATTCAACGTGCTGTCGCTCCAGCGCCGGCCCCACTAGATCTGCGCACGGGCGACACGTCGATTTGCGATCGTGCGACCTGTAGTCGGGTGAGTTGTCGCTAGCTACGGAAGGCATTTCAAAGAAACACATAGAAACCAGTATTGTCCCAGCGACACGTTGTCTGCTGCTGCTCTCTGCTCTCGGACTTTTTTTTCAGTTAGATAGATAGGTAATTCAGGGCAATAACATTTTCGGATATCACAGAAGAAACGTGCATATTCACCATTAGTGACATCACTATTGCTAACGCTTTTGAAAAAAAACTTAGAAAATTGTTCATATTGGTGTGATATTTTGAGTATTTCTAATGCTCCAACTGAACCTTTTAACAACCTACACACTACACATTCAAAAAGTACAACAACCCCGCTAGGTAACATTTCAGCACCTCCCCGTATATTACCACCATATTATCGCGCTTATTACCGGCGGGGTATCGCCGTACAGCCACGTGGGACAGAGTTAGCCTGGCTTATTTATGGTACGACGTAATTATACCTCAACTATATGCTGCGCTCGAGTTCCATGATTTATGTAGCTCGTTCGATTATGTGCGAGGGTAGATCATCATCAGGCTCTTTGGAATATGTTTTCGGTGCCTATGTAACAGTTTGACCACGAACTGTACGATCAATGGACATGTGAAAAACAAAAGAAGAAGAACATGCAACGTGTCGCCGTGACGCGACAGTTCTCATGCGAAGGAACAAATGATGCTCGGGCTTGTAGCGAGCCTATCGAAGAAATGTCGAAAAAATTGTGATCCGTTGTCTGAGTTCATAATAGCATAGTGTCATATAATAATTGTCAAGTGTGACACGTTATGCTTGCCCGCACCAACTGTTACTAATCTAACTATGTAGTTACTTTGTCTGGAATCCCAGCAGGAGCGCGCGGTGTAAACGTAACATAAATACGTCGGTTTTAAAATTAAAAATACTCATTTCATACTCATTTTAATATAACATTTTCATTATTTTAAGAATTTATTCATAACTATGGTTGATACTGATTATGCTTGTTGTAAACAATGCTATAGAATAATTCGTATTTACGTCCTCTCTCTCAAACCTTCGACTTAGACATCACATAACGGCCTGTCAGTAGCCTGCGCCCTTTACTTTTATAACCCCACCTGATGGCTTTATCAATTACAATTCACAATTAATTGCATCACTCAAGCAACAACACTCAAGAAGGGTGACCAACTGACCACAATTTCAAGTGGACATACATGTTTTAACCTAAACACTAACGGTGTCCACTGTTTTTAAAGCCACCCCTTAGTGCGTGAACGATAGTTCCAAGCAGGGACGTAGTAAGTATTAATGTGTCTGTAATTACGAGTGCCGTGGGTCACTCGGCACTATTAGTCAACGTGACACACCCCAGTGTCAATCTGTCACTTTGAGTGGGTTTTTGTTTCTTTAGCTGGGTTGGTGGCTTTTGAAGTGGTTTAGTGGCTTAGTGTTTTCTTTGAAATCAATTAGGTTCGTAACTGAGGTACCTTCTGTGGGCCAGAGGGGCTCTACAGGGGTATTAATTATACCACCATTTTGAATGGTAAAGTATTGTTTTCATATTATTAAAGTTATTGTACTGGTAATAAGTCGGTTTTATTACAATAGAATAGTAATTGGTCATACTTTAACCTATATGCATCCTACAAAACTGACTGATTTGAGTTAGGGCGATCTTCAAGTTAAGCCGCACTTGCCTAGGTTGGCCCGTGGATGGGGGCCACCCATTACATACCGAGTTTCCGCCTTGCCTCGGAAAGCCCGTTAAGTCGTTGCAGGTAGTAAGTTGCTCGATAATCTGACAACCCATCTTACCAAGGGATTTCGTTTCGTTTTACCCAGCACTAACTGTGTTGTGGAGGTCAGATACCAACTGTGTTGTGGAGGTCAGATAGGCAGTCGCTCTATGTAAAATTCTGGTATTCAGCTGCATCCGGTAAGACTGGAAGCTGATCCCAACAAAGTTGGGAAAAGGCTAGGCAGATGATGATGATGAATTTAGTGAGATCAACGGCGTAACACACCCGCAATGTCAATGCATTATAATTTACGTTGTCGCGCAGCATAGACCAAAGTCCTTAGCGACCTCATAAAGATATTTTGGTGTCCAAGTTAAAAATATCTAAAAACTTATGTTTTTTTTCTACAATAAAACGACATATTTTAGATCGCACACACTCAAATGAACGAAAATTCGCACACACCGCAAACACACACATATACTATAAATAGACACGCTTTTAGTGAGAGATAAGGGTGTCCATCTGGCTTGTCAGTCCCGGACAGGGGCCGGCCGCGACGTCACTAGTAATCCTGACGCGACTTTTGACGTCGTAAAACGTCGCTGATATGTCCTGACGGGATAAGTCTCTGTGACTTTTGGAAATCACGCAAAGAAAATGTTTTGGTGTGTTTTCGCTGTAATTTTAGAACGAGTAACATAATAGTTGGTTTTTTATTTGTATGGTCTTCGAAAGTTATTTTTAACAGTCAAGCTTTTATCATGTCAGAATTGAGAATTTTCTTACAAATTCAATAAATATTTATGTAGGTTCATCAAGTACTCATAAACTTGCAGATTAGTTTCAGTGTTTTGGGAAACTGTTTTGATTTCCAGTGGAAACCCATCTTCAGGACACGTGATGAATACACAGTCATTGAGGACACACTTGATTGATATATTAATTTGCTTGCTAATTTAATTGCTTTGTCCTAATTATTAATAAAATACTTATTGTATTTTATTAATAATTTATCCACCAAAATTAAGTTTATATTTAGTTTATTGTACATAAATTGGTCCTTTCTTGTAAATATTAAGTTAATTAAAACTAAAAATTTACTAAAAATTACTAATTCTATAAGTAGCTTTAATTCACTGATGTCATCATCATCTGCCTAGCCTTTTCCCAACTATGTTAGGGTCGGCTTCCAGTCTAACTGGATGCAGCTGAATACCAGTATTTTACATGGAGCGACTGCCTATCTGACATCCACAACCCAGTTAGTACTAGGTAATACAATACCCCTTGGTAAGACTGGTTGTCAGACTTTTCGGGCCACTGACTACTTGTAACGGCTGTCAAAGATCTACAAATGACAGCCGGCACCAACGGCTTAACCTGCTTTCCGAAACACGGAGGAAACTCGTATGTAATGGGTGATCACCCATCCACAGACCAACCTAGGCAAGCACGGCTTAAACTAAAGATCGATCCGAGTGGTTGCTATTATTTAGCCACGAGCTCCTCCATCAATTCACTCATGTATTTAATGCAAATTATACTATTACTAATAAATATCAATCAAATATTATTCAAACATAACTATCGCTCTGAAACAGCCAGAAGGCGACGCTTCAGAACTCGTAGAAGATGACGGGACGAGCTGTACGAAACCAAGGCCCACATTAGACCTTGGTTGAAAGAACTAGAAGACATGGGGAGAAGCCATTGCTCATCAGTAAGATGATGCAGGCTAACAGTATCGCAGTAAATGGCAGATATATTTGTTCTTACCCTTCGAGGATTACAGGCGTGATCTTATATCATGTTATTTTATTTTTGAAATTAAATAATACACATTCCACAAATTCAAGATTCACAGCACCAAAATCCCTAAACAATTAGCCTACCGATTAATCACTAAACGTTAATTTTTGTTACATGCAATGAGCACTAGCCACGATATTAATCTAACGCCTAACACACTAACACGACACGGGGTAAGGGTGACCATTCTTCATTAGCACAAAGGAGCTGGCCTTTTGTCTCCACTCCATTCATTCGCGATTGTTCACTACTGTGAGTGAGGAGCTCGGGGACTTATTCTGGAAAATGGTAGGACGGTCAACTATTTGATTTTGTATATTTTCTAGGAGTACGTGACAGCGTGGTGGTTGACAAGTGAGAATGGAAAAAAAAACGTGTTGACCCGAACCCAAGTAATAAGTAAAGACAGGACGATAATGATTGTATTTTTGTACTGTAAAACCCATTGTGTGAGAATTATTACGATAGATGAGGCTTCTGAAGTTTTGGGCCTTGTGTGTGTGTTTTTTTAAGCAATAAATTAACTCAAACGTGGTTATTTTGAAAACAGACGAGTAATCTATCTTATATGATACTGAAGTCAAGGAAAAACACAATTTCTCGAGAACACTTTTATTAATACTATAGTTTTCAGTAGGTATCAGTATCGTACAAACAAACTATCCCCACAAAACACACTCATATCAACAAAATCAGCCACCACAACACAACATTCGTAAGAAACACGAACCCACATCAAACGGCCAGAATACGGCCGCTGACGTCCAGACGTGATCCCTGTCAACAAATCCACAATACAAGCTGACTCGTTGTCACCCCAGTTCAACAATGCAGAGATTAATGATCACTTCTTGTATTTCACTATTGGACGGCGCTTCGATTCAAATTCAGTTCACTTGTGGATTTTTGGAAGGAGACAGATGTTCGGGAAGAAAGAAATGGAGTAATGATAGACTAACAAGTCGTGCTGTGTCACTACGGTTAGCAACATCGTTTTAGTCGGAAAACAATTGACTTTTATCGGCAGCCATTTTTTTTCTTTTCGATCACCGTTGTGATAGGTTTCAATGTAAGTTTTCTGAAATACGCCTAGCGCATGCTACGAACGTAAGGGTATTTTCGTCGGATTAAAAAAAAACACTTAGTTTCTTCAAATGGTATGTTTTTGAATATTTTTTAACCCCAATGGTATCTGGACTCATCACAATTTTATTATGAACATTTAAAGTCTTTTCCATTATTCAATATATGGTTTTGATCTTATCAAAACTATATAAAAATAAAAGAAGACGTTAAAAATATTCCTACATCTCAAGTATTCCCTTATCTTACAGGTATTCCTCTCAAATGCAGACAATCAATTCAATTAGACTGTGTACTTGGAGTGTGAGCCCAACTTGCTATTAAACGGAGCAAGTGACAAAACAAACTTAGCGCCGTGAGTTGGCTCAGACCGCCTTAAACTGGTTTACGTCGGTTTGAACCGGTTTATACTGGTTAGGCTCGATTTAAACTTGCTGCAAAGTTATTTGATGTGAAGATTGTAAGAAAAACGGTTCTAAAGTAAATAAAAGAAGTACCTACGTTGGTGTTTGTTTAAAATTTGATGAACATTATTTATTTAAAAGTTACTTTTGTTTAAGTTTCCGCTAAAACAAAAAAAAAACAGCAATGAGTAAGCGATCTCTTTCCCAATTTAGCACAGTTCATAGAAAAAGAACCACTCCAAAGGATCTTTAACAAACTGCAACAAGCCCAGTTAACGCAGCTGCGCAGTTCCTAAGGCTACTTTATGCCCTCGAATGTCTGTCTATCTCCTCCTACATCGGCTACATCCAACTTTGCACAGCAACAAAGATATCGGCGATGCAATGGACCGCGGCCAGCACGGAGCATTAAGCCCGCGGCAACAATCTTTACGGGGCATTCTAGTACATTTGGAGACATTCACTGACATTTGGGAGTATTCAGGGCCGTTTGGGACGTTTAGAGTGGACTGGCATTTAGCTAAAAGGGTGTTGTGGATGGCTGTTTTGTTTGATGGGGCTTGGAAAATTAAGAGGGGGGAAGGATTATCATCAGTCAATAGTAAGTATAACAAAAATACTACATTCAATGAAGTCATTGAAAAAACTAAATTAATTCTTCTTCTTATGTTGTAAAAACTTGATCAAATTCCTCGAATCCCGAAAAAAATATTTCATTCCCGAAACCGCGAATACACTCATCACTCCAGCCAATTACCCACAAAAGGGTAACACAATAACCGGAATCCATTAACAAATCGTTTACAGACAACACGACAAGTGGCACGGCGCGTGTACCGCAAAGCAAGCATGACAGAACAAAGTTTGTGAACCGGATTGCGCCGGTTCCGGGCGGATTAAACCGGTCCGTGCCGGCGCGCGGCGGTTAGAGGTGGTTAGAGGCAGTTAGTCAGGTGAGATCTGAGGCGCGGCGCGGGCTTACTATCGAATTATTGTCTTTGTGCAACTAGGCGTTTTGTATGCCAAGGGATTTCGTTTTTAGGGATGAGTTTTGGTTTCTGTTCTGTAGATGGTTTTGGGGATTGCATTTCTGAGATTGCATCTGTTCGTAGCACAGCTTTAAAGTTTATCTTGAAATTTGTGTCTTAAAATAAAACGTTACGTTACAGTTTTCGAATTAATTAAAACAGGACTGCCATATAAGTTCCTTCTGTAAAAGTTCGTAACTTTTTTTAAACTTCTTTAGTTGAGCATGATTTGACTTTCTACAAATATTGCTTTGACCTCAATCTTGTCTTGCACTACCCCTTGCCCCATTCAAGTCTCCAGCTCAATAGTCACTGGTCAATAGTCCACCAAGAGAGATTAGTCCATTCGGACGCCTAAGACGCACAGATCTCCCGATGACATCAATCTATGTAAACAGCCTCTACACAGCTCTTAAATCAATAGGTCTTTGTCCAGGTACTTGGTAGACCATCGAGAGCTGTTTGATTTAATATAATGGCTATGTGGGAACATTAGACGATCAATTGGCCATCAATTGTGCGGTTAATTTGCAGTAAATACGCAGTAATCCGCCGCCTGTCCGGGGCTGGATTTGACAATGTTATTGCATGATTGGTGCTGTGTTTTGGATTATACAGTTCGGTTGGTATTTGTGAAAAAAAAATGGAAATTTTTATTATGAATGGATTTTGTGTTTATTAATAATTGAGTCGAATACAAACGTCAAACGTTGCTATTGTAAAATAATAACGAAGAAATAAGTTTTGTTTAAAATATGGTCACCCTATTAAATTATCATCATCATCTTCCTGGCCTTGGTCCAGGTTACTTGGAGTCGGCGCAACACGTTTTTTTCTTGCATTCTCTTCTGTCAACCGTCACGCTATCATTTACTCCTTTTGCTTTCACAGCACTCCTCACACAATCCATACACCGTTTCCTTGGCCTTCTTCTCCCTCTTCATCCAACCTATTAAAATATATTGCAGTTAAATGTTAATAATTTCATTATGATAGCGTTCCGGCTTCAAATAAATTGATTTTTTTAGATTTATTTTCGACTATTAAGGAACCCCTGAATGGGAGGAATCCGTAAGAAACCAACCCCGCCTCCCCCCCAATTTCTTACGTATTTTGTGTGAAATTAATACATAAATGTAGATATGACCTCATGTAACCTACTTACTACTCTTTGAACGCTCCTTTTCAATTTAATTCGATAACTTTGTAGATTTTACAGGTCACGCTGTAAAACGTCTAGACATTCAAGGATAATGTTTTATTATAAATAATTAATTGATTAACCCAGAGGAGGAGCATGGCTAAATAATAACAGCCGCTCGGGTCGATCTTTAGGTTAAGCCGCACTGGCCTAGGTCAGTCCGTGGATGGGTGACCACCCATTACATACAGAGTTTCCTCCGTGCCGACAATACCTCCACATTGCGAAAATTAGATAGATTAGGTACTCACTAAGAAAGCGATCCAGTTTCATTTGATATCAAAAGCAGAAAAGAAGAAATCTTGTCTGTTATACTCTCTTCCATGAGATACATCCAAGCAATAATGATTAAGAATAATAAGATTATAAATAACTTCAAAAACTTTTAAGATTTTAAACTATCATGGTCACTAACATTATTACTTAGACAGGAAACGGGATATTTACCATGTTTACTGTTTTTGTCGAGTTCCCGATATTTCGGCGCTGTTGCAAGCACCATGAACCGGGAACTCGACAAAAACAGTAAACATGATAAATATCCCGTTTCCTGTCTAAGTAATAACTTCAAAAACGTCTTCAAACTAATCAACCTTACAAAACCAATTACACCAGCTATCCCATCAACAAATTTTTCACATAAAACCGTTCAATTAATTGATTACCGCTAATTCAGTACCCAGCAAGCGTCTACAAATTGCCGTGCAATATCTCAAGGCGACAACGGCCTATCAATAAAGGCCTCCAGTGGCCTCGCCAGGCCTCCGTCTTGCCAATACGCAGGCCGGTAAATTGAGACGGCCGATTTACGAGGCCTGGCCTGGGCGACGTATTAATTTACAATAGTCAGTGGGATGTGTGAGAATGGGCTGTAGGAAATGCAGTTGTAAGAAACGACTGCATTTTCGGTTGTGGAAAAAAGTGGTATTGTTGATGTGATGTTTCAGATTTAAAAGATAAAAGCAAATAGGTTTATTTGGCATGTGCCTCAAGGGAAGCAAAACAACTTAAATCTAAACACAAGAAAGAGATAATTATTGTTTGTCTCAGGGCTTCGCCAAATAGGCCCAGTTCAGCAAACTGTCGAGCAGCTAGTGCCCGACGCTGGTCTTCAACTGTATGAAGTTTTAATTTCCCACAACATTCGCAGGTAACATTATAATCAATATGTAATATTGTCTTGTTGGTTGCAGGGAAATAACCTAAGGTTTTTAATCGATTTTGAAATTAGAAAGTGTTGTCATCAATGAAATTATCGATAATATTTTCAAAAAATATCTATACATTATCGGAAAACCACTTCATTTAGACTTAGAGAAAATCGTAGTATTCAATTGAGCTATATTTTTGAGCTGGGCTGAACATTTTGGAAAAACTATAATTCAGTTGAATGAAATGCTTGAACATACATTTTGCTATAATCAAATCGATCAAGGTATTTTTTCAACTGTACACTCTAGCGTAGGTGTGGGGGACCCCCACACCAATAAATGCTTAAAACATCATCATCATACAGCATGACTTCACCCACTGCTGTATATTGCTTCATCCAGTTTTCACATGAAGATACGCACAAAATATTTAATTACAATATTTTGTCCACAACCCTCCAACTTACTTTGACTGCATTGTTAGTCTCGTGGTCGCATTAGCGACTACTGAGCATGAGGTTCTGAGTTCGATTCCCGGGTCAGGCAAATTGTTATTGAGTTTTTCAGTCAGGAATTTCTCAGTAGCACCCACGGAGTCTGGATTTGTGCCCGGTTAATAGCAATAGGCTCGCCCTACATTACATGCCACTTAAACATAACTGGCAAAATGTGCGTGGTACTCAGGAAAGGCAGAACGGATGGCCGATGGGGCCGAAAAGTTCTGGAGTGGCGACCGCGAACCGGAAGGCGCTGCGTTGGAAGGCCTCCCACTAGGTGGACCGATGACCTGGTGAAGGTTGCAGGGATCCGCTGGATGCGAGTCGCACGGGACCGGTCAATGTGGCGACACTTGGGGGAGGCCTATGTCCAGCAGTGGACGTCTTTCGGCTGAGATGATGATGATGAATGATGATGACTATTAGTTACACCTCTGCCTAATCCGGGGCTTACAAGCGTGATGTCCTCCAACTTACTCTTAGACTCGGATTATAAATAGTCCATCAAAAGTGTAACTAATTGAGACGACGGGCGTCGATGTCATTGCCTCGCGCCGTTGCTCCGGAGTCAATACTCATCAATATTCACGACGCTTCAGACATGACGAGCTGCTATTTTTAGAAGACGTGAACATTTTTGTTTGGGTTTGAGTGAGATCTGGATGTGTTACATGATATTTTTGAAAAGGAAATAGTCTAACAATTCGCCTTAGGGAAATAGTGAGTTTGTCTCCCATCCAGTTATCTATTGACATAATGAGGCTGCCTACTGTCAGGACTTCTCTCTGTGAGAGGGAATCAGCCCAGCTCGGACTGGTGGATATTGGTGTAAGGTATTTATTAGTTTAATGTTTTATGTATAAGAAATATGGTACAAAAACCGGAATTCAATGCTAGTGAATGAATGATGATCCACAGACAATGGCCCACCTTCCATCTTGCGCTGCATGCCCTGACACCTGCGCACTTGACGATCTTATGACTGCATCAGCGAGCGGAATTCGCATAGCTGAATTTTGGGCCAAATACATTTAATGAAAATTAGCCATCGACACGTTAAGAAGAATGATGATTGATGAGCGAGGTATTTTCTTAACTACTGTCCTAGTTACTTGTATTCTGCAAATCTTACTTAACCACAAGGGAACACATCTTGCTTCTCCAGTCTTATACAAAATGGACGTACAATAATACCTAAGCACACCTACTCCAAACATAATACACACATAATTACCTCCCACCCAACCCACTTCAATCAAGCACCCCGAAATAAAAAACAAAAACAAATGACGTTCCAGTAAACAAACAAGAGCCTTCTACCTGACCAGCCACATAAACAGTGAAGAAGAAAGCAAAATGTATGTGCCGTATCGGCGGCAAAGCCCCGTACAAATCTGAACAGTGGATAGCCGGCCTGATCGACAAATCCGGCAGATTACGCGCTGATACAGGGGGCATGTTTATGAGACAGTCGCCGGACTGGCCGGACTGTGGCCGGCTCGGTAGGGCTGGCGGACATTCGACGGAATTTGATGAAAGGGAGATGTAGATAGAGGTTGGTTTAGTTAGGTATCAGTTACAAAAAGGATTGCACTGCACTAATTTGACTTCTGATATTATAAATGCGAAAGTAACTCTGTTTGTTACAGATTTATGCCTAAATAACAGAACTGATTGTTGTGAAATTTAACAGTTTAATAACCTGGGACCTGGAAGAGACTTTTCAACTTAGATGGCAGAAGACGTGACGACATTACAAAGAAACCAACTCCAAAGGGGACACTGTCAACTAAATACGACTAACATATAAAAGAACCATGAGAATCAAAATTGCATACTTAAAATAAAAACAGTAATACCTATTCAAGATTGGTTAATATACCTTGAACAATGCGGAAAAACCTTGAGACGTATGCAAAATGAAACATTAGCCGAGACCGATGGTCAAACAAAGATGGAAGTCAGCCAAAAAAGAACATTCATTAGAGTTTCAGCAAATATATGAAGCAATACGTTTATGGCAAAACTATTCATAGATGGCGACAGCTACATTAAGTTTACCCTAATATATTCGGTCCCAGTGCAGAATAAAGTACTCCTCATTGGAAGAAGTAGCAACCATTGATGTGACACGTTTGCAGACAGCGTGATGATTACATCGATTAAGATATGGAGGCAAATTAATGATAGAGAGCTACAATATTTTCATTCATCCTTATTTAATGGTATCTATTAAAATGGAACTGGATAGGCCATATACGCCGCATATCGCATCAGAATTGGGTGAAAATGTCTACGGATAAGGTACTGAACAATAAGAATCGGCAACGCGGCAGGCCCAGAAGGAGGTGGCGTAATGAGCTGGACTACTACTTAAAGGATTGGGCTAAAATAGCTCCAGAGAGAGAAGAATGGAAAAAAGAAGCCTTAGCTCTGCAGTGGGACACAACAAGCTCATAATAAAGATTAAACAAAGCAAATTCCCCAATTAAAAGCCAAAACTAAAACAAACGCAATTCAGACAAAAGAACTCCATTTCCCAATCCAAAACCTTTCCACAATAGTCATAAACTGACAAGAAACTATCTTTATTCCACCAGATAACATTTCACAAACATATCTCCTATACTTCGAAATAAAAATGTAAATGCTCTGGCAACCCTAACACATCGAGATAGAAGGAAGGTAGTCCGTATAATATTTTGGCTTACAAAACGAGTCCAAGTTTTAATAGTGTACCCCATGTTTATGTTATGGCCTTTCGTATCGGAAGTATGAACCTGTCCGTAGGGAGGAGCTGATGTACAGCGTATGGGCTTTTTTGGATGGATTTGATTTTTTTTTGGCGATATTTTTATATTATTTTTATTGGAAGTTGATGTATTATGTGTATATGGAATCAAGAAAAAAAATCTTACGAAGATCTAATTATTTATGAAATCATTTCATAGTTTGGTTACCAACGGTAAATGAATCTTATAAGGCAGTTGCTCCAGGTAAAATACTGGTATTCAGCTGCATCCCGTTACACTGGAAGTCGACCCTAACATAGTTGGGAAAATGTAAGGCAAATAGATAATTTCAAAGTTTGGTTTATATCAAATCTAGACCAAACTACATAGTATATCGGAAATGATTATAAAAGCATAAAACCCAACCAAAATAAAATACACACCAGGCTATTTCTTATACTTTTTACCCGTATTATATTTCTTATACTTGGTTCCGTAACCGAAGGGTAACCAAAGGGCTATTACTAAGCCTCCTGCGCTGTCAGTCCGTCCGTCTGTCTGTCAGCGGGCTGTATCTCATGATCTCGTGATTTTCTGTTGCCGCTATAACAACAAAAAATAAAACTAATTAAAAATTTAAGGGGGCTCCCCTACCATGATGGTACCCCTTCATGCGCGAGTCCGACTCGCACTTGGCCGGTTTTTTCATTTAAGATTAATATTACTTTTGTACATACAAAAGTAATATTTACCTCTAGGTAAGTCCAAAGAAAATATAGGTCAAACATTGATAGAAATACTATTTACAAAGTTACCTTAGTTAATAAAATGAGAATAGTAATGCGATCCCGATCGTAGCACCGGTCTACTACGGCTACGACTGTGTGCTACGGCGTAGCGACTGGCGTAGAATTAACATTGTTACATTCTACCCGCTACCCGTCCTTATTAATCAACAGTCGTAAAGAAGGTATTCTAAGAAAAATCTTAGAATACTTTCTTTGTGACTGTTGATGTTTTGTCTAATAAAATACGTATGTATTAATTTGAAACTATGAGGAAAATTATTGTTGCAATATGAAAACAATTTCTTTTTTCACTTATAACGCCACGATGTCATGGTTCGCGCAGTGGCAGAGCGATTGACTGCTGTACTGCGTGTCGCGGGTTTGGTTCTACATTTACGTATGTGAGTTTAAATGTTTGTAAAAATTCCTAGTGTGGGGCAACGTTTAAAAACAAAAAAAAAACTATATTCTTTCAGTGGAAACGTCGGCTACCGACTACTTACTTTTCAAAAATCAGTACGTTGATTTATTTGTAGTTCACTTAATTTTTTCAACTAACATTTCATCAACTTACATCTTTAAAACTAACAATAGGTACACACATTTTACAAACCCCTCTAACACCAAAAACAAGCGAACCCAATTACCCTACCTCACCATTATTTAAATGAACTAAACAAACATTACATACAAAACCGATTACAATTTACAAAACAGAGAATACATTGTCCAAAACAAAACACAACAACGTAAATAAAAGCTGGTAACTATCTTAAATGTAACCAGGCCAGGTCATTACGCATAATCGCCGGACAAAAACTACGAAAGCCCATAATTATTTACAACTACCGGTGTTTGCGCACGTTTTAAAACTACCCGCCGACCGTCCCATCAAAGTCAGATAACGCGGGGAACTATGAGAAGGCTTGTTTATTGAGAGGATGCCACTGGGGTCCTGGTGTTCAGATTGGGAGGCTGGGGTTTCGTGTAATTTTTGGGTGTTCTATTAGGTATTATATTATGTTGAAGAATAAGTTCTGAAAAATACATCCCATTATAGTTTCTTACGTGCTTCTTTCTGACGTTTGTTTTGTCGAGCATTTGTTAATCAATGATTGTGTTCAATTAAATTACAATTAATTACAAAATCGTATGATCTTCAGCTTAATATATTCAAAATTTTTGTGGCTCAAAGACACCCATGATTTCTATATGAAACTTTCTAACCGCAAGAGCAGTTAAAATATAATATTTTGTGTACAATACGTGTTAGAATCTACTAATTAGAACTCATTTAATGAGAAATACCCATTTCAAATCGATTTATTAAACTGTACTGTAAATTGATCTTTGACTATTCGTTGTTCATGTGTATATGTGCATATAGGTAATGTTCAATTTATAATGAACAATTCAATTTCAACATAATCATCTAAAACTTATGTCGACAAATGAATATTTACAACCCCTAATATAAAAAACAGACACTTCTCTCTTCTCACATCCCCTACGAACCTAAAAATCATCAATAATAAAGTACCCGAATCCGAACACGCTGTTAAGCTATATATCCGCCGATAAGGCCTTTTGTATCTCAAAATAAATAAAATAGCTTAAATATGTCCGGTCGGGGACTCAAACATGGCGCCCGTGTCCATATGAGTCCGACAGTGAGGCGTACAATACATATGTATGGAAATTAATACCTACATACAACTTTTGTGAGTAATACTGGGTTAGAGAGAGTTTTGTGTGACTGGACTTCTGAAGAGAGTCATTTTAAGTGATAGTGGCAGGTATTTTCTTTTAGTTGAGAGTGCAGATTTTAACTTTAAGTTACTTTGAAAAAATACGTAACACTCTTTGTCCATAGGTTTTCGCACCTAGTCTATCGTATGTCAGCCAGGGTAGCCGCTGTTTGTCATTCCAACCAGCCCAGCTCCGTACACAAGTAGATTAGGTCTCCTAACCTGCACAGAATATCTGATGGAGGTCCTGGGTTCGATTCCCGGGCAAAGCAAAGCAAAGCGGGCAAAGCGACTGACGGCAGACCTGTGCCCGGTTGATGGCTATTGGCTCGCTCCCTATAACTTAGGACTTGGAGCCACTGTCTAACCATTCGGGGATTACAGGCGTGATGTTGTGTTATGTATGTTAGTTATAATTTTGGAAGTACAAGTACTTATACAATAATTACACAAAATACGTGATAGACAATTCTTCGATAGATGGCGTTGACGTCGGAATAGAAGTTGCTATGGTTTCGTTCCACAGGGCTGTATAAGTTATTTCCACACTAGATGCTATACTAGTATGAATATATGATATATCATCTAGTATACTAGATGATATATCGTAGGTAGTGGAATACCGATACGTTTAAAACGTATATTTTTGGACAAGCCGAACTTGGTGTGGTAACATGCCCTGACCGACTGTATTAAAACATGATGAGAAATTACTTAAGTAAATCTAAAATCTTCACATTGGATTTATAAGCTATCAATGGCTAGCTATTAGTTAGCGATTTATGGGCTCTATACAAAGTGTAAACGGACCCTTCACGAAGCCGTCATCCGAGCATTCTGTACATCAAACTAAACAAATCAAGGCAAAAATTGTATTGTTCTTTTTGGTGTAAAATCACGGTTTACGGTAGCACTCAATGTGACGCACTCAAAACATTCTGCTGATGGATGCATTGAATAATATAGGGGTCATGGAGGTATTTAAAGTTATGTTAAAACATAATAAACCATACCTGGGAAAACATCCCAGGTATCCATATATTCCAGGTATCATCCTACATCCAAAACTTTGAAAACACCATCTAACCGATACCAATTAAAGGCACCAGCAGCAGCAATAACAATAAAAATAAAAAACTTTAATAAACAATGAAACACGAGGCTGCTGCGAATTCGCCAAAAACACGGCCCCGACGCGATTACTGCCCCTTAACTCGGTATAATTACGGTCATTTGGTGTCATCTTACCCTTAACGAGATCATCAACACAGCACCAATGTTGAGCTACGAAGATTTGTGAGCACAACCGTGGAGAAAAGTTTTGGAGGGACGTGGACATGGTAACATTATGAAATTGACAAGCTCATGGAGAAAAATTTGGTTTTGAAAAATAGAAAAATACAATTCTTCTTCTTAGCGTGTGAATGGCAATCTAACTGGACCAGCCCAGAACCAACCCAGAACTGAGCTACTAGTTTGGCGCTTTCGGTAGCGTCCATCAGTTCATGGAGTGAACAAACAACAATAAATATAAAAATATAATACATACACGAAACTATAACTATGTCTGATCATTTACTGTTATTAATGATGATCTAATATAATTCCAGAAACTTGCGAATCATAAAATTATGTCAGTTATTCTAAAATAAGTTTAATTTGTGATACAACACTGTGATCATTCAGGCGTGATGTTATGTTAAATAAGTGATACAAAAAATTAAGGTAAAATTACATTTTTTTTCTGTCACCTCCATCCCTTCGGCCATCCCCATCAGTATAAAGCATCAAACTATAAATAATATTTTAAATTAATGCTAATGCCTCTGGTTCGCCTAAATGTCGGGTAGACGTTATAACTCAACGCAAGCGACGCTAGCTGGTTAATGTACGAATTTGCCGGTTATTTGCCTTTATTTATTATGATTACCCAGGCAAAGCCGTGATCGATAAGTAGTCAAGGTGCGTGGATTTATTATGCGGTTATAGAACTGAATTTGGTAGTTTTGCAGACGGTTATGTGTCATAGTTTAATGGTGGGCTGTTAGAGGTTAAGGAGGAGCCTAAATGGGCTACTGTTGAGGGTTA
Organism: Noctua fimbriata; assembly: GCA_905163415.1. NCBI lineage: Eukaryota > Metazoa > Arthropoda > Insecta > Lepidoptera > Noctuidae > Noctua > Noctua fimbriata. Next base: position 18,054,881 of record LR990930.1, on the reverse strand, counting down.
AACTATGCGCAGCAAATATAGGCATTTGCAGGTTACAGCAGTTAAAACTGTTAAAACTTTACTAGATTTTTCTGATTAAAACTAACACAATGAATAAGTTCGAGGTAGACGCTACCGTAAACTTTGAACTTATGAACTAATGAAACTTCTAAAAATCAACATTATTATCTTCTTTCTTTCATCGTGTGGTTAGTGCCTAATCTGGTGTCAGAGTTTTTATACCGCCCATGAGCGTCTGACTGGACTTTGAAGTCAAGAAATATCTTTCAGGCATGCTGGTTTCCTCACGATGTTTTCCTTCACCGAAGCAAGTGATAATTATGTTATATCAACATATCGTAACATGGCGATATAGGTAATGTAAAATAGTACATAGAACTTTAGTCAATTTGAAAGTAAGTTTAGCTATTTACAATAATCACTAAAATACAAACTTAAACCGAATAAAACTTTTAGCAGAGATAGTTGAGAAGGTCACAAGGTACTTTATATAAAATCTTTACACGTGGCATCAATTGCAGGCACAGTTCCAAGTAAATGTCTTTCATCTAACTTTGCATACACACATAAAATCACGACTTTTTCCATGAGGGTAAGCAGAAACTATAGAACGTGACCTGCACATCCTTGCAGACTACTTTTGCTTGGTCCACGTATGAACATGTATGGACATCTGGTCTGTACGCCGGTTGCAAGTAGGTCCAATGCACTTGACCTTTCTAAAAAAGATTACATTCAGTGTCAGTGTATAGTGTGTGTTTCTAGAGTGTATAGAAGTATATCATTTGAATATAAACAAAATGGCCGTCTTCACCAATACCATTTCAACATACAAGATATTAGGATAACTATCCCAGTATAACATAACGTATGAAGTAACAATAAAAATAACAAATGTGCGCACAGCACGGATAAGATTAATAACGGAGGAATTTATGTGAAAATAAATTTATTTGACGGAGTTAAGTGGCTATACTTCACCGATGTGCCATCTACTATGGGTATGAGTGTACCAGCATTGTGTTATTGTTTCTGGTAGATTAAAGATTTTGGCTCTTAAGAACCGCTATACCTAGGGTGAAAGTATTTGTAAGGATCACATTTTAACCGCCGGAATACAAGTATGATTTACGTTACCTACCCAAAAACAATCTCTGACAGGTAAATTCAATTTAAATTTAAATAAATATGACTAGTTTACAAAATACAAACACCACCAGCAGGCAAGAAACGTTGCCGGCTATCTTGTCTTAACATATATCAAATACTTTTTCAACATTCATTGTAGACATGGAAGTATCATTATTATATTAGGAAACCAAATTGAATAAGTATTGGTATCTAACGTCAAAATATAGCCAATCACCAGTGGCGAAGGTTTCATACAACTCGATTCCTACCGGCTTTCCTTGAAAAATAGCACAGTCAGTATTCTATAGACAAATAATATAATCACATTAAAGATATGTACTCCAACTAACCTCTTACATAAATTGACACTTCGCTACTGGTAACCACTAATTGAAAATAGTATTAAAGATGATGCACCGATTTCCATTGCATCCTAGATTAACTGCATGTAATTTTAACACGAATTGCGCAAGACCTGTTGACGTAACCAAAATAAAGAAGCAGAACCAACGAACTAACAAAATTACCAACCCAAACACCAAAAATCATTACCGAACCACTAGAAATCAAACAAACGAAACTCAACCCTCAAAATCTAATAGCAAATCAAACAGTAGAACACCGCGGGTACTTTCGACCCATCCACCCTAACTTGAGTTATTTGCCCAAGTTATCGGCCCACCGTTTATCACTAAAATGTCACATTTAATAATAATTAATGATAATTGCCTTCTAGCTTACGACAAAGGCGATCGGCCGATTCTCATAAGTTATTTCAGTTTAAGTTAGAGAACACTTGGAATTTGAGTAGAGAACTGTATCTTGTGTAGTTCGGTGTAAGTGGGGATAGGGCAAGCAGTGGAGTCGCTGTTGCTTGTCGCTTGCAAGCTATGGTTGTAATTGTTTAAGACTTTGGAATAATTATTTATAGTAGTTTATTCCCACAAAACGGCACGGAAGTGACTAACATCGAAGGGGCCGAGTGCGCATCTTCGTTACACCATGGTTAGTTCTGAGAGGACAGAATATTGTGCGGGTACTGTATGTAACTGTGAAAGAGTACTTAAAGGTCTAATGAAGCAAAAAAAATGTTGGTCTTTAGACAGCATAATTAATATGTTTTTTTAGAATAACCAAGTTCATAATACATTACGTGTAATCACAAAATAGATTAGACTCTCTCTCACTCTGGCTCTCTCTCTGTCTTGATTAATCTTGTTCTTCAGCATTATAATAAGCGTCCATATATTTTTTTATTTTTTGCACACTACCAAACTACAGTCCCCTGCGCATAATAGTGTTCATAACATTAATTAATTGCTGTAAGTCTTTACTTCTTCTACGGGTCTAGATCTAAGAAGAAAATTAGTGCTAAATCTTCGAAAACTTATGGAGATGTAACCTTAGGACTCATTAAGCTCATATGCTTTGATAAAACTTCAACAACGACTCCACCCCACCCCAATCCTCAACGAGTATTCTTAATCACTTAGCATTGGTAAACGTTCGCACGACAAGGTAAACAATATGAAGGCTACAAGTTGAACTATAACTCTTGTGTTACGTATAAAGTTGTGCTCCTACGCAAACGGCTGCATTGTTCCATGTTTGACTAGCAGACCGAGTTCCGCTGTGACACTGGTGTTGGGATGTCATTGTAAGCGGATTGGGGCCTATGTGTGTTAACTTACAAGTTAATGTTATCGGTGTGTCTTGAAACAGAAAGTTTCTTGTCCTAAACACGGAGAAAACGTCTTGGTCTTTCTTTGATTTCGTTATCATCATTTTCCCTTATCCTCATTTATTTGCGGACGCCGCAGCATGTCTTCTTCTTCTATACTTATCTATACCCTCTATCTAGCCTTGATCCGATATTATTTAAGTCACGAGTTTCAAAGAATGCATATACATAGGTAATTAGCCTTACGCACTCCTCAGTGAGCTTCACTCACTGATAATGCAGACAAAAGGTTACTAAGTGCGTTCATGAAGCTGAATTTTGTGCCAAACATATATTATTTGAATTTTTCCTTGCCTTCTCGATATTCAAGACACCTTTCTTTTTATACCAAAACAAACTCAACGTTTTTAATTCCCTTCGAGAGCAACTAAAGGGTTAATCGATCGAACTCGATCAAGAGTATAGAGGGGGGCTAGTCCCCTCTTGGATATTAGCAAGGTGTTTCTCATTGTCCCGACAAGTTTCTGTTCCAATGGAATTTGTTCCAAAACTCGATGTTAACGGCTCTGCTTCTGAATGATAAAGATCTTCGTTTGACAGAGCTGGGTTTAGAGGAGGCAGGTTTTGGATTTGGATTAAATTGAGATTTGAAAATGACACCTAAAGTATCATTTTGGTGTTGTATTTATATAGTTCAACATCTAAGTTTTTAAACTTACATGGTCACTAACATTATTATTAACACTAGTTCAATATCTTCCCAACGTTCACTGAACTGGACGCCAACTCGCACAACGGACGAATCAATCAATTTTTTTTTTAAGATATATATTATTAAGATCTACTGATAGTCATAAATTACGATAGAATCACACGTGTCTTATAAATAATACATTTATTTTCAGGTAAAAAAGACACCCATAGATAAATACCTTAAACTAAATATACATACTATAACTTTCCTGTTAGTATATGAAACTTAAAACTAAGTTAGTAACACATCACTAGCATGATGCTTTGTGCGTTTTGGTGGCTTATGAAGTAACGTAGATGTATCATGTCAAAGAAAGAATGAAGTGTATCGGGATGCATTTGGTAGACTTCAAATTTTTTTTAAAGTAAATCTGTAACTCCGGAGTTTAAAAACCTTGGGATTAAAAAAACCTTCCAAGTTTCTTCACAAGTGTGTATCGACAACATCATGGCTTAGCACCAGATGCCATAGTAGGCAAACTTGAGCCTGTAAACTACTTGAAAAAAACTTCTATTTTTAGAGTAATGTCTACTTCATCTCTAAACATTCTAAGGTCTACTCTTGTCAGTCCCGGACTATATCGGCGATCTCTTTGTTGGTCGCTCATATCGGGCTGGATTAACTGGGACTATTCGATACCTGCTAAAATAAGGACCTTGAAGATGTTGGTAATACTGGAAGAGGCGCAATGTGCGTCACTTTTATTACCAACTTTTTTGGAATCAGTTGTCCAGGAACGAAAATATAAATAAAACCTGACATTCGTATTCAAACCAGTTAGTATTTCTATAACGACTTTCGGTAAGATATACATTTTGTATGATATGATGATGATCATGATGACATGTTCAACGGAACAATAAATCTTAAATCTCAGTTCCAGCATGAAGCACAGCATCAAACTAACCGACCATGTACGCGACACCACACTGCGCTCCAAAACACAAATTACTGACGTTGCTCAAAAAGCCACTAAGTTGAAGTGGGAATGGACTGGCCACGTCTGCAGCATGCCCAATGAACTAGGGGCCAAAATAGCCACTTTCTGGAATCCTACATTCAGAAGGCATCGCGGCAGACCTCGTAGAAGATAGCGGGACGAGCTGGACAAAATCAACGACCAGTTGTTTCTATCCAGGGCTAATGTGGACATTAGCCCTGGATAGAAACAACTAGAAATCATGGGGAGAGGTCTGCCCAGCAGTGGGATGACGCAGGCTAACAGTAACAGTATCAGTTCCAATTTCCAACCACGGACCCTTTCCAAACTCTCAACCTCCTTCAGTTATCGACATTTCGGGCCTTTTAATATGAGATCGTCGAAGTTATTTAGATTTTATCTGAAACACGTTGTATTGAGGTGGATAAATGAGTTCTGTTGCTTTAACGAAGTTGTATCACTATCGGATCGCGCTTTGTGTTGCTAAAATTTGTTCAGATTAAGATAACGCTGATGTTGGCTCTCATTTTGATTAAGTTTGAGAATTCGGATGCTGTTTTGTATTGTTGGTGTTGGGTGTATCTTGTGTTACCATGGGAGGTTCAGTTTTCAATTGCTCTGTTCTATTGCTAATTATATTTATGCAGTTCTTTTTTAATAAAGGTTTATAATATGTAATAATAATAAACACACTAACGTTAATTTTTGTACAAACCTACAATATCTTGACCTATCTACGCCTGATTTGAAATACATGATACAATAGATGTCTCTTTATCATTGAAAACCCTAAAATTAAAACAAAATGATCTATAAAAATCTGTGATTGCTGTTCCGCTAGTTTTGATTTTATTCAACTTAGGCAGTATATTATTTACAACAATAAAAAAAAAATACAGAAATGGTATACTTTGATTGTCCATGATTCCTTCAATTCATAATAACCATGAGATACTTAGCTGCTTATCTTCTATTGTAATTATTACTGTCAAGAAAAGCTAAACAAAATATTCATTGTAAAATTCCGTTTGCTAATAATGTTGCCATCTATAAAGTTCACAGTACTCGTGTTAAAACGAGGGTAGTCTTACAAACGGACTGCGTTAACGTTTCGTTCTTTAATTAAACAGTAATTAGTTACCGATTAACAAGTGTTCGTGTACCAAATACTGCTGGGTTGTAAGCTTTGGGAGGCGTCTTTGTTTTTAGATGTTTTTTGTCTTTAGTTGTAGCTCATGTTGTAGTTCAGTTTTTGTCGTGGAATGTTAACATTGCAGCAGTTTGTATCACTTATTAGATCATTGACAGTCGTTACAGATAGTCAGTGGCCCAAAAAGTCTGACAATCAGTCTTACAGAGGGGTGTCATATTACCCAGTACTAACTGGGTTGTGGAGGTCAGATAGGCAGTCGCTCCATGTGCATACTGGTATTCAGCTGCATCCGGTTACTGGAAGCCGACTCCAACATAGTTGGGAAAAGGCTAGGCAGATGATATTATTACTACAGGAAACGGGATATTTACCATGTTTACTATTTTTGTTGAGTTCCCGATATTTCGGCGCTGTTGCAAGCACCATGAGATGCAATGATGATGATGATGTTGTTGATGTTTCCTGTAGTAATAATGTTAGTGACCATGATAGTTTAAAATCTTAGGCAGATGATGTATCACTTATTAGAAGGCCTTTTTAAGATATATTTTAATTTATTAAAAACAGTTTGTACAGTTTGTTTGTATTAGCAAACTACAAATAGATCTAAAATAATAACAAAGATAGTATTAAAGTGGGAACAGAATTACAGGGCCACAAATAAACTGTCCACATCGCTGTCAATAGGAAAAGTGCCCATAGGCTGGCTGCATTGCCACGTTGGGTGGCAATGTTGATTCAAAAAAAGGCCAGCCCTCTGGTTACCTTTAGAGTCAACCAACCGATCACTCACTTATTTTTATTATTTTTGTGGATGATCAGAAAAACAATAGAGGCAAATAAAACTGATTGAACTTAGTTACCACCAATAGAAGACTTGATTACAAATTTACGGATGCTTTAACCACTTTTTAGACACAATGGAGGAGTGTGAATTGCCTTTAATTACACCAAAATTCTTCAAACTAAATTACAGCAATGTTGCTCAGTGGCTGCAAAAGGTACGGTGACAGAACTAGTTATCCAAACCACATTTTCTCAACGTGATCCAGGACAGAAAACTGGATTAAATGAACATCATTTCAAGACATTTCCACGGCACAAAATACCAAGTTACTCGGGACATCGTCTTGATCTGGCAACACCGAAGCTACTTGTTTTGCGTAGCCCGCCCGCGCCGCTCTCGACAAATGAGGCGATCGCGCCCTCCTACAAATTGGCCACATTAATATAGACAAGGTTACAGGCTGTTCGCGGAAAAAGGGTGCGGTGCTTTTATGGTACTTGATAGAAAGTAAACATGTTTTGAAATAGATGTTGTAATTAAAAATGATCCCAACAGTCCACACTGTTGGAATCATTTTTAATTACGTTTATTAATATTAAGTTATAATTATAATAAATAATCATATTAAAATCTATGAAGATTACAATGACATAATAATTAAAACCTCAGTTGATCTCTTTCAACATTTGATTTTTACATTGATTTTCACTTAATAAACTACACAAATTCTTTATAAATGAATTTGGTAAAAAAAAACATATTCCATCCACTAGTTATAAACGCAAACGTTTCGAAAATTTAGAACTTGAAAAATTAAGAATACAAAACTTTTTCGACCAGTGTGCCAGTACAGTGGTCGTTGATTTTCTACTTAAAACCAGCTTCATTTTGTTCTTACTTCTATTTAAAAGCTCTCTCATCCTGCAGTGGCACGAGATTTAATGTGTAGGATGCCTGTGTCGATTCGGTAACGGAGCCTGTCGAACGCTCGTCTCGCGAACGCGCCAAGCATAGCCTCGTAATGAAGTAGTGGAGCAGATGAGCAAATTGTATTAGATTTTTATTCCAAAGGAGAAAATTAGAACAATAAAGTAGTAAATGCATATTTGTTTTCTGAAATAACATGGCCGCAATAGCTTCTCTACTCAGTCGTTTAACTTCCCACAATTCCACTAAATTTAAATCGCCATCGGCAAGCCGGGACTTTCAACCATTCATAGCTTGTCGATTGCTGTCATGTTTTCACACTCAAAGTAGAAAGTATTTAAACCTAACAGGTCATAGGATCTTTTCAAAAAACGTCCCAAACCCATAAAATAAGCCACCGACTCCTCTACTTCACCGCGAGTCCCCCGTCAATAAGTGCCCAAGTGATATCGGTTTAATTCGCGCGTCTTGACGCCGAGCCGAGGTCGAGGTGAGCCGGAATGTTAATTACACAGACTGATCGCCTCTCCTGCTGTATACGCCATTACTCTGCGGAAAGACATCGGGGTGAAAGAATGATTGGTGAGGGAATTCGGCTGTCGTACACCCATTTGACTTAGCTAGGCTGATGCCGTCTTCTTCTTAAGATGCGGTTAATCGGGAAGTTAATTGCACAGGTAGGTAAGTCTTAGTTAAATAATTGTTGTCACAATTATTTAACAAAGACTGACGAGATGTCTCTCGACAAAACTATATAATAGTTAATAATAATAGTTTACAGCAATACACAGCAATTTATTATTATTATAGAAAATCAAAATCAAAATTTTGATCTCGAAAATTTTCAATTTTGACAAGTGAGATAAAAATCAAACGCAAGTGTCAGCAACCAAACAAATAATCACTTGACATGTTTGGTCTAGTCTAGCTCATCACGCCATCTTCTACGGGGTCTGCCGCGACGCCTTCTTGCTATGTCGGGGCTTCAGAAAATGGCTATTTTTCACCACAGCTCATTGGACAAGCGGCGGACGTAGCCAGTCCAGTCCCACTACAGCTTAGCGGCTTTTTGAGCAACGTCAGTAATTTGAGTTTTGGTGGTCCACATTGGCCCTGAATCGAAACAACTGCAAGTCCCCATGACTTGCAGTTGTTTCGACTTTTCCCAACAGTGGGATGACGCAGGCTAACAGTATCAGTATGTGTGTTTGACTTTTAACTATAGTTTTGACAAGATTCAGAAAACAGACTTCACACGTATGCAGATGCCTTCAGATGCATGCTCAAAATCACTACCATTACACCATCCTCTTCAAAAACAACACCATCACAAAAAGTCAAGTCAATTATACTCAGTCCCAATTACGTACGGCAATAGTAAAACGAACAAAGAACGAAGCAATAGCAACGGCGATACACAACAGTCTCTATCGGGGACGAGACAATGCAAAAAGGCGCTAATTTTCCGAAACGAAAAAGTGGTAACGATTATGCGTTGCGGAGCCAGCACGTTTGTCTCGCGATAACGCGCGCTTACAATTAGCATGGATGGTGTTATGTTGGAGTGCTGTTTTGCTATGAAGAGGTAGGAAAATGATGCAGTTTTTATGTGAAAATTGTGTTGTGGCTACTTGTGGGCATGGTACAATAATAAGAACAAAATCACAATCAACTTGCAATGGGCAATGCACGCTCGTCTAGTTCTAGTGTAACGTGTTGCTTCAGGGCGTCATTGCGAAATGTGATCACATTTTTCCTGTGACATTTCTTCTGATAGGCTCTCTTAAGGGGTTGGAAGATTTAGCACCACTTTGTGACATATGTATACTATGGTACCTATATTTCGAAAACATGACGTTTTAGAAGTTTTTGTCTTACACAAAACTTGTTTGTATTTAACCTGTATTAATCAATAGCTGGTATGCCAGCTATTGATTAATACAGGTTATGTGTGGCAGCTATTTTTAAAATAAAATAGTTAGGCAGACCAAATAATTCAAATTCGTTTACTCTACATAGTCAAAAATAAAGAAATAATAAGATTTACTCATATTATGATATTATTATATCATTTTTGATTAAGTAGATATTCATTTGAAAATATAGTATATATCAATTTATTACTTTTTGTAGTTCACTGGGTGGGTTTTAATTAAGTTGATTAAGAAAGGAAAAAACATCGCCCTGATAGCTTTAAAATCAGTACAGTCTAGAATTTTCCATACCCTTCTACATAATCCCATCCTCTTTCGCAATTAGACGTGACTTGGCGACTATAATCGTTAATGTTTAGCACCGGTCACATATTTCTGTACCTTTGTGCAAATGCACCCTCCGTCTACCACCTCGCCGACCAATCAGAGCGAGCTTTTACTGCTAACCGTTTCTAGCTTTGATAGAACGTTCCTTTTTCAAAGATTTCAAGTTTCGAATAGGAAGTTTTTCTGTAAGTATTTAATGGCCTGTTAGCGTTTCCTGGAGTTTCTGTGTTGCTAGCTGTTGCTGCAGATTAAAATGTACTGGTTACTTTTTCGTAACCTATGGAAATTTTTGGCGAGACATATAGTCAAAATCTAAGGATTTTGATTTGATTTTCGTGTTTTGTTCAGATGCAGTAGCTGTCTAGCCATTAAGATTTGTTCCCCAAAAATAAAAACAACCATCATCATCATCATCATCCACAGCCCGAACTCACCCACTGCTGGCCTCTCTTTTCTCGTGCCAATCCCCACGGTCCTGTGCCAGCCTCATCCAGGTTCCTCCCCCGATGGCAACTATGTCGTCTGCCTATCTCGTCGCCGGACGACCCACGTTTCTTTTGCCAGTTCTTGGACGCCATTCGGTGACAGCCTTAGTCCACCTGTTATCACTGCGCCTTGCTAGGTGTCCTGCCCAACTCCATTTGAGTTCCGTAACGCGATTTCCAATATCGAAAACCTTTGTGCGTTTTCGGATTAAAAACAACCAATCAATATTATTAATGCTTAAGCATGAAATGGTGACATAGATATGCAATCTATGTCATCATTTCATGCCAAAGACTGAACGGTTTTTAAGGACAATTGGCAAACAGGTTGACCATGACTTGGTTCCGAACATAGTATAATATTTTTTAACCCTTTAGGGCGAAGGTTTGGGCAAATAAAATAAGATTCGTGCGAGTTTTACTTTTTATAGATTCTGATTACAAGAGCTGGTGTAATCAAGTCACAATTTCATCGAAATCAAAGCACAAGGAAGCAGCTAAGACGTTTTTCCTCAATATTTTAATTATTCGCGGTAGTATAAGCAATATTTACGAAGCAAGCCTAATTAACAGCGGCACATATGGACTGCGCTGATTTCTCTGGGGCTCGCCTACCGTTTGATGGAGACTCCCAAGCCCTTTTATTTGTGAGGCCACGAAGAAAGAGATTGTGTAGCTTGATACCGGTGGAATTATTTTACACTTACGATCTTAAAAGGTCTTTCATTTTGACAATTTAACAAATTATTTGCGCTGTGGAGCAGATAATTGAAGGAAGTTGTTAATCCATGTTTCGGATTAGGAATTTCCTTAAAAATATTTTGGATGGCAATTGAAAGTACGTTGCGCAATTGAGGTGTGAGATTTACAATTTATGCAAGTCGCAAGTGAGATGGTAATGAATAACAAGATTCGAGAGGATCTACTAAAGGGCTAATTCAAATTTCAGTGTCTTTCATTTCACACTGAAATATTAACTTGACTATCTTAATTTAAGTAACTTTATAATTTGTTAAAAAATCCACTGACTGAAATGATTTATAATCAATTAAATAAGTCATTTTTTGTTGAATTTGGCTGACATTAAAGAATATACATAGGGCGTAGCACTGTCTATGCCAAAAGTAAAAATATCTTTGGTTTCGTGGACCAACAGCCTCATGAACTAACTTTGCTCACTGACTGAAATATACAAAACTTAGTATTTTGCGGATAGAATAAACAAAATATTCTACTAATATCCGTGTTAGCTGGGGAATGAAACAAATAATAAAAGAGCACACCCTTTTCTGCTCACTTCTTTTAAGGCCAGAGTTAAGCTTTGTATTAGGATTTGGATTCATACCTGTGACAAGTAGGTCTACCGATACATACATTCCCGGATCGGGCAAGTCTTTTTTCCAGCAGGAATTTCTCAGTAGCCTGGAGTCTGGATCCGTGCTGGGTTGATGGCAATATGCTCACCCCCTATTACTCCTACTTTACTATTACTTTAACATAACTTTCCAAATGTAATTGTACTAAAAGGTACACATCGGCCTAACACTTCGGGGATTACCAGGCGTGATGTTTAATGACCAAAAAATGTAAGACATGCGACGTCCATTTACTAGCACTGGGCCCGTACGGTAGATTAAGGCCTTTTCGTCCCTCAAAGAGATGAGGCCTGTGTCCCAGCAGTGGGAACATTAAAAGCTGATCATGCTTATGTTAGGTATTCGTACAAAGGTACAGTCGCCAGCACATCAAGTTACCACAAACTGTAAAATTTCTCCAATTTTGACAGTTTGTGGAATTGGATTTGAAACCATAAAATGTTGTTGGTTAAGTTCAAAATCGGATGAGAAAATTTGATAGTTTGTGGTAACTTGAACTGTACGTGTTCCTATTAATCTACAACATGACTAGTTATTAACAAATTGCGATTTGCATACATTGCATGTCTTCCAAAACCACAATCTTCAAAGAACGCCATCCTACCCCCAAATACCGCACAATAAATGCACACCTACCCACATACCCTTGAAAGCACAATTTTAAACCTCATCGTGGTTCAATTAATCCAACGTCTTCAGATATGTTCAATTAGGTTCTCATATCGTTGCGCCGTGATTTCTCAGAGGGGCCACACGGCGTCAAACTTATGTGGGTGTAAGGAAAAATTACGACAGTCGTGTAATTTCTGCTGTTTCTTTTCGTGGAGTTTATTGAATTTGGTGATACTTTAGATTCAAGACGTACATGATAATAATGTTTTTCAACAATTAAGTGGTGAAAAATTGTCAACAAAAAAACTAGAAGTATTAACAGCCTGCTTTCTTTTAGTCATATTTTTTAAATAGTGTCCATGAAGTTTCTTGCCCGTTCTTCTCCAAGAGATCTACGATTATGGAATGGGCAACTGCAGTCCAGTCACAGTTATTATGCCTGTGCCTGAACTGTAGGTTGCTTATTTTTGACTATGAAAAAGTGCATACTTGAAATAAATGCTTTGAATTTGAGTTATTATGGAACAGAAGCAATAGGTACCATCTTTATTGGTTACAGGCAAATGTGTTCCAATTCTAAGTTAGCACGACCAACATAATCTTACATAATTATATGTTATCACAATACAGCAATTGATCAAGGCCATTCAAAACGAAAAAAAATAAACAAAATTCAAAAGTATAATCTTTTGGCATTAACGAAAGAAATAATAAGCTAGTCCCACGGTGGGCGCCAAAAAGGGAAGCCCTTAATATTCATGCTCGGTGAAAAGTTGCGAAAAGATCCGCGGGACCTCATCAAATTATAAGTTGTGCGAGTCATCGCCTTGGTACAAAAGCAATAAAAATTGAGGCTTTAGTTAGACTGTACGATTTTGTATTGCCTATAGTAATAAAGACAAGTATATGTTACAACAAACATTAATACATAAACTCATGCTTTTCTAAACTAGTCGTTATTGAGTAATTAATAAGTATGAATTTTTAAAATATCTATATGCGGTTGAGTTTCAAATGATTAATTCGGTTATAGATTGTAAATTATACTTATACGAAAGAACAGTATAATGTATGCTTTGAACTTTTGATTGATAACTCAATTATTAAATTGAGGTTTACTAATCTAGATGTGGCTTCAAAAAATTTAAATAGAAATAAACATAGCTGTAATAAAAGCCATCTAGATTCCCTGACGTTCTAGTAATCAAACTATTGGCAGAACGACCGGCGCCGTCGACCGCTCGAGGCCAACTGACAAACTTTTAATTTCTTCACCGCAGACATTGACGTTCGATTGCGATTGGCGGGAAAGTTACATTGCACAGATAACGCCAACTTTCGAATATAGAAGGTAGAAATGTAAAATGGATGCGTTCGTATTGGAGTTTTGAAGTGTATTAAATAAATCGATTCAGTTTTTACGAGGTCAAAGTTTTCAGATTTAAACAGTTGTAATGGATTGAAATCAGCGTTCGTTATTTAAAATCCGTATAATTAAACCGGAGACAATGCAGATGCGTTGCGATTCCAGAGACTACTTCTCACATGTGCATGTATTAACAAGCACATGTGAGAAGTAGTCATCAAGACCCTTCAAACAGAAACTCTAACCGACCTCACAAAGCAGAAATGAGCCTCATCATCATCACCAGCATACAGTAGTCCACTGCTGGACATAGGCCTCTCCAATTGCACGGCACTTATCGCGAATCTCAGTAACTCTCATCCAGCTCCTACATGGCACACCCTGCGGAGGCACTTAGCTTGAGGATGTCCCAACTTAAGCTTTCCGACTCGCAAATTGCACGCAAGACCACGTCTACCCCAACGATCAGAGGTTCTACAGCTAATATGAGCGGCCCCGGGAAAGGTGTCTAAGTACCATTCTTCTTATAACCAGATAGCTGTACCCAGGTACTGATGACGCAATCAAGTAAAAAAAAACACAGTGTCAGTTATTAGCTGGGTCAGCAGATCTCACTAATGACGCATGTCGGATTGCTAAACAATGTTTTAATGTGAAACACCCTTACGCAGATGGCACGGGTTATTTGCTTAGGACAACCAAACTGCCGACCGTTTAGCGACCGACCCGTCAGCGGTAGCCGGCGCAAGGGATGGGTGGCAGCGGGTGGCATTTGTGCCATTGCTGTATGGACTAAGTTAGCTAATGTATCTTCAAAGGAACGACAAATAGAAGAACTTAAAGCAAGCCGCAAACGTAGAGCAGGCTTGCACTACGTTTGCGGATTCTGTATTAAAAGAAGAGAGATGATAGTAGAATTCTCAAGATCAGCGCTACCTTTCTCCCCGCATTTCTCTCCTCTGATGTTTCCTTTGCTACTTAGATCAAGAACTGAACTGTTTATTTAGTTATAAGGATCATACTTCAAGCTAATATAGACCAACCATTGGGCTGGATGGCCAATTATAAGCTGATGGATTTTTACTGCAATGAACGAAAATAGTCTTTTTCTCCAAAAACCATATCCAATCGCTGGTCAACTATAACACACACCACCATTATACAGGCTGATACAGGTGCGAGATTAAATGGCCGCCGTGTATACAGGGTGTTCATTACGATATTGCTGTGAGTACAACGAATATTGCGAGCGGTTTTATTAGGAATGTCATAACGCTTTACTTTTTTGATGAGAATTGAAAATGTGTTTGATTTGCTGTTGTAAAGGGACATGGTGTCATTGTTTATTGTCTGAATATTCGCTTTTCGATGTGCGATGATTTTAAAGGATACGTTAATTTGTTTTTTTTATGAACGGGTTTAATTTTGATTGTGATTGTCATGTTGGTTTGGTAAGGGATTTTTTTGTACCCTCGTTTGGGGAGATTCGTATACTTTGATAAGTTGCTAAAGATAGCGAATTCTCTGCTATGAGTATCTAATAAGACTGCATTTCCCAAATTAAAAAAAGACTTTGACTAATTGAAACTCGTATTCTTGAAAGTATAATTATGTAATTGTTCTAAGCTTTCACGGTTTATAACTAAATTTATACTGTCACTTACGGGATAACTGAAAATCACGGAAGATATCCCGTAAGAGGCAGTGTAAGTTTATATATAATTGGTCAAATTGTACATTCTAATTTTCTCAGGACACAATACCTATTAGAATACAACAGAACAATTAATATTACTCAGTAAACAATGCTTCTGGTGAACTATGAGTGTCACTATTCTGCCCAACCATTCAAGGCTTTTTGATTAGTTATGTAAATAACACCTAGACAATTCCAATGCCTACATAAAATCCTATTTACACCAAAAACGAATACATGCCCACGCAATAGGTAATCACATAGGTAGTATTAATTTAGTAAACTAGGGTAACACAATATCTGTAACGACACGACATCCGGACACTAGCCGGACAGTCGGTAAACAACCGGATGGGAACCATTACGGACTAGTATTGTACACACTGTTTAAGTAAGGTTTTTCTTAGGTACCTGGATGCTGGAGCTCGTTTTTCGTAATAATAATCTAGCTAACCGAGTCTGGATTTGTGCCCAGTTGATTGCAATAGGCTTGCCCCCTATTACATGGGACTTAAAACTAACTGGCGAAATGTGGGTGTACTAACTACACACCTCTGCCTAACCCTTCGGGGATTACAGGCGTGATGTTATGTTATGTAATTTCGCTAACATTAGGCCCTTCTGTTAATTGCGAACATGGCTATTGATATTGTATAGATAAATTTCGCGATCGACTTTGGATTTTCTACACTTACTTGAAGAGACATTGGTTTAACATGAATAACGATTTTAAACTCTTGCAATCGATTGAAGACAACAAAGGGTTAATTGTACCCCCTTATAATAGAAGTACTTCGAATTTGTTCAATAATAAATCTTCTAATCTTGTCAGACTTGCGGGCCAATGACTACCTGTAACGACTGTCAAAGATCTACAAACAACAGCCGGGACTAAAGGTTTAGCGTGCTTTCCGAGGCACGGAGGAAACTCGGTATGTAATGGGTGGTCACCCATCCACGGACCAACCTATACAAGCGCGGCTGAATAATGACACGAGCGGCTGTTATTATTTAGCCACGAGCTCCTCATTTATATTGTTTAATTAATTATTCAAGAAGATCACCCTGCATTGAAGCAAAGACCTCCGCAATAATTACTGCATCTTCCCTCCCATTCAAATATCCCATAAACTCCATTGAAACTGTTGTACCCATGATGACCGTTCGCTGCACATCTATTAACTGTAACAGGTGGAGCGAACGGCCACGATGAGTTACTGTTATATTTATGTTCGTGTGTACGTCCCGCAGTAACTCAAGAACCTAGTGCATCGATTTTACGATGGCCGCTTGTTTCGGGAGCATCGGTGCAATTTATTGGCAATACGTGGCCTATTATTGATAGGGAAGACATGTTTTGAATTTTCGTTTGTGAATATTATTTTGGGAGGTGACGAAGTTTGGGGTTAAGAAACGGTTAATTTTGAAAAAGGTGGTCCTGGTGGTCCATGAGGTCCTGGGTTCGATTCCCAGGTCGGCCAAAGTGGTACTTGGTTTTTCCATCATAGATTTCTCAGTAGCAGCCACGGAGTCTGGATTTGTGCCCAGTTGATGGCGATAGGCTCGCCTGCTATTGTATGGGACTTAAACATAACTCGCGAAATGTGGGTGTACTATTAGGTACCCCTCTGCCTGGATTATAGGCGTGTTGTTGATGATGTATTTTTGAAAAATAAAGATGGCATATCGATGACTGTGTGAAGAATGATATGGCATGAAAGGAGTCTGATGAGATGACGAGTAATAGAGAAGTATGGTAGAAGAAAACATGCTGCGCCGACCCCAAATGAGTTGGGATAAGGGCAAGAGAATGATGATGATGATGATGAAAGAGTTTCAGAATTAGGAGGCATTCGTTCCAAAAACTGGAACATTATTGGCTGAATACTACGCTAATGTTTAAATAATGAATCCCATAGAGTTTAGAATAACGCTGAACTTTTAAATCCTCTTTTAATTCCTAGGTTCACGATAATAAGTTGATTTTCCACCGTTTATGCATTAAACTCAAACAAAAAGATTTCGAAAATAATGCGTAAATAACATCAACATCAAAATATAAAATCCACATTAAAAACATAACAAAAACCGCACTTAATTTTAATCTAACAAAATCTGCAATAATCCAAAAAACAAAGTGATTTTAACAGAAAATGGCGATCAAATCGACCTAAATACTGTTTCAAAAACATATAAAAACAATAACATTAACAAAAATGACAAAGAAACAGTCATTCCAAATGGCTGCCACTAAAATTTTAATTAAATATATCGAAACAAAATCATAAATACGGCGGGACGTAAATTCGTACCTTTATTAAAACCATTAGGAGGGTAGACGAGTATTTCTACATCAGGATATTGTACAGAATGATAAGGACGTAAGTCAAATACGTTTATTTTGTCTCAGAATAAAGTGAAAGTAGTTTTCTTGTTTATCTCTCTTAAATTTCTATATTTTATTCTCTAACAGAAAAAAAAAAACTAGAAAATATTTATAACTTTAATTTTACCTCTTTCCCAATTTTTCTTTTATTTTTATTTTTATTGAACTTACTGAGTATTGCTTCTGCTTCACCTTAAGCTTCCAATCTACTAGTATAAAATGCCCAAGGTAAGTCATCTTTGTTCAGTTTTTACTTGTGCCTAAAGTTTTAATAAATAAATAATATGGTCAACAATTTTTTAACTTGTTGTTTCTGTAGTTTGCAACCCAAGTCCCTTAGTATTTATCTCAATGTGCGTTAAGACCTGGCTTTGATTTCTAGGTTGACTAGTGATATCATATATTGGGGATTTTATCTCTATGGACTCCAAAGAAATGTTATTGTCTCACCCATGATTATCATTTTTCATTGATCTTCCTCGTCATTGCATTTTATAACAGACAGGCCTGTTGATGGAGAAGAAATACTGACGAAACAAAGCTTCCCCAGTTTAAATACTAGGAAGTAAAACCTGTTATATTTTTTTTGGGACTGTTATATTTTTTTTTAAAGTGCCGTATTCTCTGCTTAATTAGAACAAACTACATTTAATTTTGATTTTATGCGATTTTTATTTAAAAAATCATGTGCAATCCTTCAAATTCACAACAGTTAGTTTTCTTTCTTTCTCATTTATATACATGGTGTTTCCCACATACGCCATTACTGTTCCACGGACGTCATATTATTGTTTCCTCACACGAACGAAGTGGGCAGAAAGGGTAGTCCTTTCTGCCCTCGGTAATTCGTGAGAGGGACTTTTGGTCAATACAATTAAGGGCGGGCAAGATTTCACACGTACAATTTGAATTTTAAACAATAGTTTGTCATATAAATTTAATTTTATGCCCCTCATGTTTATGTATACAGGGTGATGTGGGGATGTGATGGAGGAGATAGAGCTTTGTTGCAGTTTGAGGTTTATTTGTGATTGATAAGAATGTAACGTGTGTAGCACTTGTAAGCAGATGTAATGAAGTTTACAGTACCGTTTGTTTTATGTGCTGAATCGGTCTGAAAAGTATACTACCATTGTAATCTTCGGGTTTATTTCTGTTCTTTTCAAAAAAATCTTCGCATTTTAATCTGAGTTCCATTCTGTCAAAAAACCTCTAATTTGACTATATATTTGAAAAGCGTTTGACATTGATTGTCGCCAAGATGAAATGGCGATCAGATTTTAGTATCAGAAAAATAAGTTTTCTGAAAAAGGGCTTATTTATTATTGTGGGCGTAAGTAGTTAAAATGGACGGTAATATACACAGCTGACTTCTCTTTGAGGAGTATGGATTCGGTTTTTTTTTTGGAATATCAACTAGGTAATTTAAGAATTTGTAAGTACGTTCTCATTCTTTACACGTTTCTTATTTCTTTCTTATTTTTAAAAAGCGTTGCCCGACGCTAGCAACTTCTCCTGTATCGTGGGTGCGTTTACAAACATTTAAACTCACATACACAAACAGCCAGACCCGGAACAACTACCTGTAGGCCATACAAATATTTGTTTCGTGCGCGGATCGAACCCTCGACATGCAGCGCAGCAGTCAGTGGCTCACCCACTGCGCTAAAAGTGCCGTCTAGACTAAAATTAGGTTTTATATATAACAAACACTATCTCAAAACACTTACACGTGTACAAACGCCCATCATAACCAACATCCTGTACAATAACCTCGACTATAACCAAAATAAATTGTCGTTTAAAACTAGGGATGGACGAGGGTTTAAGCAATTAACTCGTGTAGCCGTTAAGAATAAAACATTCGGATTTGGTTCGACCCCGTCACTAGTGTTGCTTTTCAAACTATGGACGTAACTTTTCAGTGTTTAGGCTTTGAGGGCCGGTGGCACTGGTTTTGGGTAACGGTTGGTTGTGGTTGGCTGAACTTAAAGGTATGTCGGAAAACACTTTACATAAAAGTTACGTCTTTGAGGGATGACTGTCTCCATTAATAGATAAACTGTCCTTGATCACTGTAGTGTTTAATTGAGCACGAGGGGTTATAAGTCCCATGATTTTTTAATATACCGATGATAGGCTAGCTTATACACAGAAACAGTCAATGTTTCTTAAACCTCTAAGTTAGGAGTAATTAAATTGAGATACTGAACAGATTAATGATATCCTGTAGGTGTAGACATTTGACCAGAAAAACTGAGATTTAGTATTCATCCTGTTCAATTCAAACAAGTACCATGTCACATTTTATTATTCCTAACTAAAAGTTAAATTCACGGTGGAACCCACCTCAAAACGGTTGTTCCTCCGGTTAACGGCTTTTATAGCCTGTACAAAACGAGTAAAGCCACAAAATACTAATTCTCCTTTCTCAAAATGTATCAAACTTTTCTAATTACTGTAAATGTGATGTCCCCGCGAGTTTTTGCGATTGCAATATCGTTAAAGTATGGGCGTCTGGTTAGTTCGTAACGAGCAGACGGTAAATCTGCGGTACTTATTTTGTAATAAAAGACAAGAAATTAACCTATTATATTTCAGGTGAACAAAGGTGACACGTTTTTAAACTTACTTTCAGCTTGCTCTTAATATAAACAGCCTTAGTTTTAGTCCGCATCGCCACCTATGCACTAAAAGTCAAAACTACGCTACTCACGTGAAGAATTGAAAGTAGGTAACTGGCATTTTGTTTCCACCTACTGTATCGTACACCCAAGAAAGCTGTTTAACTGTAAGCTACAATGTTAATTCAACAATCGCAAATTAACAAATAAATTACAGCACAATCAAGATGCTACTTAACCCCCAAATAAGACAAAACAAAATCGCATCTCCGAACCAGGAAAACCGTTCCGAAAATCAGAATGACCAAAATTAATTCAATAAACAACATCACATATGCAACGTTGGACAATAATTCGCACGCGTGTATCCGAACGGACCACGTGACCCGCAAGATGGCTGCCCGACGACCTTTTGGCGGGAATCTGTGCTGCCATGTCAATGATTTTCCCGGGTTTTCGGTGTTTCGCTGTTGTTACTTTTTTTTGGAGGAATAAAGGGTTGAGTGTAGTCAGCTTTATAAATAGTAGGGTGACAAAAAGCATCACTTCTTGTATAAAAAATGTATTCAAGTATAAGTTAATTCAAGTGTAAGTAGTTCTAGTGTACAGTGCAGGTGCACCTATTTTTTCCAGAATGTCAGAAGAAACACCACAATGCTTTTGGGATTTTTTTTGTCAGCCTACTCTGTCCCACTGCTGGGTCAAGGCCTCCCCAATGGCTTTCCAATTTTGTTTACAATTTGCCTTCTCCGACCAATCTGTTAAGAATGAGTCCAGATCGTCACGCCAGCGTATTTGTACAAATACAACATTCAAATTAACTCCGATTCAATAAGAAGCCGTGCACAAATACTTATTACATTCATTGAACACGTTTTCCAAATGCATTCATCCGATATTTCGCTACCAAAAGCTAGCAACCCCAACAGAAAATCGGGAAGCGTCTACTAATGGCGTCTTTTTACGCTACCTGCTTGCTAATTGGAAATTAGGGGCCTAATGTGTAGGAGTTTAGTTACAGCAGCTATTGTTATTGCCGATTCCTATTCGCAAATGTTTTTGTCTTTTACTATTTACTTGATTATTTTGGTGACTAATGTTAATGGTCTTTTGGGGTCATTTTTCGTTAGACGATTAAGGGGCACCTAAAGTTGAATAAAGATTAGGTGGAGATTCAGTTGATTGGATCTACCTATTTATTTTATTGTTTTCTAGTAGGTTTGTTTTACTTAGTATTGTTTGTTAATTTAGTAAAAAATACATTAATTAGGCAAAATTCTTCTTTTTACAAGCTTCTATAATAATTGATTGTATGTAATTTAAATTCTAACATGTAATGACAGTAAACAGAAGCCGAATGAGTGTGTTAATTCAATTAATGTCATTCGAATCTCAATTGTTTAGAGTCCTGCCAACCCCTTCACACCCCCATAACTAAGCACTCTAACTACCCACATTTATTAAGAAAACAGCCCTTTAAACACAACACAGCTAAATGTTAATATCAAACAAAAATAAACAATACAAAACAGTGGCCTAATTAGATCACCTATGAATATCGCGCAAGATGGCGGACGCGTTATCCGCGCCATCTGTCGGTTGTTAAACGAATTTATTTATACATCTAATTGCTCCGTACTGCGAATATGCTACGCGTATGCACTTAATACCTTTAATATTACGTTTAAAGCGGTATTTCGCTTAAAACAAGCGTTATTGTGAATGCCATCATCAAGTTTTAGTGGCTCGTGGTGATTGCAGTGTGTGTCTTTTTGGGTGGTGCTGAGATGTATTTCGTTAATATGTGTGCCTTATTATTACTGCAGTGTCAGTTATTATTAATAGTAATTAAGATAGTTGCAAATTTCGGTAAGCAATCTTGCGATATTTCGGCTTTAAGAGTTGATAAGTATATTCATAAAAAGTTCGCAAGAATTTCAAAAATAATAGACTGTTCCTTTTCCAACCGTCATTAAAAGTACGAGTATGTGCAAAATCAACAAATTGTGAGCACTGTGGAATTCTAAATTACTTTAGAATAATACTAGCAAGTTATTGTAGAATAGAAAAACCTGTTTTCATACCCCAGAAATAAAGACGAAGAAATATACTTCTAAAAATTACGTAAGATCTTCACAATAAAGTTCAGCTTAGCTACCTCATCTGCCATCACTAAGTCGTCTAATGTCTTCGTAATCTATCCTGCCACACCTCCCACTGCTGGGGTGTGGGACGTGGGCTGTGGGCATAACAATCCAACGCTAATTATGTTCCACGCGGCATCCCGCGGATTTGCATGCCACTAAATCTGGGTTCCTGAGATTTAGTCGAGGACATACGGACATATTTCTTGAAAAAGAATTGCGATTTAAAGCAGCGCGCTTTTGGGGTGATGTGAGGTGAGTGCTTGAATAATACGAGTTTACTTTGATGAGATGAATTAAGTTGGATCAACTTAAATTTCCAGGAAACGCATTTTACTTTCTAAGATTTTCTAAATTAAGCTTTCAATCTTGACAAATGATAAGAAAGTTATAATTTTGCCCCTGAAGGACTGAATATTGAAAAAATAGACGTAAAATAATTATGCAACGTTACACTTAAATTATTTATAACGAGGACAGCCCAACAGTAGAAACATCATTACAAGAAAAACTTACACAGAATTCAGAGTTACCAAACCAATTTATTTACAAGAATTTTCCTAAAAATATGACACGACCACCAACAAAAACGCGGGTTTCGATCGTCAAGATGAGACGTTGGCAAACCAAAGGGGGAAGCAGGGGTAACTCGCGCAAAACTATAAATTCCAGTTTAATTACCCCCGGGCAGCGTCACATCATGGATTCAGACAGTTTTATGACGATTTACGGCACATTTCGACGCCGGGACTGGCCCGCTTAGGGATTTCCACCGGCCGATCAAGCAAGACCTACCTAACCCCCTTCTCGCCGTAGAAATAGTTGGAAAGGAGAAGGGAAGTTGGGAAAAAGAGGGCTCTTGTTCCAGTGGTCGGTATTCGTCACCTTTTACACAGCCGGGGGGTTTTAAGGCTTCCAGTTCTTTATGGTAATGAAATCTGAGCAGGGTGACGTGGCGAGGTGATGGCTGCGAGAGTTTTTGTTGTGCCTCCCCCCCTCTTTATTTATTGTGCGTTTGGGGTGCGGAAGTTTTGGTCGAAGTTTGTCGAATAGAATGTGTTCCGTGCGGTGTTGATGATATCAGGAGTACGAATTGTTTTTGTTCATTTCTATTTGGGAAAAAGGTACAATAGCTTGGGTATCAGCGCCAATAAACAGATGGGTCGGTTCGGTGATTTGTGAAATCGAGTTAGACTTTCTCTTGGCGTGTTTTTGTTGAAGACTGCGACGTAGTAAAGATGTTTCTCAAAAGTTGTCCGCGCCCTCACTTTCTTTCCATACTTTTAACGTCAATTTCCCTATCGTATTTTATTTAATTCGTAAATATTTTTATTTTGTGTAAGCGATTTTAGATATTTATTATTAACGTTGACGTTACATGCCACGACATAAACACATTAAGTATGTACTTTTAAGACCACAAAAGTACCTTTGAACTTTAGGTGCAACGTCGCATACAATCATGTTAATAAAACATATTTTCCTTTAATTCCGCTCGGAAAATCGTTACCAAAAAAAAAAACAAACATAATCTTTATAAAACATCAACCAGACACATACACTCTACACGAAGACAGTACACAAAACCCAATACAAAAGAGATCCACTTAAAAAGAAAAAAATAATTGTCATTCCCAACACAATCCAGTCGGGATCATAACAGTTTAACACGCAATTTTATTTGTCGATACACAACGTAAGCTAACGAGACTTTATAAGCAATAAACGTACAGACAGACGTTTTGGTGTGACATAAAATCAAATCAACAGTTATCCTGCGAGCCTACATCACAATCGGGCTTAATCGCGTATGTGACAAGTTAGCTTGTACGAGCAAGCGACCAGTTAACAAAGAACTCCGATAACTCGGCAGTTATATCCCCCAAGTTCTGTTTCACTGAATAAATCGGGGGGTGCGGGAGTCAGGGGTAAATTTGTCGGTTTGTAACACGCTCAGCTCTCGCTCCGGCCCGATATCGCCTTGAGTGACGGACAAGTATGCATTCAAATGGGTTACTTTAGCCCCCTTCTCCCCTTTATAAACATCGTGGCTAGATCCTCTACCAATTTGGTACAGAATTTGTTGTGGAATGTCGAATGCTTTTTGAGGGTTAAATTGCATTTAATTTGCAATAAACAACGGGACTGTTTTGATGTACATTTAAATGTTTGTTAAACGATTTTTGGTGTGTTTAGAGTTTTATAGTAATTGCTGGATATTTTCTTAATTATTTGGGAGCTGATTTTCTGATAATTTAGTCGAGAAATAAACAGTAGCTTCCTTATTTATAAACTTTGTTTAAAGTTACGTAAGGGTGCCATCTGCGGAACCAATCCTTGTGTACCACAAGATGCCTATTAACATGAGCTGTTTTCATCTCGTATGCTATAGGATAGGTAATATAATGTTTTCTTTTTTATCCCTTAACTCTAGGATTGTATTCTCTATGTAAAAATATTATCAAAAGTTAGGACTTTTGAACTATGCGTATTTTTTTATTTTGACGACATGTTCCCTAGAACATGTCGTCAAAATACGCATAGTTTAGAAGATACATATCATCAAACATAATTAATTTAGATTTCATGGATAAATACGATACGAGTCATTCATTCTCATACAGACCAATCATTAATATTCAAAGCTAAGAAAATACGCCGTTGTCATATTTCACGCAAGGGTTTAGTTTTACGTTAATAATCGTGATTTTGTCGAATTTTTTTTAATGAGAAATGAAAACAAAAAAATAAGATTATTGAAAAATAATTCATAAGCCAGTAACTACATTTAATTTCAAAGAATATTTACATTATTTACAAACTACAAATCTATAATAGCAATAAAAATATGTACAAGTATCAAAAGGTTTTACACACATACATACACGGTACATTTTCAACTACACATTTAGAATGATATAACCATCAAATACATATTTAAAGTTAGTACACCCCTAAAGTAACATAACATCACGCCTGTAAAGCCCGAAGGGTTAGGCAGAGGTTTATCTAATAGTACACCCACATTTCGCCAGTTTTTTTTTTAATCGATTGACATAAACAATAGATTAGATAAATACTAACTTACATTGATATACCTTTCCTACTTTAATCTGTGCCTACGCCTGTATTTTCAGTTTTCTCCTTAGAATTTTCGTTACCATAAAATTCCCAAATTCGTTCCATCAAAATTACGAGCATTATCATCCAAAACAATATCCATCGCCCTTCAATCCATAAAATGATATTACGAGATAAATCACTAGCGAATGCATCTCACGCCCCAGGATAATGCACAGACGTACCAACAGACATTATATGACGCGTACCCTCACGATAGCCCCCATTGTGGGTAGGCAGAGCAATAAAAACTGAAACTCGTCAGCAGAGGAGATGGCTGAACGATTTATGTGTTGGTGTGGAGGAAGATGCGGTAGGGAGTTAGCCGACTGTGAAGAGGAGAGGTGTTGTGTTGAATTGTTAGGTTGTTTGAGCTAATATTTCGACGAACTAAATAGTGTATACCATGATAACTTGCTCAAGCTTCCCTCCAAACTAGTAAAATCTAAATCAGATAATAAAAAAAAAAAACAAGAAAAAAGCAAAAAAAGATAATTTTCAAATTCAAATTATTTATTTGTGAAACATAGGTACAATATAATAAGATCTAATTCGAATGTCGGGATCGCTATGTTTAACCTAATAGGCATACAAATTTCTGATACTTATAAAACTAATTAAAAAAAAAAAAAACATTAAATTAAAATTATTATTTGAATTAAATTAAATACCATTAATCATTCAAATTAAAAAATATAATTAATCACCCTTAGATAGAATTTAGCTTAAATAAATCGAACATTTGACTCACACAACGACATACCTAATTATTATTTATTTAAATTGTCTGATAAGAATTCACCAATGGAATAGTACGCTTTTTTAACCATAAAGTCTGTTAGCATTGTTTTGAATCTGTTAACATCATTATCAACTCTTATAGTCGTGGGTATCATATTATAGATTTTTGGAGCCATTCCCATAAAGCTTTTTGCGTATAATGCTGTCTTATGAGGCATAGCGTGAATTTTGTTCAAGCAGTCTGATGCAGTTGGTAGCAGTTATTTTAGTTAAATCTCAGATTTGCTACCATTTCAAACCAACTGCACCAGACTGTTTGAAAAGTGATCAAGGGAATTAAGAATCCTATATACATAAATATACGTTTGAAAGCCATAGCCCTTCTCGCAGTCGGGTAAAACGCCCTCATTCCCAAAATCTCCAACTATCATTCGCAATAACCAGACGCCTATCATACGCTACCTACCCTGCCGAGTCGTCCCGGTTGTCCGGCACGTCACCGGGCCAAATCATCGTATCATTCGTGACGGACACGCGGACGTGACCGGGAACCGAACCGGCGACCGGCGATAAATCGCTGGCCACTGCGCCGATGTAAGTTGAGCTGTAGTGGGGCAGCAAATGGTGTTGAACTGAAACAGTCAGTTTTGTATTCTGGTAATAATTATTTGAATTAAGAATGAATGAAGTACTTAATTATTTAAGTTTTAGTAATTTTTTTTTTTTTTATTCCGTATGGGCTTACTCTTGACCTCAATCTAGTCCTGAGGACAGAGATGAGGTCGTCGATGGAACGAGCCAAATTATATGAGATTTTAAGAAAATAGCACCAAAGTTAAGAGTACCTTCTGATACTTTTAATAATGTGGTTTTCGGAGGTCTATTTTTATTGAAATTGTTTTCATTTTTTATTTTTTTTATTGTTTATTGACAATTATTTTACACTAGTACTTTGCCCTCGACTTTGTCTGCAAAAATTGTGATAGCTCGGCTACTAAGCATGATATAAATATTATTGATAGACTATTAATAGCATCCACGAATAATGTATATTTCTACCAGTGGATTTTTTTTTTAGAATTGATTCATTAGTTCCGAAGATTATCCCTACATACAAACTATTAGGTCTTTATAATATTAGTATAGAAAAATATTGGTTCTCGTCACAACAATTCGTTGTAATGTCTCGAAAAAAATTAGTTACAGAAAAGTGTTGTTAAAGTTATAAGTCCCCTGATTATTATTAGGTCACGCAAAAACTTAGTTTTTTTTTCTCTAATGGAAACACCGGACCATCTGTACTTCAACATTTCCTTCACAACATCCACACGGAGGTCTGGCAACACTGGCTAGGGCTCGACTCAGTCATTATTGAACATGTTATTGCTATTATAAATAAGGATCTCGTGATATTGTGCTCATATTAAAATGTTTTGTTTTTCTTATTCTTCGGAGGGTGGCGAATCGATAGGCACATGGATGTATGGTGTACACAGTGGACAATACTGGCTCTAAAATTATTTAGGTCTTGTATGACATTGGCCGTTACTACAGGAAACCCTTGTTCCTGTTTTGAAGCAGCTTTTGGTATGATCTTCAGCTTTTTTATGGAGAGAAACATGAAAATGCGTTCATTGGCGTAAACATCTTAAATTTATTAAATAAATACAAAATAATGTACGACGTGTTAAGATATAGAAGACACCAGAGGTGTAACTGTGTGCTTTGTTTAAGTGTAAAAAACTTGTAATTTATAAAATAATTAAATAATAATAAACAAAAAGCACCTGAAAGGTACTAATAAATTGTTTTTTTCAAAAGAATCTAATTTCAGTATAATTTTAGATGGCAACACAAATAACTGCCACCGAACGTTGCTTTTCAGCTACAAACCACTAGTGGCATACGCTCGAACATTTTTTTAAATGGAATGCGAAAGCATAACATAATAATCATGCTAGATGCAGTAGGCGGAGGTGTACACCCGCATATCGCCAGTTATCATTAAAAATACAGATTTATGTACTTCGTCCAAAAAACATAAAATAATGCATTTCTCACGATGGTGTGCTTCTTCTCGCCAATTCGCGAGGAAGCCATCCGAGACGTCCCGCCATCTTCTCTTCTGTCTACCGCGACCCCGTCTAGCTGTTTCAGGACTCCAGTCTTGCAATATTCGGGCCCTCAAATTCTTGAGAAGTGGAAGAAATGGGGGGAGGCCTTTGCTCAGGAGTGGGACAATACGGGCTAAATAAAAATAAAAAATAAAATGCACTTATTTTCTGCACCTACAATCACTAATGAATCATTCCACCCATACCCATCTGCCTCACACAATCCCTCACTCGCCACCCTTGAAAGAAATAGAATAAAAACCATTAATTCCCCATGGGCTTATAAAGGAGCTGCCATATTCGCGTAGAAACACCATGATATCCGTCGAAGTAGTATTCTAATGTTTTTAATGTGTATTTATGGCTTTTATGGGTGTTTATGGGACGTTTGATAGGTAATGGTGTTTCGTCGTAGTGGTAAGACTGTGGGGGGGGGTAACTTTGTTATGGGCTGCGTGAGTCGTCGTAATATAATATCGTATTTGATTTTTATATAGAAAATTAGAATTATAATATAATTATGTAAACACATCCGAATAAGCTTTAAAAATCACTATCCAAAAGTAACCAAATAAATACTTAAAAAATAAAGAAACAAACTACTTCTTCCATTAATTTCTTTAAATTATTCAAAACAATAATATAAATGTTTGTAAACAATTTCATTGTTAAAACATATAAAATTCACGCATGATATTCGTTTATTTATTTTATCATTATATTAGCTACGCCGCGCGCCGTAGACCCTACGCCGTAGGCCTCCTTGCTACGAGCTTCGGCTACACTTCGAGCATTGGCCACAAGAGACCATGGAGCTTAAGATAGTTCAAAGCTGATGGAATTTCGAATCTCCGAGGCACCTCGTCAGTTACAAAATACTGCTAACTTGGTTTTAAAATAAAAATTATGACGAGTGATTCTATAATACTCTTCCTACAAAATAAATAATTTCCGTCTTTAATAACACACTCAATAAAAATACGCCACAACATTAAAAACAAACCCTCAAACTTTATCGCAAAGACAATAAAGTCTCCTTCATTACATTAATAACACAATTATATAAGTAAGTAACAAAAACTTCGACCATTAGCCACACTCCGCTGCATACGCCATGGTTCCCGTAACGCCTCATATCACGGGCCGACCAACCTTCACGACATTACTCATCGGGGGATAAGTTGAACGGTTTAATTTTTGACAGTTGGTATTAAAGGGTTCGTGGTGCGAAGATTTGGAGTTTTAGCTGGTTTAGATCTTCGCTTGATTGGGCACGAATTTGGATGAAGAGATGACGACATTTTAATAAGTTTTTTGTAAAATAACAGTCAGTTTTTCTTAGCAATTCACTCACTGCAACTCCTGAATGTCAGAATCAAAATTGGCGACCACCAGAAAAGCGTCGAGGCAATGAAGATTGAAAAACCCCAGAGCATCCATTCAACTGACTTGGATACCGCAACGAAATTAAGAGCGGAACAGCGAAGTAGTAAAAAAAACAGACAGTCAGTTAGACCAGGTAGGTGGTAGCTGGGCTGGCAAGCGTGTGCTGCAACGTAAGTCAAATAATATGAGCTTTACCGCTCTAGGAGGTTATAAGAACATAATCCTCCAGCTTAAGGAGGAATTCTCCAAATATTATGATGCTTTAAATTGAAGTTTAAAATTGATAGATGTTCCTGATCAAAGACATCGACGCCGAACTTAACCAACTCATCAAATTATATGGAAAGAGCGATTGGTGTAACTAGGGGCCAACATATGGTAAGTTCATAAGGCAAGCAGACTGTTCATCATGAAGAGTAGTAGATTATAAGGACTTAAGCTTGTATGAAAGTACCGCCACTTGGTAGATCGCCACATGTAAGTAGGGACTTCCGAAACGCCAAAACTAGCTGCACAGTTTCAAAATGCTGTTCCCATGGAAAAGAACCGTGACCCATGGCGTTCCAACCTAAACAAAGTCTAAAAGGTTGTGTCTCCAGTTTCCAGGATACTTTAAAAAAAAAACGAATGAATCATCCAAATCGGCTTTTTCATAACGTTATTCTGGTGCTAGTTTTAAGTTATAACTTATTATCTGTGCGCTAATTGCCCCCTCTGGCTTAATGCTGGAAGATTTCGGCGCAGCTTGATAACTTGGGGCCGGTTCCATCTTGTGGAGGTGAGGTGCTCAACGTTGGGCAGGATTTTGTTGGTAGTTTAATTGAGAGGCTTAGAAAATAAATTATAGTTGGGACTGGGAGATGAGTCTCGATAATCAGGCGAGAAACGAAGGACATTTTCTGGTGTCTATGATAGCGGTATAAGCACAAGACTTCAACAACTTCATTCAACTTATTCATTGATCAAACACTGTTTTAAGCTTTCACGATTTACAACTAAACTTATACTGTCACTTACGAGATATCTTCCGTGATTGTTCATTATTTTGAGCTCCCGCATTCTCCAGTCAACCCGCGATCATGGCGCTTGCAACAGCGTAGAAATATCGGGAGCGCAAAATAATGAACAATCATGGAAGATATCCCGTAAGTGACAGAATAAGTTTAATTTTTGATCATCAATCAACGTGTTTAATACATTTTACATTCTGTATCCCAACAAGTTCAGTAAGGGTTTTGCACATATGCCATAAAGCGCAAAGCCCATATCGTATAGGCCGGTTATACTAATCTGCTAAGCTATCCATCGAAACTTACTTCTTAAGCTTATAGACCATACAAAAAGCCCCTCATATACAAACGCAATCTCAACGGCACAAAAACTAAAATGAAACAAAATCCTCACAGTTCCAAAGCGATGCAGGAGCCGTAAACATTTTTATTAAAAACAAAAACATAGAAATTCGCAGCGAAAAGTTTAGCCGCCGCAAGAATGAGATAAGTGAACTAAGTTGTTCTCAACTGGCAGAGGCTAAGTGTAATTATAATAATTCACTTAATAACTGACTGTGAAACTGTGGTGTTATGTAACTTGTAAGTATAAGTTATCTTTAAGTGGTTAATGAGACGCTGGGGAAGGTGGGACTTTTTTGGGGAGAAAGTTGGTTAATGACTGTTAGTTGGTGACTGCCGCGTTGGTCTAGTGGTCGCAATCGACTGCTGAGCATGACGTCCCGGGTTCGATTCCCGGGTTGGGAAAATTTTTATTGGATTTTTCCATCAGGAATTTCTCAGTAGCAGCCACAAAGTCTGGATTTGTGCCCGGTTGATGGAAATAGGCTCGCCCCTTATTACATGAGACTTATTACTTAACTGCCGATACTATTAGGTACACCTCTGCCTAATCCTTCGAGTATTACAGGCGTGATGTTATGTTATGTAAATTGGTTAGTTTTGTCTGATTTGAATGCAACAATTACTTACTTATCTTGTAAGTTATATATTAGGTATTTGTTATGTTTCATAACTGGAACCTGACTAAATATGGTTTTCGTTGTTTTCTAAAATACCACAAACTCTAACTGAAACTATTTATTTCAATGTACATAAATGTATATTCGAATTGGTAAGGTTTTGGTAAGGAGTTTGCCAATCAGAAAAATAAAGTTTGTTGCCCTTTCAGAACCGTAGTAGATTCTTATAGAGAACAAGGAGGAACTTCATGGAGCCTCTTCATTTTTAAATAGATAGATTAACGTCAACACCTGAGAAAAGTTCATGCAATAGGTACCCCGCTGCAATCCATTTCCCTGAAAATTTACAATTCATAACGTATTACATAATAACTTTGTGATTATTTTGACAATAAATAATGAGAAAATAGTGGTTATCGAAACCCTAAGAAGGCTAAATTCATGAAATTCTTATGTAATAAATGGGAATAAAAGTAGGCAGGAAATAGGTATGCAAAAATGGTTTATGCTAGCAGTAGCAAGAAATAGAAATGTCTAATTAAATGCAGCATCAGTGTTCATCCAAAGTTTATTAGCTAACTATAAAAGAGGTTCTTAAAAACAGTGAATTTTCAAAATACCGAAGTGCACTTCTGTCTGCAATGAACTTTCATCGTCTTCGAATAGTATTTTCTAAAATACTAACCATTTTGGAATACGTAGTACGACTTTATGAAAGTCAAACTAAATATTTCAAAGTAACTTCTGAAACACATTCACTAGCTTGAGTGACAGGCAACGCCATCTATGTTGGAGTGCACGTGACTAGCACACTGATCTCCGCCACTAGATGGCAGTACATTGCTAGGTGTCACACGCGACATATTTATGGCCAAAAAAAACAGCGCCTCGCTTGAAACAGAATCGCTTTTAAATGACTGGGCGAATTTGCGCGCGATCTCACGAATTTGTATGCAGATTTAAGAAGAAAGATGTCTGAGTGTGTTTTCCATTCGTGCAGACGGATTTTGTTATTTATTTTCTTTGGAAAAGCTGTTTTTCTAGATCTGTATATCGAAGTTTATGTTTTGTGAAGATTAAGTTGTTTTATTCTGTTTTTGTTACGCAAAAATTTAAGTAAATCGTCGAAATAATGCTTCATTTGAATTTATTGTCAACAAAACTATACCAAACTAAATAATTATCATTGATTTGATGGGGCTCACGTAAAAAAACGTTTCATCAGAACTAAAATCTACGAAAATGTCTTCGAAATAATAGCTATAACTATTTATATTTCGTGCTACTTAACTAAGTACCTAGTAATTAACTATTAGTAAACATCAGAATAACAATGGCAATAGGTACATTCAGGAGCTGTACCTACACATAGACACGAAACTATATTAACACATGCCTTTGCATCTTCGTTCCAAGTATGTTTTAAGTCTAGAAAAGCAGCGACTGATGCATTATTCATTAGTTTCTTTCTCTGAAACGAAGTTTAAATGTAAATATCGTCTCATGTTGATAGGAGTGTGTACTTGAGAGGTCATGAATGCACTGCTGTGGTCTTATATGTTGTTTATAAGACGTTGTTCTGCTCAACATCAACTAAACTGTTGCGGTGTTTTCTCAGTCAATGACAAATTTGGAACTCTGTAACCACCTTTTTTTGAGCCATGAAGTAAAGTATTTTTTTTTATTATACTGTTGTCCTGTAAAAGGTATGAATTACCTAATCGTGCTCGGAGGTCTAATATTTTATATTAAGCAACTACTTAGCTGGATAGATTGTTATTAACAACCTATCCAGCTAAGCAGTTGCTTCAGATTTTCCAGGACAGGCTGGTCTCCGAAAAACAATGCAAGTACCTACCTATACATGTTGTAAAAATGTACCTACCTACCAATGCTGGTAAGGTTTTACCAACGAGGCAGGTACCTTCTAATTTGTTTGAGTGAGTGATACGAATGGTCACACGATTCTAACATAACAATCAGTTACCATTTTTATTAAGGAAAACCTTTATAAATTGTACCAACATAACTTTACACCCCACATTTTGAAGTAGCGTGGACACAGTTCCCATAAATCGCCTTCATTAACACGCATCGCATAGTTCAAATTACAAAACTCGAATATTTTATTTTGAAATAGGACCGTCAATTCAGTTCCGAAGTCACATAAAACGTTAGTCTATGACAGACATGGGGGTGGCAAAAGTCCGGGCCCCGCCAACGAGGCCTCCCATAAATATCAACCGTCTGAGACATTGTCAACCGGCCACCCTAATTTACGGCTAGTAATTAGGAGTTTGCACTTTGCCAAAACGATTTGCATCGATCGCTACGCCATTAATTTATTGTTATTCTAGAATGTTTCAGCTTGAGCTGGATCTGAGCTAATTTATAATAATGCTCGGATGAAAGTAATTTAAGTGGGAGTTTTGAATTCAATTTCGTTGAAGTTTTCCGAAGTGTTAACTTTAAACGTTACTAGTAGCGACATCTCCCAATTATTACAGTAAACTGTTCTCTGCGTACTGAGCGAGCTGTTGGGTTGGTTGTGTAGATGTCGCTACTTACACTAAATGATTACTACTATTTTTTTTTCTATTTCACCCTATTTTACACTTTTTTGATCTATTATTAATATCTTTATAAATTCAAACTATTTATATTCTTATTTTCAATCAAAATTGTGGTTCTCATGATTAATTTTTAGTCTGTGATATAACCAGTTTGCCGCACTTTTCTACGTCAAAAACTCAAAACAAAACTCGGTGCAAAAAGTTGTTGTTTACTATTACTGTTTTGCCTGAAAGAAAATGTGCTATAAATAATAAAACAATAGCAATAAAGTTCTTCCAACAATACAGATTAGAGACTATCTAAAATGGACCCTTACGAAGTAGAATTCATTGGCGAGAACAGAATCATTAGTGTAATACCAAACTTTACCTACGACAAAATCTATCTAATTTGCGGTGAATTTGGACCATTTCGTGCCGGTTTGCCACTAAATGTGCCGTTGTGGCTCGCTATGATGTTGAAACAGAAGCAGAAATGCCGTATAGTGCCTCCGGACTGGATGGAATTAGATACTTTGGAAAATATTAAGGAAGAGGAGAAGAGATCTAGGTTAGTTTCAGTATAAAGTTTGTTTTAATTTGGTATTGTACTTTTAGAACTTAACTGAATATTATTTGCTCCTAATCTGAGCCTACAAAAAGTTGCTTCGTCTTGTAAAAGCTGCTTAGCTGAGGTATAATAAAATAACAACACAAATCTAGCTGAAAATTATCTGAATAAACAAACCATAATTGTTGTAGCTATAATCTTTATTCTAAACTTACAAATAACTAGATTAACCTGTAATTGCCTTTCTATCATTTATTGTATTCATACTTTGTAATTCACAATTTCAGATTCTTCACAAAAATGCCAAATGAACATTACATGGTAGAAGCAAAACTTATCCTCGGTGCGGCTCCCGAAGACGTCCCTAATGCTTCAGAAATAAAGACCATAATCAAAGACATTTGGGATATCCGTATGTCCAAGTTGCGGACCTCCATGGATGCATTGATGAAGTCAGGAGGTGGTTACGGCAGACTAGACCATTTAACAATGATGGAGATTAACTCGGCAAAGCCCTTGTTGCCTGCGGCTATGGATTATTTGTTACAGATACAAATGGTAAGTGTTGCTGTGAATGTTTTCATGTAAAAAAAATTACCTTCAGTATATCATTTAACATCTTTGTTTAAGAAAAGTTACACTGACCATAATTTATGAACCTCCCATTAACTACCAGGATGTATATCAGCCTACAACATTCCCACTACTGGTACAATAACTGCTGAGCCTGAGGTCCTGGTTTCGATACCCAGGTCGGGCAAAGTGTTTATGTTTGGTTTTTCCATCAGGAATTTCTCTGTGGCAATGGGCTCGCCCCCTCTTACATGGAACTTAAACATAACTGGTGAAATATGGGTGTACTGGTTAGCTACACCTCTGCCTAACCCTTCAGGGATTACAGGGTGTGATGTTACATTAGGTTATCAATGAGAATCATAAAAGGTAGAAATTAAAGCTTCAGTCAATTGCTTCCTACTATGCACCAAACACTCTCTGCTCTTCAACTTACAATCAATAATTTGAAAAAAAAAGTACCCTACCATACACCACCACCATTGCCATACCATACCATTACTGTACCATTGTGTTATTTATTACTTTACAGAAAGCTCAGAAGAAAGTGCAGCAGCCATCAGTCCTCAATACTTCAACATTCAGCCAATCAGGAAGCTCTCAAAATACCTAGCTCTATATGTGATATCTACTCATTAAGATAGCATGTAAGTTTGTTTCATTACATTTTTAAGTTGTTATATTTGTAAGCATTTTGTACTGATTAAGTAAACAATTTCTTAAATAAGTTTGCATTCATATTTACACCAATTTACACACCTACTGCCGCTGAAGAGCTGATCAAGAATTTGTAATTTGAGGTAGTAGTTAAGGTACAATTATTAAGATGACTGCACACCACAAATGGCATCTGCAAAATCGCATCGCCATCTGTGGAAGCGTTTTATAGAGATACACAAGCACTAGTAGTATCACTTGGTTTTGTCATTGCCATTGGGTGGCCTTGCGGCTGCTGTCACTTTCGGAATTGTATGTTTACGCGTGTGCGTTGCGATGGCGCGGCCACGGCCTTTTTTTAAAAAAAAAAACTTTGCCAAGATTTTGTAAAAGTTTCCCAAAACCATAAATTTGTCAAAGTTATGGTTAAAAAGTTATAAGGGTTTGAACGTGGCCGCGCCATTGATACGCGGAGAACCGCGCGGCCACGAAGATCTGTAAAACGAAGCGTTGCAGAGACCTGAAATTAAGGTAAATAATAGATTATGGCGCGGCCACGGCTTTACAGAGTTATAGTCATTAAACTCATCAATACAACCCTCTAAGTTCATATATTGCCATTGAATGACTTTTTTTATGAAATAGTCATTAAATAGGATTAAATTAACTTAGAGGGTTGTATTGATGATTTTAATGATTATAATTCTGTAACTACATACGTGTTACGGTCGCAAATCATATTCTATTACGCATATAGCCTGAAACTGACCTCCAAATTGCATAAAACATAAGAAAATTTGGATTTCGCGGGCTACCCTGGCCCTTCCACGTAGAGAGAACTTAACTTGCCATCCACTCTTTTTTCATAACATTTGTAATGACTAGTATCTTTAGTTTTTTTGTTAAAGCAAATGGTTTTCCCAGGAATCATATAGTACCTATTCTTTTATCAGAAGTTGGGATATAAACCACATACTATGATCCGGAACTACAATTATAAATGCGAAAGTTCGTGAGGATGTATGGATGTCTGTCTAGATGTTTTTTACTCTTTCACGCTAAAACTACTGACCGGATTTGGGTGAAATTTGGCACACAGGTAGTTTATAACCTGGATTATCACATAGGATACTTTTTATCCCGTGGGACCATTACCAAACTCCACGAGGGCTAAGCAGCGGGCATAAACTAGTAAGTACATAAATATCGCCCCGTTAGATATTCCCTAAACACTCCTACAATCAGATTGACGATTATTACTAAAACAAATGCCAGTCGCTACTATTTGCTCCAATCTCTTATTTATTACGCCGATAGCCGGACATTCAGTTATAAACACTATGATTTATGCAGATAGAAATGTTATCTATATAGGTTTTTAGCTTACATTTGACTTATTGATAGTTTCGGCCAAAGGTGAGTAGTAAAAGTGAGTTGATAGTCTTTTGTTTGTAGTCTATTTGTAACTGCCGTAGTCCGTATTTCGATAATATTGTCAACTTTCGATATAGGTCATTTTACTATTTGATATTGATGCAGTATCTAGGGCGCGTCAGGACAAACATGGAGCACACATGTGTGGAGGATGTCTGCACGTTGTTTTAGCCTGTAGAAGTCTGATAAAACTTCTTGGTATGAATATAAATATTAAGAATTTCACAATAAAAAACTTTCTCTTCTAGAGTCTTCAAGATGAAAAAGGTAAATAATACTAATTTCAAACGGATGAAACTAAGACTTTAGTATCTGAGCTTGTAGAGGTTACTTACTTTATTCATAGTATAAAGGGTTGTCGAGGACGACACAACAGGAACGGTGTAGGCGGGGGTGTTTAGGTTCCCTTTGTCGAATGAGTGAATAATAAAATAAAAACCACTAGATTCCGTACACATAAAAACACATTTATTATAATAGGAATCACACTTTTACAGACTATATTACAAACTTGCTCACTTGGGCAGAATAACGCGGCGTATACAATACAAATACTTGTTGTCGCACTGGAGGATGTTCGTGGACTACTACCTTTCACGCCCGCGGGCGCCCCTTTTATACTCTCCGGGCGGTAGCGCAGGTAGTGGAGAGACCGCTCCCACGCAGTAGTGAGCGCGGGGAGCGGTGTGCGGGGTGTGTCTTATATACAAAAGACAAACAATACAAATGGTTTTTGTGACTCTATATCTTACTCTATACAATAATTATTAAAGTCAACACTCGAAGCTATATTTAAAAGCTTAGATTGCTGTGCTTCGCCTACATTCCACCCCCAGTAACAGGGTTCAGCCGCATTACAACTTGGTCTGTGGGAAGCACAACAATCTTAGCCACGGGCCGACGCAGGACCCCATTGGTAGTTTTAACATCGACTACACGGATGATACCGTCTTTGCCGTGGTAAACGGTTTTAACAACACCTTTGGTCCACGTATTTCTTTCTTTGTGATTATCCACTATGATCACTATATCACTGACACGCACATTTGGCACATTGTTGGCCCACTTTTCACGTCGCTGTAGCGTCGGCAGATATTCCCGCAGCCAGCGCCGCCAGAACATGTCGGCGAGCGCGTTCACACGTCGCCACTGCCTGCGGGAGTCGATGTCTTCCATGTCGCTCGGCGCAAACGGTGTACTCCCGGACGCAGTGCCCAGGAGTAGGTGATTTGGTGTCAGCACCACAGGTTGGTTGTGGTCGTCGTACACGTAGCTCAACGGTCGGCTGTTCACGATCGACTCAGCCTCGGTGAGGAGGGTGTAGAGAACTTCCTCACGAGGCGCTCGTTCCTTTAGTGTAGCCCGTAGTGCGTTCTTCACCGATCGTACCAGGCGTTCCCAACAGCCACCCATGTGTGGCGCTGCCGGGGGATTAAAATGCCACTCTATTCCTCGGTTGGTGGCCTCGTCCCGTACTTGGTCGTGGTTGAATTCTCGTAACGCTGCTCGAAGCTCGGTGTTGGCTCCGATGAAGTTGGTACCCTGGTCAGAGTATAGATGGGCTGGTTGCCCACGGCGCGCTATCAGGCGTCGCAAAGCTAATATTGCGGAGTCGGCGCTTAGAGTAGCGGCCAACTCCAGGTGTACGGCGCGCGTGGTGAGGCAGGTAAATAAAGCTCCCCACCTTTTCTCGCGACGTCGTCCAATCGCCACCTCCATTGGGCCGAAGTAATCGACCCCCACTCGCACAAACGCTCTTCTCGTGTTTTCCAGCCTTGCGAGTGGTAAGTCGCCCATCTTGGGTGGGGCGGGTTTGGCTCTGTTCACTCGACAGTGCTGGCAATTTGCGACCACAGACTTTACTGTCGTCCTGATCTTCGTGACCCAGTATTTCTCACGGAGGTTGTTGATGACCGTCTCGTGATTCGCGTGCAAGGCCGTCGCGTGGTAGTGCGCGATCAACTTTGTTGACAACGGATGACGGCCGTCCAGAATCACTGGGTGTCGTTCGTCGAAATTTAAAACTTCGCAGTTGCTTAGCCGACCCCTCACTCTTAGTAACCCATCTATTAACATTGGGTCCAATAGTTTTATGCTACTATTGTTTGGAACGGGAAGCCCCTTCAAAATGGCGACCCGCTCCTCGTGGAAACTGTCTTCTTGACACAACTTGACAAGACAGTCGTGTGCTTGCTGCAGGTCTTGTGCGCGTAGCTCCGTCGTAGCCCGACGCTTGCGGCATCGGTCGATGAAGATGAGTGTGCGCGCCACAACGCGCTGCATGCGCGTCCACGACGAGTATCGATCGTAATCGAGAAGTGGTGCCGCAGGAGCCACGACAGCGTGAACCTGTTGCACACGTTCAAGGTCCGCTTCTGCCGCCTCAGCTTGGTGACATGCCGGCCACCGCGCCTGTGAATCACGCAAAAACAAGGGGCCCGAAAGCCATTTTGCGCAATTATCGGGCCAACACAGTCTGGTTGCGTCGTCAGCCGGGTTGTCCTCCGAGGGAACCCAGCGCCAGTTGCCTCTGTCTGACAGCCTATCTATCTCAGCTAACCTATGTGAAATAAATTTCTGGAACTCATGCGCATCCGAGTTTATCCACTTCAGGACCGTCATGCTGTCTGTCCAGTAAAACTTCCTTTCGATCGGTAGTCCTAGTTCTTTTTCTGCAGTTTCTGCTAAACGACAGGCTAATACTGCTGCTTGCAGTTCTAATCTAGGGATCGAAACTACCTTTTGTGGTGCTACACGTGCTTTCCCTAGCAGCATGACAACTTCCCTATTCCCTTCGGAATTATAGCCTACTAGGTAAGCGACCGCGGCGTAAGCTAACTCGCTTGCGTCCCCGAACACATGTAACTCTAAGTGTTCGTGGTTTAACCCATACCACCGCGGTATCTTAACGTCATTTAGACGGTGTAAGTTCTGAAGCCATTCGAACCACACCTTGGCATCTTTACTATGCAATAGCTCATCCCACTGGATTCCCGATTTCCAGATTCTTTGCATCAATATCCGCGACTGGATGACGCAGGGATATAGGAAACCCAGTGGGTCGTAAATTGACATAATTAAACTTAGAAATTGACGCTTAGTGGGCACTAGACTACCATTTACTAGCTCTGCTGGCAATCGTTTAAAGGAAAGGTCGAAACCTAATTCATCGGCTTTAGGCGACCAGATTAGACCTAAGGTTCTCTCCTCCGTGCCCACTCCTTTTTCGAGCGCTACTCTTTCCGGCATGTCTAATTCTAACTTTTCCCTAAGCTCTGATGAGTTTGTGACCCACCCCCGTATTATAAACCCACCGGAGGCGTGTATTCTGGTCACTTCCTCAATTAGCCTGTTAGCCTGCTCCTCGGACCAAGTACTATCTAAATAGTCGTCCATGTAGTGCTTGGTCTTTATAGCATCAACAGCTTCGGGATATTCCTCACTAAACTCACTGGCATTTTTATTTAATATATAAATTGCCGTGGTTGGTGATGAGACCGCACCGAAAATCATCGAATTCATCGCGTACGTCTCGGGTTCTTTAAGTTGATCCGCGCCTCTCCATAGAAATAATTGAGCGCCTTGATCTGCTGCTCTAATCTTAATTCTCAGAAACATATCGGCAATATCCCCTGAGAACGCTATGGGGCCTACCCTGAATTTTAATAATATGCCAAGTAAGGAATTTAGCAAGTCAGGTCCCGTTAGCAAGTTATCGTTAAGACAAGTACCATGAGAGGCCGCGCTTGCGTCAAACACTAAGCGAAGCTTCCCTGGCTTGTTTGGATTTACAACCCCGAAATGTGGTAAATACCAAACTGGCGAGTTAACTACCTTGCCTTCTACTTTGTGTGCATAGCCTTCGTCTATTAACCTA
Organism: Noctua fimbriata; assembly: GCA_905163415.1. NCBI lineage: Eukaryota > Metazoa > Arthropoda > Insecta > Lepidoptera > Noctuidae > Noctua > Noctua fimbriata. Next base: position 18,013,561 of record LR990930.1, on the reverse strand, counting down.
TGTACTTGTTTTGTGTACGCCTCTGCGAACACAGAATCCTTACGCATGCGCCTCTCTATACCGTACAGTCTCTGACGGGCCTGACTATAATTATTGGGCAACTGTGTGTTGTCCTGTTTCCACAACAAACCTACTTCCCATTGTAACTTGTCGGGAGTGCGACGACTAGTATTATCTAATACATTAATCGCTCTCTCGACGTCTTTATGTTTACGAGTGTTGTGCGAAATACCTATGGCTTCTAACTCGAATTGCTCTTTCACTAGGTTGTGTAAATCAGGAAGGGATACTGTCATGCTGCTTACAGAATCACTACTACTATCACTATTTAAAGGTCCATGTATGACCCAACCTAGCTTTGTTAGTGAGGCAACTGGCTTACCAGATCGTCCCCGGCGAATGTCCCGACCGACGAGTAGCTCCCAGTTGTCCTGTCCGAGTAGTAGCAGCGGCTTGGCTCCCCTCATTTCCACGCAACCCAAGGCACGGAGGTGAGCGTTATCACTTAACACTGATGACGACACTGTCTGCGTTGGCAAGTTCATGTTTACCATGGTGCGGCACTTAACACTGTGGCACTGTCCATTTGGACCTTTAACCCGCACTTGTACCACTCGCGATGACTGGTCCGACACTTTGTAGCCACCCGCGGTTTTTAACGATAGGGGAATACGTGGTCCCGCTAGATCGGTGGCTAGGGAATTGTCTATTAGCGATACGCTTGCACCATCGTCTAATAACGCGTAACACTGTTTATCGTCACCATTTTCATAATTTAGAGTCACTGGGATTATTTTTAACAAGGCTGTAGCTCGCCATTCCCCGATGTTTGTTACACTTTCTTCTTTACATTTATCCGCGTGTAACAACACGTGATGTCCGAAACCGCACTTTTCACACCTGTTGGCGCGGCAGAACCTCTTGGGATGTTTCTTCACTAAACACTTGAAACACATGTTCTTCTCTTTTATTATGTCCCAACGTTGCTGAACACTTAACTTTTCAAACTGTTCACACTTGTCGATGGCGTGTTCCTGTTTGCAGATCACACATTCCTTCGGCGCAAGGGATTCATCACTCTGCGTGTTCACTCGTTGCGGGAATGATGGTCTGTTGATGACGGGTCGTGCGATATTCACTGGTCGGGTTTGACCGGTGACCGGTTTCTGCGGCTTTGTAGGAGGCTTAGATGTACTAGGCTCGTACATAGATGCCTGTACGTAGTATGAAGACGACCGTGCCAAATGTACCAAGAAATGCGATACAATTTCTAGATTTGGTGACACTCTCAAGTCCACTCCCTGTGAGTTGTCCAAACCCATCGCGAAGTCACCATACTGAGCACGTTGCACTGGTGTTAACTTGGACAGCAGCTCACTCACTAATTGTGGATTATTTAAATAACCTTCCGCACGAATGTTCTTCAGTAGTGACACACAATTTCGAACTGTTGAAGAGAATTTCCTTAGTTCCCGGCCACTTTCCGTCACTCTAGGTAAATCTCTAACTTTTCTTAACGCGCACTGTAACACTAGGGTCGGATGACCGAATTCTTCCTCTAGAGCACGCATTATCGCTGAAGGGTCTGTTGACGTGCGCAACAAGTCTTCCACTGCGATCTTCGCTTCGCCATGTAGTGATGTTTTCAGACGTGCTAAGTTTTCATGCGCCTTGAAATTATATAATTCAGTGGTGTCCCAGTACATATTTCGATACGAAATCCAATCGGCAGGGTCACCACTAAAGTGTGGTAATTCATACGCCTGCCTTGGGACCGGCCGCGGTCGTGCCATGCTCGTGATCGCTTCTGCCAATCTGTCGATTTTCCTGTCTCGTTCCCTTGACAATTCTCGCCGTCTTTCTGTATCACCCACTCCGACATCTCTCTGCCGCTGTGTATCCGACTCGAGCGTTGATACTCGAGGTACACTTGCGGCCGGAGTGGTAAAAACGGGATAGTTATCGGGAAGACGGAACTTCACTGCTGTCGACACTGGCGTGTACAATTGCGTAGTAGGTGTCGTTCTATTTGGCACCGATACTGACGCAGTTGACTCAAACACATGCGGCACATTTATAACACGAGGCACAATTGGTTCACGATAAGTAACAGATTCAATATTCACTGTACTTACATTTTTCTCGTGGGTCGCAGCTGTTACACGGGGCGCAGCCACTTCAACAGGCGCGCTTGACACAGACGGCGTACACAACACTGCATCCACACGAGACACTTGGGGCGTTGTTTCGACCCATTCTTCAACACGCTGAGCCGTGTCCACATCCGAGTTGGAATCATCACTCTCGGCGGCCGCTTCTAACTCAGCGATGTCTGCTTCCATCCTTTTCCTCACTAGCTTCTCCTTTAACTGCACCAAATCGCGTTCAGCTTCGTACTCAATCCTTTTTCGTAGGAACTCGTCGCTCTTGCGACTAGTCCTAGATGAGCCGTTGCTGCTTCTGGATCCGTGGCGCCTTCTTGAGACTGCTTGCCCTCTTCGTTCCTCTGACGTACTTCCACTGTAGTCGATCACTCGACCACCCGTCAGTGGTATAATAGGAGCAGCCGTTGATGCTAGCGTTGGTGCGACGGACGGCGATCCCGGTGTCCTCTCAGACGGTAAGCCTGAGTCCGAGATGACGTCAGCCTTTCGCCGCGCACTCATTTCTTCAGCCAATCTTCTGAGCTTGCCGCGCGTGGTCACTGAACTCTTTTCACTCATTATTACTGAACCGATCCGGCACGAAGGACCAAAATGTCGAGGACGACACAACAGGAACGGTGTAGGCGGGGGTGTTTAGGTTCCCTTTGTCGAATGAGTGAATAATAAAATAAAAACCACTAGATTCCGTACACATAAAAACACATTTATTACAATATGAAGGAATCACAACTTTTACAGACTATATTACAAACTTGCTCACTTGGGCAGAATAACGCGGCGTATATAATACAAATACTTGTTGTCGCACTGGAGGATGTTCCTGGACTACTACCTTTCACACCAGTAGAAATCGCTGCACTCCCGCAAGGGGGTGCGGCGGGCGGGTTATGGGCATTGCCCTTGGTCCCGCGGCGTCATCTGTGCTTGTGAACTCACAAGCACCGTCACTGGATGGCCTTATAGGCCCGACCAATGGCAGCGCGCCTAGGCGCGGCTTGCCTGAGTGTAGTTGAGATTAGTGTCGGTAGGGGCGCCACGGCGCTGTGCAGCAGCGCCGCTTGCTTCACGCCACCTCGGCGGTCCGTCACCGCCAGGTGAGACCTCTGGTTACCCAGAGGAGGCCTAGCGGGTGATGACCAGCGGCAGAGGTGGCTCAGGCGCTCGCTACCGAGGATGTCGTTGGCCCCTGGCTGTGGCGATTCCAGGTCTAGCCGGGCACGTCCCAGACAGAGGGCCGAGAGTGAGTGTGTGGGCGGTAGTGTAATGAGTGACACCGCCCATGTCAGCGAGTGAATTGCGAGCCCGCGCCGCACATTCATCGCGTGAGTTTGGTCGCATGTAGAGTCGTGTGGCTGTATGGTGCGGGGTGCGTCGTGCCTATATTAACTTAGCACACGACGCTAACCACGTGAGTGTTGTGAGTGTAGAGTCTCAGTGTTTGAGTAAGCCGCGTGTGGAAAGGGGGGCGACTTACCCGGGTGCGTCAATCCGGTGGGGGGGCGTCGTTCACGTCCGCCACGAGGTCGCGTGGTAGGCGCCTTGCGTCAGGTGGCCGCGCGTGCCATGGCGCCAGGTGCTTGACGTGGGGCCAGGCAGAAGCGTCGGCGCGCGCGAACATGTTGGACGCAAGGCGGCGGCAGAAGTCCTCCAGGCTCTCAAATTTTAGGTCCCGCTGGATTGTTGAGTTTCTCACGTAGCGAGGGGCGGCGACGATCCTGCGCAGCGCGATGCTCTGCTGCGCGTAGAGTAGCTTCTTGTTGGAGTCGCTAATGAGGGCGAACCAAGCTGGGGCGGCGTACGTGAGCAGGGGGCGTAGGTACGTTTTGTACACGCCCAGCTTGGCACGTAGCGGGAGGCGACTTTTGAGCACTGGGTAAAGCAGGAAGCGGGCATTCCTGCTTTTTGCGACGATCGAGCGGACGTGGGGCGCCATGGAGAGCCGACTGTCTATGGTAACTCCCAGGTATTTGGCCTGGTTCGACCATGCGACGTCGGTGTCCTGTAGTCGTAGTTGGGGTGGCTGCTTGTAGCCGCCGACTGTCAGTGCCTGCGTCTTACCCACATTCACCGACAACCTCCATCTAGAAAGCCAGTCCGGCAGTAGGTCGAGCACGCGCTGCATCTTGACGGCCGCGTGGGACACGTTAAGTGACGTGGCAATGTACGCGGCGTCGTCGGCATACAGCGCGAGCGTGGTGTCAGCAGTAGTGGGGATGTCGTCGGTGTAGCATGAGTAGCATAATGGGGAGACGCAGCTGCCCTGTGGCACTCCGGCGGCGATGGGGCGGGGGCGCGAGAGCGCGCCGTCAACCACCACCCTGAAGGTCCTAGAGGAAAGGAAGGAGGAGATCACCTTGACGAGGCGACGAGGCGCGTCTGTCATCGACAGTTTGTACAGCAGACCGGCATGCCATACCCTGTCGAAAGCTTTTTCCATATCGAGGAATACTGCAACTGCACGCTCTTTCTTGTTCAGCGTTGCCGTGAGCAGGTGCAGTACCCTCGATAGTTGGAGCGTCGTGGAGTGTTCCGACCGAAACCCGAACTGTTCAGGACGCGGTGTGAAGTGTATGTTCAGGTGTCGCAGCAGGAGCTGTTCAAACACCTTGGAGGTGGCCGAAAGTAAGGTGATGGGCCGATAGCTCTCAGGCCTCAGTACGTCTTTGTGGGCCTTGGGCAGCATAATGACGCGCCCTTCCTTCCAGGTTGCCGGAAATTCCCCTGTGCGCAGGATCCCCGTATACAGGCGCGCCAGTGCCGCTACCGTTCGGAATGGCAGGTGGCGCAGCGCTGCGTTTGTGACCCCGTCAGCTCCTGGGGCCTTTCTCGGCTTTGTCCTCAGAATGGCGCGCCTGACTGCGCAAGGAGAGAAGTGGATCGGCGTTTCCTCTGAGGCTATCGGCTGAGCGAAGTACTCCCCAAGGTGCCTCTCGACTGCTGCGATGTGCTCGACGTTGTTGGTTGGGTTCGGTTGGAACTGACGCTCCAAGTGGTCGGCGAAGATCTCCGCCCGGTCTGCTGCTAAATATCTCGGTGCCCCGTCGCTGTGGCGAAGTGGTCGCACCGGGGCTGGGGTATTCGTTAGTGACCTGCATAGTCTGTGTAACGACGGCCAGTCACCTTCGGCGGCGTCGATTCGTTCCTCCCAGCCCGCGTTGTTAAACTCCTGAAGCTTGGCCCTGACCTTCTCCGCCAGACGGTTAAGGTCCCGCTTGATGGTTGGGCAGCCAGTAGTTTGCCACCGCTTGCGTAGGCGCCGTCTCTGGGCGATTAATGACTTGATGTGGGTGGGGAGGGGCCTGTAAACAGATCCCTCTTGCGGCGTCGGAATAGTGGTGGTCGCCTCTTCAATGGCGCGCTGAATGCAAGCGGTGATCTCTCTCGCTAGCCCGTCGACGTCTGCGGCGGTCTCGGTGGGCCAAGTCGGAGTGGTGGTCTCCATCACTTCCTTAAATTTGATCCAGTCCGTGATGCGACGTGGCGAGGGAGGCGAGAGTCTGGTTGGCATCTCTGAGAGAACGACGAGCACAGGGTGGTGGTCCGACTGTAGCTCATCGTCCAGCACCTGTTGGGTGATCTGGCAGTTTAGGCCCCTGTGGATAATGATGTCCAGCACGTCCGGTGCGTGCGCCTGGTTATCTGGGTAGTGGGTGGGTGTCTCAGGGCCGGACACCACGTATCCACGGGCCTCCGCGTCCGCGAAGAGCCGTTTCCCCCAGGTGTTCGAGTTCCTGCTGTTCCAGGCCGGATGTTTGAGGTTCATGTCGCCGGCAAGGAGTGTCGGGTGCGGCGACAGGACGAGCGATTGTATCTCATTTAGGTTGAGTGCGGCGGCGGGTGGGCAGTAGGCCGCGTAGATGTTAACATCCTCGCCGGCGACGTGCAGCTGGATTCCCAGCGCCTGGAAGGAGGTAGTTGGGGCCTCTGGGAGTGGCTGGTGGACGACTCTCCGGTTTACCAGTACCGCCAGTCCGCGGTATGAGATGCCAAGCGGAGACTTCTCATCCCTCCTGTAGGTGTGATAGCCCGGGAACCTGGTTTTGTCCGCAGGCCCCAGGAAGGTCTCACTGATGAGCGCCACGTCGATCCTCTGTTCCTTGAGGAGGAGGCGGAGTGGGGCAACCTTGTTTTTAAGGCCGCGGGCGTTCCAGTGTAGGATCCTCAACGAACTAGCCATGGTAGAGCGTGAGTAGCTCTGTTAGCCCGTCGAGGATAACAAGGCCCGCGTCTTGTCCCTGTCTTATGGCCCTAATTAAGTCCATAAGCAGTCTGATGGCGCAGGCAGTGAAATCTTTCTGCTGGTGCTCCGTCTGTGGGGCCCCAGTGGTTGGTGCGCGGCGCCGCTGCTGGTCGCGGGCGCCAGGTTGAGATGGCGGAAGGTCGTGTAGCAGCTTAGGCCTTGATCCGGTCGCTACTGATAGGGCTGCGGCCGGGGCCGTAGTTAAGGGTGGGACGGGCTTGTCCACCCGCTTCCCCTTTCTTGCGTTGACGGCGCCGTCAGCGGCGTCGGTGGGCCTCTTGGTGGTCGCGGTGGTGGTTGGGGCGATGGGTGCCTGCGCCATGACCGGGACAGGGTCCTGTTCTGACTGGGGCGCGGGAGGTTGGGGGTTCTTACCTCTCCTCTTTCTCCCGCGTCCTTTCTTCCTCCGCCTCGAGGTAGTGTCCTTGTGTGAGGGCCCGTTCGCTGTCGCCATCAGGGTCGCGCTGGGGGCCTCGTGGTCTTCGGCGTTGGTGGTGGTAGTCCCGTCTTTGGGCCGGCGCTGTCGGGCAGTGATGGCGACAGTGCCCGCCCGTTTATTCAGGGCTTCTTTTCTCTTCACCGGGCAGCCGTTGCTGCACGCTGGGTGGTCACCCGCGCAGTTGGCGCAAGTGGCCGGCTCCGTCCTGGGGCGTGGGCAGTCGCGGGCGGCGTGCTCTTCGCCGCATCTCACGCATGCCAGCGGGCGGTGGCACTGGTGGGAGCTGTGCCGGAACTTTTGGCAGCGGTGGCATTGGGCGGGCCCACGCTTGCTCCGCCATGCCTCTACGCGGACGCCACGCATGCACAACAGCACGGTGGTGTCGTAGATTCGGCGGATGTCTGGCTGCCTCCTCAGGACCACGTGAAATATACAGCCGGGTCGTCCTCCGCGTGCGTTGATGTTTCGCACGTACTCCGGCTGGTATCCCAGCAGTCCGAGCTCCTCTTCTATTTCTTTTGGGTCTGTGTCCGCTGGCAGTCCCCTAATAGCCACCTTTAGGCTACGGTCCGCTGGCAGCGAGTAGGAGAACCAACTCAGGCCCTCCGACCTCTCTAGGTCAGAGAGGTACCGCTGGACCACCCTGTACTCTTCCTCACTCTCAGGGACGAAACGGATTCCCCCCTGGTAAGGACGAGCGTTGGGTGGATGGCCCAGCTTGGCACTCACGGCCCTGAAGTGGAAGGCCCAGTTTGGCAGTCTTTCCACTACCAGCGGAGGGTAGCGTGGCTTTTTCTCCTTGCCTTTTTGTTGGGCAGTAGCAGCGCCGGCTGCGCTCGTGCCTTGTGCGGGGGCTGCGGAGGGGAGAGTCGGGTTGTTTGTGGTGGTGGGCACTATAGCTGGTCGGCTAGCGGCCTCGGCGAAGGTCGGCGAGTCTACACCGGGTCGGGCGCGTGAGTCGCGCTGTGGGAGCGGCGAGTCGGTGCAAACCCGCTTGGCCTCTTCAGCGGCCTCGTCATCCGAGCTTCTAGGGCGGCGCTGGGCCCTGGCCTCCAGCTGAAATTCGTAGCCAAAGGCCAGGACCTCGTCCGTGCACATTTGGCTAACTTCTTCTTGTTCCAAGTTTATATTGTCGGAGAGAGGGTAGGAGTAAAGATTACTGACCTCTGTTGGTGTCGGTGACTTCCTTGATGGATCGAGGAGGGCGAGTGCGTCGATGGAGGCCGCTGAGAGGTCGCTCCCCTCTCTCGACGAGCACGGAGACATCATGGCTGGTGAGTCGCGGGCGGATGTTCTCGGCGGCGGCGGGGACATTAGGACGTCCGGGCCTGTTGTGGCGGCTGAGCCTGCCAGCAAGCGGTGTGGGGCCGGCGACGCGTTGCGCACGGCCCGGGCAGCGGCGGTAGTGGGGCGGGCGTTTGCGGGTGGGCGCGCGCTGAGGCGCTCGGGCGCGCGTTCACTGGGCGCGGAGCGGGCGGTGGCGGTGGCGGGTTGCGCGGGAAGCGCGGTCCCCATGCGGGGTGCGGGTGCCGCGGAGGTTCGTGCACCTGGGGTGGATGAGCGCGTGGTGGTGGAGGTAGAGCGCGCTGGTGTGCGGGTGGAGCTCCCTGCGGGTCCCGGGGCCTGGGATGGCACGGGTCGGAACGCGGGGGGCCGGATGGGCACGGCTGGCTGACGGCTTGATGATGGGGCCGGCGGCGGGCGCGTGGTTGATGGTGGTGGTAGGCCAGAGAGGGCCTGGCCCGTTGTCGGGGCTGATTGGGACAGCTGGGTGAGCGCTGGCGGCGAGGGCGTCCTCGCGGTGGTTCTTGTGGTGGCGGTGCTTGCGGGTAGAGCTCCAGGCGGTGAGTCCCCGATAAACGGGAGCGACGCCGCCCGGTCCCCCAACCGCTGGTCCGTTGATGGTGGAGACTTCTTGGACATGGTTCCTTTTGTTTCCTTCTTTTTCTTTTTGCTTTGGCGGCGGGTTGGCGTGAAGACGCCGCAGCCCTACGATGTCACTCTGGTGGATGTGGTTGTGGTGAGCATCGAGCAGCACTGGGGGCTCCCGCTGTGAGCACACAGGTGTGGGCACCAGTGCGATCACAGCGGAAGATTCCGATGAACGGTCGTTAACGACGGTTATTTTTCTCACTGATTTTAACTCCGAGAAAAATTAAAGGCTCGGGCGGTACTCGGCGAACGCGGTTTAGGCGCCTACCCGCAAACAGTTTTGTTTTTCTGTTGCGGTGACCAATGACAGGCCGCGCCAGCGGTGGCGCGGAGACTTGGCTGGCCGGCCAGCGGAGGCCTAGGGTCTCGGTGCCAATGACGTACAACACACGTACGCGACGTTTGTATTCACGGGCGAATCCGACTACTACCTTTCACGCCCGCGGGCGCCCCTTTTATACTCTCCGGGCGGTAGCGCAGGTAGTGGAGAGACCGCTCCCACGCAGTAGTGAGCGCGGGGAGCGGTGTGCGGGGTGTGTCTTATATACAAAAGACAAACAATACAAATGGTTTTTGTGACTCTATATCTTACTCTATACAATAATTATTAAAGTCAACACTCGAAGCTATATTTAAAAGCTTAGATTGCTGTGCTTCGCCTACAAGGGTAGAAGACCGTTAACGAAGCCGAAAGGCACTTGTTCTCCCCGTCATTGCATTTTTTTTTTTTTCTAGACCATACCTGGGAACGTTCTCGTTATGGAGATATTGGGGGTCAAACTTCCAACTTTTTCACAAGTTTTTAAATATATGTTTTAATGTATGTTTTTTTTTTACTTTAAACTCCTCAGCGACCCCCGTACTATTCAATCAATCCATCAGCACAATTTTTTGAGTGCGTTACATTGAGTCCTACCGTAAAACGTGATTTTTCATCCAAAAAAAAAAGTCGTTTCCCAGCTATAATTTTTGCGTAATATTACTTATTTTGATGTACATAATGCTTGGTTGACGACTTCGTGAAGGGTCCGTTTACACCCTGTTTTTTGTCCCTTTGTGGGAGTCAAATGTTATTTATAAGCGTGGAGAAGGAGCGTGGTCGTTCTTTTCTTTAAAAAGGGAAACAAGACCCTATTAAAGAATTACAGACCTATTTCGCTCCTTAGCCATCGTCTAGCGCGAAGACTCGACGACTTCCAGCCACCGGAGCAGGCCGGGTTTCGAGGAGGATACAGCACCATAGACCACATCCACACAGTGCGGCAGATCATACAGAAGTCCGAAGAGTATAATCGGCCGCTGTGTCTTGCATTTGTGGACTATGAAAAGGCTTTTGACTCTGTCGAGACCTGGTCAGTTCTGGAGTCTCTGCAGCGATGCCAAGTCGACTGGCGATACATCCAAGTGTTGAGAAATCTTTATGAGAACGCCACAATGACCGTCCAAAGTCAAAACCAGCAAACGAAGCATATCCCATTGCGTCGGGGGATGAGACAAGGGGACGTTATTTCCCCGAAATTGTTCACCAACGCACTGGAGGATGTATTTAAGACGCTAAAATGGGAAGGACGTGGCATAAACATCAACGGCGTGTACATCTCACACTTGAAATTTGCAGATGACATCGTCATACTGGCTGAATCGCTGCACGACTTGCAGCAGATGCTGGATGGCCTAGTTGATTCTTCAATACACATTGGTCTCAGGGTGAACTTGGACAAAACCCAGGTTATGTTCAACGAACACGTCACCCCAGGACCTGTTGTTGTCAATGGCGGTCCTCTCGAGGTTGTTCGAGAATATGTTTACCTCGGGCAAACTCTGCAGTTTGGTAAGAACAACTTTGAGAGGGAGGCTAACAGAAGAATCCAGCTGGGCTGGGCAGCATTTGGGAAGCTTCGCCGGGTCTTCTCGTCGCGTATTCCACAGTGCCTAAAGACTAAGGTCTTCAATCAGTGCGTCCTGCCTGTTATGACTTACGGAGCCGAAACGTGGACACTCACAGTACGGCTGGTCCATAAATTTAAGGTCGCTCAGCGAGCTATGGAACGAGCTATGCTTGGAGTCTCTCTGAGGGTTCGCATTCGAAACGATGTGATCCGACAGAGAACCAGAGTTGTCGACATAGCTCACAGAATAAGTAAGCTGAAGTGGCAATGGGCCGGTCATATTTGCCGTAGAACCGATGACCGTTGGGGTAGACGTGTTCTTGAGTGGAGACCGCGAATCGGCAAACGTAAGGTGGGACGTCCTCAGGCTCGGTGGAGTGACGATCTTCGCAGGGTGGCTGGTAGCAACTGGATGAGAATTGCTGAAAGTCGAGTTGAATGGCGTGCGATTGAGGAGGCCTATGTCCAGCAGTGGACTGCTATAGGCTGATGATGATGATGATGATGATGATGATGCAATTTGGATTTGAACGCAAAATGTACTTGTACTTGTTTGTATGTAGTTATGTTTATGTTTTTTCGTGTTGATGTGCTGTTGTTGCAAAACTCAGGTTCAGGGTGCTCTCAAAAATGTTGAGAAAAGAATAAAAATCATATTCATATCGGAAAAATAGTATATTTCCTCTTATCATCTAAGATGGGCCTTTTTCTTAAAAATCTAATGTGGCCATTTTTTTCATATTATTTTCTTTTTCTTACATTCTACTGTGTCCGTTTTTGCGAAATGCTTATAACTAACTTAGAACCTAAACTTAATACAATCTGTTCTTATGCTTTAACTTTAATTAGTCTTATGTTAGGTACTAAGGTTATAATAGCAAATAGCCTAGCCGTAAACTACGGATTACAAAAAAGATACAAAAAACTAGGGTACACAGAGAAAAAAAATGCGTGTTAAAATTTTATTCTTGAAGCAGTCACATGGCATAATACTTTAAAAAGAGAATACTTCTTGACTGGCAAAAAAATGTAGACAATGTTTAAAAATTAAGAACACAATTCGAAGTAGGTACTGGCAGTAAAAACGGACATTAAACTTAAGATTTGATGCATCATTCTCTCAAAGTGAACCCATAGCCTAATTGCAATAAAATAAATAATTACAGAATGGCTTCCAGACTTATAATAATGTTTTTTACTGGAATGTAATATTACAGTTGAGATTAAATTATTTCATAAAAAAGCGCTTTAGAAGAGATCCAATTAAACCAAGAAAACTTTAGAAAACTAGGCTGTTAAGTAAAGTAGTAATTTTTTTTTTTTACAGTAAGTAATTAAAAAAAAAAAGATATGTTACTGAGTTTAAATAGTAACAAAAGGAAAAACAAACTGTATTTGTTGACTTACCTCAGAAATAGTAGAATGGTTCATTAATAAAAATAGTTTCAGAAATCTTTTAGCTCAAGCTAAAAATAATTTGTGTTACATTGACAGCTAATACAAGAAGCACACGAAAGTCGAAAAACAAAACTTAAATGTATATCTATAGAGATAAATATATATTACTTACATACAGCTTTAGCCGTGTTTTAAGTTGATTCACTTTGCAAAATGGAAATGTACAATACACCATATTTTTTAAACCGCAAAGCAATCACAACACTTTGGTTTAACTCCAGCTTAACGAATACATAAGAATTTTAGTTTAAATATCAATAATTTTAATAAAACATTGATTTGTATCTACAAAGTTAGACAGTATGTACAGAAATATAGTCAACAAAAAAATTATAAATTATATTTTTCGTAAAACAGAAAATATATACAAAGATCTGCCGATATAACGAAGCTAGACATGTTTCAAAGGTTTTTCTGTCGATACCTTAGGGATAAAGATTGAAGATGTGAGTCCAAAGCATTTTTCAAAGAGCCTTCGATAAAATTCGCTTAAGGCTAACAAAAATGCGTTCTGAACATTTGGATAGAGTTACACACTATTTTTGCAGTCTACTATAAAAATGTGTGTATTTATACGGTTCGATATTATTAGAATGGCCTAAAAATAAACCTCGAAACGAATGTTCCAGGCAGTGCTTATGATGAAAAGGTGGTTTAGTAATTACAAGGCACCATTATCATACTATGACGTCTTAAAGCAGGAGTAATTCCAGTGTGGGAAAGAGACAGAGCTATACAGGTCGTCTAGCGCCATCTCTTTCCCACACTGGAATAACTCCTGATATAAGACGTCATTGTAGGCCACCAGGAAAAGGTGGGACGGCAAGAGGGTTGTTCAGCTAAGAAGATTATCATTAAAAGGTTAGTAAAAGTCCTGAAAAACCTAACCATTAGTTGTGTTAGTAAGACACTGAACTTGAACCTGCTAACAACCCCCAGCAAGAGTATGGCTTGGGTATTTTGTTTCAGCACAACTTGTCTCTTGTCTGCTACTCCTGCTAATAAATCTTCATGTTGAATATTTTTAGGCTTAACTATATTTAGTAGGGCATACTACGAAAAACATCTGCAAATGGTGCTAATAGGTAAACATACCTACTAAATATGGCACAGAAAAGCAAGTCTCGTTAAAGTAAAAGAAATATGTACACTATCACTAAAGAAATAACGTATAAAATACTTTGAAACCATGCTGAGCTTGTTACGTTCTTCTGCCGGCAATGAAACTCAAGAGATCTTTAGTGAAAGGATAACAATTGCGTACGCGCATACTAAAACTAATATTTACAAATATGTACAAAATACTGAGCTAAGTATAAACATAATATTTACAGTTAAAACTATGACTTCAAGTTACTTAATACTAAATAATGACTATAGAATACACATATGTGTTAATAACTTAAGTTTAACTTGGATTCAGCCTGAAGTTAGAACTAAGTTAAATCTAAGCTTAACATTCAACTAACCCCAACTTAACTCTTTAGTACTTCTTAACCACTTTACTGTAATTCTACTCAAAATTTGAACATTAGAAAATTGGTTCAAGGCTTCTATAACTAGATAAACCCTTAACTGAAAACTATTTACCCGACTAAACTGAACCCAAACGACTGATTAAGATCTTACTCGAGCCTAAGTATGGATACTTAATAGAATCTATACTGGCCGAATTTATGCTGCTGATTAAATTATTGAACACCCACAATAAGGCTAATTTCCGTACAAAAATATCCCTAAACTTATACTAAACAGCTACAATTTTACTGGGGTCTACCTTAACCCTTAAGAACATGACATCATCCTTGATGAAGTTCCTTTTCTTCAACATTTCGTGGGAGACAAACCTTGGGAACCCAAAGCCTAGTGCATCGGGTTCCTTCGATGGTCTTTGGAAGTTCTTCCATGTGGGGTCAGGGACGAAGCTCTCGACGATGTTGCAGGCTCTGTCTGGGCTGGAGCTCTGGTCGAAGAGGGTGAAGGAAACCGTATGTGCGAAGGGCCAGCGAAGGAGGGCGTCGTATTCTCCGGGGAGGATCTTGATGTAGACCGACATGTGGGTAGCTTCGCCAGCTCCGTTGCCGTTGAGGAATAGTGACGCCTGGAAAGAAAGGAGTAAGGTTTAGTTTAATGTCCAAGTGTTAAATCTACTAATAAAAAACGAAATTTTCAATTAGAAAAAGCAGGTTATTGAAAATATCCTTCGATGTTGAAGATTCAAAGCCAACTTTGCAAATCGTCTTAATAAAAATAACTCTTTTACCAACTAGTCATTGAAAAGTTTAAAACCCAAGAAAAAGAAGAGTAATTAAATTAATTAACAAATGTCACAGTCTACCAAAACGAACAACTATGATTTATTACACTTAAAATAATATTACATTACACACTGAATGAGCAAGTATCTAATTTAGTCTCTGTGGGGACGCGAGTTTAGTCATCAACATCACACTCGAGTTGACTCACACAAATATAGCGGCGTGGCTTTGTTTACCAACAAATGTGATACATCTGGCATTACGACGAGATTTTTGGTTGGCAACAAGACTTTTTGGTGTTAAGAGGTCAACATCCAACAATTGAAAATAAACATACACTGCATACTATATTTGCAAAATGTATCACGGTATATTATCAGTGATAAATGCGATTTTATTATCGGCCAAGGAGCTTTTCAGCAAATGGTAACGAACCAGGAATTTGGCATGCATGCCAAAGTGGGTAGTTTAGATATTAGCGAAGCGTGAAAGTGGAACAAACGTATTTTTGTCGAAGTCCGCTCTGCAATTAGCAATTTTTGGAAAAGATGACTAATACTCCTCGGGAGACTCGGAAAGGGATCATAGAATAAAAAGTTTCTTTCTGTGGAAAATGTGCCTCAATAGAAATTGAGGAGGCTGTGTTCTAACCCTCACTGAACTTCAGAGAGGGATAGAACACGGTATCCAATAGACGGATAGATACGGAAGTAAATAAAAAGAGTTTCAAAGCTTACCTGCAACTTATATCCATACTGGCTAGTATAAAACGCGGGAGACACAAGCTCGACTCCATCTTTGCACTTCGCCTCTGCCATCTTGGCAGCCCAATCACTGATACGCCACACCAGTGCGCCAGAACAGTTGACCGATAGTCGCGCAACTGCTGCACGCAAGGAGTCTAGTTGTCGCGCTTGACGGCTGGCGAGAGCTGACACGAGGGCTAAGTGTTGCTGGCAACTTTCTTCTGTATGTTTTTCTAGAGCTTGTCTTGTTCCCTGAAAATGAGAAATATTGGTTATTAATGTAAGCCTTTAAACACAGAATTATGTTATAAGTGAACACCTTTTAAATGAAGACCGAGGGTCTTGACGATTCCTTGAATTCATTTGCCTGGGATCGCTTAGTTTAGGTTCTTCACGTCTATTAGGTATTCATCACTAAAGTAAGTACCAAATAATCTTTTAATGCTTTTCGCTGGCTTGACTATCTGCTTAAATCCTCTGATCCTCCTCGTTTTTAATCAAATATGACGTAGATATCCATTATTTGCAGCTTTGCAAGCCTGTTTATTACGTTGCTATAGTAACTGCTATTGGAACATACCTTAAACCTACACCCAGCATCCCTAAAGGAGCAAGGTAACGCAGCAGCTGCGGCGGCCGCGGCATGATCCCGCAGGTGAGCCGCCAGGTCTGCGCGGGGCACGCCACTTGCGCCGCAACGTTGTGGACACGCCACTGGTGCGCGGGCGCATGATGCTCCGTGGGCTGACACTGTGTCCTGAGGAATAAAGGAGGTGAGTTTTAGATATGACTGATGAGCTATTGACGGGCGATCAGTACAATAAGTAAAGGGACGAGAGGGGAGCTAAGCAAACAATTCGTAAAATGGTGGCAGACGCAGTTAATATTATTATAAATTCTCACTTTATGACCATTCTATGTACTGTAACGTGATTCATATTATTATCCTAATATGGTTCTCCTAAAGCGGCCTTTTTAAGCCCCCTGCTCTTTGGCTATTATACTATCATTTAACTCGCGTGGTTACGCTGGCTCGAAATAAGTGGATGAGGTGCTCACCTGGGTATAACTCTGTCCACAGTGCTTGCAAGGCACTAGTCGTTTACTGCAATGCTGTTGGATGTGCTGCTGTGTATGTCTTCGCTGCACCTTAGCTCCGCACTTGTTCTCGCAGTAAACCGGCTCGTGGCCACAGTTGCCTTGATGCTCCTGAAAATTTAGATTGTGGTGTTAAATAAAACACGACGTTGTAAATCGATGGTCTTGGAAAAAAAGTAGTTTCTTCTCAACTAGACTCTTTGCAATCAAGCTGATTCTTTCGTATTAGATTCAGTGTTTTTCTTTTCTTGACGTTAAGCTTCTATGCAGTTTAATATTTCAAGTTCTGTAGTCAGATCCCAAAAACGGGGTTGGCATATTCCTCAAGTAATCCACTTGAGAAGACCAAACCTAGGGATCCATTTATCGCTTCTAGTTTTAAGTTTTCGTTCGTTCATAGAACTAGAACTAAATCTCACTTGTTTAGATATTCTAAAACCAACATAAACACCGTCAAAATATCAAAAGGATCCCTTACCTCTAAGGCGCTTCCAGAGAACTCCTTATGACAATGCTCGCAGTTGGCGCGGCGGCGAGGACAGGTGTAGCGCAAGTGATCTTGCATCAACACGCGCGGGATCATCGCACCGCACTGCGCCGCGCAGAGCACCGCATCGTGCTTGCACGTGTTCAGATGCGCCTGCACATAAGAAAGTGATCTTAGGGTAGTTGATTCGGGTGTGAAGTTAAAATAGGTCCGAGATGGTCGTTAAAGTTTTACTGGTGTTTTCAAAGAGCTTAAAAGTTTTTATGTTTTAAATGTTATACACAGAAGGGTGCAATTAAAACTGTTCTTGAATTTTAAATGCAGTGCAAAAAATAACGCAACCTATTAATTTACTTGATTAATCTACAACATGTTAATGAGTGTTACATGCTAGCGAGTTGTAAATTCTGTATTCTAAACACTTAAAACAATGCTATTATTTAAATGCATCAGAAGAATCGTTTTTTTTTTTTTAATTCAAACGAA
The DNA here is from genome assembly GCA_905163415.1 of Noctua fimbriata. Classification (NCBI taxonomy): domain Eukaryota; kingdom Metazoa; phylum Arthropoda; class Insecta; order Lepidoptera; family Noctuidae; genus Noctua; species Noctua fimbriata. Next base: position 17,996,363 of record LR990930.1, on the reverse strand, counting down.
CGGTAGACAAATTAGCGTGTTCACGCTAAATAAACTTACTGGTAATTAATTTTGAAAACTGACTCGCACTTGCCCTCTCATAAATTAAAGAGTATTGTCGGGCAGATAAATAAATGTGTCGTGACATGACAGGCGCACACAAAATGATAGATCGATCGATCTATTTACCTACTTAACTTTATCTTAGCAAATATTTGGCTTTCTCACTCACCTTTAATTTGCGTAGCTCGTCCGACCATTGGCATCCTTCTTTGTGGTGGATACAGTACACCACCGATCCCATAATAGCCTTCTCCGACTCGGGATCCGGATAAATCTGAAACAAAGAGAACAATATTTAAAATCATATTCCAACCAGCCAAGTAAATGCTCCTAAAAATATATAGACCTTTTTTATCTTTGAAATAATGTATTTAAGCATTTTGCTGAATTATTTTCAGTTTTAACAGAAAACACGACGTCAAAAGCAACGGCTACCGTTGAGACTGATTGAGGCGCTTGCCACACTCGCATAACGGATTAAATAGGACAACGCGATTAAAAATAAACCACATTTCAAAGAGAATATCAAACGGGCGCTGTATACACACCGTACTCTCGAATATGGAACACATCGTACGGAAATATGCAAAATGGCCGACTGTTTTTCGCGCGTAATTTATTCAAAGTAAAGGCGCGGGTGCGTTCACCGCAAACGACTGATACGTAGTGAATGCGTTCCCGTTTGTACATTTTCGTTATCTTTATGGGTGCAACGAACAGATGGCTCGAGCCACGGACCACCGGTCCCTATGTTTGTGCCACGATAAGCGTGATTTTTCACTTCCCAAACCAGCTGGGTAATGGAATGAGCAAATACACGCGTTAGATGCCTTTGAACAGGTTACTTTCACATGTTGAAGCTAATTTTTCTATGAAACCGACTCAACGAGGGCTGAAAACTTGTTTGTTGACCCACGCTGTTGTAAAAATAAGGAATGCGCTCCAAATGCTAAATGTTGTTAGTAAACAAAGCTAAGTTGGAATATTTGCTCAGGAGATGTCACTAGTAGTAGCACGTGTCTTAAAATACGCCACCCGATTCGTGAACACGGGTTTCTGCTAAGCTTTAAAATACATCGAGAGTTCTCCATTCATTCGAATTTTCTTCAGAAGAAACCAGGCGATGGACTGTTCTCATTTCTATACTGAAAGATCAAAGCCGTTTCATAGTACGCTGCGTTTCTATTTACAAACATTGATGCATGTGGTCATCGGCATGGATGCTGCGTAACCGTACCACCTTAGCATATTCTATTCAAGTAAAACGAAGTACCTTATCCTATCCATTACCGCCACTTAACTGTGAGTTTTATAGCGTAGAAATAAGGGTGAGAATCCTGTTGCGTTTCGCGAAGTCCTAGGTGCTCTCAAAGCTGGTGGTGTATAAATTTACAAATATAGAATGTTATTTGTGTCGTATTCTAAAAAGATGGACCGCGATGTGTTGAGCTCTCCCGCATCGCTCAATTATAGAACTCGTTGTATCGTAAATATAGTAGGAACGAAACGTAACAGGTTGCTGAAGTGACGCGGCGGTTATGACGTTTTGGCGCGCAACTCCGCGCAGCAAAAGGTTAGATAGAAATTGAGGATGTTACGCGGCCATTTGTAAAATATCACAGGCCGAGGTGACATTAGACAGCTAGATAATATATGTAACATAAATTGTACGGCATTACTTTAAAATATTTCTTTCATTTGACTAATATTTATGTTGCCACTTTAAATCTAACTGTCAAACAGCGTTTTGTTTTTGTTGTAGGTAAAAATCCAAATGCCACACTTGTATTTCCTTATTCAGGCTGTTTTAACGACATTTCCATATTATTTACATTGAAAATCATTAGGAATGTGATTAATCAGTTATTTGACATAACACATGCAAATGATTGCCGACTAAAAGGTTACGAAACTACCAGAGATAACAAGAACCATATTGGGCGTCAAGACCTTATCCTCCTACGTGCAATGTTTGTATTAAAACTATTTAATAGGTTTATTAATTAATGAAATTTACAGTGACAGGCAAGGGCATCATCATAAAATAATAATAAATAGATAAGGTTAAAAAACAGTCATAAAAATTAAGTCTCATATTTTTTTATCTGTAAAATACAAAACATCCTATCTCTCTGTCGTCTCACAGAACCGCAAACATTTAACAACTATATTGAATCGACCCATTTTCCTTTTCATCCAGTAGCTTTCTTTCCATACTTTAAGTATTAGATTTACTAGTGCATACCATTTGTAAGAACCATCTTGTATCCCAGGACGGACAAACATTAAGTCGCAAATGCTATGCAAACATTATGCTCCCAGCCATTCTATTTCAAGAAAAACTAAGTCTTTCTTACAAAATTACTTAACAAAATCGTCACGTCCCGCAATTCTCACGAAGACACTCAACTTTAAGGAAGGTAAAAAACAAGGTTCCAAATCTTATATGGTATAAAACGTTATCTAATTACAAGGTAAAGCGTCATACGCCCACTGTATGCAGGGTTGCATCACATCTCCCACGCGGGTAGACTTGCCTTCTATCGGTATGGAAGACCTTGGGGAAATATACTAAGAATTGAACTAGGTATTAGATTTCTATCAGTTAAGATTGATTTAGTTCCGTCTGAGTTGCATAATTTTTTAATCACTTAAGGAAATTGACATGCTTAAATTCTCCCGATTATCTGGAGGTCTGGAGGGCAGTCTTTGGTAATTTTTGATGATAGAAAAATGCTGAAGCATCCCCTTTTTTAGACACTACCCACGAATCGAACAATGTGTAACTCCAAAAGCAGTTATAAAACTTCGCCAGCGAAAGCTCCTGTTAAAGCAAAAGTTATTTTAGTCAAAACAATTGTGGGTACGTCACAATCCACTTGACGACCGTGTCCGGCCTCGGGCGACGAGTTGACGTCTCTAATTTGTTACGAGCACCATTCGGGGTGATTGTTAATACAGTTGCCTGTGTTTTATTTGATATTCCCAGGTTTATAAATGTGCCAAAAGGAGGGGCCGGAGTAAACGGACTTGGAATTTGTTTTAGCAACTTTTTGTTGGAATATAAAAAAGCAAAAAAGTTTTTATAGAGTCAACAGACTCTTCAGTATCAAGGCAAAAAATATTGATGAATGCGTTGGATGTATGTGCTTACGGTAAAATTAGTGTTATTCATAATAGAACCCAGCTTGAATTAGAAGCTATTGACAATGACAAACACCTCTATTTCGAAAATGTAAACTCTTCTGAATAAAATATATGTCTTTCCCAAAATATATTTTGAATCTTTAAAAGAAAAAGTTCTCAACCGAACGCACCCATCATCGTTTAAAACAGAACGCAACATATAAATTATGGCGCGAACTTAGCTGTCAGTTTGTGTTCTAATTTGGAAAATGGCGGTTGGAGTGGTTCGGAAACCGTTATTTTTTTCTTACTTCAACGTTATTTCTGGGTACACTTCTTTGTACAACTTCTTTGACGTTTCTACACTTCTGTTTTCATCAAGTCACACCACCAGTTGATTGACATCTGACGGTGACGTGCGTACAAACCTAGCCGCGCCTTCCAGAACCCTCCTTTTACTTTTATCACTTTCGGAATAAAGTTGAATTTTGTTTGTATTTGTTTATCTATTTTGTTGATACAATTTTGTATTCGTTAAGCTATCGACACGCGCTGACGTGGGAATGTAAACATTACACCGAAAATATATCCAGGGATTATTTTGAAGTGTTTCCGTAGTAAACTGAACTTCTAGTAGGGCTGAAGGGCCTTTTTTATCAGCACATATCTGCCTTGCTGAAGAAAATTAAACGATCATGTAACATAGTCTACCAACAGATTTTTGCTGTTGTCTTCTAATCTTCATGTACTTAAACGATATGTTCTTTTCCCTCATATAATACCCTCGCCTTTCTTCACCTTATGATAGAGATATCAGATCCTACACAAGCCACTTACTCTGAAAAATGCCTCTAATAACTTATGCTTGTAAAGTAAACGCAATATTTTCCCAGCCTTGCGTGTCTAGTCATAGTTATTAACTTTTCAGCTATCTAAGTTAAATTACTTAGTTTATTTGATTTATCAGCTAACTTGGATGTGGTTATTATTTTTGCAGTATTTTGACCTTCGAGTCTGTTCACTTTTGAACTAGATTATTTGCTATAGTTAGTTTTGAAAGATTGAGTGATGATATGACGACTAATAGTGAAAGAAGACATGCTGTTCCGATCCCAAATAAATTGGCAAAAGGGCAGGTAATAATCAATTGATGATGGTATTGTATTAAAGCTTGCTAAATTACGGATAGCTTAATGTTTATTGTTTGATGGAGTCCATTGTGCAAGATAAAGACAAATTATGAATTAATTATGGTATTTATCTTAAAAGAAAATCACTGAACAAAAAGAAACGACAATGTTACCTAAGTACCAACTAACCTACTACATAGAATTATGTGTAAATGAGACCGGAACAACTCGAATTGCTGCAGTTTCTTTCATAAAACAAGCACCGCGTAACAACAACTCAATATTCATAAGAGCATGGTATTACAAAATTTAAATAATAAGTCTCGATGGTTATCACCGGTGCGCGCGCGCAACGGAAGCGGGTTCGACGCCCGGGCAGCGGGACATTACCGTGGAATATGTAATGATGTCTAATTAAACGTTATGTAATGGACAATGTTTGATTTCTGTCATTGTTTCGTTGGAGGGTCTTTTTTGTAAAGGGAAATGCAAGACAAGACCTTGCCTATGGCAATTATGAACAACTTCATAGGAATAAATAAGGTGGGCAAAAAGAAAAGAAGAATACATGTTGCTCTGACCTCAAATAAATTGGGATATGGGCAGGAGAATGATGATGAAGGTGGGCAAAAAGAATATGAAAAATTTAATAACAAATGGAAAAGCGAACCTGATGGGCAAGCAATCATCAATGTCAAAAGCATAACAGAAGGTGAAGTAAAAATTCCACAGACTCCACGCAATTGTAGAAAAATAATTAACAAGCTCCCATTCTTATCTATAAATCAATGCGTGTCTCTATTATACGTCGGAAGAAGACTGACGAGCTAACGGACATTTCTATTAGAAACAATGCCATGTAATTGTATTGTTACTAGATACTATACTTTCCTACTTAGATGATTGTTATCTTAAAAATGCGTGCGTTCACATGAACACGAATAACTTAGCTACGTTATTATACCGCTATAAAGTGCGCATTTTTTATGGAAACACCTTAGAGAGTATTTAAATTATATCGTCTACCATTTTCATCGTAAATCTTGGAAAAATTAACAGGGTGTACTATGCGGTATCGTCTTATTTTACTCTCGATCTTTCTGCTAAGTTGGCAGCGAACACCATCGTAATCTTTTACTGGTGAAAGATAGTTTCATTTTTATTTGCTTCCATAAAAAATAAAGCGAATTGCATGGCGTGTCCAGTTTCAATGACATAATATGCTATCCTAGTAACTATTTAGAAAGCTAATTATGTCCAGTTTCAGATATCATAACAATGCTGAACTCTCTTTTCAACCTCAGCATCATTTTTCAACTACCCACCTTCAACCTACAGACTTTTCACCAGACTGGCCATTCTTCTCCACAATCTCATTCGTAGATCAGTTTGTACCAGTGTGGGTGTAATATTAAACTTCATTGATAAACAAACGTATTTCTTCAATGGACTGACATCACATCGATCCATCATACAACGCTAATGCATTGATTGTTATTGTTTACGCAACGTCACAGCTATGGGTGTTAGATTCTGTACTTGCATAGATTAAAAATGTTTGATATCATTAGCAAGAAATGCATGATGCATTTTTAGAAAGCATAGTGATTGACAACTTTTGGGTTTAATGGTGGGTATTCCTAGCTAACGTCATTACTTTCTTTTTTGAAGTTCTGACCCAAAACACCACTAGACTGAAAACGGCGCAAATAAAAATCTAAAAAGCGACATCTAATTCTCACTTGACGAACCCGTGTTAAATCTGATTAAACCGATTAGCTCCAGTAGCGTATTACAATCTTACTCCTCTAAGTAGTTGTTGTGTTTTTCAAAATAGACCACTTCGTTAGAAGCAACGCGATATCAATTAGGTTGTCTGTCATCGCCCGAACGTGTCGGGTTGCCGACGAATTCAATTCTAAAACGTACCCCGCCATTTGGGATACATTAATTCATAGTTTGTTTTGTTTAGATGTTAAAATTAATTTGAAATAGGAGTTCTGGGGAACACGGAATTAGAATGTTAAAAATGTATCGCTGAGTTTTCTTTTTAATTGAAAGAAAGAAAAATATACAGTATTAGTTTCTTGTCATCCCGAGTTATAATAGGAAGCTAAAGGAGCTGTGTTGTGTAATCTTGTTCAAAATGCGTCGAATACAGACACCAATAATGAAATCCTACTATATCAACGTCAACTAACCAAGACATGCCAATAAAATACTTCAAAACCGCGTCCTTAAATGTAAACTAAAGATAAATTCTAGGTAATTTAGACAAATCGCATTTCCGAAATGCCTACGGTCACCACTGTCGTTCTGTCACGCCACAAATTCCAGAAGAAACCGCAGGCATGCGCATACGCTTCCAAACCGTCATTTTGACACGTACTGCCTCGTGAGAGATCACCGTTAGAATATACAGTGGGGAGAAACGTAGAAAAGACACATCTGACTAACGGAATATGATAATGATAAGAGATTAAAACCTAGATAACTCGTCGGTTTCATCTATGATTCTAGGCTTGAATAAATGAAATAGTTCTGGCTACAGATAAAAGTCAGAAAAGGTTGGGGTTTTATCAAGAGATGTTGCAGCGAATTTTTTCAAAAAGGCTTATTAAATACTTTCTTTGCAGTTTCTGAATTACAACATCGTCTATAGATCCAAAATGTAAGAATATCAAATTAAACTCAAAATCACGTCGTTATCAGTAACAGTACCATTCCACTAATAAATGCCAATAAATCAGTGAAGCAGACGCACCGGAAGCGCCAGAGGTCGCTGGTGTCAGCCATCAGCGCGCGCGCATCAAACGATAGCTTTCGTAACAATCGTTAACTGAACTCAATTGTTGTTGTGTAATTATCAACTTTGTGTACCGTAGACAATGTGGGTCCCTTCAGATATTTGTAGATCTGGGAATAACATAAGTTAGACCCCAATTGATACTTGGTTAAAGAAAATGTGATTAACTTTTTGAACTATTTTATCAGCAATTTTGCAATCGTTGAATTTTGGGTCAGAAAATCTGGCGTAAGTTTTATAGCACCCAATACCACAATTCTCTCCTACATTGATTAATTTGCAGCCTATTGCCAACTGGAAGTTCCCAAGCTGTGATTTCTATACCCATTTTATAGACCCATTCGCTTCATCTATTGTTATGGCGAAACAATTTAACAGATCCCAATCTGCTGCAATCTGTGTTACACCCGACCTAGCTGCGAAAACAATCACTCCACATAACTTTACCCTAACAAGTACTGCTCCAATAGAAGTCACTAACCGCTTAGCTCAATTGAATAATGCTCCGAGTAAAAGGGTAATGCGTTCGCAAGCGCAGATTGATCGATTACCGGAAACAGCCATTTTGGATCGGCCACGACATTGCGAATTCAATCCTTTTATTGGCTGCTAGCTGCTAGTAGTGCTACAGGCCATTGATCTTAGGAATGTGTATGTAGGACGCGATAAAAATGTCTGTAGATTCGGCCATCATGTGAATGACGAGAATTTGCCTTGACCTAATTGGGGCCGCGGTAGGATTAGTTAGGACTAGATAAATGTTGGTGATAAAGTTGATAAAATCGAGCTGTTCAATAAAGAAAGGTTGTTTGTCCTAAATATTTTGTCAGTCGTGGACATTCGTGAATAAAGGTTAACTAAAGGAGTGACATAAAATTCTACGATTCTCTGGACATATTGGATATATTTCTTGTCATCGTTCCACACTATATTGAAGTTTAAGTGAGATGTCAGATACGGAATGATTAAAAGTTTAATTACTTTTTGTCCTGTCTTGATTACTTTATCTTACCCTTTAGCAACCTACACTTGATTTTATCGGCATAACAGTGACATAGAATCGTCTCCCTTTAAAGAGATTCAACATGAAATCACGACAAAATTGTACATGATAGCGACTGGAAAAGGCTTTTATAGCAAGATACAATCAAGCCTGCCCTTTGCCAGCCATTTCTTCGAAACTTGTAGATTTCAGGATACTTTTATAGAAATGTTATAAACTCAAAAACAAGCTTTAATTACCGAACTATAAGTAGGCACACGTAAATAGACATAAAACTCATTCTTACACTCTATTCGCTCCTCTCTTTCTAATGTCATATGTTAGAAAGTGAGGAGAATACAAAGATGGCGGTGATGACGCATTGCGGTATAACAATCTAGTAATAGAACGCGTTAAAAGACTTAATGCTTCAGTTACGGTACGGATAACTCATTTGAAATAGTTAACGGGTTTTTTGATGTTAGACTAAGAAATAAATAAGAGGCGAAGCGTAAGGTGTGAATGATCCATGTTTTTAATTCATTAACGCTGAAGAGTATTTGGTCATAAAAAATGACAAATGGGCAGTCTTGTTATGGAACTAATTCGTTTGCCTAATGAAAAGTCGGCTTTATATAAAGAATTTTATGCACGAAGCGCGGCAAATATTTGTTAAGCACTGATTGATTTATCTATGGTTTTAGGATTGCTAGAACCTAATGATGCCCATAATTGATTAGCCATCGCTCCATGAGCAGAGGCGTCGGAAATCTAGAAGTTTAAGAATGTGGATTTTCCATATAACAAACAACTTCTAGCTAAAACTTCCACCTTTGCAATTCTGCGTCTAAAATCTCTTGAAAAACACTGTTCACTTAATGTTCACATTTTTCATACTTTACGAGCTGCGCCAACGCATAACTCCTGCGCCTTCGACTTATCAATGAACCATTTAGTAGTAAAGTGAATAATGGCGTGACTCAGACAGAATGGCAGATATTTGCCATACTGTTGCCATGATGCGGGTTACTAGGTCTCGCCATTTTATGGACATTTTGCTCATTGGCGGGATTTCATGCGTGGCATGGGAAAAATTGTTTATGGTGTGTGTAAGTACGCGCCAACTTTGGTCATTTAAGCTTGGTTTGTTCCAAAATGATCCTTATGCTAATACATTCTATATTCAATTTGAAAATACTTGTTCAACATTCTTGAGATACCTAGCTTTGGTCTTTAAAAGTTAAAATTGATAGATATAGAATCTATGTATGTGCCTTATTGTTCTCGATAAGTAAGTTTCGTATTGTTTCCATATGATTCACACTTTTGTCCGCCTTCATTGACAAGTTCACTTTGAGTCACTATTTGCAAACAGACGTGAGGTAGAATCGGACTCCAGATAGACATATCTGGGCGACTATTCATTACTCTATCATCATAATTGGCATTATGAGTAATTAAAATAAGCTCATAGATACAAAACTAATTCAAGCATGTAGTCAAAGTGGCCCCTGCGCTGCCACCGAGACACCGTGGAACTGGCTAGGTTTTGGGCGAGCAAAATTTCAAGTGGTGCCAACTGCCAACCACACGAATAAGAAGACATATACAACATTAGTTTTAGTATATGCGAAACCTGAAACAGGTGTCTAGTATTTTTATGTAAAGAATCCATGTACAAAATTTCAAAACTGTATCATGAAAAATCACAAAGTTATAAGCTTGTTCTGTTATCTGGCTGTCAGCACCAAAACGTGGTAATCACGCGGCGCGCCCTCCTCCAGCGTCGTCCTGAGCTCATTGATAATAATAATTTGGCAGTAGGTACCTAAATGATTGCGATAGGTACTTAGTGTCGCTCGGTATCCAACTTGTAGCCTTTTTTAAATATTTTTGGGACAAAATATAACATGGTTTAAACATTATTGGGATCGATTCAGTTACTTATTCTGAACAAACGATATTCAGGTTTCGCATATACTAAAAATAATGTTGTATAATAACTAAAGCACTAAGTAAAGATTACTTTCAACGGTATTCAGATCAAAATGACGAGTTTATTGACCGGATATCGCAGCCTCCAGCAGGCGGAAGTGACGTCGCGTTATCGTGGGATGCCCGCGCGCAAGTTACCGCAAAAGATTATCATGTCGGCGCCTTCGCTTTATTGAATTATGTTGAATTTATTGTTTTCATTAACCGTTTACTTGAGCAATAAATATGTTGTACATTTTTATTACTTTGTTATTGGTAAGTGAGTAAATGTAATTCTCTCTTGAAGTGCACTGGCAGAAGCTTACTGATATTAGCCATTACAAAATGTACCTAAGGATGACGATAAGACTTGACAATTTATGAGATTTGTAGATTATCGTACTCTCAGTCAATCAACTCTACCTACCACTGCGCTGTCTGCTGTTGGAGCTTTGGATCAATAGAGTCAAACTCCATTGATGATCATCACATCACGCCTGTAATCCCCGAAGGGTTAGGCAGAGGTATACTTAATAAGCAACCCACTTTCGCCAGTTACGTTTTTAAGTCCCATGTAATAGCTATTGCCATCAACCGGTGGCTGCTGCTGAGAAATTCTTGATGGAAAAACCCAATAACACTATGCCCAACTCGGGACCTCATGCTCAGCAGTCGCCCTTGCGACCACTCAACCAACGAGGCAGTCCATTGATGAAGTCATGTGATATTCAACCTGCATCATATTTCAGCTTGAATATACATGTATTCTATTGAGGACAGAGGAATGTAGATATAGAAGTTCATAGATCGGAATTCTGCCTTGTAATCAAAGCGTAAAGCCCACGTGTCACCATTTTGTAAACAGTTTACAAGTATGCGAGGCATGTTGACATACAGACACCTAATGGGCTTATTATATTGAGCGTGTATGTGTTGAGCAATTTATTAATACACGAACATCTTCGATTATTGTGCAAAGTTGAGTACCAGTGATATTGGCTCTTAAGTTAGGTACTTGTTTCTTTTAAGCTTAGTGGGTGTGTTTTGCAATATTCACTTGCGTTTTATTCAGCTCCACAGTTGGACTTCCTGTACTGGATTAGGTACTAGAAAATGTTCTGACGTAGACATAGGCATTGTTTGTTTATGCCTTGCTAGGTGCCAAAAGCCTTAATTTGCTGATAAATCCCTCTACTTACCAAACACTTGAAGAATTTATTTAACAATTTATGTACACACTAAATACAGAAAAGATGAAAGGAACAGGCTTCTTTCTAAAGAAATCGCTACCAGCATACCTGAGAAAGGAGATAAAAGATGAAGAGAAAATGGAATAAATAAAACATAAAGCAGAACTATTTAAATACCATAACCAACCCATACCATACACCATATAAGAATATCCTAACATACTTATAAAATAAGAAATAGTAATAGAATTATTAGTACCAACACTAAAAAAGTCCAAACGTAAGCATACACGTAAAATAAAATATAAAGTTGCACATAAATACCAACTCACATACCTATTTGTTAGTCATTTGAGAAAAATACACAATTTTCTCAGAGTGTTATCTGTCAGCATCGGAATGTAACATTAAGTAATGTTATTGTTAACTGAGCCGTTATGACCGAAGATTAGATAAGGAACTCTTTACGAACTGGTTTAATACTGGTCTGGCTACTTAGTCCTTGATTAGTAGGAAATAAAGCACTCTTTCTACAAAGCTACAACGATCTTTTGGCGTTAAAATGATTTTGACGTGGGGTATTCCTCAAAGCGCAACTATTTTTATTAAGCGCAACTCAATTATTCCTCGAAGCGCAACCATTAGTTGCGCTCACCAAAAATAGAGAGGGGTATGATGGATTTATTATTTTTTTTTCAATCATGGTTGCGCTTTGAGGAATAAACATAATATTTTAAATTTGAATTTGTGAGCGCAACTAATGGTTGCGCTTCGAGGAATAATATAGCTGCGCTTAGTTGGTGCGCTTAAAAATAGTTGCGCTTTGAGGAATACCCCTTCACGTTGGTAAAAATTTGTGAAATGAAGTTAAAAACAAGGTGGTGAATACGATGTTAGTTCCATTTGATGCGTGCAATATTATTTTTGGTTGATAAAAAAAATTGAATATTCGAATACAATCTACATGATTTACATAATTCTTGTAGAAACAAGATAACAGCATTAGCTAATTCCTTGTGTAAATAATATCCAAATAATTACTTAATCACCAAATTACGTGGAGTAATAAGCAATGCAAATTCATTCAAATGGTATATATGTATTTTATTTCTAGCTATCTAAACACATACTTTATGTTGAGCAAAACAATAACATTCAATAAAACATAGGAATTACTAAGATGCTGTGAGAATAGATCTTTATCTCAGCACAAGATGAATATGCAAATGTTTCTGCAAAGCTTTAGACAAGAAATTCATTATAGTGACGATTTAATAGTATCTTAGGTTACAATCTAAAGCATAGAGATGTGATTTCAATCACAATATATAATTACCGTTACAAAAAGAATTTACAGCAAAGATAGTTGAAACAATGAAATGTCAGAAAGTTTTCAGCTTATGTAACTAGATGGCGGTAAAAGTCAGTAAACATCCCGCTATGCTTTTATCCCAAAGAGAGAAATGCTTAAAAGTTTTAGCCTTGCTGACCGTTTTCATCGTTAGACACAAAGATTTATGTTCAGATGTACACTCACAGTCTAATTCTTAGTTTGTGTGATGAGCATGATCATTTGTTCTGTGTCTGGGTGTAATTTATCTATATATGTATGTATTTAGAAATATATAAGTATGTTTATCAGTTGTCTAGTACTCATAACACAAGCTCTGCTTAGCTTGAGACTAGACGGCGTTGTGTGATAGTTGTGGAATATTATATTATTATATTATATTATATTATTATATCCTATGATGAAATTGGCAGACCAAAACAAAAATAAACAACAGATTGAAGTCCTTCCTGGCTTTCTGAAACCAGAGGAACTCATACTATTTCTCATCATCAAAATAAATTCACATTACGCAAACACCAGTCGTAGCCGACCCCATAGCCTAACTACATTCCTAAACAGATTTCTAGATTACCTAGAAGGCAAGTTATTCTGTTTAATTCGGTTGCGCAAGCACGTTTCATTTCATCGCAAGGAACGTCTAGGTAACTTATCTGATCATCTATGGTAATGTATAAAAAGTCGTAACTGTTCGGAAAGTGTGAGTTTTTTCCGCTGGCAATACTGGGAGGAATGAGGCTGTAGACATTAGTGCCTTTGCAAAGAAGTAGTGCAGTAATTTAGAGCTCAGGGTGCGGTTCTAAGATTGCAGGATTTATAGAGCCAGACTTTTTATATTCTTTGAAATTCTGTATAGTAACTCATTTGGAATACAGAGGACAGTACTTTCGGAATTTCCCGGATTAGTAAAATATGATTAAGAACTTCAGGGACAGTTATTTCAATTAAAAATTTCGGAAATAGAAGATCCCGTTAATTACCTCCATAAAGGACCATGCCTACTTTCTTCCAAAGCCGTATTGCCATAACAAGGTATTGAAAAATTAAGAAAACCATAAAATATTATAGCCAAAACCGAAGTTTGTCACCACAAGAAGCAAAGATGGATTAAATTAAAGTCTCCTTTAGGAAGTATCAAGTCGTTAACCATTCTGGTCTGGCAACCCGTTATGAACATGTTTCGACAAGTCCGAGGACTGCTGAGAAACGAGGGCAAGGACTAGGAATCTATGACCTTATAGAGCTCTTTAATGACTTAGTTGTCTACACAATGGGCTACGATGGCAGTCGTTAAGTTCATTGATAATTTTTGCTAATTAGCTAATAATGATTTAGAGTATCCGTTAATGAGCGAGAATTCAAATGGATGAGTACTTAGATGCCACACTTATTTTTGATTAACTCGTTATCTGGCAGAAATAACCCTCCACTATAAAGCTAACACCATTAAAAGTCACAAGGAATGTGTACAAGATAATTTTAAACAAGTGACCAAAGGGCTGCTTTTTTTTTGGCCAAAGGATCAGCCATCCAACGTGGCAATGCTGCCAACCTTCTGGGCATTTTTCCTATTTGACAACGATGTGAACGGTTTTTTTCTTCGAATCTAATCAAACCTTTAAGCCTCCTAGATTTTAACATAAAATACAATTTAAGCAATCTGCAAAGACTAGGCACATTACTTAAACTTTTTTCAATATGAATTCACAAATCGCTCCAATTTGCTTTCATTATCCACTCTGTTCATTGTGATATATTAATAATTCTGTACAACGTCTTTATAAGCGCATTTCACTCGGAGCGCAAGTAGTTACGACAGCGAACATAATGTTTCTTAGAAGAGCACATCTTGAGCAGAAGATGTACCTAATTGGACGTCCAATGGACACCTGTTTAGTTCTTGTGATGTGCAATGGCGATATTTATGGACCAACGTTGGCCCTATTACGTCCAATATAGGTGGATAAGATTATTAGGATTACGAGTAGGATCTCAGAATACGTTGCGCCAATGCTGGTAAGCAAGCAAGCATATGAAGTAATTATGTTTTTTTTTGGCGATTTATGTTAATAGTAAAAGTTTATCTATTTTTGCTAAAAAAGGCCTCATACTTTTAATTTTTTTTTCTTTTAAAACTAACTGCGTTTGCGTGGAGTGTTTTTGATATCGTACATCATGTACTTGCATAAGAAAAGTTGAAATACAGACAAAAATATTTTAAAAATCTTACCTCTAACAAATCGTAAAGGAACTCCACGTAACTCATTATCACAGTGACAAATAAAATAAATAAAAACTTCACTAAACAGACCTCGCTGCACAAAGCCTGTTGTCGGAGTGGCAACTGCAAAATATAATTTGTTTATGGTAGGTTACCACACCTATGCGCCTACGCCGTTTTTTTAAACACCTGCCTCTCTATATATGGACACTAATCAACAGATTTAATATTAACATTGCCGTTTTTTTGTCTGCCATCTGTGTGTCATTGACACTGTGGAAAAAATGCAGACTTTTTTCAGAAAATCTTTGAACTCCAATTTATTTCTTTCGAATTTATTCCAAAGTCTTCTATCTCTCTCAATGAAAGTTGGCTAAAAGCCAGGTGTCATTTTAATTGTCATTCTAGTGTTTGGTAAATATTAAAGGAAAATAACGCATAAATCGGCACCAGCAACTCGCGAATCATCGTCAAAACCGGTTTGAAAAGTAGGCTTGCAAAATACAGCTACGGTGTTAGTAATCATGCAGTACTGTGATTTCTCGGCGACAAAAAACTAAGTTGACTGTAGATTATAACGTGCAGGTGCAATAAAAAACTGACAACGTCACGACAGCTTCCAAACGAAAAAGTAAGGCGGGAAAAAGTTTCAAATAGATCATACTTAAGTCCTCAATTTCAAGATGCACACAAAAGGTGGTTACATAATAATAAATCACGCTACTTACACACGTCAAAATGCGCTTACGCACCAAAACCACAGTTAATATACACTAATGATAGTGTACTGCTGCCTCAGCAACCAACAATCAAACGAGATTCAAATGAAAGCAGTTTGGCTCCTTCAGAATCAAGCCCGAGGCACGGATGCGTTCAAAAAAATAAAAGAACTATGGTCGCGTTCGCGTGTACCGTCCGTGGGAACGTTGGAACAATAAAAAGTATTTAATCGACACGATTATCCGGGGTTGCCATTTGCGAATAATTCGGACTATCTTAAATATGTACGGTATAATTTAATTTTAATATTACTCTGTCGTATTCAGCTTGAACACAATGGTGTTGCGGTTCGAATGCGACAGCTTTTTGTTGCGAAAAAATATGGCGGATGTAATTACAGCAGTAGATTCAAAATCGGATTGTTATTTTTGTAACCAGTCAATCTTTTCGATACGGCTCTATTATCGAGAGGAGGTAGCGATTTTTCACGGATAATACTTGGCTGAATTCAAACAAAGATATTACGAAATTTTGTGGCAAATATTTATTTTTATGAAGGTCGAGTACATAACTTCAAACTTTCAAGAATGATGTTTGACAAGTGAATGAAGGCGTATTATTAAAGTGTCGCAGCGCAATCCTTTTGAGGTCACAAGTAAATAATTCCAACCGTTCAAAGGCTACAAATATGAGTTTTAAACAAGATTGTAAAATAGCTAGACTATCATCCCAAATATTCTTTACACAAAGTTCAATAACACAGCTGATTTGCATTCGCCAAGACATTGAAACCGCTTCTCGTCCTCAGAATCGATAAAGACGATCGGATTCGCGCCGAGAATTTCGGATTCAAGTCCGAACAACCATATAGGTCTAATAAATTAAGAGTCGCGGTGCGTGCGCGCATTACAAAACGATGACTAAACATCGCATCGGCCGTGCAAACTCGTACAACCTGATTTTTGTCGTGACTAACGCGAAATATTCAGATTTTTACTAAATAACCGTGTTCTTTTATAATTTTCGGTTACTTTTTGCGGATTTATTGGTTTGACTTAAAAAGTTGTTGAACTTTGGTCTAGACGGAATTAATCAAAATATGAATATCTATAAAAAGTCGATGACTACCGTCATAGTTAAAATAAATCCGTAGGTAGTAAAAAAACTCTCCAAAGCAAACCATTGTTTACCTAAAGCTCCCATAAACGCAGTTCAACTTCCAAGTATCATATGTCGTTAATAACACATTCTTGCTCACTTAACCGTGAAATCACCTTAGAAGAAAATTGCCCCTAAGAGCCCAATTACCATAACATTAACAAACTAAATTAGGACATACGATCTTTAAAGATTCCATAGAATTTGTCAAGTATTCAATTCAGGCTTGTAACTTGTTAAGTTCGTTCCGCAAAGTTACGGTTCAAAAATTCTCCCACGAATAAATACATACTTATTTGTCTGTCAACTTCTTCAGAAAGCTCGTTCAACTTTAAACTCTATAAATAGGAACTAAGACTTAAAGTAAGTTGCGCAAAAACTTGAAGGCCGCCGGAAATCAAGTGCGGTTGGATTATTGGGATCGCGATCAGAGTTTAAATATGGCCGCACATCCGGTCAATTGAGTGTCGATTTTACTAATTAAGAAGCGTCGATTCTTTTTCCGATAGACGCAAATGTCAGTATAGTTTTAAAAAATTAAAGAAACAAAGCTCACATGTTCCTTTTTAAACCTTCCTCAAATTAACTTAGAATTCACAGAACAATATTCAATTCACATAAACCTAACTCCGTTTATGGGAACAACTATCATAAAAACTAATAATAATTTACTGCGTTCATCAAACACAATTTCTGTAAAAGCTCACTGGGCGTTCACATTTAGTTAAAAAACACGGCGATAAGTATTCTCAACATGCAACGAAACCATAACAGGATTGTCCATCAGATAATGGTGAGAATGAAAGCTTCCGTGATGTCAAAATAATTAAGATTGTAGATAACGTTTGATAGGCTAATTTGTTTTAATTAGTTAAGGGGATTGGTTTAGTTTCGTATGGAGGGATATGTATGAGTAATACAAGCCTGGAAAAACATATGGTGTCGCTAGCTTCGTCAGGTTTCCTCCTAGGACGATCTGAGTTGAAGGGTTGTAAAATGGACCAGCAGGGTATGTTTTTAATCTCCTCATAAAATATTTAAACCTATGGCTGTTACATTTTAAACCATAAAAAGAAACATGTAATTTATATTCCAAAATTCTCCCACTGTAATTTTTGAGGCTGCAATAACAACGAATATCTTGAGAGTTTAAGCAACCATTAACATTGTTTAACTGCCTAAAAAAAGACAAAAATTACTATAAGACTTCTCGAAGACCAATTTGAACTAAAACCCCTTTATCAAAAAAGGTTCTTTTCAAATCCATCCATCAGATCTGTATAATTATTACAATCGTATAATATGGCAACTCTGACAGCCAGTAATTGATGCGTTCAGTTTTGAAAACGTTCCAGAATCGATGGTAATCATATATTTTTGATTTAATTGTCGTAAGGTTGATAATGTTCGATTTGAAATTCGAATGATTGGCCGTTACATTTTGAATAATTGAATGATTGGCACTTTCAAGCGTAAGCTTATTAACGTTAAGTGATGGTTTTAATAAGGGTATTTCTCATGAGTTTATTTTAATAAGAGTACAATAGCTAGGTTGTTTGAATAGAAGATAGAAGATAACTTGAAAGGTGCTTCGGTGTCTAACAATTCAGTATCCATCTATAGAAAAGACAGGTACAAGTGTATGGAAAATTATTAATCTGTACAATGCCATTCTCAATTGAAATTCTATCCAATTACTTCTCATTATGCTCAATTACGTCTGTTACCAGTAAAGCAACAAGGCAAGTTCTAATTCTGGCCATATAATTATTTACCAGTCACATATTTATCTAAAAAACACAGAACACGACACTGTCATGTACAATCACTATAATTTGTCCAACAACATTCAGCCTTATTTCTTTAACATCCAAACTAATCGACTTAAAATAGTGAGGGGACTTAACTAAATAAAACAGTCGATCCCTACACTATCAAAGGCTGATGGCTCAAAGAGTGTGTGGGGAAGCAAAACTACTCCCAATGGACATGTAGCAATAAACAGTAGGGCTCTAGACAGAAAACAGACGTCCTCACACGAAGGGCCCTTTGTTTAGAACATTTATAAATAAACCTTCAAGTAGTGACCTCCTTTGTGTTAATATTGGACTGTTTATAAAAAGTTTCTGGACGATATTCAAAGAGAAGTCCGAAAAAAAGTTTAAATTAGGAGCGTTTTTGTGATCGGCCTTCTGGAATCAAAAGCAAAACAAAAACAAAAGCGATTAAGTCCAAAATTAACGATTGTCGTGTGTCAGCTATAAATAAGCCGAACTGTCCATACATAATACCGATATTCAAAAAAATCCTGCCATATGTCGGTATCAGCTGATCGGCCTCCTTTATACTCAGTAATTCCTCTTAGCACAGGTAAAAGTTTTTTGGGTGGCAACTTTTAACAGCTGTTCTGCTGTGCGTGCACGCATTCGAAATCCCGAATTTTTCATACAATGTGAAGTTTCGTTAATGTATCCCAACATCTGCGCCAGCAGGTGCTGTCCTGGAATTTTTGAATTTCGAACACTCCGTGTGTATCGAATTATTTACTTTTTGCCTGATTATTGAAGAAGCCGGACGCGTTTTATGATTGTAAACGTATGGATTTTATTGCTACTTTTATCGTTGAGCTTTAATGTCAATTAGTATGACATTTAATTATGGAAATTGATGTTTTGATGCTTCATCAGGATGTTATTTTTATATCTCAAATAAGAATATTATTATCATAAATATCACAAAGGATTATAAGCCACGTTACATCAATCCTTACACATAAGCAATTTCCGCAAAAAAAAAAAGCTCCTTACCCCTCACATCCTTTCAATCAATTTGCCTTCCATAACCGGAAATGTCATTTTATCAGTCCACTTTTTTTTTCGCATCCGCATCCCGTACTCCATTCATATCGATGTGTTAGTGTACCGATACCGATTACTGGCGATATCCCAGATATCGGATGTCATATCCGTTTAGATGATATTCGATACTGACTCGCGATTCTGCTGACTCTGTGCTTATCGTTGTTAAGATAAGGAAGGTCTTGTGTATCAATTACTGTGAATGAAATTGAGATTTAATGGCGAACCTCGTTTTTGCGAATCAGAAAGTTTCGTGGAAATTGTGTTGGAATAAAAACACGTAAACTATAATTGTTGGGGGTTTAAATGAAATTGCAATTTGTTCTCAATTTAAATCAAAATAATTGTGGTTATAAATTCTTTTGGTATAACACAAATTGCTATAATTATGCTAATGCATTCATAGGTCAAATTGCACCCCTAACATGCAAAATTACTATCCCAAAAATTATTGAAAAAGGGGTTTCTCTTTTTCAACTTTCAACCACAATATTGAATGAAAACACCTTCGGTGATTACTAACTACTACATAGGTTGAAATAAAACCGATGAAAAAAAAATAGAGATCCGTTGAAATCTCTATTATTTGCGTCCTTTGTACGGAACACCCCGGGTATCGAATTCAGTAACAGCTGACGCTACAAAAACTACCCTCTTCCTTTATCTATGATTACTATTCAACGTCGAGCACTCTTGTGCGGCCTTTATTGGACATGTTAATATTAGTTGAAGTGATGTTTTGGAATGTGGAGAAAGAAAAGCCTTCAAAATCCCCTATAAAATGGTATTACTTACCATGCTGCCAAAAATATTTTTACATATAATCAACCGACTTGTTATTTTTTATGGCACATGCGCATAACGTCATTCCAGGATAACGTATAAAACACATTTCAGTTGACAAACGGATAATATTATTATCCTACAACTAATAGTCAAAGATCCAAGCTTAAAATTGTTTGACCTTTCTGCAGCCTGATTTTTTTGCGAAAAACTTTAAAATACTGTAATGTTTTTTCAAACGCTGACTAGAAACATGAAACATCAGCCAAATGCATATTTTTATGTTTGTTTATGTTCAGGACAACCATAATGATTCATTACTTATGCTTCTTAATCAACTACAACTTGTAACTACCTCTCTATCGGGGTTTTATGGATTATGCGTTCTTCCACATAAATTAAATTTCTAATAACCCAAGTTTCTACCCAGCCAGGAACATAGGCTAAGCAACAACGTTTTTTTCCCCGCCTCATGTGCACGGTTCGTTTCCCAAGCTACTGCACATGGCACACAGGAATTTGACACGCAGATGTTCGTTCCGCCGCAGACACAATAAAATACCTAATAAAAATGGCCGACTTGCACTTTAGAAAATTATTTCAGTTTTATCACGCAATTTATTGATTGATTGTCTGTGCTGCTGTTGTGGTAACTACTAATTATTTGAAAGAAAGTTAATAGGTACTTTATTGATTTATTGTTTTGATGAAATAATACCGTATTTGACTTTATAGTATATTTTAATTGTAAAATCAATAAATTATGAATTAGTTTCCCGTTACATGATTATTTTCTGACTTTCTGTAATGATTACAGTTGCAAGAAAGTAAATATAGTGTCCGATAATACTGAATCATACAAATCTCGTAAAAAAATAACAAAACATGAGAAAGCTGTGACACCCATTAGCACATGCGCGTGTGAATTACTATGCGCTTGGAAAGATCATCATTCCATTACGAAATGTCAAGCCCCGTAATGAAATGTTTTATACCTACTATGAATTGGTTGGACTACAACGCTGTAAATAAGCTACTTGCTATTCGACTGAGACTTAAATATTTAAGTAGTGGCTTTCCTTGCGCATTTAGCAAAAGAGTACCTGGCTTAAAATATCAGAAAATCTTATCTAGTTTCTTACAAGTTGTTAGCAATGGAATATCGTGCTCAACCTAACTAACTAAGGTAGGTAATTCAGTAAACACTCTTTGGCTTCACCACAAAAGTTCAATAGGGTCGATTTGACCTGTGACCTGTTGATCAACAGTCAACAAGCTTTTAGTCTTACTTAGGGTTTCCAGAAATTAACTTACTAATTGAAGTTCTTATATTTAGAGATATAGAAGAAAGTGGCAATAAAAATGAGGGTGACGCTATTTACTATCTCTTGGAACGCCACACCAGATATTGAGCTAACTAGAGGAATATAGTTTTTCTCTGTGTTAGTCTACATTTGTAGCTAAATCATATATGATTGGACAAAATAAACGTTCAAAGGACTGTAAAATTGTTGCAAATAATGATGCTAAAAATGTATATCAACCACAATTTTTTTTATGAACAAGCGTTTTATAACTTGTTGAAAGTGTTAAAAACTTAACAACCGAGCAAGGAATGTGTAAAATCCTGCCTCGCCAAACGAGGGCCTACATTGCACGTAATCATACGCAATCAACACTCCAAATTACACTAAATGAATTCTTACGTTATTTACTGGTAATAAAATAAGTAGGTACCATCTTCACGCTATTTAAAAGGCGAATAACTTTAGCGCCACATTTTTGTTGAATTGCGAAAGTTGTTGCTAGCTCCGCACCTACGATGCTCTTCTTTGTAATCAATCTGTCACAAATACCATAAAAATACAGTCGTCCAATTTCTTCTTCTGCTAAAAAGTTTATATTCAACTGTCAAATTGACTTTTTAATTTTGGAACATGTCAAAAAGCGCGCTATAAATCGAAAATGGAGCCAAAAGAAAGCCATCAATTTATTTTACGATGATTTTTTATTGCGAGTACTTTTTTAAGACGTGGGTCATAGCAGTTTGGCATTTTGTAGCTGGAAACACTAAGCATGGACGAAAAGAATTTTATTGCGAATTGTCGTCAGTCGATCATCATTAATGACAAGGTAATTCGTTTATGGCTCTCGGTAAAAAGTAATGGTGATAATATGGGATTTTTCAAGATGTCACAATAAGTCATAATATTTTGCGTATGAAGAAATGCGAGTCACAAGCTTAGGCCAAAGGCCACAGTGACGAAGAATGAAAGAACTTGATTGCGCTGAAAAACAGTAACGAAAACTTTAAAAAAACTAAACTAGGCTAACTTTACCATTTCTCTACTTTTCTTGTATTACCACGAAAAAGGTGACACCACAAAAACATGTAGGTTAAGTGCGATTTTTTATTAAAACATAAAAATGACGTCTATCAAACGTCACGTTAAAATAGTGATGTTGCTACAATAAAATTGTTAAAAATCACTAAAAACGTTATAAAAGTGTTGGCTGAACATGCCTGAGATTTACTACGAGTATTACGTTTCGCAATATCTTGTAAATCAGTTTTACTGTCTCTGATTAATGAAGATAGTGCCTATTTATCATTTTTATTGGTTTCGAGTACTACTTCAGTTAATAGGATATTTATTCCATCCCTCTGTGATCCTTGATAATCCTGCTCCTAGTAATTATTAGTTTCCGGAAAAACGCAAAATACTTACCATTGAGTAATGTTTTAGTTGTTTTTAAATAACATTACATCAAAACTGTAATCGCTGAAGGGTTAGGCAGGAGTCTTCCTAATGATACACCCACATTTCACCAGTTATGCTTTTTAGTCCCTGCATAATTTTTTACCTTGTTCGAATTCTTCATTTTGAAGTATTTATAGATACGATTGGTCTTTAAGAATGGTTAAGCTTCTTACTATATCTTTAACATCCGATTTTTATTATGAAATGCATTCCTAAGTTCACTGCTTAACACATTGATCCTCAAACGGAATTCTTAACACGACCCGACAGTAAATATTGCAACATCTGCAAAGCAAATGAAGTAAAATTGAACGCTCTTTGCATACTGTTAAAATACGTGTATTTCTGCATATATTTGCCGCTGGTTTTTGCATAATATTTGATAAAGTCATGATAACATATCGTTGATAAGTAGGTTACGCATTTGTTCGCCGAAAAATTGGATAAAGAGCATTATTTTACGTCAGAAAAAAAAAATCAACCTATTATTTTGTAGACAGTATAAAAAATAGCGCCAGCAGAAAAGTGAACGAGTGACTTTTCTTATAGGTACATGGGTAGGTACGCATTTAGTAGTTTCTAGGTCGTCTAAGTAGGTACTTCGGTAGTTGTATAGGTACTCTTGATAAGTGTCATAATCTGCCTTGCCATCTTATTTTGGACTAGTAACCTACATTAATAGAAAATTATCGGTATCACGGTTTTAGACAAAACTGATAAGTATGACTGACACGCAACATTTCACGTAGATCACGAAAAAACATACCTATTGGAAATATAAGTGCCAAGACAAGTATGTTAAATGTTTGACCGGATCTTCAGGTCAACAGACTACCGAACGGTACCAGTGATACTTCAAAGAAATCCAATCGAAGTTGTTCATGCAAGGTGGACGCTACACTACCCAAACACAACACCAGCAAGAACTTAAAACCTAAGACCTGAATCAAACACAGACTTCAGCATTTAGAAAGGTGTCTTTAAAAGGTGAAAGTCATGCTTTCATGCTTCGCAAAAAACTCGCATCTCGTCGCGGCCTTGCCAAGGTGAGTGCAAGGGGGACATAACGGTGCGCTGCGCAGGCACCGGCCCCCGCGCACCAACAAACATTAATTTTCATACACCATCGCCGACTTTGGCATCCAGCGAACGTTCCCACACTATCCCTCGTACGTGCTACACAACATAAACAGCAATGTACACGATCGAACCACGTGTCTCGACGGAAATGAATATGGTTTTTGATACACTTCCTTTTGATACTGTTGTACTTAATGGCCGTCTAATATGGTGTTCTGTCCCATAAAGTATGGTTCAAATTTCATACACGTAGACCATCGGTTATGGGAAAGCTAGGTAACGGTAGCTCACCTTATTGGTAAAGGACTGTTAGGCATTCGCGCTGGTATTTTGTAAACAAAGGTGTAACTGGTGTAAGAGTAATTTTCCCCAAGTAATGTGGTATTTCATAAGTATTGTTACATCGTTGTGTCATCAGCATTAACCATATTGTCATCACGTAATAAAATCTGGGTTGTAATCTTATTGTTTCAAAGTAGGGTAACTACGTTGGCGGTTTTTTCAAGGACGTTCTCTCGTTATGACAGCCCAATTAAATAACTGAAGCGTGTATGATGACCAAATTCATAGAGCTTTCAAAGATATTCCTATTATGTATTGCAAATTTATACAGCATGAATAAATATTTTTTGTAATTTTTTACGTAAAATTCTAAATACCATGTCTTTATAAGTTATGAATTCGTAAAGTAGACTTAGAGCCACTTTTCTGCGAAATAGTTAACCGTAAGTTTTCGTACATAATGAGCTACTTGACATTCAAAACGCATAGTTGAGCTGCAGCTGCAACTACACAAATGTCCCCTCCTTGAGAAATAATTCAGCAGAAGGACCTGTTCTAATGCCTAATCAAAAAAGGGAGACTTACGATTTGGCTGATCTCCGTGATAGGAATTGGTGTGATAGTTTTATCCGAGCTCTGGGGGAGCGATGAGGCGCTGGGAGTCGGCGACACTCCTGGGGAGGACGGCCCATTCCCGACGCTCTCCTTAGAAGTACGGTTGGGAGACAGCCTCGCTGGAAAGCTGAGGGTCTTCGTCCACTGTGATAAGCTACGCACCATCTTGACTGTTCATAAGCACAACACTCGTTCACTGAACTCTTTGTGACGAGCGACACGCACGCTCGCTAACACGGTCCGCGGACGAATGAGGAATCGAAGAGGGCAACAAAACGTACAGCCTGTGCAAGTTGCGACTTGACCGGGTGGAGGGGCGCGCGTGTAGGGTGGCGATGTGTGTGTCGATGCAGTTCGGACTCCGGCCACCTATGGGTTTTGGGTTGGATTTTCTTTTGTTTATATCGCACCGCGTCGGCTACCTCGTGTAGCAAAAGTTCCGAACGGTCAGCTTTGCGTTGTAATGAATTGGCAGTTAATTTACAGTTTGTTGTGTCGATTTAGTTCGTTATATTCTGATTAGTCACCGACTAGTTTTATGGGAGAGTCGCAAAGTAGGTTTTTCTATAGAATGGGTTAAGTATCTACTTTATAGGTGTTTTCACTTTTAAAACTGACTTTAATTTAAAAAATAATTCTAAAGAAAATATCCTCGTCCATGCAGAAATACAAAGCATAGATCTGAATTAAAAATTATTTTATGGCAGTTTTATAAAATACCTTTTATCAAAAAGCCCATTAGTTCTACTACTCAAAAGCGCATTACAACGCAGACTTCAAACCCATATACCTACCTCACACATTTATTTGAATTAGCAACGCCCTATAAACGCAGAAAATAACTGCACGTAGTAACGAGGGTGGCACCCTCCTCTCTTTTTAAAAACTCCAAGATATGTGCGCAAATATAGACTGGTTTTAAATGCGACTCATACGTATTGTTCGGAGAATGCAATCAATTATTTTCTGTGATCATGACCGGAAAGCTTTATATCAAAGCAAGTAAGCTGGACTGCTTACTGCCCTTTACTTGAGCAAAAACTGCTTACAATAATTTCGTATCCAAGCACTTCTTCATAATCTAATTATTTAAGCACACTACAATCCACTTCTCTACCAAGTTTTTATAAACTTCGTCTCGGTTGGCTGGATAAAAAGTTAACAAAAAAAACTTGGAACTTATGGTTCGTGATAAACAGGGGTGCATTAAAGACGCGAATCGATACAATGGGTGCGCAAGATTGCGTGTCGCAACTTCCTGAAGCCACGTGCGCGCGCAGCTGACGCCCGCAGCGCATGCGCGCTGAGTGCTTAAACTTTGAGGGGTTCGAAGGAAACTGTGTGTGGAATAGTAAGGAAGCTTTTGTTTTTACATCCTTTAGAGTTGACACTTGGAAGAAAGATGTCTTTGGAAGTTTTTTGAAGCTCCGTTTTGTATTCTATTGTGCTTTCAAAGTATCTAATAGTGTTTTCAGAAAATACTTACTTTACTTATACCTTTTGAAGTTTCATAATAATCAACTTGTTTTATTCATCTTACTTTTGCGCTTCACTAGATCCTAAATTTATCACAACAACGATGGCATAATCATAGCTTCAAATACCCAATCAGTTCACATTCCTCAAAAGCTCCCTGTTTATTATTCAACGCTCAGCACTAAAGATTGTTTTGAGCAGCAAAAAAGGGGTCATTACTGCCCCTCGTTACAAGTACGGGGGTTCAATCAGCCCCTGGACCACCCCAACCCCACTGGCCTATTGTTCTCAGATAGGGTTGTTAGTTCTTAGAGGGTACTTAGATACTTGATGCTGGCACGGTTCGATATAAGTGCAGGAGTAGTTTGTTGATAAGTTTGGGGCTGTGTTGTTTGAGATAAAAGTTTAAGCATCATTACTATAGTTTTTGAAGTCTATTGTTCGATAATGCCTCCAAAAGAGAATGCCGGAGAAAAAGTAGTCTAATTATTGAGATTTGTGATATAAAAAATATTGTAGATTAGATTGCATCAAAGGTTATCAAATAAACTTATTTACTTCTGGAGAAACTTTATAGGTAATTTTTAAGGGTGATCGCAAATTTCGTCTATTTATCTAACGGTCAAATAATTCGAACCATTGTGGATGAGTCAATAGTTATACCCGAAAGTTGATATTGATCAAAAAGACACGAATGTTTAATATTTTTACATCTATCTATAATTGATGCCCAAGGTGACAACAACAAATGCCTTAGAATTTAAAAAGCATACCATACAATTGTGTCCAAAATGAGTCATAGAATGTGTATAATAGGCATTGCCAGTAGGTATAATAGGCATTGCCAGTAGGTAATAGCCAATAGTTTGCGTTATAGACAATTGTTCTGAGTACCGGATACGGCGGTACGTGTCATGAAATACAACTAATGAATTGCGCAAATCAAAACAAAATCAAATGACATTTATTTCCTTTTTACCATTTTATAGACGTCTGTAGGGTTTAAAAACGGTTATTTATTGCTCTTCCTTGTTGTGGCCTGGGAACTTAAGAAAGCATGCAGTATGCGAGACATGGGATTATTTAAAGTCATGGCGCGTGCCATCATCCACATAAAAGTGGTCGAACTTCAAAAATGGTAACAGTTTTTTTTTTGTCTACAAGCTAAGAATGTGGACAATGTAGCAAAAATAACAGCAAAAATAGCTATTAGATCTAGAATACTAAACTAAAGAAACGGAACAAAACGTTTGTAAGCCACCATACTATAACTACTTATGCCAAACATAATTTTAAAACATTAAACATAAACTTACCAAGAATTGTTTTTAAAACAACTAATGGACGCTAGATATAGCTTCAACTGTTTTGATATTTGAATACCCCTTAAAAAAACAAACGAAAATGTCAAAGTAGCATGTTATGAGAAGTAATAAAAACGCGTGCTGCAATTTAATTTTTCAACTCAACGTATGGCTTGAAAAAACAATTTCTCCGACTTTCTTACCAAGGGATTAAAGTTACAGCGAATAATTAATATACACATAATACACACATGTGTTGTTGTACAGACGTTTATTGACTATTTAAGTCAAATTGCTCTGTAAAAAAGTAACTATAAATAAAAACTTAATCTCAAGTTAAAACAAAGACGTGTAAAATGTCAAAGTGATTTATCCGCGCTTTCGTGAAAAGTATGGTGACTATACTTTTAGATTTTTGTCTAGCGTAGGATTTCGTGAAATAATTAAATATTTTAGAAGTTCCTCTATTCAACTGAAGACAATTACATAAAAACACAACAACGATTGCAAGATTATTATAATTTTATCTTTGTTCTTAAAATAAAATCTTGTTTTTGTCTGTTATTGAACCACTTTCAAGGGTCAACAGCAATTACTGCGAATATCGGCTTAACCCGTAGATATGAGAAAACCAATTATTTCTGCAACGGCTTATCAAAACCATATTCATCCGCAATGACGTTTTTCTTTATTTAAAATGTAAATTAAGTTTTGGAAGCACAACGCAGGCTGCGATTAAAAAATCAAGTAGAATCAAACTATAACATGCGATTCCCGTGGCCATATACTGGGGCCTAAAAAAAAAAACCACTAATACGAAATGAGAAGAAAATGTATTATGTACAAAACACAACTTCAGTTTTTATTTAATAATAACATCTCTAAATATTCTATAGTGACAACGAAATACCAATCAGGAAATATCCCGCTTCCCCCAAAACCCACAGCCACCCCACACATTGTTAGGCGAGGGGTTTCATTATTATTAAAAACTAGTAAACGCTTGTACAAAATTAGTTCTCTGTCAATCTGCCTAGCTATTCCCGTACCTCGTAAATTACATTCTAACACCGTAAAATACTTTGGCGAAGGCGTATCAAGCTAATTAGTTTACTTTAAACTCTGTTTAGAATATTTCTAAGTGATTTAGCCAATAGATGAATGATTGATTGGGTGTTCCGTTTTGGACAAGATGAAAATTTTAAGTTACGGTTGATTCAAATCATCTTGGGTTAACAATGAAAATATTGGTTAAGGATACTGGCAAAGGATGATTACATGTTAATTTAAGTGCTTTTGTGAATTCAGTAAATTAATGAAATCGGCGAATTAGTAGTCGGCGGTTAATATCAGAAGTTTCGTAAATACATCCGGAAGACGAGTGGGAATCTGGCAATAGCTTCAAAGCGTTTCGTATTTCTGCAATGACTGTCAACAGGATTGTCGACAACGATAAGGTATTCGTTACCTTATGTCAATTCAATGCATTTTTTATTTTTCCCTCATCACTATCTTAAATATCACTTTTGTCTTTGACTTCAGAACTCTTACAGGTTATCGTGTCCACTCTATTGTACTTCTCAATATGTATGTATAGCAAGCAATGCCAGTGCGGACATTCTGCCAATGCCTAGAGTGAATTGGAAGAGCAAGTGTGTTATAAAAAATAAAAATAAATTTACTCGGGACTCTACATACAAATAAGCCTTTAATTGAAACAGTTGAATCATAGATCATGTCAAAATTAAAGTTCCACAAGCAACAGTAGTGATCCATTGGTGTTGTGTATGATTTGCTAGTCACACTCAGCATATTCAGTATTGCTGAGCAATGCGAGGTACGGAATTCACTTTAAACGCTCTACTTGTTTGCAAGAGTTCAATCAAAGTAGTAATTAGTGTTAAATCAGCTGATAAGTAGAGCTAGGACGTAGAAATTTAGCATGAATACAGGGGCTTGAAAAATGTATAATAAATAAGTCCATGGTGTCTATGATGTCCCACTGCTGGGCAAAGGCAGCCCTGAATCCTTTCCTCTTCTTGCAGCTGCCCGCTGCCGTGGTCCAGATTTTCTTAAAGCGTTCTAGTTCATCTTGCCATCTTCACACATAAACATTTTCTTTCCGGGAATCGCATCACTAGTCTTATAGTATTTTTGCTCATCACCTTGTCAGCTAAAACTCTGCAATCAATTTGTTATTGCTTCTGAAATTATGATCTAACTAGCTATACTCGCGGTTTCGCTCCCAATTCGCGCTCAATTAACCCACGGGAACGTTTCAAATGTAGCCTGTGATATTCGAATATATATACACGAATGGTATATTATATCCCGTTAGTGTAAGAATTTTCGGAATCCGATCAGTATTTCCAAAGATTACCCCCTACATACAAACAAATTGTACCTCATAGATAAATTACTATTCATGCAAACCCATAAAAAAGCTCACATTCTACAGTTCTGTAACTAGCTATAAATGAACACTGTCATCGGCTTACATTTGATATTCACGCCTTTATAAAATTGAAACATGCGTGACTAAAAACATCATAATATCATCATACCATCAATAAATACCCAAAAACCGATTATGGCCATAACACCCTTATCTACTAACCTCATTCCACAAATAATGGTGAGGACTCATTTCCGGTTAGAACAGCCAGTTTTCAATTAACGACAATAGACAGTAATCGATTTGGCCCGCAGAATAATTATTCATTAAGGATGCTACAAAAAATATCAATTAGTGTGCTGGTTTGGGCATACCACGTGGGTTTAATGTGGTGAGGGTGTCAATCCGTGGGAATGTTATCCCAGGAAAAGTATAGTACATCTTATTTATGTGGGTGCCGTTGTTGGGAAAGGAAGAGAAATATAACATAACATCACGCCTGTAATCCCGGAAGGGTTAGGCAGAGGTGTGCCTAATAGTACACCCACATTTCGCCAGTTATGTTTAAGTCCCATGTAATGGGAGGGGAGCCTATTGCCATAAACTGGGCACAAATCCAGACTCCGTGGCTGCTACTGAGAAATTCTTGATGATCGATCCCAGGACCTCATGCTCCGCAGTTGCAGTTGCGTTCACTAGACCAGCGAGGCAGGAATAAAATATGTCTTTACGCATTCGCCCTTAAATCTGAATTGATAATTTCTTCCTCATCATAATCTAGCTTTTTCTCAACTATTTGTGTGTTTCCTGACTGTCTCATTCCTGGTGTCCATTTACTTCCATTCCTTGCTATTGTAATCTTCCAAAGAAAATACATAAACTTGTAAACTTTCAAAACTCACTGGATATGTTCATTAATCAAAGTTAAATGAGACCCTGAATTAATAGTGCTCAATCAAGTTCATATTTAGATATTTATACTTGGATATATTACTATACTACTGACTTATCTTATTACTGTGTATAATAAAACTTTGCCCTTTACAAGTATTGCTATATTAAGCCATTGGATTGCGAGTGTAATTCAGATGATTAACTAATTACCAATTTACAAGAAATATATAAGGAAATACGCTAATTATGGCTTTCCAGGATTGAGAAGAGTTTATTGTTTTAATGCTTTTGCTCCTTTTACTACACACTCATATTATTCATGATTTTTCTCTGAAGTTATCCTATCCTAGCAAGCAAAAAATCTAATTAAAAAAAAAACGTATAAACGTGTTTGTAAAAACCTATTTGCAAAATAAACATCATTTATCATTAATAGCTAGTAATTTTGAAGTTAGTACTTACTGAAAAACCTTAAAACTTGTTATGTGAACTTTCATCTATTAATAATCGCTTGCAGAAGCTTCCCCATATTGAAGGAGTGTCCGTGATTACAGTCAAAGCTGACTTAGTATCTATGACATACATGGTGTAAACGGACCCTTCACGAAGCTGTCAATCAAGCATTCTGTATATCAAACTAAGTATCTCTATGTAAAATGATTGCTGGGAAACGACTTTTTTTTGGGGTGAAAAATCACCATTTGCGGTGGAACTAAATGTAACGCATTCAAAACATTGTGCTGATGAATGCATTGCATATTATGGGTAAGGGTTAAAGAGATATTTATAACATTCAAAACTTGTAAAAAAAAAAGTTGGAACTTTGACCTCCAATATCTCCGTAACTAGGTTTCCAGGTATGGTGCGGAGCAAAAAATATATCGCAATGACAGGGATAACAAGTACCTTTCGACTTTGTTAAGGGTCTTTGTATACCCAGTATGTCCCAAAATACCATATAGCGATAATTTATAACTACACACTCCTACAGGCGATCATAAGCGTGACACCAAGCATGAATGAAAGGAATTTCAATCAATTCCCTGCATTTGTATGGCCTTTGTTTTCTAAGCCCCACGTGCATCTGCACCCTTCATAGAGGATGGTGGTGTTATTCTATGGGGAATGTTTTATGGAATAGGCAATAAATTTTTGGAAGCACCTTATAAAATAATATTTCTATGGGAAAAGCAAATAGGGAGGAATTTACACGATAATTTTAATTGGAAAGTATTCGTGAAAACTGAGTTTTACAAATGCAATGCTTTTGCACAAGCTGCCTGATAAAAATATTGATCAGAGTATGAATGAGAAAAAGAGACCCAATTACAGTCGTTGGCAATTCAATCAAATTAACAACGCAAGCTAAGTCCATCCATAAAATTAATAGCTTAAACTATAAACAGTGTGACGGGACCAACTGCCAACTGAAACCACATTGCGAAAATCAATTAGAACCACACAAAAACCCGCCACACGTCCCTGCAAGCGGTCCCTTTAAACTTTAAACCTATTGTAACATCTAACTGCCCTTCAGTCAAACCCCATATGTGGCACGAACCGAGGCACCAATAAAAACAGTTCAGCTAAATGACCGGTCCCATATGGCGTTGAAGAAATCCGGGATGTCTAAGACATGTGGACAAATAGACGTTTTTTGGCCTATTGTGTCCCAGATTTTTTCAGTCGATGGCACACGTGGCGGTGTTTTTGTGACCCAAATTGTGTAGAATTTGGAGAAGTGTGTTTTTAATTTGTTAGGTCATATGGTAGGCTAGTAAAGCGAAGACGGACGTATGCGAAGTTTAAAGGGACAACTTGTCAGCTTGACGACATCTTTTGTCGCGTTTTCTCAAGATCTGATTACATTCTTCCGCAAGAGATGATTTTCACCCAAAAATGAGGTCAATTCGTAGTTAACAATTTGAAAACTAAACAGTGTTTTTTCGATCTGATTCTCTTGTGATATTCCTAGCCGTTCCAAACCTGGAGTATTCAGGCTATCGACGATTACCCATTCATCAATGGATCGGGGTTCCCTTTGAGCATATGAATGCAGCGTAAAGTCATGAATGCTAAACTCAAAGGGCTTCAATCAACCTGTGTGTCCCTTCATATCGCGCATCCGTTCATAACACCTGAACAAGTGACCATATCAATAAAATATGACATAATAGGAAAAGTCGTGTGCCCACCACACGAGCATACCGAGAACTGATTATTAACAATCACAATATGACCTCATTGGCGCCATTTTATTTTTGATTGTCTCGTCCAACTATCGGACGTGCTCACGCGACAAACGCTGATACGTGACTGACTTGATTAAGAACTTTTTACTTTGAATTTGTTTGATTCGTTAATGTAACGTAAACGATTAGACTTCAAAAAATAACAATGGATTTATTTTCATGACTA
Source organism: Noctua fimbriata (assembly GCA_905163415.1). Taxonomy (NCBI): domain Eukaryota; kingdom Metazoa; phylum Arthropoda; class Insecta; order Lepidoptera; family Noctuidae; genus Noctua; species Noctua fimbriata. The sequence goes on along the minus strand of LR990930.1, from coordinate 17,962,796 downwards.
TAGCTTGTACATGATGAGTACTGCTACTCCAAAGGCGCGATACGTGGCTTTCATGGATAAGTAACGGTCTGAAGTTTAATTGGTCATCTTTATTTTGCATTTGCGTTTTTTTAATCTTCAAATCGCTTCCGTATTTGACTATTTCAAAATATTTCAATCAATTACAACATACTTGCTCATCAATACGACATTTTGCAATTTTAAACAGATTGTGCAATCTCAAAATTCACAATATATTTCAAAGCTCCCGATCATTCACTCGCCCCATATCATTGACCTTTATAACCACCCCAGAATATGAACCAACAGCCTCATTCTCACGCAAGCTCTTAAATTAACTACACTACAAAACAAGGCAGCCTCGAGGCACTAGCCAGTTAGCCACCGTTTTCGTCACCTGACCGAGCCTAGTCCTTTTAAGTACAATTCTAGAACAGGTTTGCATCCGGCACGACTTTAGTCTTGTGCAAGATGCTAACAATATTGAATTGATATTTGTCTGTCACTCCTACGCTGTTGATGGACAAGACTTTTACGGGACACAGTTATGTTGAAGACAGAATTTTATGCATATTATCGTCTAAAATCTTTTAGCCGATTATATGCATATAATTAAATGTTTTAAAGATCCGGAAAGAGCATTTAGAAGAAGGACAAAGTTAATAGAATAGTTTGACTGAAGACAGTATTAGAAAGAAAAATATCTAGCATAGATTCAGATATGGATGATATAGAGGACAACAATAAAAGAGCATTTAAAGAAAATAGGTCTGCAACATAAGATAAAGTTTATGAAATCAGCAACAATGTGACTATAAGTATAGAAAATTGTATGCCTTTTATCGACAAGTGCAATGTAAAGCACACTTTCTCTCAGCTGACGAAGCAGGTTAAGCAGCTGATAAATGTACCCAATATTTACGTATAAGTTGATGAAAGAATTTGACTTTTGATGTCAAAGGGAGCGAATAATCAACAAAGAATGATGAAGTATGCCAAATAGAGAACGCAGTGTTAATGAGTAGAATTTTTTCTATTAACTCTGTCACCCCTCCCCCGAATGCCATAAATAAACAATAATAATTAAATATCTCGTCTACCTCCATCGCTTCATCAATCATTACAACTAAAATTACAAACGGTCTAACCGCTTCATCCCATTACGCACTAATTCGAAATTCAAACAAAGAAAGGGCATGGAACTTTTAAATCATGGAATAGTGAGGCGACATTGACGTAAGAAAAAAAAATAAAGGCAGTGACACATATATTAGACCTGTCATTCGATGGTACTTACGTCTGACAGCTCATAAGTTTTGAGCCTTAATTTGTGATAAGCTAAATGCGTGTATGTACAGATGGATGCGCTACCGGATTTTAGCTTTCACATTTCTAAAAGTATTGTTGGGTTATCGGTTATTTAAATTGGGTCTTTTAGCGTCTTTGTGTCGATGGTTTTATGGTTACAACACCGTCATGATCCGATATGTTATTTCATCATCATAACGATAAGTTCTTGTCTGACTTAAGGCAAGAAGCTTAATAGATACTTAAGTTTAGAGTTTTTTGTTGTAAAGCTATATAAGTGAACTTAAACTAAATGATCTGATAAGAGCGATTGAGTCACAAACACAAATGTCAATTAAATTTACGATTGGCATAAAATCTAATAGTGTACTGTGTAACTTAAGAATCTAGTTCCAATGGAACGTAACTAGGCGATGTTAGCTCATTCGTAGCAGGTGTTCTTACTATTTAGGTATGAGAGCTGTATTTAAACTACCGTTGTGTATTAACGAGCTAATAAATTCAAAACTCAATAGCTCAGCCTCACTAACAAAGAAAATAACACATCCCCTTTTATATTTAGTCACATTTATTGGCTTAACTGAACTAATTACATGCGGTGACAGTGTATTTCGGAACATAAGTCGACTAATTCGTCCGACAGGCGAGACATAATCGTAATCGAGGTAATGCGCGTCACTATGCCATCGACAAGTTATGGCGCCAACATTTACTTCTTTTATTTTATTTTTAAACGGTTGACACTGGCTGAGTTTTTAACGCATTAAAAATTACTTAGGGATTATTTTTTATTTTTTCTGAACAATTCAATTTTATAATTCATCATTGGGGTTATGAAAAGCATTAAGAGTAATTTGTTACTTCGTATCGATCTTTCTATTAAAATTGATTTCGTTTTGGAAACGTTTTCCAAATGCTCTCTTTTAGAATTTTGCGTAGAGGGATGCCACTACCAGTCTCTTTAACTTAAGGTTCATTATTCCGGTTCTTATAAAATTCGAAGTGTCTAGTGATCTGCTAATCGGATTAATACAGTTTTCATTATTCATCGGCTTAGCGGACGATTAGCAACAGACTATAAAATTACGTAATAAACTTTGCCATAATTATAGTATTTCTCTCAAACCTAATTTTGAGTCACCTTCCAAAGTTTTGCTTGTTGCTAAGCTAAATGTTATTAAAGGTCAGTTAGCTCGAGTCATACGAGGTAATATAGCCTCGGGCAAGCCGATGAGCTGCCTATAGGTATATTTTACATACTCGTACATATACAATAACAGGAAATGCCTTAAATTGCAAGACCGCCAGACTGAGCTAATTTAAGATTTTATGTGAAAATAATGCCGTACAGTCTGTACCGACATTTTTCATACTAATTAGCATAACATCACGCTTGTTATATCCGAAGGGTTAGGCAAAGATACAACCACATTTTTCGCCTGTTATGTTTAAGCTTCATGTGTTAGGCGCGAGCCATTTCCATTACCATTTGCCAAGACCTCATAATCAGCAGGTAACGCTCATAATTACTTCCAAAATAATATGGGAAGCACTATTCCCAGCCCCAAACGATATTTGGATAGGTAAACCTTCGCTTTAAACTCAAAAGATCCGTCAATGATGAGACTTACAGAAATGTCTTCAAATTATTTTGCCGTTTGGGAGTTTCAAACGATACAGTCACTACCTCGTGAGCTTTCAGTAAGTATACATATTCAGGTTCGGCCGGAATCTTAGTTATTTTTAATTTGTCTGTATGAATTCGGCAACATAATCAGCCTGTAATTTGACCACTGCTGGGACCCAGACCTCGTCTCTACGGGAAGACGTGGGCCAGTTGGCTGTTTGGTAATTTTGGTTTTTGCGTAATCTTAAATCCCAAAACGGATACAAATACATAATCAATCGGTCCAGCACATTTGTCATCAACTTTCTCTACCCACGATTCATAATCGTAATTAACTTAATCTTTAATGTTACAACTACAACCGGCTACCGGCTAATTAAATAACAGTTAAAGTAACCGGAAGAAGCGGTTAGACCAAGAGCCAATATCCGTTCAATATATGAATGAACGGCCGTTAATAATACCAGTTAGTGTGGAAATGGCATAAGAGTATTATGTGTTTATGTAGTTCAATCTATATAGGTACCTACATAGTACTTTATAACTCTAAGTTCAATAAACTGTGGTTAGAAATTAACTTCATCAGTGGTCCTGTGCTAGTTAGGTAACTACACGCGGTGGAAGGAACACCGACGCGAAAACGGTTACCACGTATTCAGTACATCATTCTGAGCCACAAAGAAATTTTTCATCCATTATTTAAAAAAAAAAACAGCTGTTTCCTACAAAACCTACACGGTCAAAATGTAGGTAATGGTACCGCTGATTTTTTGTACTGAATACGTGGTAGCCGTTTTTACGTCGATGTCCCTTCCACCCCGTATATCTCTCAATCCTGTGATAAAAGCTGATTAATAGATATCTACTTCTTCTTAGCGTGTCGATGGCAAATTTTTAATTAAATATGTTTGGCCCAAAATTCAGCTATGCGAACTCCGCTCGCTGTAGGAGTCATAAGATCGTCAAGTGCGCAGGTGTTAGGGCATGCAGCGGAAGATGGAAGATGGGCCATTGTCTGTGGAGACACGCCGCATTTGAGATCTGAACCGTCCATGAACCCCCATCTGAAGAGATTATCTTTGTTACGGCCGACTTGGGTTCGGAGTCTATTCAGAAATTTCCAAGTCGGCCAGGACAAAGCATGCCCAGGTGGAAGGCTTTCAGACGGCTCGATGAAGCCGTCAGGGGGCTTAAGCAGCTCTCGCCAGAGATCACATCTCGCTGTGGAGGCATTGCTATTAGCCGGACTAGCTGGGCCAATGCACCCAAAAAAGCTAACAATGTTATATTTCCGTTTCTTGTAGAATGTAAAAACAAATGTAAAAACAAAGTGCCAAGTGTTAAATGAGCGGTGCCAAGGTAAAAACAATCAACCCACAGCGGAATATTGACTTGTTACGTCAACAATCTGAAGAGATTGAACAACATTCAAACAAGACATTCCATGGAAACAAACTATGTACACGAGCGCGCGGTGTAAAAGTAACGCAAATACGTCGATTTTTAAAATCGAAAATACTATTGTCCGATTAAGCATTTTAGTTAAATTGTTTGCAACAAGCACAATCAGTAACATCCATAGACATGAGTACATTCTTAAAATTATGAAAATAATGTGAAACGAGTGTTTTTTAAATTTTTAAACCGACGTATTTACGTTACGTTTAAATGGCGCGCTCGTGCTAGGGTGTCTGTGTGTTTTCTTGTCTTCCGATCAAGAAAACACCAAAATGAAGGGAACAATTAAACACTGCTGGTGACAATATAAAGGGTGTGCGTCGTCATACTGTCTGAAGGGAGTTAAGTAGTAAAACTTTGGTCCAATATCCAGCACCAAGTGTGGAAGGCTAATAAAAATGGTTATTTTTGGCGCGACCATTCTGGATTGTTTCGTTAACGACGTCGAGTTTTATGATATTTTTTGGGTTAGCGTTGTAAAATCGTTGATGTAAAAGAGCTTGATTGTTCGATATTTTTGAAACATAAGTAAAGCATTACGAGTTCTCCATTTTAATTATAGGTGAACCTGAACAGTGTTTTGACACAAGCTCAAGTGAAGTAAGACGTGTCAAGAAGATTCTCAAGAGATGTGTCTGTCATACAAAAGCACCGAAAATGCGTCACAATTTTAACTCAATACATAATCCTGCCAAGAATTCGAGCATTGCTAGAAATAACGCCAGGACTTCAACAAAGGGCCTCCCGCGCAGTCTGCAACAATGGCGGCGACAGATGCGCGCGCAGCACAATGCGAACTGTCAACTATCAGCTGTGCACCGCCATGTTTGATTTGCTGGTTATTTCATTGAAAGTGGACACCTATGTGTGGGGTTTTGTCAAATGAAAGCATGAAGAATAAAATAAAAGGGTATCACAGTTATCGAGTGGAATAAGTGGGGCTTAAACTGCTAACGGTTCGAAAGCGATCATAGGTTCGTCTTCCGGGTCGGGTAATCAGAACAATCATATTGTCTGTAGTGAAAACTCCATTAACTCGAAGTATTCAATGTTTTAGCATTAAATGCCAGACCTGGGCTTGATCCTGATCCTGATATTTGTGTCAGTGGTAGGAAATGTAATCCTCATTGCATTGAGTTTGATTCATAGGCGCATCGGACAGAAATATTGCCTCTTCAACGAGTGACCATAACAAATCATGAAACCGAGTCTTTCAAAACACACCACCTTAAACTTCAACAAAATAACCAAAACTTCATCTATTGTCAACAACTAAATAATACATATTAAATAAGGCATTTTATCTCAGACTAATCTCTGGCCCAATTAAGTTCTATTTGTGTAACCCGGGGTGGTCCAAAAGGGAATAAGTCGGGAATATTTTGTTGTTCCGTGGCACCATACGACCTCCGTCAATTAGAATATGTCAGTTACTGTATTATGTCACGGAGGACGGTCCTCCCGAAAAGGTCACTGAGTTGGACCCTTTTAAGGAAGATTGAATATGAATTTTATTATTAAAGTCAAAAATAACTTCTTAGCTGAATAATTGAAAAGGAATTCAGAAATAACTTTAGGAAAATGTAAGAATCTGAGAACTTAAGTACTTAGTTTGAAAATCGCAAATAGTGCTCGTTTGCATTACCGCCAGACGATTAAAATGAAGTCTTAGTTTTCCCCCACAACATTCATTGCCTTCAACACTGTTGGCTTCACGTTAACTTTGCCCTACAAAATGATTATTTAAAAACATAACTGCGGGCATAGAATCCCTAGTCTTTACCGTGAACGTGCGCTTACGCCTGTGTCATATGACGTACTGCGCGGGCGCATTCCTCACATAAAACAGCCTCGCGCCTCGATGCCTCTATTGTCCAATAAACACTCTTCTTTTTACTAATAGCTACACATCGGAACGGTCATAGTATTGTGGTCAAACTTAAAATTGATGTCATGGCATACCTTAAAGTTTTTAATGTCTCATCTCGAAGTAAATAAGGAACTATTGAACCGATCATTGATCGGGAGTTCAAGAGAGGAACTTAATTTAGAGAGGTTACAATTTCACACAATGATAAACCTGATAAATTGAAACTTCTAAATTAGGACATCATTTTCGTTTTCTTGGTGGTTCCATGCCATTCGAATCACTATCAGTATTGTGCTCCAAAAGGACACCAATCATCCCTACTTGCAGCAAACCTTTTAAGGTTTTTTAGTTCATTCCATATCTCCCCAGTCCGCACAAAAAAATCTCCATTCACATAAACAGTTTCCGACCTTTAACCATCAAAAAGATCACAATCAAATACCGGATCAGAATATCGTTATATTTTTTTCTGTGGCACGCCACCAACCTTGTTTACATTAGAAATATTTGTAACGTCTGTCTCTACAGCCCAAAACTTATTGGAATTAATGGAATCTGTCGGCTCCTTTTAGATATGAATCAACGGATAAAAGGTGAAGTAAGCCGAAAAGAAGTTATGTTCGGAGGTTGTTGATGTGGATTTGAAAATATTGGGAGTGGTGTTGTACAATTAATGGATATTGATTTTAGTAGTCTAGCTAGTAGCAGATGAAAGCAATTTAAGAAAATAAGCAATGATCCCAATAGAATCTGATCTTGTAAGAGCATTAGTTATGTGCTAATTCTGAGGGGTTTTCGTTATAGTACTCACAGATAAACGTGTTGGCCCTAAATATGTATCTGTGCAGAATTCTGCATACAGTTTCCGAATCTACTGGTTACAGATACAATACTTTCTTTGGGAAGTAAACTATCCTTTCAGTGAACTTCCAAAGCTTAGGGATGGCCTCGTGTCTACTCCTAGATTGCCCCTTACTACGTTGTTGTCAGCTTGCATTTCAACGATTGCAACGTTCGTTTTAAGTATCATTATATTTTTTCCTGCAGTATATTTTTTGTCCTGATAAGCGGTTATGTAAAGGAAAAGTAAACATTGTATGTTTACATTAACACAAACGATAACAAATAGTACGATCATTATTGTGTCATACTCATTGTCAAAACATTTTATCAGAAGTTCACCGACAGCTTATTTTTTGTTTACTTACTGATATTTTTACCTATTTAACGATGACTCATTTAACGGACAAATATAAATAACAAATTGCTTAATGTTTAGACTACGGTCGTTAGTGTAACTACAGATAATGATGTTTTTAAAATAAACAATCCACTGATTGCAAAAAATTGTAATGTATCTGACATTAACAATGTTAGTTCAAAAGATACTGAAAATCTAACGACGTTCATTTTTAGTGATATTAAAATTCCGAATAGAGTCACTCCTAACAAAGAGTAGCTTAAACTGGGAAACAATACTGATAACGATGATCCAGTTCAACGTCAATATAATCTTCACATTGCAAAGAACGAGTCAACTAATGCAAAAATATATCGGATCATGAATACCTAGTTATGTTTAGTTAATGGCACTTGTCTGTGTCAATATTAAATCGAGATTGCATTTATTGCATGAACTGGTGGCTCTTTAGCATGGCGGTGCATGCTTTCTAACATTTTTCTGCTCATTCGTATTTCTTCAATCATCTTCTTACATTCTTACCAGTTATGAGCTCCACACACTCGAACTTTTGAAATGACATCACTGACAAGATCAGTTCACATTTCATCTTGATCAGACCAATCAATCGTGCTACTCTTTGTTTTAAAGACCCCAATACCATTTCCCCCATCACCGTAACCCCATAACGTATTCTAAAGGTCAAAGAATACCGGTTCAATAACAAAATCATACCGTCTGTCCGTTACCGCGAACTGGTCTCAAAATCAGCTGTTCTGTTCGCCGCTCCCATACACTCGTCCCACCGGTTCTGCTAATATTGTTGAACTAGCAAGATTGAAGAACTTGAAGTAGATCGTAACGTATTTTTAAGAATGGGAACAATTCATTAAGAATGCCGTGGTGTTTGTTTTAACTAAACATATGTATAAGATCTCGGAAACATTAATGATCAGGATTAAAAGAGTCTTCAGTGATTGTATTTACCTCTAAATTCATGTATTTCAACTATGAATCCTTACTTTAAACCCTGTTTTAAGCTGTCACGGCTTAAAACTAAACTTAAACTGTCACTTACGGGATATCTTCCGTAATTGTTCATTCAGGAAGATATCCCGTAATACTTCAGTATAAGTTTAATCCTTACTTTTGTTGCTTAAACTTGAACATAGATCGTCATCGTTCTCCTGCCCTTTTCCCGATTTATTTGGGGTCGGCGCAGCATGTCTTCTTCGTCCATACTTCTCAATTACTCGTCAACTTATTCTGATCCTCCTTTCTTGCCATATCATTCACACAGTACATGCAACGTTTCTTTGGTATTGAACTTGAACACACATAGATGCAGATATCAATTTTCATAAAAAATACTCGACCATCTCTAAAACCACCAATCCAACAAAGATGCTTTCTATAATCTTATAGGTTGAGCTAGAGTTGACGCTGTATGTCTTTTTTAAGAATAACCGGCATGGTAATGCTTTCCTTCTGTTCCTTAATTTTCATTAGCGGCAAATCTACCACATCGTTATTCCTAGAGAATTTGAACCCATTACTGCTCTGCTATACCATATCTGCAGCTATTTCAATTGTTATACTTATTTCTTTTGTTCCTTCTGCAACGGAATATTCATTATTGTTTTTAAATCAAACCGACTTTTTAATAATTTAGCCGTTAATCAAGAGTTCACGACACTCCTACGCACTTTCAAATATCAATGTGACACGACAGCGGCCGCTTTGTAGGGTAGACGCGACAATAACCGGCACTTTATTTTAACGCGGCATCTTTATGACTCATTACGGGAACATCCAAATGAATGTGCAAACATCGACATTTTACATCGTAAATACTATGGTTTTATTGGTGCCTATAAAAATGTTGATGGATGAACAAATGGGTCAGTTTTATTTCATACATATATCTATGGATGTACTTGTTGCATGTTTCAATGGAATGTGATGATGGTTTGTTAGTCGTTTGTAAAGATAATGGCTGGATTCCACCCTATAGAACCTAGACAGGAAATGGCTTGTGGCATTAAGTCCACCTTTTAATAAATATTTGTTTTAAAACACTTTAGTATCCATTTGCCTATATCATAACCATGTGCAGATTAATTTAATAAATTAACCATACTATAAAATTATAACTTGGCTTCTTAGGATCAATTTTAACACGGAAATAAAGCTGTACAAAAAATGTGTACTATCATCATTGCAATAAATACAACCATAATGTTCACACTCTGTGTCATACATTTCTTAGTATTCCGAATCCATGTGTGGCCAATTCGTATTAAAAGCAAAAATATTGCCGCTAAAATCAAAATTACCGACAAACACCATAATTTACGTGTTGTCAACATTCGATTGATTCTTTACACACATTACCGATGCCGACTTACCGATAACTGGTGCAGTCACCTTCATATTTTTTCACCCTTATTTCATACGACATAAAGCCCACATTAAATGTATTATTTAATTTGTAATCTTCAACTATGGTGTTCTACCATTAACCTGTAAATCGTTGCTTGACACCTCATTACCACACCTCTTTTCAACCCAATAGAAACTCAACCTTTTCCCAATAATCACAACGTCCAAATCCCCTAAACATACCATAATAAATCAACCAATCAATTCCAAACTCTCACACAGTCAAAATAAAGTTCAAAATTATCCCCCACACTTTTTCCATCAAAATCAAGGGTGGTATGATGTCGTGTCCTTAAGACCGCCGCCGTATCAGCAGGGAAGCAGGCGGCTCGATTGAGATATTTCCACTAAATCCAATAGATGGTGTATGTTTGTTTGTTTGCGCCGATATAATGGGAGGTCCTAAGGTTCTTAGTAATGAATTGTCGGCGGAAAGGTGTTCTCTGATAACAAAAGGATGCGACAAATTTCTGTTTTGGGATAGTGACTAATTTTAATAAAACACTCGCTTTTATAGAGAGGAGAGATGCTTTGCCGCATTCCTATAGGACCAGTTTCTAGACTAGATCAACTTTATTTCGATACTTTAGATAAAAATACAAGGTCTCCTAGAATCATTATAGATATTATAAGCGGTTTTCTGTTAAGTATCATCATCATCATCTGCCTAGACTTTTCCCAACTATGTTGGGGTCGGCTTTATGTTGAAGAATAAGTATCTCAGTCGGTAATTATTTAAGACACAGTAATATCGTCAGCTCTATAATTCGGTTTTAAACTTTATTTAATCCAAATAGGAGTTTTGCGGGTAAGAAATAAAAAAATTCAAAGTAAATACTTCAAAGAAATTTAACTTGCATACCCCAATCTTCATGCAAACAATTCCTCACTAAATTAACTTTTTCACCCCAAACAATACCACATCACGGTCATCAACTACAAAATACATTCATTTATCAGCTTCTATCTCCAAAACTGCGGAACGAAAGGCATTCGAGCATAATCCTTCGAGTTCGTCACACCTTTCTTATATTGTGAAGACAAATGCTTTTATTTTTGTCTTCTATTGTGTTTGATACGCAATTTTTGGGTAACCGTTGAGGTGGGGTAACAAAGATAAAGATAGGCAGACGGAAATGTTGGTAGTGCCTTTGAGATTTTGCTGCAGATTTTGCACAAAGTACAAGACACAAGTACAACAAAACACAAGATACACACGCAAGAAACAAGTAGTAATAAGTGTACACGACGTATTTGTACACGTCAATTTTTAATAACAGAAAATTATAAGACATTTACTTCAGCAACAAGGATATTACAACAACAAGGATAAACATAGGCAGAAGGAAATGTTGGTAGTGCCTTTGAGATTTTGCTGCAGATTTTGCACAAAGTACAAGACACAAGTACAACAAAACACAATAGAAGATACACACGCAAGAAACAAGTAGTAATAAGTGTGCACGACGTATTTGTACACGTCAATTTTTAATAACAGAAAATTATAAGACATTTACTTTAGCAACAAGTTTATTACGAACTCAGGTTTAAACGTTGTAATTGAAAGAGCAGCTGCATTCCTTGTCTTTTTTACAATCACCAATCCCCTGAAACCTAAATTTCATACCACGGATACTGTTTATGCATTCCTCGGCAAAAACACATATCTATGCTTCAGCAATGCGGCTGTTTACGAGCCGATATATGCACCAAACACCGGATAAATCACTTAAACAAAACTTGCACAATTCAGTTTCGAGCACCACCGTTGGACTACCGTTTCTAACTTATCTACCTTACATCATACAATTCACCCAGTTTCAACTCCCGTTTGTTTTCACTAAGCTCTTTATTGCCATCAACAGTTTCTGCCCACCCTTCATTCTTCAAGAGGGTCTGAACAAACAAAACAGTATCCCAATAACGCTTTTACGGCTTAATTGCCTACCTGTAAATGTCATTATACTCAATAAAGAAATATATCGGTTTGTATTGAAGAGTGCTCCTGGTAAAAGGCAGCTAATTTTGAAAAAGAGAATAGGATAATGTTAACTGTGACATGTAGTCACGTAACTAATTAAGAATTATTTGCTGTAACTATTGTCTACTAACACTAGAAACGGAATATTTACCATGTTTACTGTGAACGGAACGACGGTGACGGTGTGACGGGAACTCAAAGAAAACAGTAAACATGGTAAATATCCAGTTTCTAGTGTTAATGATAATGTTAGTGACCATGATAGTTTAAAATCTTATATTGTCTACTGTGAAGAAGATGACGATAATATTTATGAAGCAGTGGTTTTAAAACAGGAATTTATTGTATTGTTTCTTTCTTCGGCTGGTAAAGACATCAACATTGATTGAATTGCTAAGTCTCCTGATTAAGTCAGTAAGTAAGTTTCAGTTGCAGTGTGCTCTAAGGCGAATCATACTGAGCTTTCTACCTAAATCGGGATTTCATTCAAAATTCATGTTCGAATAAAGTTCTAGAAAACAGCTATTTGAGGTTCTACTCAGTAATTTATTTCATAAACTTCGCTCAAAAAATGTAAAACGAACCACACAATATTATTACTTAGAGAGGAAACGGGATATTTACCATGTTTACTATTTTTGACGAGTTCCCGATATTTCGGCGCTGTTGCAAGCACCATGATCACGGATAAACTGAAGTTATTGCGGGTGGGTGTTTAAGTAATAATGTTAGTGACCATGATAGTTTAAAATCTTATATGAACCACACAATATCCAACTTCCCATAGAAATCAGCGAACCGAAAGACGACACTACAGATAAAATCACAGTCGCTCTGTTGTCTTTAACTGCTTCGGTGAGCAACTAATATGAACAGGTTACAACAGGTACATTGTTCAAACAAGGGTTGTAACATGTCAATACTTGTGTGCTATTGAGCTTGTTAACGACTCGCATCTCACCGGAAGTCCAGATAAAAAAACAGGTAAGAGCCATTGGGTTATCGGTAAAAGAATATGAGAAATCTTGTCGGCCTGGTAAATTAGATGAAAGGGATCTCGTGTAGGTTGCTCCAATGGCGCTTACCACTGTACGAACATAGTACTGTAGACTTTACCAACCCCCAGAAGAATAACACTGTGTGTGTGTGTGTACATGTAATGTATTCATATCACTTGAATTGAATAAATAAATTATTATTATTCCTTTATTTATTCTTTCTATATATAATTTACATTTTTAATTTTTTTCTATACAAAGAAATATTTAAAAAAAACTTTAAAAAATATAAAAAGTAGTAGCCCACCGGTATCGAGCTACCGGTGGTCAGGGCTCTTGAGAGAGCAACCTCCTAACGATACGCGCCGTTATTATTTATTATTATTACTGGATAGTATGATCCCTAAAACCACCGACAAGTGGTGCAAAATTGTAACCTCAGCACAAGTTATCATATCATCCTAATTTTATTTTTTTTGATTTTATGCATTTGATTCTGAAATCTCAAATCTAAATGACTACCATACACGCAACCTTATCATTTCTTAAACACAAGAAAATAATATGTATTACTCTTCAACTATCGTTACTTAACTTTTTCCCTCCATACAAGAAGCTCATACACCTAAAAGGCTAACATTACATTCATTTTATTTCAGCAGTAGAGATGCCAAGTTTTTGCTCGACAAGATCACTGGTAGCATACTATTTATTATAGTAACACGATCCTCCAATCGAATCAGTTTTTGCGCGAACTGAGGACCGCTGCATACAGCCACTTTTTACGACTTCGACAGCGGCCAACCAAAGATGGCCTTCCCTTCCCCTCTTTGGTTCAACTTTTCGTTTGAGTGAAAGGGTGTTATATGATTGGTGAGAGGTCTTGATGACTGGACGTCAAAGGCGAATGTACGGCCTTGCTGATTGTATGTGGAACTTGGGACTGAATCGGTTAGTACAATTTGATGATGAATGATTTTTTGGTTTGATGTAATCTTGTGTTGAATGAATGATCGGATGACGAAGAAGATCTGAGGTGATACTTGATCTCTAAAGATGAGTTGCAGGATTTTTTAAACGTTGTTTGCACTTTCTCTTTTTGGGAGTAAACTTGTTTTGTTACATGTGATCTAGGACCTCTAAATGAATTATAAGTTGTTGAAATCTGCTACTGAGATATTTTATAGCGCTTTCTTCGAAACGACTACTCAAAGTGCTAATCTTTAAAAAGATTATCGCTCATCTAGTAACTACGCTAGAAATAAAGACAAAGCACCCACTTAATCCTATAAAAAGAATCAAACAAAGCTAAAAGAACAACAAATAGTTATTAATGGTGCATTGGGAAGAGAAACGATTACCTCTTCATGAATATAAAATATCCTTTGTACAATAATACGACGCAATATCGGTTCGCAATATTGCCGATATCGGGTCGCCGAGGCCATCGGATGGCTCCAAATATACCTTGAACATGTCATGACACGTCGGGGCCCGGATTAAAAGGCTTTATAACTGACTTAACGGTCTTATTGATTCAATAAGATTATCAGAAAGAGTTCTTTTGACCAGGAATAAGCCATTAAATCCTTAGTAATTGTTACATCAAGTTGATTAAAACGAAGACATGATTTGTAATTTAATAAAGCCTTATAGTTACAGCAAGATTCGTCAGATTTATCAAGTTAACTATTGCCTGTACTGTCTCGTTGCTAGGCTTGGCTTTGGCTCAATTCTTTCCATCGGTCCCAGTTTTGCGTCACTTTTAATCCCAGATCCGTTTCTTTCATACTTTCTTCTAGCACTCTACTTGGTAGCACTAAAGAAGTATTTGGATCGTGTTTTCAACTTTATTTTTGCTATAGAAAAGAGTATAAGTATCTTTCTGATTTTGCCAGTACCCTTCAAATGCTCTTTCGATATCCTAAACTTAACATATCCGCTCCACATCCAAAACCAATTAGAATAAACCGATTTAAACACACCCAACATCCTTGGACAGGTAGTGACGTGTCTACTGTCCAATACCTGTTAGGCACGACCTTGCCTCGACCTAGACTGAACAGGATTGAACGGGTCAACGCACCGCATCTGTCTGGGAAAAGATTAGTGTCGTTTTAAAGCTAGATGTTGTGGACCGCTCACTTTTATGACTGAAGATTTTTATTCGGAAGATTATTTTGGGACTTGAGAGCTTGCTAGAAGTTTTTTTTTTATTGAAACTGTTTAAGGGGGTATGGTAAAGCTTTAAAAGTAAGAAGTTAAATATGTTATTGTTCATGGATATCCTTACGCTTGAAGGTATTTTGTTTCCTAAACATGGACATATTATAAAGCTGATTTAGTAAGTTGCCGTATTAAATAATTGTATGGGTTATTTAACATGGATAAGAAAGTGCTTAGAATATCCAAGGTTCCATTATATTCTGTGGTCATCATTTACCACACTCAACATAAACATGTGAGTGTGTTGGACAGTTATTTATTAGAAATGGCATGCCCTGCAAGGTACATGTTAAAAGACAATAATGATTATGGCTTAACAATAACTTATTGATAGATAGATGTGACTGGTGAGGTGACTGTTGAAATGACGAGTAATAGAGAAGTATGGAAGAAGAAGACATGCTGCGTCAACTCCAAATAAATTGGGATAAGGGCAGAAGAATGATGAATTAATACTACAGATTTCTTCACAACAACTGTAACGTACCTATCTTTTCAATTGATTTTTTAATTTGCCTTGATAGATCTGTATACCATTTTTAACAGACGAAAAAGAGAAGGTTTTCAGATCGGCGACGATTACTACTCTGCTTTTTTGAAACAGTGAATCTAACTTATTGGATATTTGTAATTTTGCACGTGTTTCTGCTTTCACTATTATAAAACCGTTTAATGAACGGTACGCTAACAGATAAACTGTGTAACTGTCGCTTCTTTGGAAACAAATGTAAGAAGAAGCTGAAGGCCTAGACAAATGGTATTCACTGTCAAAACGTATCGTATATTTCTGTTACGACTTCCAGAAGGCTTCACTTTTCGGTTGCATACGTCAATCTACATTTTTAACCGACTTCTAAAAAGGAGGAGGTTATGTTTTCTATGCATCTTTTTTTAAGAGCTCCGTACCCGAAGGATAACTAACGGGGCCCTATTACTAAATCTCCGCTGTCCGTCCGTCCGTCCGTCTGTCAGAGGGCAGTTGAAATTTTCGCAGAATATGATTTCTGTTCATCATCACCGCTGACAAAAATGTCACTTTGTTTTGGCCCTCTGATTCCTATGTCCTGAGATTAGTTTTTTTACACACCCAATCATACTGGTGATATGTGGGTCTCAGTCTGTGAGCTGATATACCTAGAACTTACAGATGCAGCATCTGACATTTTCAGATCATCTATGACAACTTATTACCTTGCTCAAACAGTGAGCTTGAGTAGTACAGTATAGTTAAAACACCATACATGTGTTCGATTAGGTTAATAAGGTCTGTCAAAAACATATCAAAGAAATGTAATTTCACGACACGCCTTCACAATTTCACACCATCGTCCCCTCAAAATAACCTCAATAATTCTATCCTATAAAATCATGGAGGCACCAATCTTGGGACAAGCTCTAAGGGCAAAAATAAAACAAAGTATCGGGTCGGTCCACACGTGCGGCTACATCTGCGCAAGGTGCGCCTGCGCAGCTGTCCCCGCCAACCAGCACGCTTGCGCACAACGACCATAAACATACGAATATCGAACATTTCAAAATCTCGCCGGAACGCCCTGCACCTTTGCTTTTAGCCAAATCTTTTTACATTAAGGTTGCTTTAATGACAGTTTTTGTTCAAAATCCAATAATTGACGTATTTAAGAGTAATGATGAGAAGAAAATTATGCTGTTTAAAAGGCTCTTTTTATCTGGATGATAAGGTAATGAGAGATAGTTTGCAATGTAACACTGCATCTAATTGATTTTGGATCAGCTTTCAACTTTTATTATTAAGACCTTAAAAGGACATCTGATTATGTGTTATGAGACTGTACGAAAGGAACAGCTGGTTATCGTTTGTAAAAGCTGGGTAATCAGAATCAACTAAAAGATGTATGAAACTACCAATTTACATGAGAAGCTTCACAGATAGAAAAACCGGCCAAGTGCGAGTCGGACTCGCGCATGAAGGGTTCCGTACCATCGTAGTAGGCGAGCCCCCTTAAATTTTAATTTAGTTTTATTATTTGTTGTTTCTTATAGGTTTTCCTGTAATCTATAGATAGGCAAAGAACTATTTTTCTCTAAATTTACGGCCCTGTTTTTTCGGAGTTAAGGGGGTGGGAGGGAATGGTCAATTTTTCCCTATTTTCTTAAATGACATCAAAACTACTCGCGAGTTATCCCATATGGGTTTCGTTTTTTCCTATTGAGATACGGACCCTAAAAAAATACTCGACAGTTGCTATTGCTATATCTAGGCCTCTTACCGGTTCATAATTACAAGTACAGGACCGAGGACCCTCTTGAGATGTTACTATACCTAGAGTAGGTACCATTATGGCTTCTTCTATGTGTATACCACCCTGCAAACCTCACTTGCCCCTCCCTTGCTGATCAGCTTATCTTTTCACTATAAGGGAAATCGCGAAGACGACGTGAGATCAACATTGTCTAAATCTAAATCATTAGGAAGCCAAACAGACGAGTAGATCTTTTATGTGTTTGTAACATCTTTATGATCTATTTAGCTGCCATGTGATGTGGTCACCATTGCATCAAAAAGTGACATTGATATACCTTCTCAATATACATGGAACCTTTCACCTTTTACAATTCTCAATCTAGATATGTGACCGTATTTGACCTCAAAGGTTTATCATTGGTTACTTAGCTGACGGCTGGTGCATTCTATACGGCAGCCTGTAATGAATAATGCAGTTGAATTTCGAGTTCGTCTCATTTGTTAATGTTTTCGTTTGTGAGGTGGGTAACGTAACGTCCAGCTATTGTTGTCGACGGAGATGAAGATATTGTCTGTGAAAACCTTTAGAGTTGTTTATTGGAGTTTTAGTGATGGATTTTGCAATATCTACAGATCCTCAGGAAATGTCTCTTTATGGTGCCATGGCTGCCTTTTTGGTCTACCAATGCCGTGACTAAAGCTAGGTTCCAATTACTATCCAAAATTAACTACTAATTATGATTCTCCAAAAGAGATCATATCTGATCATTTATACATCCATCTTCTACTTTGCTTAGTAGGAATCTCTCTACCTTTAAGGTCCATGTATCTATAGGTACTGTACCTAAGCATGGCTCATATAGCAACTGCAATGGATATGTATAATGTAGCACCAGTTGCTATACCATCGAAAAAGTAAAACCAATCTCCAGGTGAATAAAGATTTCATCAATATCCGTGCCTCGTCCGTCAACTTCTTGATTTTATTGGAACCATCTGGTCGATCCTGTTGATTTGAAAATAAAACGACATACGAATACATCACCTGCCCGTCATCTTACGCAAGCTGGGAGATTCTACCGAGATACCTATATACGATTGTAGGATGTACCTACACGTACAGGGCTGATGAGCTTGCAATATGTTGGTCGTTGATAAATGAGTTGAGTTCTTTCTTAAAAATTATAATTTTGGAGACAAGAACAACAGCAATTTTAATTACTCATCTGCATTAAGGAAAGGGCTGTCGACTTGACCATAACATCTTAATTACCAATGTTAATTCTGCCAAGGTATGCGCATTTTGATGGCTCTTGAGTTAATAGGTAAAGAAATGTGAAAACTGCTAAACACCGCAGCTATCTTTAAGATCCCGTAATGTCGGCAATTTTTTTTTTCTAGACAACACATAACTCAACATAATATCACGCTTGTAATCCCCAAAAACTTAGGCAGAGGTGTACCTAATAGTACACCCACATTTCGCCAGTTATGTTTCAAGTCCTATTGAGTCTAGACAACACACTTCTATTAAATTCCTCCCTCCATCCATTTCTTATTAAACAAGCCCATCTCCAAAACGATTCATATCAATCAAAATAAAGAACACTGCTATAAAATATTTAAAGGGATACATCACATTGTCACGTGTGAAGGTGACCGGTACCTACGTTTATCGTTCGTAATCATAATCCATCATGGGTTATAGACGTGGAGCCGTTAAAAATGAGTGCAGTGTCAAATGTATGGGGATTAGGGCTATTCTTTGAAATTATGAGGCGTTCTGCCCCTTTTCACTGGTACCTATGCCCTAAGTAATAAGGTTAAAAAGAGGTCGACCGTCAGTGCACTCGGTAGTAGGCTATCAATACTTTTAAAACTAGATCTAATTATAGATTTCTTTTGTCTGTTTTGGAAGAAGTTTTTCATGAAGGCCCACAAGTAGCAATTGCTTTCAATGCATTTCGAATTCCTAGAATGACTTTCGACAGGATCGATGTGTATTTCATAACAATATTATAATGGGTTTAAAAACCCTCATGATGAAACTGAAAGACACAGTCATTGCGATATTTTTTTGTTCTAGACCATATCTCAGCACCTTCTAGTTATGGAAATATTGGGAGACAAAGTTCCAACATTTCACAAGTATTTTTTTTTAATACTAGTTTTTAATGTTATTACTTTACTTTAAATACCTCCACGCTCCCCGGCAAACACCAACACCAGATAAAGAAATCTATCCTTTTACGTTTAGGTACTTACTTTCAATAACCTACAGACAGATCCTACTGAAGTTATCTATCTATCGTTGGGAGGACGGATAGTCTGTGAGTGTGCGAGTTCCTATCCGTTCCGTATGTATGCTCAAAAGTAACAGCCGGCGTCGTAATAAGGACTACACAAAACCTATTGATACTGTGTGTTTTGCCGTGACTTTGTATCGAGTTCCAATAGTGTGTGTAGCAGAAGACTAAGAAAGAGGGTAGACAGATTTTTCTGCACCTATTGTATAACGGGCTGGTGTCCGCAACTCCACGTCCAAAGCGCGTATTTTGCACCTAACTACCACATTCACCATCCACCAGCATTCTCCAGTCATCCCGCGATCAAGGCGCTTGCAACAGCGTCCAAATCTTGGGAGCTCAGAATAACTGGTAATCACGGAAGATATCCCGTAAATGACAGAGTAAAAGTCATAAGTCGTTAAAGTTTAAAACAGTATATTTAAGCACTCTATTAAAAGGTTACTTATTTTGTTGTTTGTTCCGTGAATGACACTGTTCCTAGTGCCAAAGTCTTACAAATTATAAAACTTGCAGATCGCTGGCTGCTTGGTGATAGTGGGTATCCGTGTAAGCTCTATCTATTGACACTTCTAGTCAACCCCAATACTCCATCAGAGACACAATGCAATGAAGCACATAATATAACCAGAAATACTATAGAATGGTTTGTTTTGTTTATTAGATGCAGTGTAAATGGTTTAAACAAGCAATAATCTTAATATCTACATTAATTTCAGATGCATTTATTTTTTTTGCCACTGCTGTTACACAATGTTGCCAGAAATATCAATTCCAGAAGAAAATGTAATTGTTCATGATAATTCTCCTTCTTTAAATACATCAGGAAGGCTATTGCTGATAAATAATTACTTTAATGTGTAAAATTAAAAATACATATTGTGTAAATTTTTATTTTCCTTCACAAATTTCATGTCACAATATCACATATATCAGAGTAGGTAATAATTACACAACTAAAATATTATGACAAAATTAATTAACTAATCTAACAAATTTAAAACTTTTTCTAATTTATCATTTTGTAATCTAGTATTTTCTAATTCTGCCTTAAGTTTGGCTAATTTTATCTCCTTTTCCTCATTTTCTAGTTCTATATTCCTTTTTTTAGCTATTAAATACTCTGCTAATTCATTTTCTCGAGATATGCAGGCCTTATACTTTTTCTCTTCCGTCCTCAGTTTCCGCTTGGCTGTAAAAATGATCAGAAGTTATTAAAAATGCCATAAATATGAGTCCCTTTACAGTCTGCAAATACACCCATTCATGAATTGCATTTTTTTTCATAATTTTGCATTGAAGGTTTGCAAGAAAACAAAAAAATTATGTTAATTACTAAAACTCATGACTGATTTCTTTGGTAGTCTTATATGAAGTGGCAAGTCTCAGACAGAGAACAAATACTACCTATAATTTAAATACAAAATGGAAAATAGAACCAAAACAGAAAAAACAAAATAGAACAGTAACCCACCTAATACGCCACTGCGGGTAGCTCTAGTAAGGAAAAACTTTTTCTGTTTAGTGGGAGGAGATTTGTCAAGAATTTGTTTGTAAGTGTTGTTTGTTTGTGTTTCTTCGTTGAATTTGTGTTTGTTGTTTTGTTTTGTTTCTTTCAACACTTCTCTCTCATCAACACCACCACAAATACTACCATCACCTAGCGCAGTAACTTCCTTATTCTCAACTTCATCCATCACCAAATTTTCAGTTGCATCTCCACCAAACTCCACAGAAAAATCTTGGTTTGTGCCGCGTAACAATGAAGCTACTTTGTCCAGGACTTCATCTGGTGGAAAGTTGTCTTTGCCTTCTTCAGTCTGTAAAAAAGAAACTATTAAGTACTACAAAAACTTTCCGTTGCAAACCATTAACCACAAACAATCATAAAGTAACCTTATTATGGCTGATTCTCATGTCTGCGCAGCGTTTGCGAGCAGCCTTCTTCAGGTTAAATTAAAAACAAACATTTAAAAACATTTAAAACGAAGCTGTGTTACGGTTTGTTGGGAACTTGATACTGATGAATTAAAATCTACTGCTAAGGTTTGCCAAGCCTGATCCTTCAGTCTATTATTGGTGGCATTCGTAGCTTTGTTAATTATCACTGCATGGCTTGCCGCCACAAGTTGTACAAGAAGCATCGCCTCATCTTTGGTCATTGGTTCGGCTTTGGTTGACTGTGAAAAAAAAACCTTAAAAGCTTGAACACTTTATCGTCATCATAATTATCATCATTCCAGCCGAAAGATGTCTACTGCTGGACATAGGCCTCCCCGAAGTGTCGCCACATTGACCGGTCCCGTGCGTCTCTCATCCAGCGGATCCCTGTAACTGGTCATCGGTCTACCTAGTGGAAAGCCTTCCAACACAGAAATTGAACACATTATGGAATGTAAAAAATATTATCAATGTAGATACTTACAGGATTCATTTTAATTCACTTTTACGATATTTAACACAAAATAAAAATAAACAATCCACGCGGTGTCGCTGTTTCGTTATGTCAAAACTGTCAAAAAGTTTTATTTCAAAATTGAATTGGTTTGCACAGAAAAAAAACAATTTAATTTTGATTCACTTTAAAATCTATGAAAAAATATACATAATTAGTACTTTTAATAAACATGTAAAATAACAGAGACAGCACCTGTGGATAGCACTAACTATGATTGTGAAACTAAACTATGAATAGATACGATCTTGCTGTTAAAGTGGAAGCGATAGCGTAGCCCGCGAAATTCAAATTTTCTTAGGGTTCATCTTGTTTAAGGTAGGTCAGTGTCGGGTTATACGTTGATTAAAATATCATTCGTTACCGTAACAAATATAGTTTTATAGTGTTATAATATACAACCCTCTAAGTTCATGTAATACCATTCAATGACTTTTTCATGAAATAGTCATTGAATGGGATTCAATTAACTTAGAGGGTTGTATTGATGACTTTAACGATTATAATTCTGTAACTACATATGTGTTACGGTCGCGAACAATATTTTGTTACATTCAGCTTGACACTGACCTGCAAATTGAAAAAAATCTAATAAAATTTAAATTTCGGGGATTTCAGGCGTGATGTTATGTTTTGTGATGTTATCTTATGTTTCGCATTTACTTGCAAATTACTCTATAGCGTTAAAGTGACACCAATTTTGATAACATTACCTATAATATCACAATTTTATTAAATAAACGAAATAATATTCAATTTTTATTCCATCCTGATCGGCGCCGTACTGTTACAGAATAACCCATCACGTCTACTGTATCCCAAAGACACGAGACAGTCATAAATGTGAAACCTATGACTGCCATGATTTACAGTCAATACGTCGCTCTATGAGTCTATGGTGTACGCTGTCTATGGAATGCACTGTTTAGTGTTTATACACTGTTGGTACAATGTGGATACTTTCTTCAGAATAAACACAGCATGTTCCTGTTTCAAAGACAATTAAAATTGACTCGAGAAGGAAACGTGTTTATGTAATATTACCTCATCAGAATTATATCTGCCTGAAAACTTAAAATAAACTAAATCATTTCGATGACCTTTTGCAAGCTTAATGAAATACTTTATTTATACTTTTCGTTAATTAGAAATAAATTGAGTAAAAAAATGTGAAAGCAAGCTTCATGCATGCGTATTTAACTATCTAACACAAGTGTACCTTATCCATAAACATAAATTATAATAATAAGCACCAGCTCCATAATACGAAATCAGAGCACATCTCTCCTAAGCTCCTAAACCAAATCTAATCTACGCGTTCGGTCAGTACAATGCCTTTCGCCCCATGCGCAGCCCGTAGTGCGTACGCGCATGACAAATAAAATTCCTAACGTGAGAAAGTCGAGATAACGTCCAAATGACCGTTAATGCTGTATTTAGATAAACTTTATTGTTAACTTCTGTGAACTGAGTTCAAAGTGAGGTTACTGTTGCATCACAGTGATACCGACATTTAACTGGTGTTAGTTAACTGTGTTGGTTCTTAGTAACATTATTTGTTCCTGCTTTCTAATTTTGTCAATGGGATTATCTTGGTTCTTGTCTGTATGGTATAGTGAACAGATCGAAATCAAATACGAAACTTATTTTAACTAATAAGTAAAATTGATGTAGGTACCTAACTGAAGTGTTATTTAGTTGCAGATCAAAATATAATCATTTTATTTTTATTATTTGTTGTTATAGCGGCAACAGATATACACAGTCTGTGAAAATTTCAACTATCATGAGATACAGCCCGCTGACAGACAGACGGACGGACAGCGGAGGCTTAGTAATAGAGTCCCGATGGGTACCCTTCGGGTACGCAACCTTAAAAAACACTTTATTTCAGGCCAAAAAAAACTAAACACCACACTTCAAGTTTTGCCGTCTGACTAATCATTTTACTACTCCGCATGAGCATTTCTTACGGCGCTTTACTCAAGTTCTATTAATGTTAATATTATATCTATTTGTGGCCGAGTGTATGGTCTAATATGTGTATGACTCATTGCTACTAAAGAGAGAAACAATCCTCCTTACTCCCCTCCGTCGCAATGGGGTGACCACACGTTCCCTCACGTACAAGACATCTTATCTCCATTGTTAGCACCTACTTTACATCATAATGTCCTGGGACCCGTTTTATATCGTTTAACTTCTTCTTTATGAAAAGGAAGCTAAGGGTTGTGTTACATTGGGGTGTAACGTAGGGTAATTTTGGTAGAAAAGTTTCTGTTGAATAGGTAATTGGATCTATGATAGAAAAGCATTGAATAAAATGCAGTGGGGATATTTGAATAATTCATACGAAACTATTTTTAAGTTGTCATCAAATCGTAGAATATAGATACTATGTCAATTATTCAGTATTTCGCTTACAAGCACTATTGCTCCTGTTCAATTCTCAAGTTTAATTATGAGCCGAGTACACATAATTATTCATACAAAATTATTAATAGATAAATGGAATATAGGTAAAGGTGTAGATTTCAAAATTGACGCTGACGACAATTCAATCGTGATTATTATACATATAGAAGATATAGGTATTATATTTCATTGACATTCAATCGTAGGTCATTGACATGGAGCAAATCTTAACGATATTGTGAAATACTATTGCAAGATATAAATACACATCCTTGTAAGGATACTACAGAAGTTCATAAACCTATAACCCAATTAAAAGCCTCGATTACAAAATGATGCAACCCGAAGCGCTGTGCAATGTAAACCCACCTTTATCCTCATTTTGAATATGTCCAAATTGGGTCTTTTGAAAACGAGGTCAGTGATCCTGAGAGCATTATTTTCTTACACAGATTAATCTTTAATTTAAATGCTGCTATACAAAGCGCTATAGAAGGCATATTCTAATATGTGATCGCCTGAGAATGCTTGTCGCTATGACTTATGAGATATGCATCGTATGCATTCGAGGATCGATCTTGTGTTGAATACAGATAATAGATGTTTTAATAGAGACTAATAATAATATAATATTACTGGCCTGTATGGCCTGTTGGTTCAGGATGGAAGCTATTGTGAGAATACCTGAGGCTGAGTTCTTCTGCAACGATTCCACAGGATTGACATAATCATTTTCGTTCCTTATGTCAAACCAATGCATTTTTAGGGTCCGGCTAAAACGGAATCCTTATAGGATCAAAATCAAAATCAAAGCATTTATTTCAAGTAGGCCAGTTACAGGCACTTTTGAATTGTCGAAACAAAGACAACAATGAAAAGTAGCTACAGTCCCAGTCAATATCACTTCGTTGATCAATCACTCTGTTGTCCGTCTGTCAAGACCCTTTTTCTCAGGAAAGCGTGGAGGTATCAAGCTGAAATTAATATCAAACACGTCTGCTACCTTGGAGCAGTGACATCAAACTTGTAAGTCAAGGCAATCTAAGATAATGACCGTTTATGTCGCATATTTTGCGATTTCACTAGAGAATCTAAGCCTATTGGGTACTTCCCGTTGACCTAGAATCATGAAATTTGCCAAGAAGCAAAACCGTAAATATGTAGTTTAATAAAAAAAAAACTACAAGTTTATACGGAGCTTTTGGTGCACGAGTCCAACTCGCACTTCAATTATGGTTAGACTATAATGGGTGTAAAAAGACCCTTAACGAAGCCGAAAGATACTTGTTCTCGCCGTCATTGCGATATTTTTTTTGTTCTAGACCATACCTGGGAACCTTCTAGTTACAAACACACAGTTAGTCAAAGTTCAAACTTTCTCATAATTTTTTTAAATTCAAATTTTCTTTGTTTTAACTTTACTTTAAATGGCTCCACTGAGCACAGTGTTTTGAGTGCGTTACATTGAGTCCTACCGTAAAACGTTATTTTCCACCCCAAAAAAATGTCATTTCCCAGCAATCGTTTTTGCGTAGAATTATTTAGTTTGATGTAGGTGCAGAATGCATGGTTGCCGGCTTAGTGAAGGATGAGTTTACACCTTGTATTGCAGTTAGAATGTCGCTTTGTTTAGATCTTTGACCTGTCTGAAATCGCCAACATGCAAAGAGCATACGAGGTGATCAGTGCTCTTAATCTTTATGAAAGCAGGCCTCTGCCTTTCTGTTTGGTCGCTTACCCTTCAAAATCTACCCCATTTCAGCCACCAAACTTTGCTTGAAGTATCATTTACCCATCTATTCGAGGGAACGACACAACAAAACAAAACACAACTCTTTTTCACGCATCGCTGATAGATTAAAAATCAGTTTACACTGCACTACATCATTACGCCTCTTCAAACTCCAAAAGGGGTGAATAGAGAACTATTTGGTCCTATTGTACGCAATGGCCATCCCTTTGTGGGTCAAATTTCTTTTGTGAAGTTTATCTATTATTTTGATTTTAATTTTAATAACCGTGTGATCTGATCTGATAGGGGATTTTTTGTGATGTCCATGGGAATTAGAATATTCGGTTTCGTTGTGTGACGAAGGAAACGTCATTTGGGGTCTATTCAACATGTTTTTATTAGAGTTCCATACCCGTAGGTAGCTAACGCGACCCTGTTACTAAGCCTCCGCGGGCTGTATCTCATGATCCGTAATAGGTATCTAGACAGTTGAAATTTTAAACTAACAATAAAAATAAATTATAAATTAAATTTTTAATTTATTTTTATTATAGTTTATTGCTACAATGGTACGGAACCCTGCATACGCGACTCCAATTCGCACTTGGCTGGTTTTTTTTCCAAGTTAGGGACGCAAGCATGTATTCTGTCGTTACTGGCAACGAATGAAATTGAATAGATTTTTATAAACCAGAAGCACACATTCCGTAATCAATTCCACCCATTGACTTTGATACCTAATCCGTGCCTTTTATTTATAAATAGAAACAACAATATTTATAAAGACAAGTGCCTATCCATGGTATCGTGTTTAAGTTTCTTGATCAGCAAAATTAGTCGGTAAGCAAATAATAATAAGAGAATACGATGACGTGTTTATAATGACATCTGATACCGTCTACTGGGTTATTTAATCTTATGCCAAGGGTAAATAGTGTTTGTGACATGTGGCATTGAACCACGAGTTTGAAGAAAAATATGTGATTTTAGAGGAATCTAAAAACATCTATGACCTATATGTAAGCTGATCCGGTAACGATTCTGCTCTAGAACATCCAAAACCTTACCTTTTGTTGTATTGGTTTACAAGTTTATTGCCCTACAAAGAGGCTTCAATGAGTTCAGGCACCAAAAGAATGTGGGGTTGAGCAGTCATCAACCTCCGAGATTGAACTGTGAGGTGCTATATAAAAATGCCGAAGGATTCCATTTGCCCTCTATGAACGGATGAACGGTCATAGGATTATTGACATTGATAGTTATAACCTGGACGATGATTCACTAATTCTGCGAATCGATCGACCTGTTTTGATTAGTCCCTTTTTGGATAAACGGAGGGAGTAATATCGGAATCCTAAAACCCCACGGTTCCTTCCAGGTCGGGGGCCTGGTATCAGCTCGCTGTGGCTTTTGGGCCTCATCATAGGACAGTTTCTCTACCATTTTTTAAACACAAGAGTTAAAGACCCTTGTATCGAAAAGAATGAGGAATAATGGGAGTAAAAATACTCTTAATGAATCCAAAAGGTACTTGTTTTCCCCGTCATAGCGATAATATTTTTGTTCTAGACCATACCTGGGAACCTTCTAGTAACGGAGATATTGCGTCAAAGTTTTAGAACTTTTGCACAAGATTTTTGTTTTAATTCAGGTTTTTAATGTTATAACTTTACTTTAAATACCTTCACGATCCCTGAACTTTTCAATGCATCCATCAGGACAGTGCATTGAGTCCTATCGTAAAACGTGATTTTTCACCGCCCAAAACAAAAGGCCAGCAAAAAATTTTGCGTAGGGTTACTTAGTTTGATGTACAGAATGCTTGGTGGCCGGCTTCTTGAAGGGTACGTTTATACCTTCTTATCCTCTTTTACAGTGTCGTAACATGTCACTAAAGCTCATTCGTCTGCTGGCAGACATCAACACTTCTCCGACACCGCGCATCTTATTTAGACATCATCTCCATCTTCTTACCGTGACGATCGATGCCAATCATCTCATCCTACACTTTATATCTTCTTAAATCATGAACCAATAGCTACAGCATGTTCTCATTAACTCCGTGACAAATTCCATAGAGTTAGTGCCACGCCCAGCGTGACATGTCTCATATCTGTGACTCTGGGACTGTGACATTTATTGGTCTTTGTTATGTCATAAAATAATAATTACCACTAAGTTTGACAATGACGAACTCAAATGCTATGGATGTTGACGCGCATATTGGTTACACGTGTTTGACGGTTTGACGAGAAGATTTTTTTTTAGATTGAAACTAGTAGTTGGGTGGTTTAACATTATTTGAATTATCGAAAAATTTTAAAGGTAGGTAATATGACTCTGACTACCCATAATAGTATGAAACTATAGAGCTATAAGGAACATGGTGCAGATTCTCATCGTCCAGAGTAAAAGGAGGATCCTCGGGCTAGACCGCTGGATAAAACATAACATAACATTACGCCTGTAATCCTAGAAGGGTTAGGTAGAGCTGTAACTAATGGTACATGCTCTTTTCGCCAGTTGTAAAAGTCCCATGTAGTGTGTGTAAGTGCCTGGTGGCTCAACCACCGGGCACAAACCCAAACTCCGTGGCTGCGACTGAAAAATTCCTCAAGGAAAAACCCAATAACCTTTAGCCCGACCTGAGAATCGAACGCAGGACCTCATGCTCGGCAGTAGCTCTTGCGACCACTAGACCAACGAGGTAGTTGAAAATATATGTGTTATGATTTCTCAGTTTGTTTCAATGACCGACTTGTCACTTCAAACTATTTGCATAATGGCGTAAAAATACCACCATCATCACCAGAAAAAAGAATACCATTATAATTTCAAAATAACAGCTTTTTACTGAATGCATATGAAAGGATTTACGGTACAATTTTTTTTTGTCTGTCTGTCTGTCTGTTTGTTCAGGCGAATCTCCGAAACGGCTTGATTGATTTTGACGGGACTTTTACTGGCAGATAGCTGATGTTATAAGGAATAGCTAAGGTTTTATTTTAGAAAAAGGATTAGAGTTCGCCAAAAAATTAATAACCTTGAAAGTGTAACAAAATCCGATTTAAATCGGGAAGTAATATTTTATAATAATTACACGCGGACGAAGGTCGCGCGGCACAGCTGGCTTCCAGTCTAACCGGATGCAGTGGAGTACAGTCCTCAGTACCCAGTTACTAGTTAATACAATAAGCCTTTGTAATACTAGTTGGCGCTAGAATCGCTATCTAAGTAAGATAGGTATCCATGCAATTTCAGCAGCACGTCAGCAATGTTATTATCCAATGGATCATAGATCGCGGCGTTGTTCCGTACTCACTCGCGCCGGTTCTCACGCCCTGCGCCCGCGCACCCGTAAGATTGTCCGGTCTGACACACGGTGGCGAGACGGACGTCTTAGTGTCGTTGTTTATTGGAGCTTTATGAGGTAGAAACTTAAATCTATTTAATTTGATATTTTGAGTTGTTTTGGTTACTAGTAATAGCTTAAAAATGTTTATGTGTAAAAAAAGGTAATTAGGTGATGCTGGTGTTCGCTTTTTTGTCATACTCTTATTTGCAATTATAAAGGCCAGTCTGTTATAAGTGCCATACGAGAAGTTGCCAAATGTCTCTGAGTAAAGGTACCAAAAATGAGGTAATAGATAGCAGAATTCGCTTAAAGCTCAAGAAATAAGATATTCTTTCAACACATTTTGTTAAATCTTGTATAACTTTTTCTGCTTTCAGTCTAAAATTCCAGTGAAAAGTTAACAGATGATTCATGTCCTGGTTTATTACTATTTTTTTTAATGTTTGATCAACAATCAAGAAATTATTCAAGCCAAAAGTTTTGCCGCTCAAATTTGGAACTTTCAATTCAATATGTATGCAGCGCCATCTACTTTAAAAGTCACGAACTATTCACAATATGTCCGCAACGCTCCTTAGCTCTAAACGCATAGTGAAACAACCGTACGGCTTTGCACTGTTAGAAGGAGATAGCAACATTACTTTACGACCGGACATAATTCGGCAGAGAGAGACAAAAACATTGTCGCGTGACTGGTTAGCATTGCAAGGTCGTCGCAAGAGGTGAGTGACACCAATCCGTGGTTCCTCTCCTTTTGTTAACTTAGACTTTATTTCTTAGTAGTTAAGGTTGAAATTGGAGTTAGAAGTCGTGACAGATAGTGCGTCCGCGCATTTTGCGTGCTAAATCATATTGTTTTGATTCTGTAGGCACAATTGGTGTTTAATCGATGTTTAAACGATCGATTACGGTTGATTCGCCGCGATATGTGCGGTGCTTGTAATTTAGATGCTGTGCCGAATTTGATAATTCCTTGGCTACAAGACATTGTTTTGTATTGTGTAATTTTTGCTGCGTTTTTTCACCACCTTGTGTAAATTTAACTAATCTGATGATTGACACGTATATTCTTGTTAAAATTTGGCATATTGGACATACATGTAGTGTTTACATAATCTAGAGAAAAATATTTTAACTCTTATAAGCCTAAGCGTAAACCCTTCTGAAACGTTATCTTAATCAGGTGATTGGTGCTTCATAATTTATACAATATCCTAGTTATTTGTACCGAGTATCATAATTATTGATTGACAGATATGGTATACTACCTACGGTATCGTTCATTTCTATTATTTAATTTTGAATCCTAACTTTTCAGAACGAACAATCTTCGTTGAGATGTCCCTGACTCTTTAAGACACTGTTTTTATAGGTTTATCGACATTATCGCAAGCATCCCCCCAGGATCGTTTGTTATGGCAGTCTGTGGGAGAGACACGTGTTCAATGTTTACGAGAATCTATTAATGTTTCTAAAGAGATTGGAGATTGTTATTCATTGATGAAATACAAATATTTTGATCAAATTATTTGTATCATCTCCACTACCCTTACTTAAGCTGCCTTCAAGAAAGAATTTATATGACAAATAAAGTGGTCTTACATCGGCCCCAAAGTTTTTACTATTAATATTTAAGTTTACTTTGGCGACCACGAACTGTCAATTTATTTTTATTAAAACATCATCATCAGTAAGTAATTTTCAAGCATTAGACAACATTCATATCATCAAATGTTATTCAAGTAATTGAATTTGAAATTGACCGCGTGTGAGCTTGCGCGCGCGCTACACCGATCTATTTGAGATAACTGCAATTTTCTTGCTCATTTTTCTTTCTTGTGAACATTGAATATCCTCACGTCGCAGCGCTGGTAATATGGGGCTGGTAATGATGAGGAATTCAGAGTAATAAATTCTTTGAAATCGATGCCGTGGAATGTTTTCACGTGAATTTATTTTAACTGTTCTGAATGTGGCTTCAGAGAGGCGACTATCTTTTAAAAAACTATTGCTAAGAATCTTTCCAGAATCGTCGGACAGAATCTAAGTGAGATTCATGTATTTTTTCCCACAACGATGGTCGACAACTTAAGAGTTAAGACAAACTACAGCTTGTTCAAGTTACATATGTAACAATTAAAATTGTTTATAAAGCGTATTGTAAGAAAGCTCGTAGTTTTACGAGTCAATAAAGTAAGTTTAAAAGTTTCGTTTGTAACAAGCTATGTTTGACCGCAACTTGTAAACAACGCCATCTATCCACAGCTGGTTGAACCGCGTAGGGATTTCGACCACCCGCGTGCTGCGTCGGCGCGTGCGCAACCGATAGCGATTGATGATGGAGGCACTGTTCATAAGGGACAGAGCGTAGGGCTGAGACTATGTATTTAATATTATAGCAGAATTTTATAGTTCACATTATACTTCTTTTACACACAAATTCGTTGAATTTAAATGACGTTAAGTTAAGAAATTAGGAAAAAGCATTGAAAAAAATGTGACAGATATTAAGGAACTTATGAAGTTCACGCTCACGGCAGTTGTGGTGATTAATTTTGATCTCTTTGTTAAGAAGTTCGAACTAATTATAACGGTCTAAGTACCACTGGACGGCCCAACGGACCAACTACAAGTCCATGTTCAATACATGCAACATCAGTTGGTCATCACCAAATATTAGATAAATCAACCTTAGTAGGTACCTAAGTGTGTTGGAAACTTACCTTCGCGTAATCAACGGGAGACGCGTTGACCGGACAAGTAAACAGTCCCTCGCTGAAACAAAGTAATATTATATCAGATTTGTATTACTCTTTACATATTATATTTTTTATACTAAGTTGGATGGCGTTTGGCCGCAATTCGCCTTATGTGAAGCAATGAAGCGGCCTAGAAGAAACCGATTCACTCGAAGTTTGAAGAAATCCAGACTATAATGATCGGGAAATGCTAGTAAGCTTTCAGACGGATACGAATTGTCAGTATTTCAGTTTGATGTCCTCTGTTTTCTCTGCATTGAAACTCTGATTGATAACATAAACATTAATGGCAAATGCTATCAAAAACCCTGAAAATTAAACTATATAAATAAATAGCCAAAAACAGGTCTACGCAATTGCCATGTTAAAATTCGCAACAAACACATTAAGAAACATCACACCGTCCTCTCAAGTACCATTTTCGTCATAAACTGCAGCAGTTACCGGTTAACACGTAATAAAATATGTAGTTAAACGAACAATTAAGTGTTAAAAATATAGTGTAATATAAACAATAACTATTTATTATTATGTCACGCAACCGTA
Organism: Noctua fimbriata; assembly: GCA_905163415.1. Taxonomy (NCBI): domain Eukaryota; kingdom Metazoa; phylum Arthropoda; class Insecta; order Lepidoptera; family Noctuidae; genus Noctua; species Noctua fimbriata. The sequence continues at coordinate 17,929,914 of LR990930.1, read as the reverse complement.
TGAGATTGCCGTCGGCATAGCAATTATTCACTGACGGGTACAGTGGGCATAGAAAGTGCATTAGTGTTACAGATATTGCCGACAAATTACGTGAACACAGGAATGATTGAAATTAAGGTATAAGGTACAGATTACTTCTAAGAGTCACACGAGAGTTTTACTTCTTGATGGAATGTTGTATTATTTATTTGAAGTTTCTAGTAGCTCAAATAGCAGATGCTGAAGTAACCTTTTTGAAAAGGCTTATCATATACCCTCCGGTCCAGCTAGCAGTTCGCATTTGGCCCACTTGGTTATGGCCAAACTTTTCTCCCAGAAAAAACGCCTGTGTCCCAGCTGTGGGGACAGTATTGGCTAATTAGGCTTTAGGCAGCTAACCATGTAAAAACTATGTAACTATCCAATACTAATCATTTTAACCATTACAAAAGTTAGAAACCGAACTGTTAATCCTCGTAATGTACCGTCAATTCATCACTTGTGTCCACGAGTTTACTGCTTGCTAATAGTGCCGGCCACAGAGAATAATCACCGGAACAGCAGACGGATACTGTCTGGCGATAAAATACGTTTGCATAGTGATTCGACGATGGATCGCATTGTATTTTGTTACAATAATAGTGTCATATTCATTATTTATCTGGATGCAGACGGACTTTGGGCCGGTACTATTGATAAGGATGTTAATTTTGCAAGTTTTCTGGGAATCTAAACAATTGACAATGAAACAATGTTAATTTGAAATGCCTTTTACTGTTAAGGCATTCCAAATTAACATGCTTTTAATAAAAATAGTTTAGAGACGTCGTTATCAGATATGAAACAGCTTTTCGCTACGTCAAAGATTCCACCAGTTGTTTACGTACAAGTAAACACACCCCTATTACGCAAAGAGTCAGCAACATCTTTAGAAAATAATCGATAAAATGTTTGAATTGAACACGAAAGTGACCAGATCTCTTCGAGATTCGGAGAACGTAGAACACGCGCAAGAATAGAGGACACGCTAAAACTTACTGAACGGCTGAAATTTATTAAGTTAAGCGTTAATGATCAACGACAGAAATGAGCCTATCAAATATTTAGAGACAGGCCAGAATTATGACTGTCTTCCTATCTTAAATCTGGATTTTGTGTAGAAGTAGTAGAAGTATTGTAGCTGGTGGTAATGTTACATTTTCGGGAAATCAGCCAACCCTAGTTTTAGGTTTCCAGGGAGTGTGGTCATGGTTGCATTTGCAGTTGATAAAAATCCTTGAGATTCACCATCTATTGTATTTCATCCGTTTACAGCACTTCCCATCTGGCGTGATAAGGCGAAATGAATCATTCATCTTGAAAGTTTTATGATTATATCGTGATCTTCTTTAATTCCTAAACAAACAGCTTGTTATAGAAAGCAATAAATCATCCCTCAATTAATTGCTTACCATAGTTTTATCATCTGATCGTGCCTAATTACCTTAACGCCCAAGATGCTGGATCTGTCAAGTCTTGTTTGAAATAAAACTCTATGAGGTGACGATAAAGTAGGTTTTCGGTTTGTTTGTTTGTCTAAACGCTATATACAGTAGTTCTTCACAGTAAAAACGTTTATTTTTTCGTTTGACGTTTGTAATTAGTCGGTAATGCGAAGAAAATTATGTAGCGCGTCTCTATAGATGCGCACGCGCGTGAGATATGGCAGTTTTTGTCGGGTGATGATCTCGATGTTTCCGTCCGAGTGTTTTGCTTAATAATCGGTATAATCGATGCAATGGCTCGTGTAGTTGCGTCGATTTATTGGTGGCGTGGTCGTTCAGAGTAGATATTTGTTAAAGTATCAGAGGAAATTAGAGTAAATTGTTGGTATCGTGTACCGGATAAATCTTGTGTTGTAAAAGTAAGAGCTCTGGATTATTAAAGTAAGCGTTATATTTATGTTTGGTACTAATTTTGCTAGCTTAGTATGTCACCACAGGTATATTGCTATAATTTCGCCAGCGTTCGTTTGGGTTGGAATTTATCTGCCAATGGAAAATTCGGGAGAATTTCAGCATGCGTTATAAAACCTCTGGTTTTCGCCATGATTATCAATCTAGCCATGTTTGGATATGGCTACCTAAAGAGCCTTGGCTTATGAGGATGTACAGTGGGAACGCACAGCAAGCACATGGGTTCCTTCGTACAATATAACTAAAGCTGCGTAGCAATTTTGGTGTAAAATAAAGCACCTATATTCTATCTATCTACAGTTTATTGCTGAAGACTTGTAACTTTACCCACAAACAAAGCCTGTGCCTCGGGCACAACAAACTAATGAATAATTTTCTTCTCGCTCGCAAATCACTATCGAAGTTCCAAAGAGAAACCGATATAAATCATCAACTTTGCACAAGGAAAAACAAGTAAATAGCGTGCGTTTAGTTCGATGCACTATCACGCCTCTTATTACGGCGTCACGGCCAGAAACAGAAGCGATCATTGTGACACGTAATGATATTTACATAATTAAACCACTTAACAAGCGTGTGACTGAAATATTTACCTCATTTAGAAGTAGCATACTAAGTCGTTTGTTAATTAATTTGAATTTGCTTGTGGACCGCCATGTTAGTTTTTCTGCGTCTTCTGGAATTCTTGGCTATTTTAAATGTGCTCCTTAACGGTTTGATTATTAAGAGATTAGCTTTAGCAAAAGTATAGCTAATTTAAGGCTTTGTCTTCTTTAAGGAATTAACACAGCCTTTATTTACCCGATCAATGTTGCTACAAGCACAAGTAACCGCGTAGTTGGTGGCAGCGCAAAGGTCACTTCGGCTGCGTGATTTTGGGCTAAGAGGGCAGGATAGGAGGTGGAGCATAGTTTGCGGCATAGCTCCACAACCACACCCCGCTGCCGTTTCATTGACGTAGCCCCACTTAACGAGGTTGAATTTACATCTTCCCGAGAGTCGGGAGACGCGCTGGAAGTAGCGAAGTTCTGGGCTAACGAAATATAAAAATTGTCATGCCCTGACACGAAGAAGGAGAACTACAAATAACGTTAGTTATATCTGCATGAACAGCTCAAAATCAAGGAAAACTTTTCTGCCATTTACAAGCATTTTTCCGTATCTAAAATCCCGATACACGAAATGAAGTTTGAGACGAGCTTTCGGTTTTTTTTAGTAGCTATCTCAACCTGCGTCTAGGGTCACTTGACCAACAAAGTACCCCTCCACAGAGTTAAGTACGTCTCCAGGAATTCCAAAGCCGCCGCAACATTGTAATAAGTAGTGCTAACGGCTCTCTGAACCCCATTCCTAAACAATATGTAAACACTATGCATCAGTGTTGTACGGTTACTAGGCGTTACGCCCTCACTGTAGTTACAAGTTACCGACCGTGATTGGTAGTTCCGACTAACCGTAATATGCGTGATTATTGCGTTGTGTAGCATCATCTAATAATGTTATGTTGTTTTAGACAACCATAACACTATTTCTGGTTGCATGCTGTAAATTGCATAGGGTATGTAACACCAAGGACTGGTTTGCGGTATGAAGAACAGGGTGAAAAGTTCTTCATCCTCTAAAGTAAAGAGAGGATCCTCCGACCAGACGGGTGTTATGTCTGGTGGGCTACTGCCCGACAATATTGTTGTAGGGTTTTTCTATTCTTAACTTTTGATGTTAGTTCTTCATTTGTATCATAGATGGCGCTGTAGTACTTTTGTACTATGTTGCTGTAGTACTTTCTGTAGTGCCACTACAAGTGCAATTTCATTGATCCATCTTAATTCCTTTCAAAACCTCCACCACTTTGCACAGCTGCACTCCTAATACGATGATGACAATGGTAAATACCCGCTTCCCTCGGCAAACCTTAGCGGTAAAGGCTCTCCTATCACTGATCTGATGAGTGATGCCTACAACCCATCACGATTTCTTTTTGTCAAAGATCTCGTGTGCCGCCTAGGATTAAATTGCAATTTTCTGTAACATCGCACCTAATATGTTTTGTCTGCCTTGCCTGTCTTGTTAGTCCGCCTTTGTACATTGTTTTTTTTACATTTGCTTAAAGTAATAAAAAATAAATTGTTGAAAAAATTTGTAATTTTCTAAGGTCAGCACACCTCCCGCTCTTCTTTTGACTTGTCTTGTCTCAAACTACTAGGCTTGGCGCAAAATGGTTCCCTCTTTTATTTTTCCTAATAAGGTAATTCATTCCTTATCTTCATTTGCCCATACAAATGCCATAAAGCAAATGGTTACTTTCTACAATCTTCATCAATACAAAATAAGGGACAAGAACGACATTCAAACAAATTGACAGTATAGAGGAAAATCAATTTCATTCAACAGTATTCAATTTAAATCCGTTACCACCACATCGATTTTCTCAATTCAAGTGCAGTATACATTGAAACTTTACGAATGTACATTTATGTCGCAACTGCAGTAGTCAAATACATAATTCAGATGCATACATTTGACATACTTACATCTCGATGCGATGTGTGTGGGATTTAGATAGTGATGTACCCGATGTATAGTATACGAGTATGTATTATGTACATAGTACGAGTAAAATTATGTATTCAATAAGCAACTTTTATAAGGGATTTTCTCATGTACTGATTGCAATTTCGTGTTCTTACGAACATATTATTTTGCAACAAACATTATTATGAAATAGGTGTTATCTCTAAATTGCAATCTTAATTCCAAGAGAAAATCAGTTCATTTTCCTAAAAAAATTGAATAATGCTAAGTGTAACTATATTTTTGATCGTGATTGTACAGTCACAACTGTCCAATTCCTCCGAATGATTCGAAATTCAAAATAGAAAGAAAATTTGACAGTTTGTGGTAACTTGATGCGCTGGCGACATCTACATCAAAAGATTAGTGGATTGGTTAGGGATTCTCACATAATGCTGTACGATTTGTTTTGTCGTCCGCATTGTCATGGGCAAACAAATACAATGAGTCGGAACTAATTGTTCTTATTTGTTTTATAAACATTTTGTTACGGAACGGAAACACATTGGAGACAGACTGTTTCTAGCTGGTGTAATAAAGCCACCGATCAAATAACTGCAATCACTGGGTTTGCTTGCTGAATTGTCGCCCACTCCTTCTCATAGAAATGAGGCCTGCGACCCACTAGTGGGCACGTTATGGACGGATTATAGTATGTAATCAAACCTCTTTACATTAATGTGGGTATAACCATCTGTCAGCATTTTTATCAAATTTTCAGGAACCTTAGATGTTTTTCCAAAGGATTCTCTGCCTAGCCATTTCCCAACTACGTTGGGGTCGGCTTCCAGTCTAACCGCATGCAGCTGAATACCAGTATTTTACATGGAGCAACTGCCTATCTGACCTCCACAACCCTGTTAGTATTTGGTAATACGATACCCCTTTCTAAAACTGGTTATCAGACTTTCGGGCCAGTGACCACCTGTAACGACTGACAAAGATCTATAAAATAATGACAACTGGGACCAACGGCTTAACCTGCTTTCCGAGGCATGGAGGAAACTCGGTATGTAATAGGCGACCACACCCATCCACGGATCAACCTAGGCAAGCGCGGCTTAACCTGAATATCGACTTGGGCGGCTGTTATTATTTAGACACGAGCTCTTCCAAATACGATAATAAAACTAACTTTTTTACAAAACGATGTCCCAATTTCCACGTTTTGTATTTGCAACTTATATTCTTCCATTCCTAAACCCCCTTTGGGGGGTTCATTTGAATAAAATGGTAGGGTAAAGGCAGTACGTTATCTGTAACGAATGAATTTAAGATATCTAAGAAGATAAGTATCCTTTTTTATTTTTTTTAGGATGGTAAATTATCAAATGACCCCCCCCCCCTCCCGCTCTGAGCGGAGCGGAAGGGAGTGTCAGACTTGTACTGACTAAAACCCATCCATGTTCCTTCTATGCCCTTTGTGTTCCAGGGCCGCGGTATCTCTTTCGAACAGTCCCGCAGCCCTGGCAGGCATCGGCCCATGCGGACCCCGACGTGGAAGATAAGTATCCTTGCGATAGGTACTACGGATCTTCTAAAGATAATAAAACTGTAAAACTACTCATAACTTCATAAGAAGTGATCTTATTGTTCTCAAAGCACAGTTAAGTTCCCTCAGTTAACTTAATGCAATTAACGCGTTCAGATAAATAGCGGATACATTAAAGGCTGAGCTTTACTTCTAGATTTAATGATCGGTTAATTAAATACGTTTAATGGCTGTTAAAATAATAATTAAGTGTGTAATTATTATACTACAGGGTAATGCCTTTTGTCAGATCAGTGCATTGATCACCAGTTCACCATGCATGCTTAATGAATGGGTTTAGAGATTTCAGACTTATGTAGGTACCTACCTACAGACGCCAGCACATCAAGCTGCTACAATATGTCAAATTTCTTTGATAGATTGTCATTAACCCTAGAAACGGGAAATTTACCATGTTTTTTTTTTTTTTTAGGATGGGAAATCATGAGCGGAGCGGAAGGGAGTATCAGACTTCTACTGACTAAAACCCATCCATGTTCCTTCTTTGCCCTTTGTGTTCCAGGGCCGCGGTATCTTTTTCGAACAGTCCCGCAGCCCTGGCAGGCAGCATCGGCCCATACGGACCCCTACGTGGTTGCTGACATCTCTTTGAGGCATGTTACCATGTTAAGGATAATAATATAATGATATTACCATCATGATGACTTAATTGAAATCCATAGAAGCAGAACTTTGCACAAGTGTTTCTCATGTACCTAAAGGACGGGAGGATTATTGAAAATTCATCATATAAAGGGGTTAAAATACGGAATGAGAGTATGAAAGCTCGTAATTTCTGGCCATAGGACATTTCATCGGGCGGCTTGTGTATAATGGACTACGTCTGTTTGAAACAAATGATTTTATAAGCATGTTCAATAAATTGGAATGGCACTTATTAATCGCGTCCCCTAAAGGTGGCTGAAATAAGCATGTCTTATCAACAAACAAACAATACTGCGGGCAACATGAAATGTATTATGGTATATTTTCTGACTAGGTGTTGCCCGCAGACTTCATCCGTGTGAAAATATTATAAAAATATTACTTTCCTATTTGAATCGGATTTTGTTAAAAAAAAAATGCACGGAACCCTAAATCTTTTTCTAAAACAGCCTTAGTTACTTCTTATAACATCAGCTATCTGCCAGTAAAAGTCCCATCAAAATCGATCCAGCCGTTTCGGAGATAATAGTAATTTTTTAATGTATTTCTAAAATGATTCAAATACAATTATTATATCTTCTTTTTATCTTTAATAATTCTATATATACAAATATACATATATCTACAACTTTATATATACATATATTTACAAACTAAAAAGAACTAAAGTAATGATAAAAATAAGACTAAAAGTAAGAAAATATAAACATCTAAACAAAGACGACAATAGGACACTTGGGCGTCAAAGTATTCCTCCGCATCGCTGTCATCTGGAAACGTGCCCAGAAGACTGGGAGCATTGAAACGCTGAATAGCAATGCTAATTCTTTGGCCAAAGAAAGAGCCAGCCCTCTGGTCACGCGAAGTGTCGACCAGTCGGCGAGAGATTTCCTTATTTCCTTTTTTTAATTGTTTTAAATACCGTATAAACTTTCATATGCACTAATAAAAAGCTATAGCATATTTATGAAATTGCAAACAGAAACTTCAATTTTATTTAAGTACTAGCTGTGCCCGCGGCTTCGCTCACGTGAGCGCACATTATTTTGTCATTGTCAAAGCTTATGAACGAAAGCAAAATATAGATGCAACCCATGATCCTAGGCTCCAACGGTTAACATCCTTACAAATTTAACGGATATAACTCCTCTTCACTCTGGGGTACCTACCATTATAAATAAGCCTGTCTAGTATCAAAACAAATCCTATGTTTACTGAGTCAAAAATATGTTTAATATACATGAAAAAAAGCATAACAAATGGGTTGCCTGATATCATTAAGTGAAGACTATTTAAAATTGCGACAACCGTGGGGCTTGACCGATTTTACTTAGACAACCGAACGTTATGCCATCGTGTTTGTAATAAAATTACCTATCTGTTCTTTTAAATACATATTTTAATAAGAAAATAGATGAGTGGACATATGGTATCAATTTATCTATTTATACCTTACAACTCTGTAGTAGGGACAAAAAGATGCCAACCTAACAGATTCTTGGCTTGATTGCTTTGTAGATATTTACTCTAATTCCATTTTGATTTCGTTTGGTTTGAAAAAAAGATTAGTTCCGTTAGTTTTGATAAAGGGTAGCCTTGACTTAACTTTATCAGGCAACCCATTCGCAATGTTAGTTTGTTCATATAAGTATTTTACTCCGTTAACGTAAGTTTTAAATAGCCGTTCTGAGGCTTGTCTCTGCCGGATTTTAGCCTTTTCCCACTCGCACAATGTGGACATGATCATTAATCTACTAAATTATTAGTATTCGAAGTCATTTCGGTAGGCACATATAAAAATACGAAATCCTGAAAATCCAGTTTTAATATTCAAACGAAAGTATTTTATTGAGTTTGTGTGCGGGCAACATTGGAAAAAGGTGGTCTGGTTGAATTTGACAACGTCATTGTCTTATTTTGGTATTGTCCCCACAAAGTTTTTATTTTGTGGGATATTGTTTATCTACCTATTATCTAAGAACTAATCTTATTTAATACATCATTTCACTGGTCACCATTAAATATAGTAAAATGCAAATAATAGTAATTTTATTAAATAAACTTCAGGTTTAGTTGCTGTAAATTACTGTAAATAAAATGGTATATGGTATATGGCCGGGGAGGTGATCTGTACCTCAGGACCTTCCTACTTCAGACACCTTTCTCTATTTAAGATTGTGCATATACCAGTGCCTGTTACTTCTGATGTTGAATTAAATAAAGATTTATGATTATGATTATTTTTTTAATACCTATCGACCGACGCCTAATATATAATAATAGCTTTCTCGTATTACTATTTTTTTTTTATTATTTAATTGCCTCTGAAACGAAAATTGAAAATATTTTTTTAATTTAATTTAATAATGTTATATTCTCAGCCTTTCCATCATGTCCTACTTTTTACATAAAATAAATGGTCACCTTATTAGAAAGAGACTAAATTAGCGTTAACCTCTCTTTTGGTGGCAATTTTTTAATGCAAGCAAGAATTGCAGTTGTACACACGGCGGCACATGAAGCTGTAAACTTCCAGTATAAATTGTCCTCGCTTTGTATAGATTTCCTATACAATGAAAGATCCGCATAAACTGGTTTTGTAAAGCTTGACTGGCCGTCGCGTGCGTACGTAGTACTTATTACTTCCGTGCAAAGAGTAAAGACAAAAGGAAAAATAAAACAAAATTAGTTTTCAGCCATTCCGAGTGACTACACTACGACTAAAACCTATTTACGTAAATTATTTTTATCATAGAAATCGCGTATGAGGTTACTAACAAAATTTTAAAAGTTAATATCTTTTGCGTCTGTTGGTCGATTTTGATGAAATAAACGCTAAATAATACCCACAACAATGCTTCTTATTTTGTAATATTTAGATTTTGAATACAATGAGGGGTTTTTACGTGATGCGCGCACAAACGAACAGACAAACCGACAAACCGACAAACCGACAAACCGACAAACAGACAAAAATTGAAAAAAATATATTTTTACTTTCTATTACTTATTTCTCGCACCTTCCAGTGACTTTTTTGCAAAAATCTGTAATGTACAGACACGGAAAGTCTACGATTTTATTATATGTATAGATTATTATAGATTGATATAATTTCAATTTGGCTCGATAACCATCATTTTCCGTCTTATGAAACCTCAGTGAATAAATCTACTGCATTTAACCAGCAAGCAACAAGGCTGTAAACACAGGTCTGTTGGCATGGGAGCTGTAACTGATACAGATGGGAAACTGCGGTGCGGCTGTCTATCGAGCAGTCGGCTATCGCGTTACCGGCCGTGTGTCACGGCTTTAATTTTAAGTGGATAGGCAGAATAAGTAAAGGGCCTAGAAAAATGGCAAACCTTTTAGAGTATTTCGAGCAAGAACCACGAAATTCTTTAAAAGGTTTTTCCATGGATGGATCACCCATTACACACCGACTTTCCTCCGTGCTTCGGGAAGTACGTTAAGCCGTTGCATGGTCCCGGCTGTCAATTGTAGACAGTCGTTACAGGTAGTTAGTGGCCCGAAAGTCTGACAACCTGTCTTACCAAAGGGTATCGTATTACCCACTAATACCCACTACTAACTAATACCCAGTACTAACTGGGTTGTGGAGATCAGACAGGCAGTCGCACCATGTAAAATACTGGTGTTCAGCTACATCTGGCTAGACTGGAAGCGATAGGCAGAAGATGATGAGTTATGGTGTAGAAAAATGAAATGCTTCAAAGGCGACTGCAGCTTGTCAAGGTTATCTGGTATCTGATGGCGTCGCGTCACACTTACAACTAATTTCATATAACCAAAAGAACATAAAACTTTGTTTCTTGTCAATCACATAACATCAACAAATCATCAACGAAGACCAATAAATCATAAAACAATGTACACGGCCTATTAACCAGGTTAATGAGCGAATGTGTGAATATGTATTAGTGTTAAATAACTATTCGAAGTCATGCGGTTACGTACTAACTTGATTTTAACGAATGTAGTTTCCACTCACGCGCATGTAAAATTTTCATTCATAAATTTTGTTGTAAAGAAAGAAAGACTACTTACTTAGTGTGAAAAAGTGGCAGTTAGCATACGATTTAAGAGCGGGTTTTTCAAGTTTTTCTGAGCGTTTATTGAAAACTAGTTGTTGCCCGCGACGTTCGTTCGCGTGAAATTATTATTAATATATTACTTCCCTATTTAAAGACACTTCAATTTTATTTATTTGTAAAGATGTATAGTCAGGAAAATTGGTTGTTTAGCAAATTGACTACGAACATAAATTTTCCGTATATTTAAATCCCAAATGCCATTCAACTGATTCAACTCAACGTGTGTCAATTTGATAAGCAACTTCAGGGGCCGGCTTCGGCGCGGGCGCTTCGGCGACGCCGACCATCGACTACAGCTGGGAACTATGTATATCTTATAAGATGGTTAAGCGATTCTACTGGAACCTCTTATGATTATGAGATTATATGATCAATTAATTATTTATTCATAGATATCTCTTTCAGATTAGTGTAAGATCGTTTTAAAAATCCATGTTCTCCTTGTAATATAACAGCGTATGTAATTTATACGTACACTTAGATCTAACGATATATTCAACGCATGACTTGCGCTTTGGTCACGGTGGATCAGCAGAGGCTTAGGTTTTTATTAAAAAAATAAGTCGTGATTAAAGATGTGTTACAACTACAAGGTAAAATTTTAGCACTGGGAACTTTCAAATCATGAAGGTGCTTCTAAACGGGCCAGTCATTTTCACATAGACTCCACACACGGGTTCCCTCTCTTTGACGAGGAAGGTTTTGTCGGTTTTAGGACATGCCAGATTCCTCCTGATGTTGCCAAAAAATACAGTGGTCTTAGTGTACAGTTGGCCTATACGTATTACTGATAAGTTCCACTTATTGGAGGGTACCTGGGGGTCTCACATAATAGGATAATAATATGAATTACGTTGCAATTCGTAAAATGGTCACAAAGTGACAATCCATAAGTAATATTGGGGTATAAATTCATACGCAGTTAATATTACGGGGTATTCCTCAAAGCGCAACTATTTTTAAGCGCAACTAAATTATTCCTCCAAGCGCAATCATTAGTTGCGCTCACAAATTCAAATTAAAAATATTATATGTTTATTCCTCAAAGCGCAACTATAATGAAAAATAGAGAGGGGTATGATGGATTCATTAATATTTTTTTTCAATCGCGATTCATTAATGTTTCCGATCCCAAAACCGCACTATCTCAGTTTTACTTTATCAATGATAATCTATAGTCCAGGAAATGAGGTTAAAACCTCCATTTTAGCACCGTTGAACGGATGCATGGCTTCATCGACACACAGGTATATTTTTTTTGCAAAAGTAACAGTATTTATCCGGTATACCGCGACTTCCTCATATTAGGTACCGATATTTGGTCTCTTTAAAAAATTGCGTCTATCTATGAACTGTTTTAGTGTTGACCTAAGTCTTAGGTGGCTTCTTCATGCGCAGCTAGAAGTACAACATTGACTGAAGTGGAAGGAATGGGAGACCTTTGCCTACGCGAGTGACAGTTTAGACTAAGTAGGTCGGAAGTCGGTGAAAGAAACAAAAGTCACTGACTTGGAAGTAATTTTTTAAGTAAATTTTTTTGTAAATAGTTTTTTTTATTTCAGCCTTTCTAGTATGGTATCTCACACAAATTCTTGTCGAGAATTCATTTTCGATTGTAACTAAAAGGTATTTGCAGATCATCCACATAGACATAAAAAAAAATGTATTAAGTATAGAAGATAACTAACTACCCATGCATTGTTAATGAAATTGGGTTTATATTAAAATATAGAACCACCTCACAAGCTTCTTCTTCCAATTGAAAAATAATCACGTAAATTGGACCAGTAATAACGGAGTTATGACTATATATAACGGAGTACTTTAACAAATAAAAAAATGCAGCCGCATTGAGGACTTCCTCCATTTTAAAAGTCGGTTAAAAAATAAGTGTGAACCTACCCATCTCGAAGGTCTGCAAGAAATGCACGTGTAAAGCACGCTTTGCTTTCTTGACACAATTAAACACGCACTGCTACCACAAATTACAGTTGCTGACTGCGAATTTTTGAGGAACAAGTCCTCACTGTTTGCGTAGTGGTTGAGCGATAGCCTTCTGCGCTGCGTGTCGCGGGTTCGAGCCAGGAACAAATATTTGTATAACCTACAGGTAGTTGTTCCGGGTCCGGCTGTTTTTGTATGTAAGTTTTAAAGTTTGGAAACGCATCCACACGTTACAGGAAAAATTTACAGAGTGGAAAAACGTAAAAAAAAAAAAAACTACTCTCTGTATAAAACAACGTTTTAATCATCCATATTAGAATTGTATTCCCAAATCTTACAATTTATTGAGTCAATACAAACAAATGTCGATACACCGTCAACATGGCGCCTCAGACATGCAAGATATCAAGTTAAGTAACATCGAATAACCGTTACCTGACAAGTAATTAGATCTTCCTCTACAGGCCTTTGAAGGCATAAACATGTAGTCTAGCCTTACCTGGTAGGGCTGTCAAATGCGATGTTTAATTTAAGTTCTAGTACTTCTTTATTTTGGAATACGGATGAAATATAGCACTCAGGCTCAAACTATGACCTGAAACCATATCTATCCTTTGGATTTACCTACATGGAAACTTTTTATCTAGGGGTCCATGTAGTACTGTGTCAAGGAGTGGGAGAGGAAAGCCAATGCAAATATGGATGGATTGCATGACGGCTGACATTAATATCCCCATATTAAAGAAAGAAAGTGTTGCGCCGACCCCAAGCAACATGGGGCAAGGTCAACCCTGTAGGTTCACTCTATTCAATAACTATTTCATGAAAAAGTCATTCATTGGGATTAAATGAATAAACCTAGGTTATCTGAGGTTAATGAGTAAACGTTTGTATTGATTATTTTCACAATTATAAGTCTGTAAAGCAATATTTGTTACGGTCGCAAATCATATTTTAATCAACATACAACCTGACACTAACCTTCAAAATGCAAAAAAAAACGAATTTCTCTGGCTACCCTGGCGCTACCCCCTAAATGCCTCTCAACACGTACAACCGGACCTGACCTGCAAATTGCAAAAAAACCTAAGAAAATTTGAATTTCGTTTGCTACCCTTTTTTTTTTTTTTTTTAGGATGGGAAATCATCAAATGACCCCCCCCGCTCTGGGCGGAGCGGAAGGGAGTGTCAGACTTGTACTGACTAAAACCCATCCATGTTCCTTCCTTGCCCTTTGTGTTCCAGGGCCGCGGTATCTCTTTCGAACAGTCCCGCAGCCCTGGCAGGCATCGGCCCGTGCGGACCCCTACGTGGTTGTCGTTTGCTACCCTGGCTTTCACTTTAAGTCCTAGAACTTTCCTATACTTTTTTTACAAATTCTAAGCTTAAGGGCATTACATTGCTCGATGACCTTGATGATTTGATCCCTGTACTGGTTTTTGTTCACTTGCCCCGCACATTTCGCAAAATTTCGGTTTTTATTTATTATTTAAAAATATTAAAAGAAATAACAGAAAAAAAACAATACAGATTATTAAGTATATCATTACGTATTTGTTGTTACAAAATTCATGCCGATCTATTCAGCCGTTACAGAGATAATTTACAATTAAGGTTGAAAAAGGACCTATTTTCTACGATTAACCAAAAAAAATTGAGAAGGTTTATTAAAATTTTAAACAATACAATTTATTTGTGATGAACTTAACTATAACATACTTTTTTTACACGGAAAACGCACGAAGGGATTCATCAACAAATTTCTTTGAACATACGCTGTTTTTGGGATTTGAGCCATGTAATGCCCTTAAGAAACTTTGACAGCCCTAATTAATCTACCCTCCAATCAAGTATATACAAATACATGGAAATTGTAAAGAAGTCCGTTTAAAATAACTTTACGCTCATACATGAAGGAATAAAAACCATGAAACTCGTATCTATGCGTATTCATGTGGTTGCGTTGTTTTTTGTGGGGTGAGCAGTGTACCAGCTGTAGCGGTAATGCACCCCATGAGGCCAAGACTTTAATGAGGACGATAGTCGGACTCATTTCTAGAGTTTTCTAATTATCTAAAAGGTATTTGAGAGATGGTGAAAAAACGAAAGACATTTTAGACGGCAACTAGCTAATTTTGCCCGCGGCTTCGCCCACGTGGAGTTCGATAATTGTCCCACGGCATCGTACTACCGGGATAAAAAGTATCCTATGTATTAATCCAGGTTATAAACTATCTGTGTGCTAAATTTCATCCAAATTCGGTCGGTAGTTTTTGCGTGAAAGAGTAACAAACATCCATACATCCTCACAAACTGTCGCATTTATAATATTAGTAGGATAGAATATTTATGACTAATTTGCTTATCAGTATCTCCTCTCCAGATAAATTCCTTATAACTTATCAAGCAGATAATTTTAAGCAAGTATTCTGCCATTGCTTTATTTATTTGTGTGTGTGCAACTGTGCTCGCTTTGAAAACTATTTCCCAATTGGACTGAAAAAAATACAGCGCCGGTATTCGAGACCTCAAAGCCGAATCCACAATTGAGTAAAATTCACGTGCAAAAAGTTCAACACTTGAAGATAAAAAACAAAACATCTGGTTGTATAACAATTAAAGTCGGTGTTGCACGCACGACCGTGATCATCATGACGAATTGCTCTCATCCATCATTGCTATTAACTTGAACAGACTATAACGTGGGAAATTGGGAATACTAGATCTTCAATTATTTTCGAGTTGCTGCAGAAACCCACACACGGCTTCGTTTTTTCAACCCCTCATTGACCTACCCAGGCTCAACCATAATCATTTTTTAGATAGATGGAGTACTAGCTTATACCCGCGACTTGGCCTTTGTGAACTTCGTAATTATCCGTATCCGGGTCGTACTAAGCTGAGATAACATATCTTTTGTGGTAATCCAGGTTAAAAACTATCTGTGTGTCATATTAGTAGTTTTTGCGTGAAAGAGCAACAAACATCCATCGATCCATCCTTCCTCACAAACTTTAGAAATTTTATCACCAAAATTGTAACACAGCTCTTTTACTATTGTCTCAAATCTGTGGGTACAATGGCTCTTATTGCAGGCTGTAAGGGTGTAAATAGACCCTTAACATAGCCGAAAGGCACTTGTTCTCCCCGTCTTTGCGGTAATTTTTTTGTTCTAGACTATACCTGGGAACCTTCTAGTAACGGAGATATTGGGTGTCAAAGTTCCAACTTTATCACAAGTATTTTTTTTAAATACATGTTTTTAATGTTAGATTTTTACTTTACATACCTCCACGACCCTCGTACTATTCAATCCATCCATCAGCTCAATGTTTTGAGTGCTTTCCATCGAGTCCTACCGTAAAACGTGATTTTTCACCCCAAAAAAAAAGGTCGTTTCCCAGCAATTATTATATCAAATTAATTATATTTTTTGCGTAAAGTTACTTAGTTTGATGTACAGATTGCTTGGTTGACGGCTATGTGAAGGGTTTGTTTACACCCTGTGTGTGCAGGACATGCCATTATAAGTATCTGCCTAGCTCGGCTTCCAGTCTAACTGGATGCAGCTGAATACCAGTGTTTTACATGGAGCGACTGCCTATCTGGCTTGCACTAAACAGTTACTACCGGATAAATATGAGACCCCATGGTAAGACTGATTGACCGTTTTGATCATATTGACTGCTATAAATGTGTATGGAAAAGCGAGATAAAACATTTTAATGGCCTTGTTTTTTAATAGCCTGTAACTGAGTCAGTACAGTAATGATCGGCACTGAAACTTAAAAACGTGAACCAGTGGTGAGAAATCTTTTGAGTCGAGTAAATCCAAAGAAACGTTGTACAGGTTGAAGAGATGATATGGCAGAACTAGGACTTACCACTGAAATGACGGCTGCGGGCCTATAAGGACTTATTAGATGAAGACTATGATGTACTAGTACGAGCGTGGACGAAGCGCAAGGAGTCTGTAAGGATCGCAGCAGGTTCTGTAATTACTGCCTACCCCTAAGGTATATTGCGATAAGAAAGGAGGGTGGCCAAAGCGGATACGACCGCAGCATTGATTCATGCGGGAATCGACCAATTGGTTGATCCTCATCGCGTCTATCCTCTGTCGTGTCATGACAGCTGGATTTTTTATTTTGAATACGTCTCCAGTAGTGTCCACTCGTCTCCACTTTAGTGGAAACCTTTAGGCCGGGTTTCTAGTAAAGTAAAGATTGTAGACCAGCTCTATGCGCTATAGCACTTCGGATCGCGATTTTTTACTTAACGAAAAATAAATTTGGTAATTAAAACTATATTATACAAGGTACTATTGAAGTTTGTACAGTCAGCCGTAGACGTTGAATAACTGCGTTTTCAACTTTATTTTATAGCGTACCGCATGTGGATCACTGAAGATCACCGGACAGTGGATATTGCAACTTTTGTGGTGAGATGTGTAGAAAAAAAATTCACAATTTTTTTTTTTTTTTTAAATGCCATGTTAAGTTTAAAGTCACTCCTTTGAAAAAGTATTAGATTTAAGAAAAAGACATGTGGGTTGATCTCTTGTTCGAAAAGTGTTAAACTCTTAAAAAAAAAAAATAGTCGACATTATACACAACACTTAAAAGAAAAATATTATGCATTCACGAAGTGAACTGATCAACAATATAATCTTAAACCAAAGATTCCAAGTCTCAAGTCTCGCTCGAAAGCATTACAATAGAAACAACAGTAGAATAACAATGTTAAAGAAATAACCACCACGACACACATTAACACATCCCATGTTCAATATTTAACACTCTTTAACATGAAACATGTAAACGAGACGTACCTGTTTACTTTGAACAGAAGCCCGACAGGGGTCATTGCGTAAAAGGCACTTCACTTCCAATTTTCCAAATCCGTCACAAAAAAAAAACAATTCAAAAACCGAATTTGGAAAAGAAATAAAAACAGTTCCAATTCAGAAGCACTTAATTTTTAAAACGTTCGAATATCGCGTTCTATTTTTTCAAAATTTAAATTCACTTTTTTTTTTGGTTTTCCTTTAACGTGTTGCAGATTTTCTGATTCCGATATATTTCGCGTTTAGATCGATTCATTAACTCTGTTCGTCAGAGCGGGTGATCGCACGCGTGCTGGTCCGTCGACGTTCGCGTCAGTTCTGGCCGAGTGACAAACAATGGATCGGTTTGAGGACTAATTATACAGGTTCTCTTTATTAGTAGAGACAACAGGTGGGAACCCTCGTTACAACGTCGCTGGGATGTTTAGTTCTTCTTAACTCAAGTTGAGTGTCGTTTTTGATAGATAACTTGAGCCTAGGACTTTCCTGAGTACTTAACTACGTTCAATCAGGCGCGGTTTCCAAAATGAAAGACGTTAGTGTTGAAACTACAGAATGCTTTCCAAGTATGTTTCAGTGAATGATGTCTTTTGACAAGTAATTTGTATTTCCTAAGATGTAGATTGAGTTTGAGAGAACTTGAAAGGCTCAGTAGAGTAAGTTCATCATATATGCCTAAGTCTTGCTAAATATGCTTGTTACTGCAGAAGGTTTATGTGGATATTTGCGTAACTCATCAGGGTTGGCGGGTATCGAATTCACTGCCAATCGCTATCAGTGTTAGGTACTCTAAGCTATGGGGCCATCTAAACACCTTCCTTTGCAGACTGATTAAGATACTTCAATCGGGTGGAGGTGGTAACCGAAAATGGGACAATTATAAATACATACTCAAGACTACCAATATTTGTACAAAATTATAAATACATACTCAAGTAGTCTTGAGTATGTATTTATAATTGTCCCATTTTCGGTTATCACCATAGTTAGTTAGTTTGGTAGTCCAAACTTGGTAAATTATACATTTTTGAAAAGAGACATAAATTAAGGTATCTATGCTGAAGTAGTTGCTGTGAAGTCACAACAATAACGGTAAAAGAATAAACTAAAAATAATACAAACTATTTTCCTGCAAATGACATAAGCGCAATAAGTTATTATAACTTGCATCAACATAGCCCACGTAATGTATTTTGAGGCTATCGACTCCTATGTATAGTATGGCTTTATTACCGCCTGCCTACACCGCATCCGCGCACGCGCAAGCCACAGGATGTTCAACTTTACCACCTTTGACACACCCGCTATAACCTTTATGTCTTCAACTTTAAGGTCGATGTTTCATGCGATGGGTAGCAAATTTATGTTGGCTTAGAACCCCTCATGATGTCATGGTCAAATGTTTCCTTGATAATAATATTATAAATATTTTTTATTGTTCACTTTTGAGTTCAAGGCTATTAAGGTGTTCAATAGGGGAGGAACTGCTCTTAATGGAATCTCGCTACAGAAAGAAATATAAATAACTTCTTTTCATTGCGGTCTCTTCCCAGGAGTGGGAGAGATCAGGGTAATAAAAAAAACTTGGCAACTAGTTGTTTCAAGTCAAAGTTTCTTAAAGAATTGCTCTTTTCAAATGGTTGTTTGGAGTTTTCGTTGGAGAAGAACAAACAAGATTATCCACAGTATTAATAGTATTTAACCTCCAGGTCTGATGGGATGGGTTTAAGTGTAAGGAAGGACAGATGGTGGTTCATAGAGACGGAAAACGAAGACATACGAATAGAAAGTGTTGATGATAATGATGAAATTTTCGCTGATCTTGTGGCTTCAACTGACCGACTATAATATTGCTGAGCTACTTATAAAGGTTTCGATGCCCAGGTTGAACAGTGCTACTGGGATTCCAGATAAAATCTGGATTTACGGTTACTGGCACCAGCTCGCGTAGCATGACCACCGTAAAAACGGATTTTGACGACAGAAGAATCGATAAAATGGCAGATCAACAAAAGAAATCTGTCGTTTTTTCGATTGTTCCGTCGAAAAAACCCATTTCTACGGTGGTACTGCTACGCGTGCTGGTGCGCAAATTTTGGTGTAGATACTACTGCCTTACCATTTAGAGAGGACTTGCGTAATGTTTAGTCGCATAAGTACTCCTTAAATAACCAATCATAAACGTTTGATTAAACCCAATGTCCAGGAACCAGGAAGCTTGTTTGTTATCGTTCAGCGACCAGCTCTGTTCCTGTTAGCATTCCGAGCCACGCTCGTAAACCAACAACAATGGGTTGTTTCATACCAAACTTATTGACGGCTCGCGTTTACTGCTCATTTACATTCTTTCTGTTCTGCTGTTCTTGATTGAGAATATTATTATTTTGTTTTAGTTGACACTCTATTTTCTTGAGTATTTTTTTTATGATGATCATTTAGTTACATCTTAGCACTTAGATAAAGGTGGTCAGTCAGATCTATCTATGTATGTTTAATAGAATTAAGCTGAGGCTTAAAAAAAACTACTTCTCATAAACACCATAGAATAGAGAGATAATAAACAAAATGTGGATACCTATTCAGACCCAACTACATTGCCACTCATTTTTAGGGCCAGACTCCACCGAATCGGAGACGGAGATGTGTTCTAAACCACCACAATAGATTTTCTTTATTAACACTTCTCGTCTCCACGTAGCTTTAGTGGAAACAGTTGAGCAGAGAGAAGATCAGAGAGAAGAGCAGATGTCTGGTAATTGTTTAGCCCAGCGGAGACGAGGGAAGACGGGAGCGGCGTGCTTCGTCTTCTTGTCATGACATTTACAAAAGTGCCTGTAATGGTCTAATTTAAATAAATGCTGCAGCAAATTCAACCTGAAAGTTTTAGTTTACCCAACAGCTAATGTCGATCGTGTTAAGAGTCGTTGCACAGACAGTCACTTTCAAAGCCTTTCCTCAAAAGGTTTTGAAAGTGACTGTCAGTTGTCTCAAACCTTTTATTTTTAGAATTGGAAATCATCAAATGACCCCCCCCCCCCTCCCGCTCTGGGCGGAGCGCAAGGGAGTGTCAGACTTGTACTGACTAAAAGCCATCCATGTTCATCTCTTTCGAACAGTCCCGCAGCCCTGGCAGGCATCAGCCCATGCGGACCCTACGTGGAGTTGTCTCAACCCTATTTATCGCTTGGGTCTGTGAGGGTTATACCACAGAAGAAATAGTACAAGTGTTATACATTCATTCTTTGAAGCATTCAAGACTGGCTATTAAACAGAACTTTGACCTCAACTACAGTATACACCCACTGAACAGGCGAAGTATTCACAAACAATTCCTTGCGTCTAAATTACCATGAAAATGACTACGACTAAGTGTACAATGTTCAACTAGCATGGTAACCCGCATTCCTGAAAGCTGACAGTTCACTTACATGACGATTGTGTTGCAATTCTACAAGGTCATTTGGAAGGAGCAATAAACTCTTGATGGTATGATTTGAACTTAGGTATGTTTGAGGAGGAAAAAAACCTCTTTTTAAGTAAAAACTAGGTGCCATCCAACGTGGCAATGCTGCCAGCCTACTGGGCACTTTTCCTATTTACTTTTCCTGTAATTCTTTTCTCCTTTGATACTTGTACATATTTTATAATTATTATAGATCTATAAATTGTAGTATGTAAATAATGTACAGTCGCCAGCACATCAAGCTGTGAAATTTCTTCAAATGATTTTAAACCATAAAGTTTAACAGTTTAGTTCAAAATCGGATGACATAATTTGACAGTTTGTAGTAACTTGATGCGAGTGCGACTGTACATACTGGATTAAAATAAAGCAAATACATGAAAAAAAAAATAGGTGAATTCTGGTGGTTTGTCCCATGAGAAACTTCTCCGTACTTCACTCTAACCTTTAGCAAAGTTTTATGCATTATTATCAGCCTCAAATAGTTCACTGCTGCCTTCATTCCTTTCACCAGGTCCAAGATTTTGTGCATCCACCGTCTAGCCGACAGTGGGTTACTGTCGGCTAGACTTAGCCCTTCTGACAGTACGGTATTCTTTGAATGAACTTTTGTCATCAATTGGTCAAAAACCATAATCCAACGACCATCTACTGTGTTGTACTACCGAGTTTACTGACGGTCGATCACTTTCAACCTTATTATTTAGGGCATAAGGATGAAAAGTGGCAGCGTAAGCATAATCAGCCTATAATGTTCCCACTGCTGGGGCACAGGCCTCCTCTCTATGAGAGGGAATGGGCTATATCTACCACGCGGGCCCAGTGCGGGTTGGTAGATGTCACATGTGTCGAATTTTTGGTTCTAGGACATGCCGATTTCCTCACGATGTTTTCCTTCACCGTTTTTAAGAGTAATGCTCCTGCCTGGGTTCGAACCCACGACTAACTACTCGTAAGTTGGGGCCGCTACCACTGGACCACCGCTGCTCTCTAAATCAAAAGTGGCAGGACCTTCAGTGGACTCTGTAGTACCTAGGTCTAAGTCAGTAAATCTTCACTGGAAAAAAAGACTAAGACGTAGAAGACAATTACTTTAATAAAACTTAAAGTTCATTGACTTATGAACCCGCAAAGATGTTCAAGGGAACTGAATCAATGAATGAATGAACTAGAAAACAATGCTCACGTTTTTATAGCACCAGGTGGTTCATTGAATGTAATGCCAACTATAGTTGACAATAGGAAAGTCCCTTTTTCTTTAGTAAAAGTCAACTACCGCGACAACCATGACATGACAAATAATCATGATTTTTCGGCATCAAGAACGCAGTGGTGAAGTTGAAAGTTAGGACCACTAGCTCTTCAAAGCCTACAACCCTCAACACCTTAATCGTTGGGCTACAACTTACATCAATATCATCTGTCCGAACCGGAATATACAAGGTGTAAACGGACCCTTTACGAAACCGTTAACCAAGCATTCTGTCCATAAAACTAAGTAACTCTGCAAAAATGATTGCTGGGAAACGACTGTTTTTTTGGATTGAAAAATCACGGTTTGCAATTTATTGTGCTGTTGGATTCATTTAATAGTACAGGGGGTAAGGTGGTATTTCAAATAAAGTTACAACATTTGAATTTTTTTTCTTATTAAACTTGTCAAAAAAAATGGAACTTTGACCTCCAATATCTCCGTATCTAGAAGGTTCGCAGGTGTGGTGCTGAAAAAAAAAATTGCAATAACGGTTGCTGTTCTTCATAAGTGCTTTTCGGCTTCGTTAAGGGTCCCCGACCACGACCCAACATGGCACAATCAGTATTTTCTGTACCAATTCTAACCAAATCTTATTTGTCCTTATATCATACACAGACTTAGCCGTTTCAATTATTCCTTAATCAAGTCGCGCAGATCTAAAGAATACCGCTACTTCAGCAGTCAGCTAAGTATCAAATTAAACAATGCCTAGTCTTAGGTTCCCATACGTTGTATGATGTATTGTTTAATCTACCTGTGACGATCGACGAGTAATGTGATAACAAATGTAACGGAGTCTTTTGCCGCCGAGTAATATTGATGAAGAATAAAGACAAAGTAGTACAGCTCTTTGTCTATTCTAACAGTAACGTGTTCGTCCATGGAAGTACTTACTAGAAGTATGCATACAGGGTGTAAACGGACCCTTCACGAAGCCATCAACCAAGCATTCTGTACATCAAACTAAGACTCAAAAATGACTACTAGGAAACGATTTTTTTTTGTGGAACATCACGTTTTACAGTAGAGCTCAATGTAACGCACTGAACACATTGTGTTGATGTATGCATTGAATAGTACAGGAGTCATGGTTGAAAATCTGTGGAAATAAACTATGTGTAACTAGAAGGTTTCCAGGTATGGTCCAGAGCAAAAAATACCGCGTTGACGAGAAGAACAAGCGCTTTTCGGCGTAGTAAAGGTAGTTTTTACGCCATTTATGTCTGCTGCACAAGTAGTGTTGCTGAGTACCGGTTGCTGGGCACATCAGCAATTTTCCGATTAGATTCTAGGTTAGCCATACAAGAGTTCATACACTAATAGTTCATAAGTTGAATGGCTGAAATGGATTGTAATAATGGGAATCATTGTTGTGTTTACGTATGTTTCTTGTTGACTTAGAAATTAATGATTTTAATTTCTTTCACTGATGTGGCGCCAATGTCTCCTGGGAAAGTTCAGTGATTTAGTTCTATTGTGTTTATCTTGTTAGAAGTAAGAAACAGTTCTGTGTCTGACTGGCTGGCATTGGTTTGCCTACAGTCTGAACCACTGACAAAGTAGGGTAGGGTGGGGTATAATTGCACTAAAGTTCACTTACACCACAAAACCCTAAATAAATAATTAGGTACTCTATTTCTCTCGTCATCATAAACAGTACAGAGCCAATTTTTACTACATAGAGACTGGTGTCTGTTTTAATTACAGATCACCAGGCTAGCCATCCGTAGGACATTTATCTTATAACATAATTAACTGCATTACTAAAACCCCCCTTTGGCGTCATTTTCAATGGATTGACAGAGATAGGATTGCGTTTCAAATTCGTTTAGTGCAAGGTTTTTTAGATATACTTAACTTCTGAACAAGTTTAACGTACTCAAAGTTACAAATCGCAAACAACAGCAATCTCAATAATTATAAATAACACCGACAATTCTTTTTCGAAATTACAAGCAAAAAGTTTGCAACGAGATGAGCACCTGCAAACGACAGCCATTTATAGACAGTAGTTTGACTCCTAGGTATGCCTGTGACCTTGTCGAGATGATGTTCAATGTCGTTTAGTATATTTGCTTGTTTTATGTTCCGACGATCAATCAGTATAGCAGCTGCCATTCTGGGTAATAGTATACTTGGATGGATGTGGTCCTGCTTGATAGGCGTTTAGAGCAGTTTTTGAGATGGTACTCGATGATAATGCTAAGGGGAATGTGTGTTGTAACACGAATGGATAAAGTAAGGGATTAATACATAAGAGGAAGTCTGAATGTGGTGCCGGTGACTGAAAAGTTGTGTGTTAATCGGTTATCGTGGTATGGACATGTAATGCGGAGGAGTGAGGAAAATGTTGAGTAGATGGCTATAAGAGTAGAGGAAGACCAAAGAAACGATGGATGGACTTTGTGAAGGATGATATGGCTAGAAAGGAGGACGACGAATAATAGAGAAGGTTCGAAGAAGAAGATATGCTCTGCCGACCCCAAATAAGTTGGGATAAGGGCAGCAGAATGACGCTGGCTCGGAGCTAATTTTTGACCAGTTTGTAGCTACTCTTAGAAGAGGGAAGAGGATTTTAAAGCACTTATCTTACCGCACTGTATTATAACATTACTAGCACTGGGATTTTCCATCGGCAAAAATGACGTACCATACAAATTTTCACCCCATATGCAAATAGGCATACGGGGATGAATTTTCTGTGGGATATGCGTTCTCTATCAGTATATGAATGAATTCAAGACATTTAATTAGTCGATCATTATCTTTCTGAAAAACATCAAGCCTGTATGCTTCGAAAGATTGTGCAGAAGTGTAGGAAGCACAACTAACACTCACATTTCGTCTTGTAGCAGCAGCGGGCTAAAAAAGAAACTTTCTTACACATCACTACATAGATTCTCAACAAAATTGCAAACAAAAGACCTGCCTATAGTATTCCCATGGATGTTAATAAACAATACAACATACAGCACCATTGTTTACGGGGTAATGCGCGACATCTACTAGTAATTGTGACAGGTGACTTTAGTAGAGAAACCCGTGGGAATTCTCTAAGATCGGTGCTAGGAACTATGTAAGAAAGAAAATAGGCACATGACACAAGTGACATAACATTAAAAAAAAATAACAAAACTTAAACCTAAACAAAACAAGAATATGTGTGGTATAATACAATAAAAAAAAACCAGACTACTGAAAAATAACGCTTAATTAAATTCGAGGTTTACAAGGTAAAATCGACTCCTCCTATTGTTGAAGACGATTAAAATGTAGTCTATGTTACCCAGGCCATAATAACGAATCGATTGACACCTTATTCATCAAAATCGGACGAATAGTTTTGGCGCTACGGAGGAACATACGTAAATACAAACAAACACATACATTATTATGAGCCTGATGTGTCCCACTGCAGGGCAAAGGCATCCCTTCTGTCTTTCCATTTATCTTTGTCTTTGGCTATTTGGGCCCAATCCTTTTGATAAGATAAACACATACATAGACTGTTAAAATCATAACCCTTCCTTTGGCTTTGCCGTAGTCGGGTAAAAAGACAATTATTTTCTGTCTCATGGTTGCGCCAAAATACCGGGCAACTGGGTCCGTACATAAGAACACACCTATATACTCCAAAGCAGTATATAAGCATAAATATTATATGTCTTTTGTCATAAACCGGGCAGGAATCCATTCTCCAGTCTCATCATCCTCTGCCTAGCCTATGTCATCTAGTCTAACCAGATGCAGCTGAATACCAGTGTTTTATATGGAACAACTACCCATAACTTAGTTACTGGTCCCCTTTGTAAGACTGGTCTTGACCTCCAGTCTACAACTTCATAGAAATTCCAACTATTTAATATTGTTTAAACTACAAGCTCATTGAAAAGAACAGCTAAATGTTTATCCAGTAATTTAGTAAAAATTAAAACCACACTTTAATTTTACGTTTGGACAATGAGCGTGTGAAACAAATTACCATACAAATGAAATAGAAGTCACTATCTAGTTGAAAGATTCAGAAGGCACATTTATAACAGCGTGTAGCTGAACACTCAGCTATACAGTTCCAGTATAGCATGGCCTCACCTTGTCTAGATTTCCCGTACAATCCGCAATCCGTGAAATCCTCTTATACTGGTTGTGTACAGCTTGATTAGTAGTCGAGCGGACCTGCACATTAGCATTTTTTTAAAACGTTGCTCCCACGCAAGGATCCTTGCAAGTCTCTATTTGCACATCGTTAGTGCACGGTTGGCTTTACTCATCATAATTCTCTTGCTCTTATCCCAATTCATTTGGGGTCGGCGCAGCATGTCTTCTTGTTCCATACAAATTCTATTACTCGTCATCTCATCAGACGGTCGCGCGGTCGGCTTTACTGTGACTACTCATCATCAGCTGCCTAGCCTTTCCCCAACTTTTTTGGGGTCAGCTTCCAGTCTAACCGGATGCAGCTGGATACCAGTACTTTTACATGAAGCGACTGCCTATCTGACTTCCACAACCCAGTTAGTACTGGGTAATACGATACCCCTTGGTAAAACTGGTTGTCAGACTTTCGGGGCACTGACTACCTGTAACGACTGTCAAAGATCTACAAATGACATCCGGGACCAACGACTTAACGTGCTTTCCGGGGTGGTCACGTCACCCATCCACTGACCAGCCTAGGCAAGTACGGCTTAACGGCGTGACTACTATTCTTTTGAATTTTCTGCATATTTTCTGTTAGTTCTATGTAGAAACATAAGTAATTTTCTCTAAATAAACATTGCAGATAGATTTTTATGCTAATTGAGAATTCAATTGTGTGATGCTCATTCGATAGTAGAGAATTCGCACGGCTATATCTTTGTACAAACGTTTTGTTTTGAGGTCTGCGTTCGTGTTGTATAATGTCTCGGCGTAGTAGTTGTTATTCTTTGTTATATGTGTCTTTGTTATGTCTCTATACATGTTTCAACATCAAGCTTGTATTCTCCGATAAGTAATAGGACTACTCCTCACATTTCGCATGTTATAATGGGTGTAAAAATACCCTTAACCAAGCCGCCAGGCACTAGTTCTCCCCGTCATTGCGATATTTTTTGCTCTGGCCCATTTTTTTTTTTTTAAATAAACTTTGCCCCAAACTAGGAATTTCTCCTGTATAGTGGGTGCGTTTACAAACATTTAAATTCACATACACAAACAGCCAGACCGGGAATAGCTATCTATAGGCCATACAAATATTTGTTCCGTGCGGGGATAGAACCCGCGACACGCCGCATAGCAGCCAATCGCTTAGCCACTACGCCAAACGTGCCGCTTTTAGTTGTAATCATACCTGGGAACCTTTCAGTTTCGGAGATATTGAGGGTCAAAGTACCAAATTTTTCACATGATTTAAATGATTTTTTAAATGACTAGTTTTTATTGTTATAACTTTACTTGAAATACCGCCATGCCCCCCATACTGTTCAATGCACCCATCAACACAATGTTTTGAGTGGTTTACATTGAGTCCCGTACCGCCCCTAAAAAAAGTTGTTTCGGAGTCATTTTTACGTAGAGTTCTTAGTTTGGTGTACAGTATGCTTGGTTGACGGTTTCGTGAAGGGTCCATTTACACCTTTTAAGGGGACCAGCCTTGGGTTTTTCCATCAGTAATTTCTCAGTAGCAAACACAGAGTCTGGATTTGTGCCCGGTTGATGGCAATAGGTTCAGCGCTCGCCCCATATTACATGTGACTTAAACATAACTGGCGAAATGTGGGTGTACTATTAGGCACAACTCTGCCTAACCCTTCGGCGATTACAGACGTGATGTTTTGTTATGTTATGTTATTTCAAACCTTTAAAATCTATTTGTGTAAACTAGAACAGTTCGCAAGTTTCTCGGACTACAGTTAAACCACGTCGTTTCATAATAGGTCTTACATATAGCAGCAGATTTTCTACAATTTCCTCAGTCATCATTCCACCTGAGCGGACGTTCCACATGTCCATTATATCCCTGGGTACTGACCGCGGGTTCCTAGGGAACTATGCAGTAATACGTAGGTTGACGTCATGGTCAAGAGCGCACAACATTGTCTTTTGAGTGCGTTCAGCAAGTACGGGTGTATGACAATTAGTGGCAAACAGAATAATAGCCTTAACAAGTAGTGGTGCTTAAATGTACGTTGGGTGCACCCGCTACACCCTCTGTCTCTAGATCCGCTAATACCGCCTTGCTGAACTCCTAGTATGTTTACCACGGTGTGTGATACAAAACATAAAACCCCGTCTGTATCTTCCCGAATATGTTAGGTAGGGGTCTACATTATCCACATTCACATTGTAATGAAGTACGGGCCCATCACTCAATTATTAGTATAGACAGCAAACAGGAACGAATCCAGACCCCGGAGTCTGAATTTGTGCCGCGGTCAGGCCCCAGTCGAGGGCTTAGCTATAGAGTTGAACCTCATCTAGCAGCATGTAGTAGCACTTTTCCATGCTCCTATAGTTAATTTCTGTCGCTCAGAACCGTCATTTGTTATGGCCTGAAACAGAGCGTGCTGCCGACTGCATCGTCGATGCTGCCGCGTGCTATCAGCATTCGCGCTCTAGCAAATGAGAAGTAGTCATCATCAGACACCTCCATCGTTCCTTTGGTCTCCCTCTACTCTTATACCCCCACATTCATACTCAAAAATTTTTTTCACGACGTTTTCCTCATTCCTCCGCATCACATGCCCATACCATGACAACCGATTACCACAAATGAAAAGCAGTACGAGATAAATTGCAAAGAATAAGGATGGTTCTGAGCGACAGAAAATCATCATTTCAGCCGAAAGACGTCCACTGCTGGACATAGGCCTCCCTCATGTGTCGCCACATTGACCGGTCCCGTGCGACTCGCCTCCAGCGGATCCCTGCAACCTTCACCAGGTCATCGGTCCACCTAGTGGGAGGCCTTCCAACGCAGCGTCTTCCGGTTCGCGGTCGCCACTCCAGAACTTTTCGGCCCCATCGGCCATCCGTTCTGCGAGCAATGTGCCCTGCCCACTGCCACTTCAGTTTGGCTATTCTTCGGGCTACGTCGGTTACCTTGGTTCTCTTGCAGATGTCCTCATTTCTGATTCGATCACGCAAGGAAACAGAAAAGTATAGTAGCATTGAAAATTGCCTGTGGCCAAGTAGCTGGAGCAGATAACAAGACAAAAGATAGCTAGTGCAAAAAATATGCAAAATGCATGCATCCGTATGATTGGCATACTATATCATCACTTCATCACTCTATAAACACTATGTTCTAACATTTTCAGAACCTCCCACACCATAGTTTATTACTGACACGTTCCTCAGAATTGGCAGAGCATGAAATTATAGTTGAAGATGACCGCGCGTGTAAGGCGTTCATTATTTAAGTATAAATTGACAGCTTTTGACGCCAAGCACCAGAGAAGCACTGCTTGTAGCGTAGGCCGCAAATAATCTATTATAAGCTGGATATTTATTGTATTGAAACTCCTTACTACGCTGATCCAGCTCAAAGTCCAGTGTAGTGTACTGTTCCTAAAGACAAAAATCTAGGACAATCAACTCGGCAATTGGCAGTCCAGTGCTGGATAGAGGCCTTTCCATGACTCAACCTAAAGATCGACCCGAGCGGCTGTTATTATTCAGCCATGAGCTCGCCCATCAAAACAACCACTCTCACAATATAACAACCGTGTGTACAGAATATAAATTATTATCATGCTCCATTAGTCAACTTTAGAGACAAAGGAACTAAGAATATATAACGTAAAAGTTATACCGATGAACGATTAATGAGTGCAGTAATCCAGCACGCCAAATAAGGGCAGATCCTAATGCGTTCCGAATCAATGCGTAGGCGGAGATTTTGGACTGTGGGAAGGATTTTATTTCATCGAATTCCTAAAATATTTATTTCGGATGTGGTTTTTTTACCAACAACATTCTTGAGTTAACACACGCTGTTTTACTTTTATGTGTAAGGCCATGATGTTTGTCTGTTCGTCTGCCAGAACACTCCATCGCTACAAAGGTTACAGATAATAATTTACTGAAATTACAGATCATGTAGGCCAGTCACCGTAATGTGTTTTAGAATTTCTGTTCAAATAAATAAAATTGAAATGTCTGTTTGTAATATCTAAATAACAGCTTTTTACTGAATGCATAATTATGGCAGTATATTTGACAGTCATCATCTCAGCCGAAAGACGCCCACTGCTGGACATAGGCCTCCCCCAAGAAGGGGGGTTTTGCCATAATCGCCACGCTTGGCAGGCGGGTTGGCGATCGCAGTATGGTTGTTATAAAACACAGAGAACGCTGCTGCCCATTCTCTGGTAAGTCCCTTAGTCGCCTCTTACGACACCCACGGGCAGTTATGGGATGGTGCTATTCTTTACGTCCGGACACCATACAGAACCAGTACCAGATATTTGACAGTACTTATAACAAAATTTTTTTTTTTTAGTTTTTGTCTATCTGTTTGTTCCGGCTAATCTCCGAAACGGCTGTATCGACTTTGACGGGACGTTTACTGGTAGATAGCTGATGTTATAAGGAATAACTTTGGCTTACGTACAACAATATAAAACATTTGAAATTGACAACAAAATCCGATTCAAATAGGGAACCACCTAATCTTTTTATATTCATTTCACGCCGACGTAGGTCGCTTGCAAGAGTTACTCAAATAATATAATGGAACGGAACTCTAACTGTGGGAATGGCTCACTATCAACAAAATAAACTTAAACTCACTTCTCGTTCTTTGCTTATTTTGGCAATCCCTAACTTTTCTTGTGCATAAAAAAAATCCATCAAAATCATAATCGGAATCAATCTATTCCAAACTAGCTTATTTAAGTAAATCACTATCCAACAGCCGCGTTAGTTGGTCTCGATATCCGCGTTAAATGGCAAAGAAACAATGCCGCTGTACTTTGTAATTAGCGGTGGAAATACGTCAATTATTGGACGTTGTCGGAATGCTGATTGTAACCTAGATGCTGCGACTGAGTGTTTCAGTCAACACGCTATTCGCGACACGACATCTTGGCGAAAATGTGCTTCTTCTTGTGTTCGTATTGACAGTACAGTCGCCAGCGCATCAAGCTACTAAAAACTGTCAAATTTTCTCATTGGTTTTTGAACTTAACCGTCAACTGTTTATGGTTTAAAATCTTTCGGAGAATTTTGACAGTTTGCACTTTTGTAGGAAACAGCTGTTTTTTTTTAATAACCAATGAAAAATTTCTATGTTGCGGGGGGGCTCAGAATGATGTACTGAATACATGGTAACCGTTTTCGCGTCGGTGTCCCTTCCACACATTTGCTAGCACATCCAATAGTTTATTACATCTCAGGTTAAAATTCGACGAAATTACGGAAGGTTTAGTTACCATCACTATCAAAAATATGTGTCGTGGGTGGAAGCTCAGCATGCAGTGCAATGACTTAAGTATTTAAACATTAGGTAAATAACATTTCGACTGATCGCTTTGGCGCAAGTGTTGAGAGTAGGCTCCTGGTTTCGATCTCAAAGTCATTGAAGTAGTAACTGGGTGTTTTCCATTAGAAGCTCAGTAGTAGCAGGATTAGTGCCCATTGGTAACAATATTACTGGCCCTCTCCTTTTCATATGGGGTTTCTAATGAAATGGCAAATATTTGACGTATATATACGACTAAGTATTTAATGTAATTTAATATTGAAATACACAATGATCTGATTGTTCGAATTCATTTCATTTTATTTCAATTTTATTAAGTAGATATTTATAGTAATGTTTTTATACTATGAATGTACTATACCGACATTACCGACTATTGTTGTAACTGTTAATACCTCAACCATAACTTAATTTTGTCATAATTATTTACAATTTCATTACTAATAATGTTTGCATGCCTTATATTAAGGTAGATTGTACCCGGATCACTCATTTTATTGTAACATCTTATTTTATGTAAGTACCTGCAATCTATGCAAATAAATTTTACTTTACTTTACTTTAAGAGTGTTAAAATTTACCTGTGCCACACCCTTCGTTTAAGTAATATGAATAATACGTATTTTACATATTACTTAAATCCTATTGGGAATCTAGGTACCATTTTCGTTCGACAATTTGCCATGTAAATGACATCGTAGACTTAACTGTATCACACAGAGGGCTGCCAAACCAGTTGCAGCCGGAACTTGATAATGACAGCCCTAACCGGACGTGCGCCGGTGCATCTCTAGCTGACTAGCTATCTTATGCTAAATATTTACCGTTCTCGATCATGGTTCATTAGTGTAGGTGCGTTTGACCGTCTTCACCTTCAGAAACGAAATGTAGGCTATTTATTTCTATAGGACGGATTATCTAGAGTTAAAGTTGGTAATTTTTGGACATTAAAGGAGTCTTCCCACTACACCGTACCGTACCATGACCGTACTATGAACGTATCAGCCACGGAAAGAAGCATGACACGGACTACTATGCCCACTAGGACGTATCAACAGCGTATCATACCTGTTTATAACGGGTTTAGTACGGTCATCATACACGGTTTAACCCTATATTCTTTGTATTCAAAAGTATGAGACTGCCCAGTAAGCGGTACCGCCACCGTCGCGTGCCGTGCATAGAGCGTAAACAATTGCCGGCGGGAATATTTTGCCGGTGCCGATACGCTACGTGCAGTCGTGCATGGCACTGACAGCTCTTTGCCTGATACGTTCATAACACGGTCCTGGTATGGTACGGTGTAGTGGGCAGAATCTTTAAGGCCTAGACAAGGGTGTTCTGTCAGATAACGTTGAAGGAAAAACAAACAAAAGATAGATTGACACATGCTACCCTAGTAGGCCGCTAGGCACACAGTGTAAACGCGGTGCTCCCGACCAGACGCTGTCCTATTTGCTGGAGTATCTTTAGTCCCTACACCTGCACTTTAGAGGACCTAAGAAACGCTACCGACGCTGCTATTAACGTGGCCACGTACTGGGCCAAGGAATGTTAATAAGTCGTACCAAAAACGAAAGAAGAAGAAGCTACCATAAAGCTTGTTACAATGCTGTTCAAACTCTTTGAAGAAATACGAAACGTTTTGGAAGTTGTGGCCGCTTGTCTAAGCCTTCTTGTGACATTCAATTCAATTGAATTTAACAAATCAAAACATTTGGTACATTCACATTTTTGACAACGCCACATGCATCGGATACCAAATAAATAATATTTCAAGGTTCTAGGAATAGTCACGAAGAGTAGGTACCTATAGTAAATACCTATTCATCTAGCATATAAATAAATAAAATTTAAGTGTCTGTTTGTAATTTCAAAATAACAGTTTTTTACTGAATGCGTATGAGAGTATAAGAATACTTTTTTTTTCGTTTGTCTGTCTGTCTGTTTGTTCCGGTTAATCTCCGAAACGGCTGGACCGATTTTGACGGGACTTTTACTGGCAGATAGCTGATGTTAGAATGAGTAACTTAGGCTACTTTCATTTTAAAAAAGAATTAAGAGTTCCGTGTAAAAAAAAAACCTTTGAAATTATGAACAATATCCGATTAAAATAGGGAAGTCATATTATTATAATAATAATTTAACGCGGACGAAGGTCACGGGCATCAGCTAGTGCGCACGACGGCCAATCAAGCTATACAAAACCAATTTAGGCGGATCTCTCATTGTATAGGAAATTTAGACAAAGCGAGGCCAAGTTATACTGGAAATGTACTGCTTCATGTGCCGCCGTGTGTACACAATAAATGAATAGTCGATGAAGTCTATATAATAAAACTCGTGTGTTTGGTACGTATTCTTAACACGTGAGCCGTCTTCTGCGTCAGAACATAATTTGGCTATCACTGAATAGTTTTTCTATAAGGACAGGTACAAAACGTTGGTACTTTATGACAAATCGACACACGTTGCTAAATATAGGTATCGGTGTTTTGATTATGGAGACTTAAAGATCAACTTACTTTACACACAGCTGAGTTATTTTCCTTCTGCGAAAAACATCGTCTTATCTTAATGCAAAGCTACCGTTAAACATTTATGTTTATTGCTTGTTTTTCGAGTTTTTGTAATATTTTGTACACAAAATACTATGTACAGTATGACCACTTTGAGTGTGCAGTTCAAGGTGGCGCTGCTTGTCACAAAAAAAAACTTAGATATGTCAAACTTAGTACATTTATTTTAGTTCTGTGTTTTCCCGCCTGCACAGGTAAGTTGGCTGAAGTGTAGACTTTATCTGACACCCAATCCCGTGTGACAGACGTCAACGTGACGGTTTCATTCTAAAGCTCAATGTTTTACTCGTATGTATAAACAACGAGAAAGGTAATAACGAAGCAATTTACCACATGTATAATTGATACGTGATGACTATTAGTCAGCTAGAAGCCATGTGGAGTGCTTATGCGACTACTGTCACACGCGATACACATTGACAGTGACAGACGGCACGGTGCACAAACACAGAATCACGTGCGTCGAGCGTTAAGGTGTCAACGCTAATAAAATGACGCCTTCTTTTATTTAATAATACGTTTACCACTCCCATCTTTATTCTTTTGACTCTTTATGAAAAGATGTACAGAGGTAAGTATATTCTGAACACGTAAACAAATTAGTGTTAACGCCGGCCTTGCTAACAAGCTGTTAGAAACACTGCTCACTAGAGGGCGAGCCTATTCGAATCGAGCACTCTGGGCTTACAAGCGGTTCTGCGAAAACTTTAAAAAAATCCTGATTTTTGGAACAAACATATAGCTATTATTTCTGCTGTCACAGTCGGTCGCAGCCACTTAATCAACGTGGCACTTCTCACTTCAAGTAGATGACATTCATCTGAGCAGTCAATACACCTTGCCCCTCTTTGTTGCAGTGTCCAAATCGAACGTGAGGACATACGCCTCTAACCACTGAAATCGCTCAACGTGATCTGATCACCTCCTATGGGTGCAAGTACTCAGTCAAACGACTTTCTGTCTTTTATATCTTTGACGGCCATTACTAGTAGTCGTGTAGCGGCACTACAAAAAGTACTACAGCAACATATAACAAAAAGTACTACAGCGCCATCTATGGCAAATATGAAGAAAGAATATCGAAATCCTACATCGCGCAGTTAAAGTTATCCGCAACTTAAGATTATACAGAAGAACCCGACAACAACTGTCCGGCAGTAGCCCACCAGAAATAACACCCGTCTGGTCGGAAGATTCAAGATCTTCCTTTTCTGTGGCGGCTGAAGAACTTTACACCCTGTTTTTCATTCCCCCAAAGTCAGAAGCCTGAAAGTCTGACAACCAGCCTTACCAAGAGGTAACGTGTTACGCAGTAACTGGGTTGAAGAGGTCAGAAAGGCAGTGATTCCATGTAACACGACACTGGTGTTCAACTGTATCCGATTCCTGATTAGACTGGAAGCCGACGAAAAGGCTAGGCAGATGGAGACACATGTCAAAGCGTGTATGCAATTTGTATGTGGGAACTGTTAACCAGTACTGTTGTGAATTAATGTCAGTTGCATTAGGGCCGGCACACATTTTTTTGAGCAAGAAAAGCCATTGACTTTTGATACCCAACTCGAAGTCGCCGGTCCCAGCTTGCAACCAAGGAGTTAATCATGAAAGCAGTATTTCCTATTTT
This sequence comes from Noctua fimbriata, assembly GCA_905163415.1. Taxonomy (NCBI): domain Eukaryota; kingdom Metazoa; phylum Arthropoda; class Insecta; order Lepidoptera; family Noctuidae; genus Noctua; species Noctua fimbriata. Next base: position 17,893,922 of record LR990930.1, on the reverse strand, counting down.
AAAAAAAACGAAGAATCACCGACTTAGCGCGAAGGAAACACCATGAACGTGACCAACCTGTACAATGAATGAAATAGCTAAAATTGTGGCGATCAAACCTCGTTCGATTTGAAGGACTTTAAACCTCCCATAAAATAAATACATACTAGTCTAAATGGTAATGACGATAAAATTATGGAAATCGTACGAAAAGTAACAGAAATTATTTATATAAGTTTGCAGTATAAAGTGTCAAAGGATTCTATTCTATTTTAATACTTGGTAGCCCTAGGTTTGGGCACGTCTTGGTATTTACTTCCTAATACGGCACAGGAAGCGCGCTTTGGCAGCCGGATGCCACGACCGGCAGCCGAAACTTTACGCACACAACTGGCATTTCGTTCACAAGTACCTACAAAAACATTACATTACTTGTCTACAAAAAAGAAGACCCTAAAATATCAACAACTAAAGACCTATAAGCCTACTGTCAAACTTATACAAAACATTTACAACAGAATTGATAGACAGAATATCAAACAAATAAATGAAACCAATCTTGAGAACAAGCGGGCTTCAGGAAAAATTCAACTATTGACCATATATGTACACCAGCCCACTCAAATAATAGAAAAACATATATAATACGAAAAAAATATATAATTAGCATTTATCGACTACAGCAAAGCCTTCGACTCTATAAAACATGAATCCCTCTGGACTGCTCTAGCCGAACAAGAAATCAACCAAAATAATTCATAAAATCTACAAAGATTGCAATGCTCGAGTTAAATTATAAAAAGAAGGTGAGGTATTCTATATACAACATTATTTTTAGTATATACGAAACCTGAATATAGTTTGTTCAGAATAAGTAACTAACTAAAAGCAGTAAAAAGAACCAATGCTTGGCTTAAAATTGAGCGTTCGCATAAAGAGCAGCGACATTAGAGCAAAGACCGAAGTCACTGATGCTTTGTATATGGCCGAGAAACTGAAGTGGAATTGGGTAGGCCACATCGCGAGGACCACAGACAACATTACAGGTGGAGCAAGGGCGTCCTGCACTGGTATCGACGAAACGGAAACAGACGCCGCCGCGGCAGACTACTTCTGAATGACTCGGCTTAAGCCGATTCTGGGTTTATAAGTGTGGTAACTTCCTAAAAGTTAACCATAACTTTATGGAATGGGACATCCACGACGTACACTAATATCTCGTTTTTGCTGCTTAGATTTAAGTTTTTATTTTGTAGATTTAAGTTTTTTTTATTTTATCTTTATTTTTTGTTGTGTGCACTTGTGGCATGTGCCACATAAAAAAACAAAAGTTCAATACAGATCTCAGGTCAAAATGTATGGGACGAGTGATTTTTTTTTAAGTAGCCGATAAAAAAATCTATGTAGGGGTTTGGAATGATGTACTGAATACGTGGTTACCGTTTGTGCGTCGATGCCCCCTTGCACCCTGTATAGGTTAAGACCAACTTGTCCGATGGAACTGCTTACCTAACAGTAGATCATTTTCTATTTCGAGTAAATTATATTCTAATGAAAATATTTAAAGCTTGAAGCTGCCGTTCAAAGGCGCTGACAAAGATGTCGTAAACTCTGTTAATGACATAATGCTTATGTTGTATGAGAAATTTTGTAAAAAAAAAAACAAAAAACGACCGTCATCTGTATTTATAAATTACTTCCTTCGCTCTGGGGTATTGTTCAATAAAATGGGCCGTAAATTCTGTCATTACCGTTAAAAACTCGTAAATTAATTTGTGAAGCTATCCTGTTCATTATTAGTTTTTAAACTGTCATGGTCACGAACACTATCCACTATAAATTTACTATTAATAGTAAATATGATAAATATCCCGACTTTTGTGTATCTAAGGGTCTTAGTATGTTAGGAATCGGGGTATCAAATACAAACAGAATTTTGCAAATCCGACTGAGATGATCGCGTTCGAACAAACAATCTCTCCAGGTTTATTATACAAGGTGTAAAGGAACCCTTCACGAAGTCGTCAACCAAGCATTCTGTACATCGAACTAAGTAACTCTACGCAAAAAACATTGCGGAGAAACGATTTTTTTTTGGGTGAAAAATCACATTTTATGGTAGGACTCAATGTAACGCACTCAAAACATTGTGCTGATGTAAGGATTGAATAGTACTGAGGTTGTAGAGGTATTGAAAGTTATAACATTAAGAGCGTTGATCCAAAAAGTTGACAACGTCGCAAATAGCCGTCAAATAGGTATTTACCTGTTTTAATTAATTTAATCAGTGTTTTAATTAATTTGACAGTATTAATGTACGGAAATAAGAAATATGGCTAACTAGTAAAATTAGAATATTAATAATGAATTGCAATTAAAACACTGAATTTGATGTTGTAACCTACTACTGAAGTACTGAATTTTAGGTGTAAAAAAGGCATTTGGAAAGTTTCCAAATCTTTTTTTTACATCTAAAACTAAATATTCGGTGTTACGATATTAATTATTGCATTTCATAATAAATATTTTAGCCATATTTTCGTACAGTAATATTGCTAAATTAATCAAAACTGCGAAATATTTGACAGCTATTTGCGACGTTGCCCACTTTCTGTGCAAACGCGCTCAAAAACCAGTATTTAAAAAAAACTTGTGTAAAATATTGAACTTTGACCTCTAATGTATAAGTAACTAGAAGGTTCCTGTATGATCTAGAAAAAAAAATGATTGCAATGACGAGGACAAGTGCCTTTCGGCTTCGTTAAGAGTATTTATACACCTATTATTAGTATAGGATATATTATAAATGCGATATAAACAAGATTATATATGCGATATAAACAAGAACGAAAAATAAAAAAACTTTCTGCAATAAAAACAACTTCCAAAAAACAATAAAAAAGTCGGAAATAATTCGTTAAAAGTTAAAGTGAATTTGTTTGTTTAATTGACTTTTTTGCCACCGACTTCCGAAAGTAAAGTTATTTTAGACTTTTTAGTGTATTTTTGGAAGTCGGTTTTTTTTTGCAGAAAGTTTTTTATTTTACCCCTATTTTTTCGTTTGCACACAAATTCTTGTCACAAATTAATTTTTATATTGTAACTAGGAAGTTCGTAGGGATCATCATGTCATCAACATAGCCCAAGAAGAAAAAAATACGTATTTAAGGAAAAAACCAAATGACTGAACCGATTTTGATGAAAATTCTATCGGACCAATCAGAAAGTATATCATTTACATAAAAAAAGAATTTTTCAAATTGATTCACAAATGACGGAGTTATGAGTTAATTGTTATCAACCTATAGAAATTGATGAAAAAGTTACAATAGTGTCCTACTACAGGGCTAAGGTCTGGAAATAATTGAAATATTTAGGTAATGTATAAAAAATAACACTATGCTGTAATAGAATAATTTAAAGTAGATACTAAGAATCATAACGTTTACCTGCTAAGAGATACGAAAATCGGCAGCGTCGCCATTTTCGTAGATTAAGTACCTGAAATTAGACGATAATTAAGTACACTACCACATAAGAAATGGGTATAAAATAAAGGTAACATAACCATAAAATGGAAGCGTGATGGCCCAGAGGTTAAGGACTCAACTCTGATGCACGAGGTTGTGGGTTCAAATCCAATTACCAATTTGGCTTTTCAACTCATTAAGTACTTTCTAAGTTTATCTTGGACACCACAGTCATCGGAGAAGGAAAACATCGTGAGGAAACCTGGACTTATAATTAATATAGGTCTGACATCGCCAATCTGTCTTGAGTTAGAGTGTTGATCAATGCTCGTGCCTTTTCTGTATGAGCAGAAGCCTTTGCCCAGCAGTGGGACAGTAATAGGCTTGTCTCATTCTTTTAGGGAATTCGTAGAAAAACAAAAATTTTACGGTTTCTGGCTGTTACGGAATATAATTTAATGACAAAATCCAATGTTTTGGATCGAACCCAGGACCACTATGACATGCTCGGCAGCTATACTTGTCACCACCAGACCAAGTAACATTGCCCAAAACAAACGACAAAAGGATGGTTTTATTTTATCTGTCCACCTTTTAGAATTTTGACTACCGGATGCGGTATCTATGGGAAGCATACACAATAGAGCAATTCGATAAGCACCTTATCTTTGTTCCGATTGAGATAACACAATGAGTAGTTTTTTATGTCTTTGTTAAGCGTATGAAGGAGTATTCCGAGCTTTTTGACGTCTTTGGCTCAAAAATATTCAAAATTTAATTTTTTACTGTTTTACATGAAGTACCCTCCTTTTGGGACCCACCGCAATCGGGTAAAAAGAGATTGTCAATAATCATCTACGTTTAGTTTATCCTGAATTGACAAAAAATAAAGAAAAGTAAAAACTTACTTTTGAACGTACCAACAAACACACACTGTAACGCACTTACACTTCACCAAAAATTAAGACATAATAGAGATTTGTATCAAAAAATAACATAAACCCATTCTAATGTCACAATCTAGACCATGTCCTTGGCTTAAAAGCTAAATAAATTTAAAAAAAAAAAGTGACACGGCCGCGCGTCATAGAGGTCTCTGCTCTACTCTATGGACAAAAAGCTCGACAGTTTATTTTTATTGAAGTTCTTTGCATGGGGTTGCGGGCGCTATAATTTAGGGCAACAAGTGGATAGAATTATCGGATCCGCGCATGCGTGGTGGTCTCGGCGCGTAAGTACGCAAATAAGCGGGTATATTGTAAACTAGAAATAGCGATATCATGTGGGGGATGCAATTTATATGGCGATGTCACCTCATAATTGCGCGGTGTCGTTTCAAGAGTAGGTAAATGAAAGCCCATGGTTACGCTTTTTAAATATTTTTTAAACAACAATATTTATTAAACATGTTTAATATTTAAAACAACATTAGCCATGGACAGCGGGGTGAGAAGAAGCGCTCCCTCAACGATTGCTTGATGTGTACCTAATGCTACCGACATACTAAATTCTTATAGCTTTCGGATGAGAGAGATCTGAGGTTTATGGAATGCTAGAGCTGAATTCGAGGTTTTTCAGGTTGACTGGTAGAAAATGCCTATGGCATTAAGTCCGCCTCTGTACTTTGTGCTTCAAATGTTAAATAAATAAATAAATTCCCTCAGATTCTATAATCTCTCCTCGCTTTACATACATAACTGCACATTTGTCCACACCAAACATCTAGATGGCGCTACTAAAAGTTTAAGTTACTTTCAGTAGCTCCATCACTCAATTTGCAATTTGTTTTTTCTTTTTTTATCTTTACTTTTAGAGAAAGGCTTGAATCGCGCAGCGATTATGTCAGCCTCAGATCGAATTACACATTCCAACCTCCCTTAAACTAAGTCCCGCTTCTGATTCTAAAGCTCCGTTCTTCTCCAACCCGAGCACACTCCACCAAAGCGTGGTAGGTGTCTTCCCTCTGGTAGCAAATCAGACAATTTGGGGTGTCAACGACATTCATAAGATGCCCGAACGCAGTCAATAGAATGAGCCCGGATCGCAGACTGCAACCTATCTTGGAATGTTAACATTGCCGAAATAAGCAAGAGGTTGTTTTACACGTTTTGGTTTCTAAAGAGTCTTCAGAACTGCCTGCCATTTCAAACTAAAACTTGCTCAGTCTCTTCTTTTTCCTCTTCTAGACTATGCAGAGGTATATTTTTATTATGGTCTGCAATAAAGAATATACCTGCGTACGTGTGAGACAAAACTCCTTCCCTTTGATTTGTCGTAGTCGAGGAAAAAAGGTTTCAATTCAATATAAACTCAACAAACGACGGAACGACATAATCGTCTCCGAAACAAAAAAAAACTTATCATGTTGTCAATAATCTAGGTTTTGTAAACAATTATACATTTTTTTAATATATTTATTAAAGAAAGAGATTTACTTCACTTCAGATTCACTTATTAATCTCCACGTTTATTATTGTAATTAACAACGAGGTATTTGGCAAAATTGTAGTGTCTCTTCCGCAAAGGCGTTGTTGAAGAGCCATGAGTTATACGAAACAGCAATGGTACACGCCAGCAGAGGTGGCTATTCACAACCAAGCATTAGACTGCTGGGTGTCGGCCAACGGGAACGTCTACGATTTAACAAACTGGCTCCAAGACCAGTTCAAGAACTGTAAATGTTTGAAGACATGCTCCTGTCCCGTCAAGAATTGGTACTGTAACGACTGCATAGAATATTGCAATTGTTTTAAACAAGGATATTTTTTTTGCGATTTAAAAAGGGTTTGTAATGTTATCTAATCATCTTCCTGCCCCATATTACTTCCGTTTTGGGGTTCCGTAGCCTATTAGCATAAAATGGAACCCTTATAGATTCGTCATGTCTGTCTGTCAATCTGTATGTCACAGCCAGTTTATTACGAAACTATTAGGACTACACAGTTGAAACTACCTACCTTGGTAGGTAGATGAGCCGCTTTACGATTTTATACAAAATTAAAAAAATAAACGATCGAACGAAGGGCATACATGGAACTGAAACCAAAAATGTTCTTTTTCGTCAAACCTATACGTGCGGAGTGTTTATAGATAGGTCTTTAAAAATGACCTCGAGGTTTCTAAAATCATTTCTTAACCCCCGACGCAAAAAGAGGGGTGTTATAAGTTTGACCGCAATGTGTGTGTGTTCCTGTCTCTGGCACCGTAGCTGTTAAACGAGTAAACCGATGTGGATGCAGTTTTTTTTTTTTTGTTTGAAACCTAGTTTCTTCGCGATGGTTGAAAATCGGTGTAGCCATTTACTAGTTATGGGGGATGAAAGTGGGTATGAAAAATCGAATATTTACAAATATACCCAACTGGGGTATCAAATGAAACTGCATGATGTGTATATTACAATTAGACATGTTTTGTCAAAATCAGTGTAGCCATTTACTAGATTTGAGGGATGAAAAATCGAATATCTATACATATAATAAAATCGTAGACTTTCCGTGTCTGTACATTACAGATTTTTGCAAAAAAGTCACTGGAAAGTGCGAGAAATAAGTAATAGAAAGTAAAAATATCTTTTTTTAAATTTTTGTCTGTTTGTCGGTTTGTCGGTTTGTCGGTTTGTCGGTTTGTCTGTTCGTTTGTGCGCGCATCACGTAAAAACCCCTCATTGTATTCAAAATCTAAATATTACAAAATAAGAAGCATTGTTGTGGGTATTATTTAGCGTTTATTTCATCAAAATCGACCAACAGACGCAAAAGATATTAACTTTTAAAATTTTGTTAGTAACCTCATACGCGATTTCTATGATAAAAATAATTTACGTAAATAGGTTTTAGTCGTAGTGTAGTCACTCGGAATGGCTGAAAACTAATTTTGTTTTATTTTTCCATTTGTCTTTACTCTTTGCACGGAAGTAATAAGAACTACGTACGCACGCGACGGCCAGTCAAGCTTTACAAAACCAGTTTATGTAGATCTCTCATTGTATAGGAAATCTATACAAAGCGAGGTCAATTTATACTGGAATTTTACAGCTTCATGTGCCGCCGTGTGTACAGCTGCAATTCTTGCTTGCATTAAAAAATTGCCACCAAAAGAGAGGTTAACGCTAATTTAGTCTCTTTCTAATAAGGTGACCAATCATTTTATGTAAAAAGTAGGGTATGATGGAAAGGCTGAGAATATAACATTATTAAATTAAATTTAAAAAAAAAATCTATTTTCGTTTCCGAGGCAATCAAATAAAAAAAAAATAGTAATACGAGAAAGCTATTATTATATATTAGGTGTCGGTAGATAGGTATTAAAAAAATAATCATAAATCTTTATTTAATTCAACATCAGAAGTAACAGGCACTGGTATATGCACAATCTTAAATAGAGAAAGGTGTCTGAAGTAGGAAGGTCCTGAGGTACAGATCACCTCTCCGGCTTAGATATATCATTTTATTTGCAGCAATTTACAGCAATTCAACCTGAAGTTTATTTAAATAATAAAATTACTATTATTTGGATTTTACTATAATTAATGGTGACCAGTGAAATGATGTATTAAATAAGATTAGTTCTTAGATAATAGATAGATAAAAAATATCCCACAAAATAAAAACTTTATGGGGACAATACCAAAATAAGACAATGACGTTGTCAAATTCAACCAGACCACCTTTTTCCAATGTTGCCCGCACACAAACTAAATAAAATATTTTCGTTTGAATATTAAAACAGGACTTTCAGGATTTCGTATTTTTATATGTGCCTACCGAAATGACTTCGAATACTAATAATTTAGTAGATTAATGATCATGTCCACATTGTGCGAGTGGGAAAAGGCTAAAATCCGGCAGTGACAAGCCTCAGAACGGCTATTTAAAACTTACGTTAACGGAGTAAAATACTTATATGAACAAACTAACATTGCGAATGGGTTGCCTGATAAAGTTAAGTCAAGGCTACCCTTTATTAAAACTAACGGAACTAATCTTTTTTTCAAACCAAACGAAATCAAAATGGAATTAAAGTAAATATCTACAAAGCAATCAAGCCAAGAATCTGTTAGGTTGTCATCGTTTTGTCCCTACTACAGAGTTGTAAGGTATAAATAGATAAATTGATACTATATGTCCACTCATCTATTTTCTTATTAAAATATTTATTAAAAGAAAACACGATGGCATAACGTTCTGTTGTCTAAGTAAAATCGGTCAAGCCCCACGGTTGTCGCAATTTTAAATAGTCTTCACTTAATGATATCAGGCAACCCATTTGTTATGCTTTTTTTCATGTATATTAAACATATTTTTGACTCCGGAAACATAGATTTTTTTTTGATACTAGACAGGCTTATTTATAATGTTAGGTACCCCAGAGTGAACAGGAGTTATATCCGTAAGAGCAATTGTTTCACTCGCGGCATATCTGTAACGTTTAAATGCCCATGATTGCACTTGCATTTGAACTTCGGAGCAAAATATTAATAATAGTCAGTAGCAACATAAATTTAGTGAATAGTCAAATAGCTTGCTTTCAACACTATTTGTTACATCGATCTGCGTAATACTTGCGTCTAAGCTTCAACTTCTTTCTTCGCCCGTTCATCAGAGTCCTTGGAAAAGTATCCGCTTCGGCAATCATGGTCTATCTTCGGAAATATGAGATCTAATATAATTCCCATGATCTTCTTCTTTTTTTGTATCGATGATTTATCACATTATTAGCACCCAGGTGGCTACGTTAATCGCGGTTTCAGTAGAGATTTTGTCTATTATTTTGTTTGTTAAGTCCTCTAAATCGCAGATGTAGGGACACTTTAGATACTCCAGGAAGTCACAGTTAGCTGCTGCTACCATGGAAGTACGTGTCAATCAAAATCAAAATCAAAATCATATATTTCAAATAGGCCAATTACAGGCACTTTTGAATTGTCGAAACAAAGACAACAATGAAAAATAGCTACAGTCCCAGTCACAAGGCATAAAAACTGTGAAAGTACTGTAGTTGCCCATTCCCTAACGTAGATCTCTATGGAGAAGAACGGGCAAGAAACTCCATGGACACTCTTTTAAATCAGAATAATTTACAAAAACTTGGTTACATCATTTATGTTGAGATGGTACATTATGTGAGAACGATGTAGCAAGAAGTGTACTTTAAAAGTGTCCATAGTAAAAATAAAATAAATAATTCAAACAATTCAAACAAACCGTGGCAACCAAGAGATGACCAGTCACAACTGACAGCGCCCGTTCACGAACATGACGCATGTATCGGCACCATTCAACTCAACCATTTTGAAGGGAACTAAATGATCCGACACACGCGCCACCAACAGCGAGACATTTGAGTGAGCATGACATACTCCTAACCGCCAGGGCACATTCAAGTCAGGAAAATACGTAGGTTTCCAGCGAATGACAGCTTTCTAGTACAGAGTGCTCACACAATATGGGCTATGCGGTTATATAATACAAAAGAGATTGAATTTATACATTGCAAAGATAGTTCTACAATCTTCAGCAGCTCCAACATACTGTTTAATGCTATCCATTTATGCGCCCCTGTCCTTGTGGAGCAGGACCAGCATTGAGCCAAGCATTTTTATCAGCGATATAATCGTTCAACTTGTAATATGCTTGCTTACATAGTGTGCGTTTAATGCATGTTTTAAATTTAGTTTCATTCAGTTCAAGTATACTTTGTGGAATTTTATTATAGCATCTCAAACAGTACCCCATGAAAGATGAGTCTACTTTAGCGAGTCTGAAGCCTGGCTGAACTAACTGGTCTCTATTTCTAGTACCGTAATTGTGTCTGTCGCCTCTTTTATTAAAAAGATGTAGATTTTTTCTTACATACATTATGTTTTCGTATATGTATTGACAATGTACCGTCATGATGTTAATTTCCTTAAACAGTTCCCTTAGAGAATCACGCCTTCGAAGATTATATATGGCTCTGATGGCTCTTTTTTGCAGAATAAATCGCCTCTTTACAAGAACAACGTGATATTTGTTAAACCACAACTTTACAGGAGAGCAATTTTAAACATTTAAACGTTGATAAATTCAAAAATATTGATAATTTTACGTCGGAAAACAATTAAATTGTTGCGGTAATTAATGTGCTTTCTGAAAATAAGCAAAAAAAACTCAGTTCAATATAAAATAAGTAAAAAAACTGATTTAAAAAAACACAGACACACATGTCACGTTTTTAATGAAAATATGTCACAAAATGCTTTTGACATATTGATATATCACATTGAAGTTGTTAAATTTAGGTGTAAGGCTGTGTGATAAGTTAAATAAAACACACTATCAAAATAAAGATCATGTATTTAAAAAATACAAATTTACGAAAACAATGGCTTACTTACACCATGAAATTAGTTTAAGGCATAATAATCAACAAGAGATCAATCAATCACATAGTACTTAGTACTCGCTTTAATTAAAATTATAAGGTAACTAAAAAAATACTTTCATACAAATAAAAATATCAAAAAGTTAACTGTACTTAAAGTTATCTAATAGTAATTAACGTCATCTAACACAATTATGGCACCCAGTTTTATAGTACTTAAAAATTCAAAATAGGAACATTGCTATCAGCCTTCATAATCATAGAATCACTAATTCTCTTAATACTAATAAAAAACACTATCATTTTAAATGTAGCAATTAAATATTTCTAAAAAATACAATTAAAAAAATCTTTGTCCTTAATCAGTCTTATTACAACGATTCGTAAAATGGCTTGTGGTATCTAGGAATGAGGTTTTTATTGACCAAATCCATGAGACCAGCTTTTTTTCTCTCTGCTAGTCCAGGTTTTTGAAGATAGGCCTTTTTCAAATCTAAATGAATGCTTTGGCTATTATGATTTCTCTTTTTTTTCACCACTATAGCTTTCTTGAATAATTCGTCAGCGTATGATTCTTTGAAAAATATGGCATTGGGATCAGAGCTTTGAACTTTTATCATCTTCAGTCCAGCCAGTTTCACAGTATTATTGTATTCATCTTTCATTATTGCAAAGTTCATTTGAGTGCAAATACTTTTCCAATCAAAAAAATCATCGAAGCACATTTCATTAACATGAAATGGCTCGCTTTTTTTCCGTGCCGCCTTTATAGCCCCGATAAATGCGTCAGGTGTGTACATTGGTCCTGATCTCAGTTGCCTTTTAACTTCTCTCTCTATTTGAGAATGAGCTGAATCACCCTCGTTCTGCGTATGTCCTTTAACGAGGTATTTGTGTGTAATTGATCTGAGATTTGGCAGAGTTTTGACTGCGTAAGTGTACATAGAGATCATAAACTTATTTTTTTGCTGTCCGGCACAATTGTCTGAATAAAAGACAACATCGAGGTCTTCAGCCGTTGCGGAAATTTTCTCCAGGTATTTGTAAACACAGGTGGCTATTTCGTTGACACCTCTATTGGCATTAGACTCATCCCATACATAACTCTCAACTGAATTATTTTGTAGGTTATAAATTGTTAAATTAAGTACATTTAGTTTGGACTTGTAGTAAAATACTGAAACGTCTCCTTTGGGACATTGGAACACTGCTTGAAGATCATAGACAGCTACTAAAATATTTTTGTTGTTCTTATCTTTTTCTTTTTCAATACGAGACAAAGTCTTTTCCTTAAGATGTAATTCATAATCTTGTTTCTTAGATTCTTTCTCTTCATCTGTGATGTTTTTATAGGCTTCGCATATATCGCATAAATCCTTTTTAGGAGTGAAAAACGAAATGTTAAAATCTTGTGTAAAAATACGATAAAATGTAATGTAGGTTCCATAGGGGACGTTTTGGGATTTGCATGTTTCCACATAATCTCTATGAAGATCTGTGACCGCTTTGCTACCATCAATATAATTTCGTTTTGAGTTAGCCCGGATATAATGTGACTCAATCTTCGGTATAGACTCAATAAACAATTTGATGCCATTTTTAATGCTTTCGTCCACTGCATAATGGTTTGAATGAGTACCTCGGTTATCTTTCATGGAAGAAATATTAGTGTTGCTATTTTTCTTTTTCAAAGCAGTCTCTATGGGTCGATTATTAATCCCCAAAGTATTTTTGAAGAACAATTTACAAACTCTTGTTTTTTCACCCGAAATAGTCAAAAAGAAAGCATTGTTGTTGTTTCGAATAGTTGCAACATTTCCATCAGAATCAACTTTAACGTAACGTTGTTTTGGGATAACTATGTCTACGCTATTAGCAATAAACGTCCATTGTTTTTCAATTGCACCTAAGCTCCAATAGTCATTTAAAATGGTCTGTCTTTGCTCCTCTGTAAATTTAAACCCACATTTAAATTTACATTTATCTTTACAAGAAGGTTTCAATTCACGACTTGGCATGTTTTTCTTTGATTTGGTAGATTGATAAGGCTTCCCACTATTTCTCAGTCGTTTAGCTACATTGACTTTCCAGTTTGCTTCATTTAGTCTTCTTTTTTTACCAGTTTTAGTTGGACTAGAATTATTAACTATTGGACTTACAGCATTTCCGTTACTTACGTTTCCAATCGCAGAAGATTCACTGTTCTCTATGACACCGAGATCGTTGAATACTATAGCATGTTCGTTTGCAGACGAAACTGGTTCCACGTAGTTTTCAATGTTTATTGAAACCATATTAGATGTTACCAAATTTTGATCATCCGAAATGTTATTATAGTTGGTAGTGATATTTTGTTCCACGTCAGTATCAGAAGAATACTCAGCAGGTTTTGTTGGTTGGGCTTCATAATCAGGATCCTTTACTGAGTCGTCGCTATCTGAAACGTTATAAATGCAATCAATTTCTTGAAGTGTAGTGGTGTGGTATTAGTTTGATCAATTACCCTCGAATTTTGTGAGAATAGTGGGATATAAATTATTTACTCCTAACATCTAATCAGAAGTTTAGATGTTAAGAGTAAAAAATTAACTTACCTTGATACAAAGATGGGCCACTGCTTGAAGAACTGCTAGAACTCGAAGAACTGCTAGAACTAGAGGAACCGCTGCTACTAGTCGAATTACTACGAGGTCGGTTGGAATCTACTGCGATGTCTTTGTCTACAAAGAGGATTAAAATAATGATATTATAGGAACATAACTCGAAAAAAAATTTCAGTAAAGTAAAAAAATACCCTCTGTTGATGTCTGCAATGTATTGGTCGAGCTTTTGGCATTTTTATTCTCGTCTTGTGTTAAAATATCTATCTGAGAGTTTGAATCACTTAGTTGTACACTTAAATTATTTTTAACACCTGTAGCTAATTGAACTAACATCCTAGATCGTGATGCCATCTGAAAAACAAATTCGTAAAAGTTACTTTATTTTAGCATGTATAATGTAACATTTTAGCATAATATAAACCCAAACTTAAAGGTTTTCAAAAATAATGATGTAAAATAAAATAACCCATATTATTTGAAAACAATTCATCAACAACATGGTTACATTCAAAGATATCACAAAGAAAACTTGTAACTTTTTCATCAATAATGTGACAATATTCATTATCTCATTCTCAATACTCATGAGTTTTACAACAAAAGCGAGTTAAATAACTAATATCACATTATTCAAGTTAAAGTAAATAACAACAAGAAACATACCTTTGCACTAAAAACGTGATATACTCGTGATGCCACGTTTTTTGTGAAAAGCAGGAGCACTTCACTCGCTGCGCGTGCGGGGCAAACTAACGCGTCGCGATGTTGAAGTCGTGCGCCACACCGAAAGAGACAACGTGATAACGCTATTTGCCACTGTCGTGTCGTCTCTTTCACTCATAGCTCCTCGAACATTCACTTTTAAAGTGCCGCGTTTTTGTAGAAAATAAAATTCGACATCGCGGTTTTGAATTTCAAATAATAAAAAAAAACGTTTTTATGAGATGTCACGTTGCTCTTGTAAAGAGGCGAAATATAGACTCAATGTCTGCAGCCCGTCCCCATAGCAAAATGCCATAAGACATTATACTATGAAAGTAACTAAAATAGACCAGTCTAGCGGTATCTACATCAGTGTGTCTATTAGAGGCCAGCCATAAAATTTATGACGTAATTTAATTACGTCATACGTTAAAGAGGTGGGGGGTGACAACAAAGTGTGACATTGTGTGACAAGGGGTGGAAGGGGTCCTAAATTTGGTGACGTCACATTTAAAAAACTAATATTGCTAAGTTTTAAAACACGAAATTTGAACTATTAACGAAAAACTTATTAAAGAAATATTTCCAACTCTATCGGCGGGCAGCATGTAATATTGCAAAATATGTGACGTCACACTTGGGAGGCGGGAGTCTCAAGAAAATGGACCTTCTGATAAGGACGGATTTTTTGACCCCTCCGGTTAAAAAATCATAAAATTCGTATGACGTAATTTATGGGTGGTCCCAATATAAATAAAATATTACAATTATACGACTAAAATCCTAAAAGTGCGGAATGAATGCACTACAATGCCTTGATAAACCAAACTTAGAAGCTTTATAGCGATGTTTGTGTTAATTCGGAAACATGAAGATTCTCAAAGCGCATAGTCTTTCTGGTTCTATTGCTAAATACATTAAATTCAAGCGTTTGCAGTATTTTTCAATTGCATGGTTTTTCAAATTCTCAATTTTGTTTCCATCGTTTGTGTCCATCCCATTTTTTCCATCGGTTGATTGAGCTTTCAGAGCTGAAAGATTATTTTTTAAATTGTTAAGGATATTAACCGTTGGGCCCTAGGATAGATCATGAGTTGCATCTATATTTTGCTTGCGTTCATAAACTTTGAGAATGACAAAAGAATGTGCGCTCACGTGAGCGAAGCCGCGGGCACAGCTAGTTTACAAATATACCCAAGTGGGGTATCAAATGAAGGCGAATGATGTGAATTAGACTTGTATTATCAAAATCAGTTCAGCCATTTTAGACATGGGGGTGAAAGTGGTGATGAATAATCGAATGTTTTCAAATATACCCAAGTAGGGTTTCAAATGAAAGGGCATGATGTGTATGTCACAACATGGGTGGCCGAGATGCAAAGCACCGGGTCTTCTGCACGATCCGACATAGTTCTAGGTAAATGTGGGCACTGTCGTGGGCACTCGAACGAAAAATAATTTAAATTAAAATAACTTTATTTAAACTATCGATTTCACAACAAGAAACAAACACGTGCGTCGGTAGTTGGTGCTGAGCGTCTGCCAAGCCTGCCGGAGATCGACTGTCCCCACACTCGATCCCTTCTCCAGTCCTCGCTACATCCCCTCTACAGACGATCGTGTCCAAGCGGTAGGGCGCGCTTGCGTTTCCGGTAACGATATTATTAGTTCGCAAAACTATTTGTTAAATGGCACTGCTTGTTGCACTTTGGTGCCATCAATCCAGGACATGTATATTACAATTAAACATGTTTTATCAGAACCGTCTCAGCCATTTTATTGACTTTTTAAATGTTTGTTTGCTTTTCTTTGTTGCGATTGTTATTTAAATTTAATTTTTTTTTTTTATTCTCAATGTCAATCGTTTGAAAGATAGCTTCCAAAGTGGTAAAATGAGTGTCACTAGCTGCGATACACTGTTTCTATTAACTAACAAATTACTTGAAATTACAACTTAACACAATAACACGGGGCACAATGAATCAGGTACAGTTCCAAGACGTCTCAACTCGTCCGCGATCAGACATTGACTGTCGTCTTCGCCTCGAGCTGTAAACATCAGGGCTCTCTAGAAGCACGCTCTGATGTGGAAGCTGGTAAACAAGTCGAGTGATGTCACCACTGGTGCGCTTGCGATTCATTTTATGTCCGTACTAATGACTGGATCTGACATACATATTATCTACAGAGCACAGAATCGCCGCGCTGGCGTACGGCAGTTATAAAATTGAATAAAAGTGCGTTAAGCGCAAAACTTCTGTCCCGGACTAGCTTCACATCCGTCAGTTCCTTTATTTCGTTTGCGGCCTCGACTACAGTCGGCTGTAAGCATCTCCGTGAATACCGAATTGAAGTAGGTAGGTACCGAATTATTAAAAAAAAATCTTTAATTTGTAGCTAGCCATGACTGTGTTAGCGAACGCTGGAAAGGACTTGAGCCATTGGTTTAAAGATGGCGAATGGGTGCGTCAGTTCCATCCTATCACCGGTACACGGATCACATACAGGGTGCACGGTCACCCCGCCCAGAGCCCCATCGTCCCTTCTACACGGTGGCGACCCCTGGAAGAACCATGGTTGAATGACAACAAATATATAGTGGGCAAAGCTTCAGCTAAAACTAGGCCCATCAGAATCACTAATACTTTGACAGGCAAGTAAAGGCGGTTTTCCTACACTACCCTGAATCCAGGTGTCTATGCCACAAGGCAGAGCGAACGTCACGTCATTCGGTGACGTAAAGCGCAGGCCACACCGCCAGCTAGCGAGTGAGTGAGCGAGCGAGCCGCGCGAACATTGTTTCACCTCTTTTTAAGCGTAGGCCACATCGACAGCTGGCGAGCGAGCGAGCGAGCCGAACGAGGCATCGTTTCACCACTTTTCATACTTTGGTTCACACAGCGATACAAACGATGCGAACTAAATATTTGACGATGCCAGCGATGCTATTCGTACACCTCGCCCGTTGCGCTCGCTCGCTAGCTGGTGGTTTGGCCTGCGCTTAATGCCGCCGCTCAGTCATTGCTGTAACTTGCATACGAAAGCTATTAATTTATAAGCACTGTGCGTGTAACATTAGTTTTGCGTCGCGACCCGAGAGCCAGTACACAGGATATATTTTTCGATTGGACGTGGATGGCTAAATCCAAAACTATGAGGAATAGCGACGGTCTACTCAACGGAGTCTTCGGCCCGATTTTGATGAAAACTAAAACTGCATCATTGGATTTTTTTTTAATCTGTATTCCTAGCCAGGAATCGAAACCGTTCATTTTGGAAAAAAAAAACACTGTTTTTATATTACACCATTCGATAGTGTCGCTAATGAGGATCAAATTCTGGAGTGTTATGACATAAGGCAAACTAAACGAAAGAGCTCATTTTTCAAAATACCTTTCTGGGTTCTAATAAATATTTAGTAATTAACTGTGTTGTGTTGACGTCAAGTTATTTCTTCCACGCTGCTTACCTACGTACATTGCGATTTACTCCTTTGGTTTAACAGTATAGGAACATACTTACTAATGCAAGAACTTGTCCATTTTAATTTTCTACAGGCTACACAGTGACTTTGGAAGTTTGTTCAGAAGAAACTATTTATGAGATCATGATGAGGTATCTACCGCACAACAGTCACCTTATGTCCTACACATGGTGTTACATGGGCAAAGGGCTTTGCTACAAGAAAACTTTGGAAGAAAACGGTATACCCGACGAACGTGACAGATTCAGTGATGTGGGGCTAGCCGAAAACATTTACATACCCGCTATTTTGATTTACTACAACGATGACTTGACTCAAGGTAACATGTTTTTATATTACATGATCATACATGTCTCGTCAACGCATTGTCAATTTACATGTCGCAGTCTACTGCTGGGTATAGGCCTGGCTCAATACCGCGACATCTAGCTCGCCAAATGCGAACTTAAATTCCCGCAACACGCATGCAGACCTATCCACGAGATTAGTAACTCGAGAACAACCGTCTGGCAGTAGCCCAAGACACGATATCGCCGGTTGGAGGATCCTCCCTTTTTTATGGAGGGTTAGGAGCTATACACCTTGTTCATCATACTTCTATAATTCGGCACAATACCTTGTCCGCCTTCTGCATACAGACTGTCGCAGATAACCACTAACCAACAGCATCTACGCGACCTCGTCGGTTCATTGAGGCGCCACACACTAGGCGATACACGGTCACCACTCCATGACTCGTTTGCTTCATCGGTCATAAGTCCTTCGACAAACATGGCCAGCCCACTGCTATGCAGCTTGCTTCTCTGCAAGCTTGTAGTGGCACTACAAAAAGTACTACAGCAACATAGAACAAAAAAGTACTACAGCGCCATCTATGACAGATGATGAACTAAACATCTAAATCCTATATCGCGCAAGTAAAATTATTCGTAGCCCACCAGACACAACACCCGTCTGGTCGAAGGATCCTCCCTTTTCTATGGGGGATGAAGAACTTTACACCCTGTTTTTCATACCCCCAAAAGCTATATCGGTAACTGCAGTCATTTCCCGGATTTCCATCTCGGATCTTATCCTTCAAAGCAACTCCGAGCATAGCCCGCTGCATACCATTCATTGGCCAATTCAGGAGATCAGTATATCACAACACAACCACTACGAGTTTTGTATGGATAAATCTGCGTTGGAAGTCGACACATTAGTTACAACGCACACGGTTCAAATTCACTATTGACACACTACGGCCACGACCGCGACTTTTTTCCACAGGAGGTGAAGTGACTTTTGGTCGAAACCAGGAAGAAATGTTGGCCGCACAACTGGGCGTCCGACCAGATTTGTTCAAGATAGCGGCCGGTCAAGCGCCAAGTCGTAGTCGTGGCCGCGCAGTTCCTCACAATATCCATCCATCTTTTCTTTGGTCCTCCTCTCCCTCTCCGTCATAATTTATATTCATCACTCTTTGAGTCACATATATTTCCTCCTAATCACGTGTCCATACCAACACATACGATTCCCTTTCATCTTTTTCTGTAACAGGCGCCACTTTCAAACTTCCACTTACCTGTTCGTCACTGTTAAAATCACAGTGATCTTTGTTCTCATGGAAATAAGGTTGCTTTTGAGATGTTGTTGTCAGAGTTAAAATAATGAAGTGAAAGGACTGTATTTGGCCTAACTGAGACATGGCTAACAATTTTGTTTTGTTTTCAGAACCGCCAAGAGAAAAAGAAATCAATGAAACTGCCGTTTGAGTTTTGTTTTGAAGAAGTCGTGGGCTCAATACAAATTACCTACCATACATAAAAATGAAGCAACTGTTCATTCGTTTTAATGGATACCACTGAAGCTGAGGATGAACGTCTTATCCTTGACTTAAAGTTAAACTGTGCCAGTGGGTGCAATAAAAACTTACAAAACCGTTCTTGTACCACCTATTACTAAAATATTTAACAACTGCTTGCAAAAGGGAGTATTCCCTGATTGTTTGAAGAAGCAGTGATTTGCCCGATTCATAAGAGTGGTGATAGAAATCGTATCAATAATTATAGGCCATTCGAGAAAGATAGCGATACAGTTTTTTCTCTTGTCTAGGTTTGAACTTATGTAATTTGTCAGTTTATTAACTGCTTGGTCAGTCGACTTACCCTGAAGAAAACCGAATTGATTGGAAGATAGCAAAAATAGAAAAAAGCAATGTAAGAAAAAGTTAACTGCTAAATACTTACAAAAACTTTCTTATAAAGAGACTGATTGCCTGCTTCCCACAGATACACACCCTCTCACACTCACGCACCCACATATCATATTACACAAAGAGAGGACATACACACTATTTGGAATTTATTTTATTTTAAGGTTTTTTATTATTTTGTATCACCGATTTTATAGTAATGATTTATTTCGTAAGTTTTATTTTATTTAAAAGCATCAATTGTAATTATTATATTAATTTATTTCAATGTTTGTAATTTAATGATTTTATTTTAATTATTTATTTGTGATGATTTTATTATTCTTAATAACTAGATTTTTTTTAATGATTATTATTGGTAAAATTTTATAAAAAGGTTAACATTTCTACTTGATGGCTGCCATAAATTATTAATTATTTTGAGGGGCTTGGCGCTGATAGCCGAAATAAAGGGTTTTGACTAGTTCGGCTACAGATGTTAAATTCTTTTGAATAATGAAAAATATAGCCTGAAAGATATTTGTAAAATTCTGTGACATTTATTGAATATTGAATAAACATAAACATATTATTATTTCCTTTATTTATATTTTTACAAATCATTTACATTTTTAAATATTCCTTAGAAAAAAACAATATAAAACATTTAAAAATATTAAAATTTGTAGCCCACCGGTATCGGGAACAGGGTCCAAGCTACCGGCGGTCAGGGCTCCAGACAGAGGAACCCCCTAACACAGGGGCGTATTTACCCTAGGGCCAAGAGGACCATGGCCCGGGGCGGCAGTCTGCGAGGGGCGGCGAAGCCGCCCTTCGCTGCCTTCTCTGGGCGCTTTTTATTATCAAGCTACAATAAATAATTAAGCTTGATAATAAATGTTATATTTAAATTAGAACGATTTATATGTTTTATTGTGTGCGAGTCGCACGGGACCGGTCAATGTGGCGACACTTGGGAGAGGCCTATGTCCAGCAGTGGACGTCTTTCGGCTGAAATGATGATGATGATGATATGTTTTCTACCTAACAGTGGTCACAAACGGTAACGGAGATTTTCAAAACTCTGAATATTAAAATAAACAATTGCAGAGGTCTATCCTATGACAATGCTAGTAACATTTCTGGCCGTATAATGGTCTCCACTCTCCAGGCCAAGATAAAAGAAAAATGCCAATATGCGACATACGTGCCTTGCGCGGCACATTCGTTAAACTTCGTCGGCACATCGGCAGCTGAAGTTGCCCAGAATCTACCAAGCTTTTCGGGTTGCTGCAGAATCTGTACGTATTTTTTACAGCCTCAACGGAGCGCGCAAAACTACTGCAAGATTTCTTGACGGCGCCCGAAAATTTAACTTTGAAAAGCTTACCCCAGACGAGATGGTCAGCTAGGGACGATGCTTAATCCAGTCTTAACAAAGACTGGAATCAAATAAAAGGGGCTCTTGAAGCCAAACCGCTTTGGTCAGAAATGAAACTGCAGGGTTGATTAAACAGTTGACTCCCCTGGAAACGGCATCTTGTCTGAATTATGCGGAGCTATTTTAAAGCCATTTAATATATCTTCAACAGATAAAAATATTATTAATACGGGCAAAGTGTTAAAAAAAATGTTTATTTCAATTACATAAAGTTATCACACACATGATTTTGAGATTCCTTTTAAGCAAGGAGATGCTTGTGTTAGGGGGCGTCCATAAATTCCGTGAGGCAATTTTGGCGAATTTTCGACCCCTCGTCTCCCCTTGGTGAGATGTCGTGAGATTCGGCTTGATCTCCTCCCCCCGCCCCTCTTAATCTCATGTCTCTTTGCACTAAAAATTTGGCACTGAAAGAGGTTCATATATGAGAAATCTATCTAAATATATAAAAGCGAAAGGTCACTCACTCACTCATCACGAAATTCGAAAACCGCTTGACGTAGATGAAATTTTGGCAGGGAGGTAGTTTATCCTTTGTAGACGTCCACTAAGAACGAATTTTGCGACAGGGCCGGATTAAGGAGGTCTAAAGGCTCTCGCAAATTTGTATGAAAATCCTTCATTTTTGTGCTACAAACTTGAAATTTGGCAGGGAGCTAGTTAATGGTTAGTAGACGTTCGCTTAGCACGGATTTTGCGACAGGGCTGGATTAAGAAGGCCTAAGGGCTCTCGCAAGTTTGGATGAAAGCCCCTAACTTTTTGTGCTACAAACTTCATATTTGGCAGTGAGGTAGTTTATAGTTAGTAGACGTTCGTTAAGAATGGATTTTGCGACAGGGCCGAATTAAAGAGGTCTAAGGGCTCTCGCAAAAAGTTTTTTGTTGTATACAGAATGGTATTAGAATAAAAAGCGCCCAACAAGGTTCACTTTGAAAAAAAGTTTTTTGAAAGTGCCGATTTTTAAAGCCATGTCGTCGCCTCAACGCCATTTAATTTTGTTTCGGACCTCTGCCGTCCCGAATTACAGCACCCAAAAGGACGCCTTTTGTAGTCATTAGTACATTATCACCTTTTGACCTGGCAGTCAGTTCTCACGTATAACATAACATCACGCCTTAAAGCCCCGAAGGGTTGTGCAGACGTGTACCTAATCGTACACACATTTCGCCAGTTATATTGAAGTCCCATGTAATAGGGGGTGAGCCTATTGCCACCAACCGGGCAACTCCAGATTCCGTGGCTGCTACTGAGAAATTCCTGATGGTATAACCCAATAACACTATTATTTATTGTGTTTTTTCAATTGCATATACATTGTTTATGTTAAGTGGAAGAGCGGAGTCACCTAAGGGGGCGTCCATTAATTACGTGAGGCGTTTATGAGGTCGCGCCAAATATCACCCAATCTCACGAGGGAGAGAGGGGGTCTCGGTAAATATCACTGGGTTTAATTAAGTAAACATGTTTCTCTACAAATTATTTTTTTTTAGTTAATTCAACGCGATCAAGCACAGATTACCGTATTTATACTAAACTACGCATTTTGATAAATCTCACGTGAGTTTAGGAGGGAGATGAGGGGTCAAGCCAAATCTCACAACATCCCACCAAGGGGGGAGGGGCGTCGAAAAATCGCCTCACGTAATTAATGGACGCCCCCTAACACAAGCATCTCCTTGCTTAATAATAAAATCATTTTATTTCGGACATTTTACATCCACATATTGTTAGTAAACATGAAACCTTAAAAACTATGTTAGTAAAACATATAGGCAAGATAAGTAAAACATGTACGGACAATCAAATTTCACCGCAATGACATTCAGGAGACTGTTCGAACTACCCCGGACCCTCTGCAGCAGCGACGCGGCACGCTTACGTCTGATCGCTGGGAAGCTATCAGTGTGCTCATCAGCAAACATTCCCGACGCACTGCAGAAACGTGGCAGCCCCAACAGCATCCTGAACGCATTGTTATATTGAATTCGAAGAGCATTGATGGCTTTCTGCGTACAGCTTGTCCAGAGGTTACACGTGTACAATGTCTGACAATATGCTTTAAAAAGCGTCACTTTCACTTCACACGTGCAACGAGCAAACCTACGGACAAGCATGTTGCATCTAACCGCCAATGCTCTTCGCTCCCTTTCTACATCCAGATCATCTTTGATGTCCGCGGTAAAAATATGGCCGAGGTATTTAAATTGTTGAACACGATTCAAGACATCACCTGCCAGCTTGATAGCAGGAAACCTATCTGAAGACTTTGCTCCAAAAATAAGAACCTCACTCTTTTTGGCGTTATATCTTAAACCGTGCTCCCCAACATACCTCTCACAAACATCCAACAGCTTTCTCAAGCCTGATACTGAAGGGCTCAAGAGTGCCATATCATCGGCATAACTGATGTTATTAAAAGCCACTCCATCTCTATAACACCCTGCCTGCAAGCCACTAAGCTCACAAATGAGACCGTCTATATACAAATTAAACAAAATCGGAGAAGTCAATCCACCCTGTCTGACCCCACATTGCAACTTATGCTCATCAGAACTAGCATCCGCCCAACGCACACAGTTCACTTGGTGACCATACCAGTACCTAAAGATATTTATGAGCTCTAATGGCATATTTGCTTTTTAAAGATAAAGATAAAGATAAAGATAATTTTATTTTGCAAACATGGGTATCATTAAATGGTGACAAAAAAAAACATATTGAAAGTTCAGCCATATTTTACCACGTAGGCATGCAAAAGATATAAAATATCAACTTATAACTAGAAAGTAGGTACAATTAAAAAAACATTACACGAAAAAGAAGGTACACAAAAAAATATACATTATTCTAACTTAAAAAATCTTTCTCAGTAAGGTATTCACTTAAATTATAATAAGCTTTCACCACTAAAAAGCTACGAAGCCTTTTTTTAAATAATTGGACTGGAAGCTCTTTCCAACTCTTAGGCAAGTGATTATAAATAACTGGAGCCATGCAGTAGACACTTTTGCGCATGAGTGCTGTCTTAGCTGGCTCCTGACAAAGCAAGCTATTGTCGCGTCTATTGCGGGGAAACACGTCAGCTATACGTCTGAAACGACTCGGGTTTGCCTTCACAAACACAGCTACTTCTAGTATGTACAGACAAGGTAATGTTAATATCTTATAACTTTTAAAGTATGGTTCACAACTATCAGGGAGTTTAATTTTAAACATCGATCGAATGCATCTTTTTTGCGCCTTGAAGGCGGTTTCTTTTTCAGTAGAGTTTCCCCAAAATATGATCCCATACCGTAAATGTGATTCTACTATGCCATAATAAGCGGTAAGAAGAGCATCTGTGTTAATTATAGGTGATAATGTATGTAGAGCGTATGCAGACTTACTCAGCTTCTTACATAAGGTATCAATGTGTGATTTCCAATTTAATTTGTTATCTATTTTGAGACCCAAGAATTTTATATTTTCAACTTCTTCTATGGTATCATTATTGTAGTGTATATTTAAATTAATAGTAGAGGTCTGTTGTCTAAAATGGATAACTTTAGTTTTACTCAAATTTATTTTTAAATTATTCGCGTCTAGCCAGGTTACCATCTGTTGTAAACTATTATTAATGTCATTCTCATAATTATCTATCCTTCTACAAGGTATTGTAATCGTACTATCATCCGCAAATAGTGTTACTGGTCGATCAATAGATTTCGGTAGGTCATTTATGTATAGTATAAATTTAAAGGGTCCTAAAACGCTGCCTTGCGGTACCCCAAATAATAATTCACGCTCTGAAGACCGAAATATTTCTTCACGTTTATTAACTATATTAACTTTATTAATTTCAGTAATTTGTTTTCTATTTTGTAGGTAAGAATTAAGCAAATTAAGGACATTGCCTCTTATCCCGTAGGCTTCGAGTTTCTTTAAAAGAGTAGCATAGTGTACATAGTCGAACGCCTGGGTCATGTCGCAAAATACACTACATACAGGATTCCGGACATCAACGTTTTTTATGACATTGAATAAAAAATCATATATAGCCATATTGATAGTCCTATGTACACGAAATCCTTTTTGTTCCTCACACAGAATGTTATTTTTTTCTACGAATTTATAAAGTTCCCTATAAATATATTTTTCAAAAATTTTTGAAATAACGGGAATTAATGATATTGGTCGGTAGTATTCCATCCGTTCTCTATTTTCTTTTTTAAATAATGGCTTTATAATCGATATTTTTAATGCGTCAGGGAAAACGCCTGCGCTAATACTTAAGTTAATTATGTGACTTAAATGGCCACTTATTTCCTTAGACACATGTTTCAATATTTTTGTAGCAATATCGTCATACCCTACACTATTTGTATTGTTTAATGATTTGATGATTCTCTCAATATCTTGTGGTATACTAGGGGCCATAAACATTGTTTTATTACTAGTGTCAATTCTGTTACATTTAGGTTTGCTAGTCACATCAAGTTTCCCTTGTACTTTGTCGATAAAATAATTGTTAAATGCTTCGGCAATATCGTTGGGATTAGATAGAACGCTGTTATTATTTATAATTTTAGTAATATTAGACTTAGGTAGGTTAAATTTTGCACGATTTATAATTTGCCACGTGGTTTTAGACTTATTTTTAGATGTTTTATATTATGATTATTTTGGGCCTTTTGTGTTAGGTGTATAATTTTTTTGTGTAAGCGAGAGTAGTTCTTGAAAGTGTATTTATTATACTTATTTGGGTTTAATCTGAATTGCCACAAAAGTTTTCTTTTTTTTTGACTGCCTAGTTTAATACCTTTTGACAACCATTTAGGTCTTTTTGTGACATCTACTTTGATCAGTTTAGTTGGAAAACACAAGTCGTAAATTAATTTAAATAGATCGAGAAATTTATTATAGGCTTCATTCGGATCGTTTGTATCGTAAATCTCACCAAAAGAGAGATTTTTAATGTGGTTTCTAAAGTTCAAGATATTGTCTACACTGTAGTCTCTTTTGACGGTATACCAATACTTTATGAGACACTTTGTTTGTACTGGACAATGAAGCAGCTGTGCCGTATGATCGGACAACGCCAGTTCGATTACTTCGGTTTTACATACTGAACTAAAATTATGAGCAAAGTTGTCTATACACGTCATACTGGCCATGCGAGTCGGCTGTCTTAATTCTAGTTTTAAGTTAAAGCTCATTAACAAATATTCGAAAGCATTTGAGTGGCTATTAGGTTTAAGCATGTCAATATTAAAATCACCTGCTATTACAATGTTGTTATATCGTGTGCGTGATATTTCTTTCAAAAGCGTTTCCATTTTATCAAAGCAGTAACTGAGATTATTTATGTTTGGTACTCTGTAGATACATACAACAATTATCTTAAAATGGGTGAGCTCAATCGCACAACATTCAAATATGCCTGACGTCGATAATTTTGAAATTTTAGGTATTTCCTTATATTGAACATCATTTTTCACAAGAATACAAGCCCCTCCTCTTTTTCTGCCTTCCCTACAAAAACAGGCAGCTAGGCTATAATTTGGCACATACAGTTGATGTTGGAACCCTTCCATAATGAAATGTTCCGTTATACATAAAACATCCACGTCAATCTTTTTTTCGGACAGTTCATCTAGGCATACAGTTAAAACATTTGCTTTATTTATTAAACCAGCAATATTTTGGTGTAACAATTTAATATGTTTTTTAACGAAAAAAAATATCATTAGTGTTGTCTTTTGTGCACGAAGAAGAAATTGGGGGAGACTCACCATCAATTACATGAAAAACGTCGTAGCTATTAATCTCATTAAGCATTAAATTTATATTTTTAAATATGTTCATTATACCATTATTATTAACAGATCCACTTCTGGGCCAGAACATTTTATAATCATATGTCAAATAAAAGTTACTATCAAACAAATACGCGTAGTGATGAGTACAGGCATCTAAGTATAAAAGACTGTTAAATGTTTCTATTCTCCTATTATACATCATAGAAAAGTCATTCAATTTAAATGTAGGTGCACATATTATAATATTAGTATGATTAATTTTTAAAAGTGCTTCACGCAATGTAATTATGAGATCGACATAGTTGTTCGTTCGGCGAAAGTCTTCCTCGCCGATGAAGATCAGGCAGTAATCATCCGTAGTGTAGTTCTTCAATTTGAGATCCATGTCCCTAATAAGTGCCTCTATACCACAACCCGGTATTAAGTGGTGACAAATTTTGTAATCTAATAATGTATTTTCTGCAATCGTTAGTATTTTGTTTTTGTTGTTTGTACTCAGGATGCATACCTTTCTTTGGCTTCCTCTAACTTCTGGTTGTTTAGGTATTTTTTTAATATTAGGCGCGTGATCTGACTTATTTTGGTTTTTCTTTTCTGTAACTTCGGTATTATTGTCCTTGTTCATCGGGTTACATGTCTGGGAACCATTATTGAAAGTATCTTTGTTCTCATGTTTCTTTTTCGTTTTCCTCGTTGATGTTGGTGGAGTGGAACAAGACTCGCCGTATCCGACCTTTTTGTACAATTCTATAATTTTCTGACATCTTTCCAATTCACTTTTTAAGTTAGTATTCTCTACGTTTAAATTCTCAATTTCATTATTTGCAATTATCAATTCCTCCTGTACAGATGATAATTTTATTTGTAAATTACGTACTTCTGAAGTTTCGCTGGGGTCAGGTAGACTCTGCATCGTACCATCAAAAAGTGACGAGTCAGAAGTGTTCATAATCGACACATTATTATAAGAGTTAGATTTTCTTATTTTTCTTAAAGTTATGTTACTAGATACTCCACTCGCCATAATTTGTATTAAGAAAATGAAGTAACAATACCAAAAACTAGTTAAATGTTTGTTAGAATCTATCTTATGCCTAATCGACTCAAACAAAACATAAGATATTATCTTGCAGAAAAATAAAATTGTCCAAAAAGAGATCGCTGATCGTGGGGTACGAACCAGCGTCACTTCGTTTACACCGGTGTCGACGCCGCTTGTTATTCTTCTTGACTAACTGAACATTACTTATATCGGTGAAATACGAGTATCGGTTCTAATTCAAAATAATTTCAAAACGTAAAATAGTCGTTATGTGACTCATGCTGCAAAAATGTTTGAACTGTCACACTGGATTCACGGCACTTTTTTGAAACATTTTGTTAACTGTTTTGAATTGTTCACTATGGCTTTATGTTTAATTTGCGTAATTTACCCCATAACATATCATAGTCAATAATATCAAAAGCCTTCGACATATCAAGGAAGCAAGAAAAGACAGGACTCTGATTATCTACGTAATACCTTACGGCCTTTTTGAGATACATGATGGCAGTCTTTGTTGACAGCCCCCGGCGGAAACCGTGCTGAGCATCACGCAACGTAATATTCTTCTGTAGAAAGTTGTTCAAGAGACTGTCAAAAACCTTTGCGATAATCGTCGCCAGGGAGATTGGCCTGTAGTTTGACTTGTCCGACATGTCACCAGTTTTATTTTTAATAATCGGCACCACTACAGTTTTCATCATGTCACTGGGCAGATAAGAATGCGAGATACAAAAAATATACAGCAACGCTAAGACTCGGGGCAGATGCTTACCAGCATGTCTTAAATGTTCAAGGCCCGTCGTGACCGGGTGACTTGCCACGTTTCATCTGACTAATTGCAGTTTTTACCTCTTTAGATGTAAATCTTATGGTAAGATTTGTGAGCTGTGACGGCGTGGTACTAAACTTAAAGTCAAGCCGACGACGGCGAGGGTTGCAGCGGTGGATCAATTATAAAAGCATCTTTAAACAAGTTGGCTATATCATTGGCGTCAGACAGTCCATCGACGCTCACCGGGAGGATAGGTGCATGGTTCATGTTTTTAGTACATTTCCAAAATTCCCGAAAATTATTTTTGTCATGATGTGAGGCCATCCGATCCATAACTATTTGGTCCTGGTGATCTTGGCACCATTTAATTTTAGCCTTGCTAGCTTAGCTTAAAAGGTGATCTCCAAATCATGTGTGTGACAACTTTATGTAATTTCAGTCGACAGTCTCACAATCTGCACACCAAAATTTCCACGCAAACGAAGTCGCGGGCAACAGCTAGTTCAAAATAAAAGAGAAAGTTTTCTCGATTTCGAAGAGGCGGGTAAAACGAAATCACTCGAAGAATACAAGCACAACTAAAAAAGAGTTGTCAAAAGGATGAAACGTGATGATGAGACTCGCAAAGGAGAAGTGTTACTACAGGGACGTGACCACTTTCGAGGAAATACCTTTTTCCCAATTTGTGACAAGTTATTGGGCGAGTTGAGGAGGCGCAAAACGTCATATGACACAGTGACCACCAATTTTAAGGTAAATTAGATACAATGTCTGAGGCAGAAGTTATAAGGAATACCGTAAACCTTTAAAATATATACCCGTTAGATCTCGCGGGAGACCTACAAGACGAATGTGTTCTATTGAAACACTTCTTGTCAACCTATGAAAATAAAATGAGTCTAAGGCAACTTAGCTTAAAAAAAAATGTAAATATTTACCTATTATAGTGAATTAATGGTTAATTTTTTGGATTTTTTTTCATTTATTATTTCACACCACACAGCAGGTTTTTTTTCTTAAATGAATGGGGCGGCAAAACTAACTGGCCCGGGGTGCCAAATGATATGGGTGCTAGAGATATATTTTTATTATGGTCTGCAATAAAGAATAACCTGCGTACGTGTGAGTCAAAACTCCTTCCCTTTTGATTTGTCGTAGTCGAGGAAAAAAGGTTTCAATTCAATATAAACTCAACAAACGACGGAACGACCTATGCATCTAACGTCTCAGAAACAAAAAACTTATCATGTTGTCAATAATCTATGTAAACAATTATACATTTTTTAATATAAACTAAAGAAAGAGTAACATTCACTTATTAATCTCCACGTCTATGATTGTAATTAACTACGAGATATTTGGCAAAATTGTGGTGTCTCTTCCGCAAAGGCGTTGTTGAAGAGCCATGAGTTATACGAAACAGCAATGGTACACGCCAGCCGAGGTGGCTATTCACAACCAAGCATTAGACTGCTGGGTGTCGGCCAACGGGTACGTCTACGATTTGACAAACTGGCTCCAAAAGCAGTTCAGGATCTGTAAATGTTTGAAGACATGCTCCTGTCCCGTCAAGAATTGGTACTGTAACGACTGC
This sequence comes from Noctua fimbriata, assembly GCA_905163415.1. NCBI lineage: Eukaryota > Metazoa > Arthropoda > Insecta > Lepidoptera > Noctuidae > Noctua > Noctua fimbriata. Next base: position 17,863,498 of record LR990930.1, on the reverse strand, counting down.
ATAGAATATTGCAAATGTTTTAAACAAGGATATTTTTTTTGCGATGAAAAAAGGGTTTGTAATGTTATCTAATCATCTTCCCGCCCCATATTACTTCCTTTTTTGTTCTTTCCCAATTCCATTCTCTTGTTCTTTCCCAATTCCATTCTCTTGCAACTGTCTCGCTATCATTTAAGTTACGCTACCTATTCCTTTTCTCGGTGCCGTTTCCAAACGGCAAAAAACAGAACAGGTATAGATTCGTTCTGGCCGTCTGTCTGTCTGTCCGTTCTTATGCCACAGACACTTTACTCCGATACAGTTGAAGTTTGGTGAAATTATTGTCACTGAGGGTTGAAATAAAAACATCTTCGTATCGTCTCAGTCTGAGATGTCTGTCGATAGGTCTTAAAAACCGGCCAAGTGCGAGTCGGACTTGCGTATGAAGGGTTCCTTGCCATCATCGTAGGTTTAATTTTTATTTATTTTCTTAAACACTAATTACATTTTTAAATATTTCTTAACAAAAACCATATAAAAAACATTTAAAAATATAGAAAATAGTGGTCCGCCGGTATCGGGAGCAGGGTCCAAGCTACCGGTGGTTAGGGCTCCAGAGACAGGAACCTCCTCACAATGCGACCCGTATCGAGGAGTACTGCCTTCTGAATCAGGCCCTTGATCCAACCGCCTAAGGAGAGCCTCGAAAGATGGTCGTCGAGGCTCTTGGCTATAAGGCCATTGGCCGTCACGACGATCGGCACAATGATAGCCGAGTTCACATTCCACATGTCGACAACCTCGTGCGCCAAGTCGAGATATTTTATTTGTTTCTCTTTCTCAGTTTTCACGAGGTTCTCGTCATGCGGGATGGTAACATCGACTATCATTACGCGGCGCGCTGATCGGTCTATCACTACTATGTCAGGCTTATTTTCGACAATAATCTTGCAATAATGATAGACCGATCCCAGTATAGCGTGACATGGTCTTTCTCGAGAACTGGGTCGGGCACATACTTGTAGTACGGTACCTCAGATTCCACAAGTTTATATTTCAAGGCAAGTTGCTGGTGAATAATCCTGGCTACTTGCTTGTGCCTGTGCAAGTACTCGCCGTTAGCCAGACGAGAACAACCAGAAATAATATGTCTGATGGATTCACCCGGACGGTGGCATGCCCGACACACGTCAACCGTCCCGTCCTTCATAATATATTTCCGGTAGTTATTCGTCAACATAACTTCGTCCATAATCGCACTGACGAAACCTTCAGTTTCTCCAAAGAGGTCGCCGAAACGTAACCAGGACACGGACGCTAGAAAATCTATATCGGGCCCATGAAGAGCCCGGTAGAAGCGCCCGTGAAGCTCCTTGCCATACTTCCTTGCGGTCATCGGTAGTAAGTACTACAGATTTGCGCCAGTTCTCTTTAGCCAAGGACAGCGGGGTGAGTCCCTTGTCCACTGCGACCACATCTCGGTGCATACCCACCTCGGCTTTAAAAAAATATTCTCTGAGACTGCACATCTCGCGGTTGTGAAGGGTCTTCGCGTTTAAAAAGCCTCGACCCCCGCACTTCCGCGGGATGTACAGCCTCATCGATGGTCGTGGGTGATGCATCGAGTTCGGTCTGAGTCCATTTGAGTACGCCGAAAGAGTACATTAAAACCGGCATGACCCAACCGTTCAAGGCGCGCACCTTGTTCCCGCCTGAAAGAAGGCTATTTATTACCTTCATGTCAGTTACGTAAATGCCTAACGCTTCCGAGATACCCAAATACTTATAGGTTTCGGATGAGGAGAGGGATCTCAGGTGTATGGAATTCGAGAGCTGAATTTCCTCGGATTCCATAATCTCCCCTCGCTTTACATACATGACTGCACATTTGTCCACACCAAATTCCATCCTGATGGCGCTACTAAAAGTTTCAGTTAATTTCAGTAGCTTCATCAGTCGCAATTTGTTGGGAGCAAAGAGTTTCAGATCATCTATGTAAAGAAGGTGAGCCACCTCTCCTTAACCGATAGCCTAGACCTGAATCCTCCAGCAATGTGCTCAGAGGATTCAGGTCTAGACAGAACCAAAGTAGGCTCAGACTGTCGCCCTGGAATATTCCCCGTTTAATCCATACAGGCTCATCGTTCCGCTGCATCTGTTGACATCCTGGATATCGAAGGATCGTCCTCCATTGCCGCATACACGACTCAAGAAAGGCGCATCTATCTTGTATAACTCCAGCACCCTCATGAGCCATGTATGTGGCACCGAGTCGTAGGCCTTCTTATAATCTATCCAACATGTCGACAGATTCTTGCGGGATCGACGAACCTGTTGACTAATGGCCATGTCGATGAGGATTAGCATCTTCGTACCGCGGGATCTATTCCTACATCCATTTTGAGAGGCAGACATAAAGGAGTTTTTGTCAATGTGTGTATTAATTTTCACTCTCAAAATGGATGTAAGAAGTTTATAGACCGTCAAACACGTAATCGGTCTATAATTTTTAGGTTCCGCGGGACTACCTGACTTATGGAGCAGGTGGGTAACACCTGTTATTAAAAACTGCGGTAGGGACCCAGACTCTAAGGATGACTGAAATCGGGATGCCAGGCAAGTGTGTGAACTACTAAGCCATTTGAGCCAGAAGTTGTGCAGTCCGTCCGGTCCCGGTGACTTCCAATTCGGTAACGGACGAACTGCTCTGGCTAAATCTAAAAAAAAAGGTTCTCGCTACTCTCGAATATATTCTTGAGTTGCGAGTTCAAGGCACACAACAGCGCCCTATTTTTATTATGCATGGGTAACCGTGGTAATCGGGGCCTAAGTTCGGTAGGAGTGGATCGATACTCGCAAAGCGCATCTTCCAGAGCGCTCCTCAATCGGTCGTTGCACTGGCTACTTACCATAGCAACCCTATCATCTTCCTCTACAACAGCTGGTTTAAAACGCGGCAGGGTTGCGTCAATAACTGACGCTTGCACCGCGGTTTGTGTCGGAGTTAAGACGATACGGTTGCGCAGTACCTCTGAGCGCAGCCTATCAAGTACGGCGTCGTCCAACATGTGATTGCGTTGGATGTCCCGCGCCTGATCCGACAGTCGTTGGGCCGAGACGTTGACGGTTGGTTCAAGTACCTGGAATAGATACAGCATCCTAACACGGTACGCACTGAGGTTAGTTCCCCCCTCTGTAGACCCGTAGTATGCGCGCATGACGTTTGTTTATTATTTGAGTCCATCTCATGCGCTGCACACAACCACCGGCAGCGGGGAACCGGCTCGGGGCCGGATGGCCCCTAAGTCCCAAGCTCCTCGGTGGCTGGCCTCTCCCCTGCCGACGTACAGGTGTTGGCAACAGAAATGCACATTCTGTGAACATGAATTTTATTTTTTGATTTGATTTTTGGGGAGTTTGGAAAAAATATGACAACACCACCGTTACTGTAGTCTGTCACTTCTGTCAGAAAAAAATTTAGTAGCCATATTGTTTCATGTGACAAGCAAATTATACTCAATCTTGAATGTTTTTATATCTAACTTAAGTTATAACTTATTCGTTTTGAAACGTATATTCATGTAAATATTATTTGTTATGTACATTTACACTTAAAGATGGTATTCTGTTGTGAAGTGTGTGGTCATAATATGTGTTTGTTAGAAGTTAAAAGCAATAAGTTTTCGCAATTATCGTTTAATGATCAGATTCATGTGGTGTCTAAAGATAGATGTATACCCGAATTACGAGAGTTAATCCAAAAATATGATAATTCACCTCGTACTCGTCATTTCAATCCTCAAAATATTATTCAACATTTAAGCTGGCTGTGTGCGTGTTTACACACAAATAAATTATATTGTTTTCCGTGCATTTTGTTTAATACCTGCCCACACGCCCAAGTGCCAAAATTGGGACCGGAACGAAAAAGCAACTGCTCAACGCCCAATTTTATTATTACTCATTTTGTTTGTTGACAGCGTACTCTGTTTTATTTTTTAGAATTTTTCTAACGAAGCGACATCCTTCGTTCTTGTACTGATAGGAAGCCATTGAAATACCTCATATTTTAGGCAGATGGCGTTGTTTCCAATCAGCTTAATTAAAATTTTATACGCTGTGGAAAAAAAATAATTTTGAGTGAATTAATTGCTGTTTATTTTTTCTGTGGTTGTGTTTTGAAGTCATAGTTGTAGGAGTTTTTTATTTGTTTGGTAAGTAATATTATATACCTTTTTGTTCCTGTTTTTACGGCCTTTCGAATGATTCATGACAATTTCGAATCGATTTGTAAATTGGATGATTAAATCAATAGTTAGTTTATAATTTTGTCAGAAAAATCTTTAAATTAATAAAAACGTGATATAACTATTAAATTGCTAGTTTGTACTTAGTCATTGTGAATTAACAAATAATTAATTTATATGGAACTTTTTCGTGAAACTACAGCAGTAACTTTGTTTTTCATTAACATACTGTGAAAAACAAATTTAGTTTTGCTGTTGAGTGAACCAATAAAATATTGTTATTATATTGTTTTTTGCTACGGACCCCTTTGATCGCGAAGTAGACTCGCGCTGGGCCGGTTTTTCCTCTTCGTTTGTTCTTCCCCTCCCTCTCCTCATCTTCTTTAATGTTGGCTTTTAAAGCAAAGTTGTTCGAGCAAAGTTTCCGTTGACATTTTCTACAGATTATCTACAGCGCAAGGAATCACCGCGCTGGCGGACGGCAGTTATAAAATTGAATAAAAGTGCGTTAAGCGCAAAACTTCTGTCCCGGACTAGCTTCACATCCGTCAGTTCCTTTACTTCGTTTGTGTCGGTTAAGTAAAATATTGACAAACCTCTAACCTTTTCAACGCCAGAGCGTAGTCGCATCGGCGTCCCCTCCCACGCCAAGCCACAAATTCAGCGCCGATACTTACAAAAAAATATATTCCAACATCTTATCGATTGCTTTTCGTCCCATGTTTTTGAAACAAAATATCACTCACCGTAACATCATTATTTTATTTGATACTATTTCGTATTATTCTATCATTAAAAAGCAGTTACAAATTAAAAAAAAAAACTTTCTCGACGGTGCGGTGGATAGCGTGTTGGGTTCGTTTTCATTTGTCGGCTCTATCCTACCGTGGCGCTCAAAAGGCTAACTAACATCTACAGCTGCGGCCTCGACTACAGTCGGCTGTAAGCATCTCCGTGAATACCGAATCAAAGTAAGTAGGTACCTAATTATTAAAAAAATAAACTTTAATTTGTAGCTAGCCATGACTCTGTTAGCGAACGCTGGAAAGGACTTGACCTATTGGTTTAAAGATGGCGATTGGGTGCAACAGATCCATCCTATCACCGGTTCTCGGATCACATACAGGCCGCACGGCCACCCCCCATGGAGCCCCGTCGTCCCTTCTACTCGGTGGCGACCCCTGGACGAAGCTTGGTGGAATGGCAACAAATATATAGTGGGCAAAGCTTCAGCTAAAACTAGGCCCATCAGAATCAGTAATACTTTGACAGGCAAGTAAAGACGGTTTTCCTACACTACCCTGAATCCAGGTGTCCATGCCACAACACAGAGCGAACGTCGCGTCGTTCGGTGACGTAAAGCGCAGACCACACACAGTATAGCTCGCCAAAGCTTTGCTTAGTTTATATAGTTTCCCTCGCCTCGCTTCGCCCGCCAGCTCGCTCGTGCGCTAGCTGGTGGTGTGGCTTGCGGTTAATGCCGCTGCTGGCTCAGTGCTGTAACTGGCATACTAAAGCTATGGATTTATATGAACTGTGCGCGTAACATTAGCTTTGCGTCGCGAACCCGCGACCCGATAGCCAGAATACAGGATATTAATATTACACCATTCGATAGTGTCGCTAATGAGGATCAAATTCTGGAGAGTTATGACATAAGGCAAACTAAACGAAAGAGCTCATTTTTCAAAATACCTTTCTGGGTTCTAATAAATATTTAGTAATTAACTGTGTTGTGTTGACGTCAAGTTATTTCTTCCACGCTGCTTACCTACGTACATTGCGATTTACTCCTTTGGTTTAACAGTATAGGAACATACTTACTAATGCAAGAACTTGTCCATTTTAATTTTCTATAGGCTACACAGTGACTTTGGAAGTTTGTTCTGAAGAAACTATTTACGAGATCATGATGAGGTATCTACCGCACAACAGCCACCTTATGTCCTACACATGGTGTTACATGGGCAAAGCGCTTTGCTACAAGAAAACTTTGGAAGAAAACGGTATACCCGACGAACGTGACAAATTTAGTGATGTGGGGCTAGCCGAAAACATTCACATACCCGCTATTTTGCTTTACTACAACGATGACTTGACTCAAGGTAACATGTTTTTAAATTACGTGATTATAAATGTCTCGTCAACGCATTGTCAGCTCGCATGTCGCAGTCTACTGCTGGGTATACGCTGGGGTCAATACCGCGACATCTAGCTCGCCAAATGCGAACTAAAATTCCTGCAACGCGTATGCAGAGCTATCCACGAGATTAGCAATTCGAGAGCAACCTTGTTCATCATACTTCTATAATTCGGCACAATACCTTGTCCGCCTTCTGCATACGGACTGTCGCAGATAATCACTAACCAACACCGTCAACACGACCTCGTCGGTTCATTGACGCGCCACACACTAGGGTTTCCAATACGCGGTCACCACTCCAGCCCCCGTAGCATGACCACCGTAGACAAGGATTAGTTTGACAGAAGAGTCGACAAAATTACAGATAATGCAAAGAAATCTGTCATTGTATTGACACAATCTGTCATTTTGTCGATTCTTCCGTCAAAGAAATCCTTGTCTACGGTGGTCATGCTACGGGGGCTAGACTCGTTTACTCCATCGGCCATAAGTTCTTCGACAAACATGGCCAACCCACTGCCATGCAGCTTGCTTACTCTGCGAGCTATGTCGGTAACTGCAGTCTTTTCCCATCCATCTCGGATCATATCCTTCGAAGCAACTCCGACCATAGTCCGCTGCATACCATTCATTGTGTTTTGAATGGATAAATCTGCGTTGTGGAAGTGTGTCGTCACATTAGTTATAACGCACACGGTTCATCATTGCTCGACTACCTTTCTGTTGTTAAATATTGGCTTGCTATGAGGATGAGGGTACTGATGAAGAGTTTTATAATCTTTCTGCCCTAGTCCCCTGTTACTTGGTCAGCGCAACACCTTTCTTTCCTCCATTCTCCTAGTCAATGGTCCCGCTATCATTGACTCCTTTTTCTTTCATATCATACCTCACAATATCCATCCATCTTTTCTTTGGTCTTCCTCTCCCTCCGTCTCCGTCATAATTTGTATTCATCGCTCTTTGAGGCACATGTTTCCTGCTAATCACATGTCCATACCAAGACAGACGACTCCCTTTCATCTTTTCAGTAACAGGCGTCACTTTTAGACTTCCTCTTACCTCTTGGTCACTGTTAAAATCACAGTGATCTTTGTTCTCATTGAAATAAGGTTGCTTGAGTTGCTGCTGACAGAGTTAGAATAATGAAGTGAAAGGACTGTTGACGGCCTCACTGGGACATGGCCAAAAATTTTGTTTTGTTTTCAGATCCGGTAACAGCTGAATGTTTCTGCGAAGACCCCGTTTGTGTAAACGAAAGACCAGAGGGATGCTTTAAATCGACACAATTGTAACAAATTATATTATTATGTAGTATGAAATAACCCTAATGAAATGAAACAATGAAACTGCCGTTTTTGTTGTTTTGTGGCCTCAATACAAATTACCTACCATAGTGCAAAAATGAAGCAATTTCCATACAAACTTAAGTTGAGGTGTCGCTAGATGGCGTCACCGAGTAAACTAAGGGAAGTTTTGTTGCAACTACAGTACTTTCACAGTTTTTATGCCATGTGACTGGGACTGTAGCTACTTTTCATTGTTGTCTTTGTTTCGACAATTCAAAAATGCCTGTAACTGGCCTATTTGAAATAAATGCTTTGATTTTGATTTTGTTAATTTAAAATCTCAAAATTGTTTTTACTTGTATAATATGTTTATCAGTTTAATATCAACAGACACCATAAGCACAAGTGTTATCTAACGTTAAAAAGTCAAATTGAGTAAGTTCAAAACACAAACAGTGACAACAGTGAAACAGTGTCGCCAACTGAAACAAATGCAGTAAAATAGTGCCTGTGGCATCAGTTTTCATCACCATTGAACGGTGAATATGACTTTAACTTTATGGATCAATAAGTGTTACATTAAAACTAAATAAAAGCTAAAAATTCAGAAAAAAAAAGTGATCACGCCATGAGACGCCACGCCAAGCGCCACCTGCCGACCATTCGAAAAACCAAACTGGTAACATGGATGGGACTCATGCATCAATGCGTAAATGTCCTAGGATAAATAACAACAGCTCGATTGAAATATCACCTGAGAAATCCGATGACGAAGCGACTTATCGGTCAATTACACCCGAAGTGATTCGAGACATTATACGCACTGAACTACGTAGCCTTCTAAGCACCGATATCAGGAAATTGTGCAGGAGAGCGTGAGAGCCGAAATTAAGAACATCAGCTCGGAGCTAAGCCAGATGAAAGACTGTCTAGAGTTTACAAGCAAGCAATACGATGACATGCAACTGGTATTTGAAGAATAGGAACCCTGAGGGTAAGCGTCCTAGAACCATAGTTTGTAAACTTACTTCTCCAGCTGTAAGCGACGACATTCTAGCTGCCGTGATTAACTTTAATAAAGCTAATCAGACGTATAAGCTCAACACTGCACACCTGGGCGTAGCAGGAGATAAAAAGCCTGTCTATGTGGCTAAGCACTTAGCCCCTCATATTAGAACTTAACACCATACTACGAGGATGGCGGCCAAGGAGAAGAACTACAAATTTGTATGGGTGCGAAATGGTCGTGTTTTTGCAAAAAAAAACCGAAACCTCTGAACGACTTCTTATGAAAAACAAGGAGACTCTGTTTAAATTAATTTAAATTAACAATGTTGACGTATTACCTTTGAATGTTTCATGAACAAATAATATAATATTCACAGATTTCCAAATTTATTACCAAAATACCAGAGGTTTGAAGACAAAAACGCTGTAGTTGTATCACTTTATTTTAATGAATAACTAAGCTGTTATAATTCTTACGGAAACTTGGCTCAATGAATATATATCCAGTACAGAATTATTTGATGACCGTTACGATGTATATAGAAGATACCGTAAACTTAATGATCTCTGTAGGAAGAGAACTGGGGGTGGGGTACTGATCACTATTTAAAAAAAAACATAATTCTACCGACATGTCGTTTCATAATAGCTTGTGTAAAGATATGTGGGTTAAAGTTCAAGTTAAAACTAAACACAAAACAATCAGTCTTTGTTTTTGCGCGGTCTATATCCCATCGCCAGTTAATATTAATGTGCTGGAACATTACCTTGAGAATGCAAGCAAAGTCATTAGTACAGAGGATAATGCCTTCATTGCAGGAGACTTTAATCTGACTAACATCAACTGGCTCAATAGCGATGACAGTAGCTTCCTAGTCCCTGAAACCACTAATTGTTTAATCAACCATCTTTTTACTAAGTTCGTTGCGTTGAATGGTTTAGAACAGTTTAATTGTGTCAGGAATGATAAATCAAGGGTCTTAGACATAGTTTTAACAATATGACAAATGTTAAGGTGAACGAATGCAATGATCCTCTATCTAAGTTAGACATACATCACCCTCCTCTAATGATCAATTTAGATATACAACCTGAGAGAACTCTGAACTGCGATATGTTGCCTACCCGTAACTACCACAAGGCTGATTACGAAACCAAAACACAAAAACTTGACTCTATTAACTAGGCAACAGAATTAGAAAGCTGTGGGACTATGGACGATATGGTAGAATTTTTTTACGAAAAGATCATGAGTGCTATAAGCAACCACGTCCCTTTTTCATATAAAGTAAAAAATAATAAACATCCACCGTGGTTTACGAACGATCTCATTAAACTACTCAAGCAAACTTATAATTTAAGAATACGAGTTAAAAAATACAATAACGCTATGGATAAGGTTAGTTTAGGGTTGTTGAAGGAGAGGTGCCGGTTATTAAACAAATCATCTTACATGAACTATATTAAAACAATAGAGGCTAGGATAAAAAATTATTCTAAATACTTTTGGACATACTTTAAACATAAGCGTATAAATAAAAATACAATCCCGAAAAAAAAAAAGTTAAACAATGAAGTTGCTGACAACAGTGTCGATATCTGTCAACTATACGCAAAGAACTTCTCATTTTTGTATAACAAGAACCACCGCAAACAGCAAACTAATACATCGAACAGTTTATTGCATTGTGGAAGCCTGAATGTTCTAAATCACATTACGCTTACAGAGGATATGGTTGCTAGCAAACCGAAATGTCTGGACGTACGCAAAGGACCAGGTCCTGATGAGCTTCCCCTAATTCTTCTCGTAAAGTGTGCGAAGTCATTTGCTACTCCCTTAACCTATCTTTTTAACCGCTCACTTCAATCAGGTCGTTTTCCGAGCGCATGGAAAAGGGTTAAAATAGTCCATATTTTCAAAAATGGTCGCAAAAACGATATTCAAAATTATAGACCGATATCGATAATTTCCATTATCCCAAAAGTTTTTGAGTTGTTAATTTATCCCAATCTGTACAGCCACTTGCAAAATCATATAGTAAGCAATCAGCATGGCTTTTTTCAAGGAAGATCAAGTCATTCTAATATGCTAGCTTTCGCAGAAAATGTCATAGAGCAGGTGGACCAACGGATTCAGGTTGACGCAGTGTACACTGATTTTAGTAAAGCGTTTGACAAAGTAGACCATCAAATAATTAAAAAAATTGAGAAATTCGGAGTCCACGGTCCTCTATTGCTATTGTTTCAGTCATACCTTAGTGATCGTATGTCGTACGTTGTTTTGAATGGCGCCCAATCTGAAGATTTTCATGTGACGTCTGGGGTTCCCCAAGGCTTCCCATCTAGGGCCCTTGCTTTTCAATATTTTTATAAACTCCATTATCCACTGTTTCCATCACGCAGCATCACCATCCACGCAGCATCTTATCTATTTGCAGACGATCTCAAATTGACTCTTCCCATAAAATCTATGCAAGGTTATTATTTACTACAGGCTGAGTTAGACAGACTAGTTGAGTGGTGCAAAGAAAATAGGATGAGTTTAAACTTGAAAAATGTTTTCATATAAAATTTTGTCGCGATAAAAACGTTTATAGCACGAAATACTCAATAATGGGTAACACCCTCAAGGAAGTGAATAATATCCGGGACCTGAGAATCTTGATGGACAGTAAATTGACGTAAATTAACCACATTGATAAGATAATATCAAATGCAAATAAAATGCTAGGTGTTGTATTAAGAACCTCAAAACCGTTCAACAACTCTCAGACTAAAATTATTCTATATGAGACGTTGGTTCGCTGTAATCTGGAGTACTGTTCTCAGGTATGGTCACCTCATTACAACGTTCATAAGCAGCGTATTGAGCGAGTCCAAAGGAGGTTTTTGTATCATTTATCTTTAAAAAAGATAACCGCGCACCAATTAATATCTTACAAGGACCGTGCTCTTCACTTTAAACTTCAAAGTCTAAAAAATCGCAGAAAAGTAATGGATCTATGCTTTCTTCACAAATTAATGACATCCACAATAAATACCGACCTTTTGTCAAAAATATCGATCAATGTTGCTAACAGGTTACCCCGGCCACATACCTACAATTTGTTCAGACCACCTATGCACAAAACCAACTTAGGTGACAATACAATTTGGTTGCTCTCGTAAGGGATGACCCTTACGAGAGCAACCAAATTGTATAACGCTATATGGCGCACAGCTGACCTCGACATTAATCACGATCATCATCATCATCATCATCATTTCAGCCGAAAGACGTCCACTGCTGGACATAGGCCTCCCCCAAGTGTCGCCACATTGACCGGTCCCGTGCGACTCGCATCCAGCGGATCCCTGCAACCTTCACCAGGTCATCGGTCCACCTAGTGGGAGGCCTTCCAACGCAGCGTCTTCCGGTTCGCGGTCGCCACTCCAGAACTTTTCGGCCCCATCGGCCATCCGTTCTGCGAGCAATGTGCCCTGCCCACTGCCACTTCAGTTTGGCTATTCTTCGGGCTACGTCGGTTACCTTGGTTTTCTTGCGGATGTCCTCATTTCTGATTCGATCACGCAAGGAAACTCCGAGCATAGCCCTCTCCATTGCCCTTTGGGTGACTTTAAGCCTTCTGATAAGGCCCATTGTGAGCGACCATGTTTCGGTCCCGTAAGTAATCACTGGCAACACACACTGGTCATAGACTTTCGTCTTGAGACACTGCGGTAAGTTGGACGAGAAGATACCACGCAACTTCCCGAACGCTGCCCAGCCGAGTCGGATTCGACGATTGACCTCTTTCTCGAAGTTAGACCTACCTAACTGGATCGTTTGTCCAAGGTAGACATAATCGTCTACAACTTCGAGTGTAGAGTCTCCGATCTTGATAGGAGTGGGTGTTACATGGGTATTCAACATGATTTTGGTTTTGTCCATGTTCATTTTAAGACCCACTTTTTCGGAAGCTCTACTAAGGTCATCGAGCATTGTACTGAGGTCCTCCATGGTCTCAGCCATGACCACTATATCGTCGGCAAACCGAAGGTGAGAGATGTACTCGCCATTGACGTTGATGCCTAGCCCTCTCCAGTCCAGAACCTTGAAGATATCCTCCAGTGCAGCGGTGAACAGTTTCGGAGATATGACGTCTCCCTGTCTTACACCTCGCTGCAGAAGGATAGGTTCTGAGGTCTGGTCCTGAAGTCGGACTGACATGGTGGCGTTTTTGTACAAACACTTCAACACCTCGATGTACCGATAGTCGATTTGGCACCGTTGGAGAGACTGCAGTACAGCCCAAGTCTCGATCGAATCGAAGGCTTTCTCGTAGTCCACAAACGCCAAGCAGAGAGGCAGGTTATACTCTTCGGTCTTCTGTATAACCTGCCGCAGCGTATGTATGTGGTCTACGGTGCTAAAGCCTTTTCGGAATCCGGCTTGTTCGGGAGGCTGAAAATCGTCAAACCTGCGCGCGAGACGATTCGTGATGACTCTTGAGAACAACTTGTAGACATGGCTTAGAAGTGAGATGGGCCTATAGTTCTTCAGCCGGGCATTGTCGCCCTTTTTGAAGAAGAGTACCACCACACCCCTGCACCATGCCTGCGGCGTTTTCCCCTCGAGTATGACGGAATCAAACAGCTTCTGAAGGGCCTTAAGTACCGGTTTTCCACCCGCCTTCAGGAGTTCGGCCGTAATTCCGTCATCACCCGGTGCCTTGTTGTTCTTAAGCTGTTTAAGAGCCATCCTAATCTCGTACAGGCTGACATCCGGAATGTCTTCGGTATAGTGTCGGGTCAGTCTAGCTCTTGGGTCGTTAGCTAGAGTTGCAACAGGATTTCTAGTTGAAGTGTACAACTGCCCATAAAAACTCTCGATCTCCCTCAGCAGCTCCGGTTTGGCGGATACGATCCTGCCATCGTCGGTCTTCAGTTTCGTTAGCTGGCTCTGCCCAATAGCCAGATCTCCTGAAAATACCTTGGAGCCTTTATTCCGCTCAATAGCGTCTTTAATACGCTCGGTATTAAAGCGGCGGAGGTCGCTCTTCAAGGATTTAGAGATCCGTCTATTGAGCTGCCGGTATTTCCACACCTCATCTGAAGACTGCAGGATCATCTCACGCCGCTCCTTCATGAGCTCGAGAGTATGATCAGAGAGTTTTTTGTTGTGTGCACGACGTGTCTTGAAAAACTTAGACCCAGTCGTGTGGACAGTTTCCACGAACCCATCGTTGTATTCGTCCACTGAGCTTCCTAGGCACTCGAAACGATTCTGGAGTTCAAGCTGAAAGCTCTCGGGGTTTTGGATCTGGATCTGTGCTGGACGGAGCGTAGACTTCATCAGTCGAGACCTTTCAAGCTTTATATTGATGTTCAATGTGCCTCTTACCATGCGGTGATCGCTCCCGGTTTTCACCGAATTGATCACAGAGACATCATTGAACATCTGCTTCTTGGTTGACATGATGAAGTCAATCTCATTTTTAGTTGCACCATCGGGACTCTGCCAGGTCCACTTCCTGTGCTCGCGCTTTTTGAAGAAGGAGTTCATCATATAGAGGCCCTCCTTCTCCATAAAACTAGCCAGTTGGTGACCCCGGTGGTTCCGACTTCCAAACCCAAATTGCCCCACCTGCAGCTCATCTCCATCTCGTTTGCCCAGTTTCGCATTGAAGTCCCCCATGACAACGGTGAAGTGAGTCTTGAAACCATGCAGGGCTTTGGAAATATCCTCATACATGGTCTCCACTTCGTCGTCGGGGTGTGCCGAGGTCGGGGCGTAGACCTGTATGACCTTCAGCAAATATCTTGAGGATATTTTGAGTACAAGGTACGCCACCCTGGTCGACACACTCTCGATCTTCACCACGTTATTCACAAGGGGCTTGTGGACGATAAACCCAACACCACCCTGGGACTGCCGGTCACCCTCTCGGAAATAGAGCAGGTTGCCGGATTTCAGGATTATCGTGTCCTCACCCTCTCTTCGGACTTCAGATAATCCCACAATACTCCATCGCAGCCTGCTCAATTCCTCTTCGAGTTCCGTTATCTTCTCGTCGGTCCGGAGTGTACGCGTGTTGTATGTTGCCAGGTCAAGTCGTCGGTATTGGCAGCCTGATCCCGTCCGGAGATTCTTAGCACCCCTTGCCACGCCGTAACCTCGACAGCTACCATAGTCGAGGGTAGACGGGCTGCCGGGTACTAGGGGCCATTTTTTTATTGTGCTCGTCATTTAGGGGGGTTTTGCCATAATCGCCACGCTTGGCAGGCGGGTTGGCGATCGCAGTATGGGTGTTGTAAAATCAGAGAACGCTGCTGCCCATTCTCTGGTAAGTCCCTTAGTCGCCTCTTACGACACCCACGGGAAGACATGGGATGGTGCTATTCTTTACGTCCGGACACCATACGGACGACGATATCACGAATCACGATAGTCTTAACGTATTTAACCTTTTCACCGCCACGGACTTCAATAGAAGTTTTAGATTTCCGTGCCACCAGCGCCACGACTTCATTAGAAGCTCTTAATTTTTAACTACCTATAAAACATAAAAGTACTGTATTTAAAAGCTTCGTTTCATTTTATTATTTAATATACCACGGTCTAATACCCTGTCTTTTACTTTTCCACACAAAAGTAGCCCTTATTTGTCTTAAAATCGGCAAAAACAAAAACTCCGAACATTTTTAATGTCCCCAGAACGCCAAGGACTTGATATATAGTCGGCCAGTGATGTGACGCGAAAGTTATCACTGTTTGATTTCGCCCGTTCAAATATTTATAAATACTACTATTGAAAACAATTTGAGGTCGGTAAAATATGAACTTAGTGAACTACTTTATAACAAAAGGAAAATAGACGAATTTCGACCTTCAGATAGTTGCCGATCCGGAATGACATAGTTGTTATCAATCCTTGTCGATAATTATATTCCCATCTCTACAAAACAATTGGTTTTCCGTGCCCCGGGCGCCACGGACTATAATAGAAGTCGTTCTGTGACGTCATAAGCGTACTGCTGTCAAGGTCACTTTGGCATAGTGCAGCACCAAACAGGACACGCACGTATCCTTCTTTCAATTTGCTTATACACTGTTTTATTTTTACTAAAAATAGTAAAAAATTGTGAAAAATGAATGAAGAACTGGGTTCGGATGAGCTGTCGTTGCCCGTCCGAACGAATATATGGGATGATCCGTGGAAATGCTCGGCGCGAATGCTGTGGGACCGCGGCTTAAGAATGGCCGGCATGACGGGTAAACGCTACCGTCACATGAGTGAAGAAAAGAACACGAGACAAAGCTTTAAAAACGCTGCTGTGATAAATACACTGCTTCAAGTGTGTTATAATTTAAATACATACTTACTTCCCATTTCGAAAAACATGGCGTAAAATACTTTAAATACAGTGAAAAAAAATTCCGATGCCTACAGTAAAAACGTTGACTTAACGTTAAAAAAACACGTGAGTAGACAAAAATAGAAGGAAGAAAAATCATAGACCACATCCCTAATCACAATTGAATTTATAGTGCTCTGAGCGCCAAGGACTTGAAATGAAGTCAAGAAACAAATAGAGATGTACCTCATTTCTTAGAGCTCTAATGGAGTTATGTTTTCGGTCCTTTGATATTAATAATTTAAAACTGGTATTTCTTACTACGGATAATGTGACAGAAAACAAATATGAAAATATTTAATCAGTTTTTATTTATATTCGTAAAATTATAAATAAAACTTAACTTAAAACGTGTAAATCTCATTCATCGATATGACGATATCCTCACAACTACTGTTTACTGTATACTTCTTTATACATTTATAGCTTGGCGCTGGCGAGGCATCGCGTTCTGTGTACTTTGGCAGTGAAAAGGTTAAAAAGAAATTATATAACTTTCAGTTAGAGGACACTTAAATTATCATTCCAATAATTAATCAATTAAATAATATATTATCATCACAATTTTAATTTAATTTAATTTGTATTTTAATTTAATTTGTATTTTAATTTAATTTGCATTTTAATTTAAATTTTTTTTTATTTCTATTTTTAATCTCAATTCCAACCATTATTAATTCATAATGACATTACTATGTAATTTTTGATTTGTTTGACTGTATTCTGATATTAATAATGGCATAATTGTTTAATTGTATGTATTCCTAATTTTAAATTCTATTAAATTATGTATTTAGAGCATGTGTACTCTATAATGTGTAAACCTGTGGTTACCTGTAATTGAGTGTGCGTTACAAGTCCAGGTATTTCGTAAAAGTTTTCATTTTATATTTAGATTAATTGTAATGTGACTCGTTGGTAATCCAAAATAAATAAATAAATAAATAAACTTTCATTCCTATTTCCTAGAAACGGCTCGTATTGTTAGGAGGTTCCTTTCTTTGGAGCTACCGCTGGTAGCTTGACCCCTGTTCCCGATACCGGTGGGCTTCAATTTTTTTTATATTTAATATTTATTGTAAGGAATATTTCAAAATGTATAAAATTAGTAAAGAAATAAATAAAGGAAGAATACTGTCTTATTGCTGGGCAAAGGCCTCTGCTTTCTCCATTCAAACCTTTATTTTGTGCAATTACTGGCCATAATAAATATATTAAAACATTTAAAGTAAGACATAATATATTTGTATAATAATGTAAATATTTTACAATTAAATGTAACTATTACAATTTAAAAGAAATAGTATTAATCACACACGCTCTTGAGTTTAGCCATGAATTTTTAATTAGAATTTTTGTTTATACCAGGTTTTTTAAACTAAATAATGATGCATTTAGCAGGGATAACTATGGCGGCAAGGTCTATGCAAACCGTAATAAATAAAAATACTAATCATTCAAGTTATAAATTGATCTAGTTTTTTTTTCTAATCACATCAAAAGAGGTTTCAAATGCAACAAAAAAAACTTAATCATGAAACATATAGCTATTGCATAGCTATTCATATAAATAAGAGTTTTAGGAAACCTCCATTTCCCAAATATACATAATAAAAATCTTGGATATTCAGTATTTAGTTTAAAGTTACAATCCAGAGAGCATGGAATAGCCGCGTCAACAGCATCTAGACAGTAAAATACTAATAAAATAGCGTACAGCTTCTTTAAAAGGTGTAAACGGACCCTTCACGAAATGCTGATGGCTGCATCGATGTACTAAAGTTTTAACATTACAAACTTGTATTTTTTGGTTGGACCTTTGACCTCCAATATCTCCGTAAATAGGTTCCCAGGTATGGTTCAGAACAAAAAAGAAACGCAATGACGGAGAAAATAAGTGCCTTTCAGCTTCGTTAAGGGGTTTACTGTCAGTTTGAGTAAAACTTGCCGCTTGGTGTGAGTGGAACGTGTTGACAATGCCGCGGCTTAGGAGGCGTCCCCATGCTGTGTCACTTCATCATATCGAGGACCGTTCAATGACAAATAATGCGGGAAAAGGCTATCTAGGAAAAACAACCTGGTAAATATCAACCTTGTGCGAGTTAAAATAAAGTTAGAAATAATAAACATCCATGAGTTCAACAGTGCGGCAAAGTGAACAACGGTGCGTCTGTGGTTTTATTTTATTTTTTAAGCGCAACATTCATATTTGTTGGCAGTGTCCAGCACATAATAAAAATAACTGAAAACCCAAATATTTGTCATTGAACTGGCCCTCTTAGCAAAAGCTGTACATAAGTTGATGGTGAACAACTTTTGTTAAGAGGCCGATCCTGAAATCGTGCAATAAAATTGGCTGCACTCATACATTCATTTAATTTCAAACATTTCAATTACACCTTATACAGTTCTTCCACAGTTAGTTATCCTTAACAACAATCAAAAAGAAACCATATAGCAACGGAATAAAAATAACTGTGAAAAGCACTGTCGAGATCGGTATGAGGTGCTATACACATGTTCGGCATGACTTGGCACAGACGGGCGGTAATATCGAATTATCATCCGCCTCCCCTTTTCCTAACTATGTTGGGATCGGCTTCCAGTGTAACTGGATGCGTCTGAATACCAGCACTTTACATGGAGCCACTGCCTGTCTGACCTCCACAACCCTTCCAGACTGGTTGTCAGACTTTCGGGCCACTGGCTACCTGTAAAGACTGTCAAAGATCTACAAATAGCAGCCGGGACCAAAAGTTTAACGTGCCGACCGATCGATCTTAATAAAAAAGGTATAATAAGAGCCACTCGATTTTTGCCGAGCCGATCCCAACGTGATCAGAACCGATCGGCAAGAGCCGAATGACAGCCGAATATGTGTAGAAATTGAAATACAGCCAAATCGAATATGTCGTGCCGAAAGTGTGTAGCACCTTATCGCGATATTTATTGCCCGTATGCAGGACACTTAGCCACTAGCTAGCGAAGGGTCATGAGGCGGGCTGGTGGGGTGCCTGAGATAAATGCTTGACGATGTCCACCCAGTCGTACCCGCGAGGCTTCTCGCCCGCTCTGCCGATCTCTGCTTTGTCCCACACTCTTCTTTTCTGTGCTTTCGTTAACTGCTCCTTCTTTTCAAGGGGTTTTTTCGTTTCAGTCTGGAATTTGTTAAATTATGTATTATTAACATGGTTTTACGCCTGTTTGGCAGAGAGACGGAGGGGTAGACAGACCGAAGTGAATCTATCTGATTTATGGGATTCAAGGTGTTGTGGCCGTAGGTCACGAATTCGAACCCCCAAGCTTTTGCGTGGTTTATATCATCACACTAGCACGCGTAGCATGACCACCGTAGAAACGGGTTTTGTCGACGGAAGAATTGACAAAATGACAGACTTCTTTTATTGATCTGTCAGTTTGTCGATTCTTCCGTCGACAAAATCTGTTTCTACGGTGGTCATGTTACGCGTGTTGCTCTCAGAGTGGTGAGGGATAACTTCATTAGAAAACAGGTCTATCCTAGGACCAAAATGACATGTGACCCTGCACTGGACCTGTGTGGTGGAGTACGGCCCATGTGGGTGTAGAAGAATATCATCTACCGATTTTTCGCACTTATCAATAAAAGCAGAGCCAAGTTATGCCAAATCTAGAACTCGAATGTATTATATGGTAAATCTGAATCTCGTTAATTAACAAATAGATAGGGCATTTTGGCATACATTTCGACGGCGGAAAACTCTCATCGCGTGAAAGAGACTTTACACAGCAGTTCTACAAACTCACCTGGTCATCTAAAACTATCTTCTCCACTCTTGTAACCACCGCCTCTTCAGTCTGTTCTGCCAGTAGTTCCGCTGCCCTCTCCTTCAAGCACTCGAACAGTGTGTATGTCATTGCACAGCCAAGCCATTGCTCTGCTTCCGCATTCACTATACTCAATATTTTTTCTTTTACGGGGAGTAATCTGCAAACGAAGGTGTTAGTTCGTAACACTATAAAAAAAAGGTTCTAATAAGTAATTGGAACCTTTTTTATAGTGTTCTTATTTAGTTTTTCCTTGCAGGCTTTTCATACCATAAGAAGAAAAGACATCCTGATCTGCTAATGAATGATATGGCCAGAATGGTTGATCATTTACCTTGTTTAGACAGTTTTCCTCTAATTAAACATGTCATTATGACTATCTGATGTGTGCCAATGATCAGTCTTTAGCCTGATAAACATGACATGGCATGATTGTTTGATAATCTCCTATTATTAAAATCTGACTTAAAGAATGATAAATTAACTATTAATATCTTACTTATTGCTGTCATACTTACAGAGCCTGATTGTAGAAAATATCCAAATTAAAGCTTGGTTTTTCTGTCGGGTATGTAGGGCCCCATGATATCTCCAGAATAAAAGATTTCTCTCCATCTATGTACTGAAATGTAAAAAAATAATCCCAATTACACTATATTATATACAATATACAGGGTTGAAAGGACACTGACGCGAAAATGGTTTCCCACTTTTGTAGGAAATAGCAGATTTTTTTTGCTCAGATTGATGTACTGAATATGTGGTAACCGTTTTCGAATTGGTGTCCATTCCACCGCCTTGTATATCATTGATGTGAATAATACATTAATTTTATGTTATATTTTATGCCAAATAAGCAAAGTCAGGAATTAAATATTACTAAAATTTAATTCCTGAATTTGTGCTCTGACTGGATTGGGGTACTCATTATCTTTGTGATTTTTTTCCTTAAAAGACCATATCATAGAATGAACCACATAAACACCTCATGTGACCTGATCAAGCTTTCATCTTCCAGCCCTTGTGCCATCTTACTTGGGGTTGGCTCACCACGTTTTTTTCTTTGATTCGCCTCTGACAAATGATTGTTTTAAATAAATTATATTATGTTTAAATAGTGTAATTGGCTTCGGCTGTTCTATTTATATAAAAATATGAAAAAAATAATATTATCACACTATCATTTACTCTCTTTTTCTTTCATATCATTCCTCACTTTTCCACAACTGGTGCCATTTTCAAACTTCTTACATGCTCATTCCTTACTTTTATTCATTTTAGTCACTCCACATATACTCAACTTTCTCATCTCTGCTACATGCAGTCTTTTTTCATCCATCTTCTTCACAGCCCAGCATTCCAAACAACACTATTAACTTTAAAAGAGACTGTAAGCGTCAGGGTAGCCCATTACATTTTTTGCAATTTACAGGTCAGTGTCAAGTTGTATCTTTACGAAAATATGACTTGCACAAGTAACACATATGTAGTTACAGAATTATAACCATTAAAATCATCAATACAACCCACTTAGTTTTTTCACCCACATTGAATGACTTTTTCATGAATTAGTTATTGAATGGGGTTAAATAAAGTAATTACTTAACTTATTTTTTCTCAAAGTATTTGAATAGGAAACACCAACCTTATTTTGATATAAAACATAATTTATTGTTGATGCATCAAACTGATATTTAAAACAAATTTAAATACAAAAGTGAATATTATTTACCATAATTCATTTAGGATTGTCTTATCATAAATACAAATAGATAGTTGAGTAAGTGGCATTGTGTCATTGAAGTTCGAACACCAGGAAAATAATGTTTTCAGGAGAGTGCAAAAACTGCATAATTATTCCTGGATAATTATAATGGTACAATACGATTTTATAATTTGTGTTCACTTGAAATTAAATTAGAGACATTGCTTGTTTCTTAAAATTAATATTGGCTGAAACAACCCCTCTTCCGATTCTCTAGCAAACCGCATCAAAACTCAAAATGTCAAAAGTGCCAAAAATTACTTATGTGGTGTTAGAACTACAACAATGACTGGCATGTCAATCTAAAATTCAGAATTGAAAACATACCTTGTATTGATAAGTTTTAGCATCAACTTGTTTGAAATTATCATCTCCTTCGTATATTGACTTCAGGACCTCAATCTCCTCGGTCTGCTGTTCAGCATCATCAGACATTGTGAGCTATGTTTCTGTATGCTGGAAAAGAAAAAAAAAAACAATGTATCTTTAACACTATGTAATATATGCATCACTTATATTCTATAGAAATTGTACTAAATGAGAACTGTCGAGGCATATTCTTTAAAAAATAAAGATTGAAGAGTTCACATTAATACAGTTTGAAGAGAACGAAAAAATTACATAAGTTTGAAAATATTTAAATAGCAAGCCCAGTAGCTTATATTTGCCAATATAAACACAATTTGACACGTACCCAACCGAAGTAATGTAACTTTTATTGGAAATTTTCAGCACAAGTACATTATTCTAAACATAACCTATAAAAAATGTTGGTCAAGGTTTCTGACTAACACGTTCACCTATATTACATACCTGGATCTTTATAATCTGCTCTCATAAATCTCACAACAACGTCAATAATAAATTAATTCACATTTATTTTATAAAACACCTTATGCCAATATTGCACTTTCTTATTGCAGGCGTTGACCTCAGCTCGAAAAAAAAAACGCTATGAAAAACTTGCACAGGAATTTTCAATTGAATAATTGATTATGACAAAAACTAAAAATATGCAACAGATTATTTAGTTTTCGAGATTTTCTCCTTGCATTTTACAATATTTCTTGACAGCTGATTTCCAAATGCTGATGATGACGACAGCGACACTGACATTGACAGCCGGTGCATAGACATCGGAACTTTCAATGCATAGCATAACTTGGTATTTGGTTTCCTCGGTCTGCCCCGGTTCACACTTGCTGCCTATGCTTGCCACAAACCTTTACAAGTGATTGCATTGCAAGAGCAACCGAATGGCTAGTATTATTCACCAGCAACTTGGCTTGAAATATAGACTTGTGAATTCTGAAGTACCATGTTACGCTGTACTGGGATCGGTCTATCGTCACTGACAGGACTATTGTAGCCAATAAGCCTGATTTAGTCGTGATAGACCGATCAGCGCGCCGCGTAAAAATAATCGATGTTATCATCCCGCATGACGAGAACCTCGAGAAAGCTGAGTAAGAGAAACAAAAAAAAAACTAGACTTTGCACACGAATTGTCAGCATGTGGAATGTGAACTCGGTTATCATTGTGGCGATTGTCGTGGTGGGTGCCAATGGCCTGATGGCCAAGAGCCTCGACGAACATCTGTCGAGGTTCTCACTAAGCGGTTGGGTCAAGGGTCTGGTTCAGAAGGCAGTACTCCTCGATACGGCCCGCATTGTGAGGTTCCTATCTCTGGAGCCCTAACCACCGTTAGCTTCGACCCTGCTCCCGTCACTGGCGGACCACTATTTTTTATATTTTTTAATGTTTTTTAATTGATTTTTTTAAGAAATGTTTAAAGAAGATGTTTGCATAAATAAAGGAAAAATGAAAATTCATTTTATTTTTTATTTTAACCTAATTTTTATAAGAAAACCGTAAAACTTACTGAGCATACGAATAAGTAACTGATAACTGAACTGGAAAACGATTAACCAACGAGAATTATCTTGGATTAAGGGTAGATGAGAAACTAAATTGGAAATTACACATCGATCATCGCAGAAATAAATTAACATCGTTATTGGGAGCATTACGGAAAATAGCAACTGTATTCCAAATAAAGTGCGCACTTTGATTTATAACTCGATAGTCAAATCGCATTTAGAATATTTGATTGAGATATGGGTTTCCGCAGCAGTAACTAATTTAAATTCACTTCCAAGACTTCAAAATAAATTAGTTAAAACTTTGTTTCATTATCATTATCTTACTCCAACAAAGACCATACACGAAAAAACTATATTATTAAATATTAGACTATAAATTTACTACACCTGCATTCTTATTAAAAACATAACGTCAAACTCAATACAAACTAACATACAACTAAAGAAAAAAACAATGTCACATAACCCAAGTCATCAGCGTAAGCACTAATTACGGTAGAAAGACTGTATTATTTGAAGGAGTCCATTTGTTCAATGGATTACCGGACGATATTAAAGAGTGCGATAACGTGAATACATTTAAAAATAAACCTGAGGAACATTTATACACATTATAACGTCTAATACTCTGGAGGAAATTGTATTGTACTGTTTTTAAAACTTATTACTTTGTATCTAAGCGGACTGTATGTTCTTATGAGAAATAATTTTCTTTAAACCGAAAACAGTTATTTTATCATTCATTCGTTCCCGATGTCCCAGTCTTATTCTAAATCACTTACCTGTCCCCCTGTAGTCCTGTATGTACTACGTTTGAGCTACTAACGTACCACGAAATTTTGCCATCTTAACTGCGTAAAAAGTACTTGAAATGGTACCAGGGGTGTAACCACCGCCGTATCAGCCGTATCAATGATACGGGGCCCCGTCCCTGATGAGGAAAAACATCACAAAATCTTCTCACAACCTCAAATATTCTTCTTGATAGAAGATAAAATGAAAATTAATCTCCAGAAAGCTCCAATTAAAAAAAAAAAAAAAAAATAATTTTTCGAGCTCGCTTCGCTCGCTCTTTGATGAAGGCTTCACCAATCACGGTACAGAAACAAAAAAAAAACCTTTAAACCTTTTCAGGATGCTTTAATTTTATAGCTCGTCGATTTGATTGCAGTCACACAATTTTTGTCTCCCACATCACACATTGTCTTAGAAAATGAATGACAGCTTAGGTCAGGATGCTATTTTCTTACACTTGAAAATCATTTGTTTAATACTAATGATTTTGTCCTCTTTTTGAGCTGCACTCAAATTCAAAGGGCCCCAAAAAATTTGATACAGAGCCCTCCTAGGACTATCTATGCCACTGAATGGTACTTAAATAAAACATGTTAGCACATTATTTAGTACTTACATGGGATACGAAACACCAGGTTTGTACTTTGGAAAACGGGTAAGTCCAGCTGTGCCAACTCTAGAGCTATTTCCTCTATGGCTCAAATAATTGTAATCATCAACAACATATCAGCCCGGAATCACTCACTACTACACACAACAATCAACCACTACTGGGTATAGGCCTCCCCTTTTTCCTGCCACACTTCCCGGTTTTGTGCGTCCCTTATTCAGGTGTTTCCCGCGAATTTGACGATATCGTCAACCCAACGAGCTTTAGGACGGTCCTGGTTTCTTTGGCCAAACCTTGCCCACCATTTGGTCCCTCTATACTTACTTTACTCTTTGACTAGGTCAAAGCTTTGCTCCATCCATAGGCCATCTCCGCGTTTAGCCAGATGTCCTGCCCAGTTCCACTTGAGGCGCACCCAAAAAAATTAAAATTAAAATGTCTAACTTTTTAATTTTATTTTTGGACCTTCTTTCCTAAAAGTAAAAGTACTAACAGGAGTCCTCCCATAATATTATAGCGCTTTGGTTGAGTCTTTTATTGTCTTTGAATGTCTTTCTGTCATTGACAGTTTTGGCTGAATGATCGAAAAATACGTTATTCAAAACTTTGAATTGAATTCACAGAAAAGTAGAAATTTTATCTTGATATTTTGGAGAAACCAAAGATTGTGAAGATGAACAATAATAAGTGTAGTTGTAAAGAAAACCGTCCGCCAACTGCTGGTCGGTCCGGTTGCGGTTGTAACAACGGTCAAAAAATGCCAATGGATAGTTTCAAAGTGCCAGCTGCTCCAGCAAGTCGACCACTTTGCGGCAAAGTCAATGAACATAAAGAAAATGCTGCGAGTCAAAACATTATACCTGCAAGAAACGAAGAGAAGAAAAAGTCGTGGTCGCTTTCAGATTTTGACTTGGGGCGTCCGCTGGGAAAAGGTAAATTTGGCAATGTTTACTTGGCCCGCGAAAAAGAGTCGCACTACGTAGTCGCACTGAAAGTACTTTTCAAAAGCCAAATATTAGATTCAGAAATAGAACATCAGGTGCGGCGCGAGGTTGAAATCCAGTGCAGACTCCGTCACCCAAATATATTGCGTATGTACGGATACTTTCACGACGAGAAACGAATTTATTTAATTTTGGAATATGCTAAGCAAGGTTCTTTGTATAAGTTGTTGAAAGAACGTGAACGTTTTGATGAGAAAACTGTAGCAATCTATATCAGAGACTTAACTAAAGCATTAGTGTACTGCCACACAAAGAAAGTCATTCACCGTGATATTAAACCTGAAAACTTGCTCATTGGCCACAACTGGGAGCTGAAGATAGCTGATTTTGGTTGGTCTGTACACTCACCGTCATCAAGGAGGATGACATTATGTGGTACACTTGATTATTTATCCCCAGAAATGATTGAAGGGAAGCCACACAGCTACTCTGTTGACATATGGAGCCTCGGAGTCCTGTGCTATGAGTTATTAGTGGGTTTACCACCATTTGATGCAAAAGACTCTCACCAAACATACAGGAAGATCAGATATGTCATAATTAAGTATCCTGATTTCATTTCTGATAAAGCAAAAGATTTGATAGGTAAACTGTTAATCATCAACCCAGAACAAAGACTGCCGCTGACACAAGTATTGCAACATCCCTGGATCACAGAGAATGCCCCTGAAGGAGCACAACCACCTATCTTTAATCCTGAACAAAAATAATGAACTTTCAAATCTTTTTATAGAACATAATATTTTACTATTTTAAAGGTATTTAGTTATGAAATTAAATTTTATAATAGCTTAAATTCTTGACTGCCACGTCAATAAAAGTGTTATTTTCGATGTACCATGCCGTCTGAGGCGTCATGAGCACTTTTTGATTTGACGTCCACAGACGTCCGTGACGGTCAATAGGTTAATAATATTCATGTGTTAGTTAAGCAGTTTATATTTTCTCTTTTTACTTAAATTCTAGCTCAATAATCATGGTTGAAATGTTAATTTTAAGGTAAGTACCAATAAATGTTATAGACTAAACATGACTGAACAAAATATTTATTCCACTAAATGACAATCATGTTGTTGAATGTAAATAACTTTTAAATACATAGATACAAATATTAATGTTTTTTATTTTTATATCTGTAATACAAATGTAGGGCATATTTGTCAAAGTTTGGGTCCCTTTTAACAATGGTGTGCCAGTGAATTAATTCTCCGATAAGGCAAACGGCACTGAGCGAGTATCCTATGGCCAATGCTATGAAAGCTCCATAGAGTTTTTTCAGGTTCATAAGTGCCTTGATCTCATCCTCATTTGTTTCTAAATTTCGAATATAGTACATTGCATCATTGAGCCATTTTTCAACAAGGCCAACTTCAACAACTCTCCTCATGTAAATATCAGCTAATGTCTTAAGAGGAGAGTTCTTATGGAATCCTATTGATATAGGTATGTTCACCACACAATCCGACATGATGTGCAAATTCCTTTGTGTATCTTTTCTAGCAGTCACTTCAGTTGTGTTATTTGTGTTATTCTGCTTTGAATCTTTGAAGACGGTCTTCCTTGTTACACTGATGTACTTCAAGAAGTCTGAGTTATCATAATATGCATATACGCCTTGAGCTACTTTATCAGCAGCTTGCTGAGGATCGTCGATAGTTTCGAATTTGTCGCCGATTCTCTGGCTGTACTCATCTAAAGATTCTTCAAAAAACTTTTTAGTTTGTGTTCCCCAGCCGCCGCAAGTTACCTTACTGTCTACAAGCTCTCGAAGTGTATCGATGGTGACCCTTGGTGCTGGCTTCGCAAGTATCGCTGTCATACTGGCTCGGTAGGAGACTACGAGGAGGATGCAGTAAAGCCAGTACCACCCGGTCAGGAGCCGAATCGACCATCCCATGGGCAACCTAGGTAAAGATACGACGAGTAGCATTCCGTAAGTGTATAAGATGCTATTCACTATTTCTCCAAACAAGTAAAGGCCGGGCTTCTCATCTGCAAGAAAAATAAAGACGACTTTAGTCTAGGTTGGTCGCAATATAGGCATAGCCGTGGTAGGCAGGCCGTGTCTTTGTAATTTCCAAACTGCCATTTGTAATGTCACTTGTTTATATTAATTATACAACAACTAACCATTCTCATCAATATTCATTTTACTAGTTATTTGATTCTTCTTGTATTCCTGAATGTTCATGTGATACTTCGCCAGTCCATAGAAAATGGTCCCAGTAATCAGTAACACAAGGAGCACTGCAATCCACATGTATAATCTGGAAATCAAAGCGACGGCGAAATAGATCGTAGTGTAAAGCACAGAAATAACACGGGACGGATGAAATGGCGGCAGGTCACGGGAACAATCTGCGACTCCCGCATTCCCCTTAAACTTAAGGGGAAGATTTATAAAACAATGATTAGACCTGCTGTCTTGTATGGATCAGAATGTTGGGCCACAAAAGGGATTAATGAAAGGCATTTGCATGTGGCGGAGATGAGAATGCTAAGGGGAATGTGTGGTGTTACGCGAATGGATAAAATAAGAAATGAGTATATAAGAGGAAGTCTGAAAGTGGCGCCGGTGACTGAAAAGTTGTGTGGTAATCGGTTGTCGTGGTATGGGCATGTGATGCGGAGGAATGAGGAAAATGTTGTGAGGAAAGTTTTGAGTATGAATGTGGATGGGTATATGAGTAGAGGAAGACCAAAGAAACGATGGATGGACTGTATAAAGAGTGATATGGCAAGAAAGGAGGTGTCTAATGAGATGACGAGTAATAGAGAAGTATGGAAGAAAAAGACATGCTGCGCCGACCGCAAATGAATTGGGATAAGGGCAAGAGAATGAAATGATGAAGTAACATGGGTAGTGAATATTAGGTATATAAGTAAGCTGAAGTGGCAATGGGCCGGCCATATCAGCCGTAAAACTGTTGGGGTAGACTTGTTCTTGAGTGGACACCGCGAATCAGCAAGCGTAAGGTGGGACGCCCTCAGGCTCGGTGGAGCGAAGATCTTCGCAGGGTGGCTGGTAGCAACTGGATGAGAGTGGCCGAGAATCGAGCTAAGTGGCGTGCGATTGAAGAGGCCTATGTCTAGCAGTGGACTGTTGTAGGCTGATGATGTAGGGAATATTTAAATTAATAATAAGGGTTGCGATCTTAAAATAGCATAATTTCAGCACTGTGGAATTATGCTATTCCGGTAGGACTAAATGAAACTCATTCAAAATCAAAATATTGTGTTGATGGATCAATTGAATAGTACGGGGGTCGTGGAGATGTTTAAAGTAAAAATTTTACATTAAAAACGTGTATTTAAAAAAAAAGTTGGAACTTTGACTCCCAATATCTAGAAGGTTCCCAGGTATGGTCTAGAACAAAAAAAATGATCGCAATGACGGGGAGAACAAGTGCCTATCGGATTCGTTGAGGGTCTTGTTACACCC
The DNA here is from genome assembly GCA_905163415.1 of Noctua fimbriata. Taxonomy (NCBI): domain Eukaryota; kingdom Metazoa; phylum Arthropoda; class Insecta; order Lepidoptera; family Noctuidae; genus Noctua; species Noctua fimbriata. The sequence goes on along the minus strand of LR990930.1, from coordinate 17,834,130 downwards.
TTTATATTATAATTAAATGTAATTAAACTTTGAAAAAAAGCATCTTGAAAATACGAAGTAATTTTTTCCCCGACCTTATATTTTGTTTAACATACAGCCTGACCCGGACCTGCAAATTGCAAAAACCAAAGAAAATTTGAATTTCTACCTTGGCGCTTCGCCCTTAAAGATTAAACGCTAGTATATAGCGGCCTACAACACGAAGTCCAAGCCGTTCGTCTACCTCTGCTCAATATAATAAAACGAAATACCAGCTTATAATTTATGTAAGGCAATTACAATTCACTTCTTCTGGGTACGTGCTACGATTACAAAGTTATTCTCTTACTTGAACGGTAAAATTAAAGTCTTCCAAGAGTTGTCAGTAAGAGCTTCCGGAGTCAGGAAGGTCCAGCATTGCGATGTGTACGGTATACTCAAGTCCGTCAGCTCTAAGTGATAAGGAGTATACTGCAAGTTTCCTAAAGCAATGTCGGCTCCTCCATTGACCATCTCTCCTAAGAGTCCGGAAAAAGAGCCGTTTGGCTGTTTCTGACCCCATTTGTGCGTGTCGGCGTTTGCAGCTTGGTAGGGTCTCGGTTTGAAGTTCATTTTCTCGGCTAGTGTGTGTAAGATCTGAAATATAATGGGTACCTAGAATTAAATTGTGTGTTTTATTCAAAACACGACATTTTAAAGACACATAATGTTCATATAGGTAGATTGGGACAGGTACATTAGACTTGAGACTAGTTAGTAGTAGGTAAGCGGTAACAAAAACAGTATCTACTTATGTATTTTATTGAAACTTGGTATTTCGCTAGATAAGTTTAAAGTTTTACCATGGACGTACCTTTTGGTCCTAAGTATATTACCTAGACAATACCTATCAGTATAAATGATACTCACTTCAACTTCAACGCCACCTATTTTATTGCTAACATTATTCTTCGTTACTACCACTGACGGTACGTGGTCCAAATACACAACATTCAGCACTTCTCCATTCAAGTTACTTGTTTTATCCTTAAACAGGGGCCTCTTGTAGTGAAAATTCTCATTTTTCCAAATATCCACCCTTCTTGGTACAAAAATGCTTTTGATAGGATTGGGAAACGGTACGGTGGACAGTTCGAACCAAGCCTTGTTTTTGGCGACCCCTATTATTTTTTTGTGATATTTTATGAAGATAATATTGACTATTCTTCGCCATATGTAGTGTAATTCGCTTCGAAATAAGCGGAAGTCGTGCAGCATTATGTATTTAGCCCTTGTGTCAAGAATGCGATGCCTGCAAGATATGATAAAATCTGTTAAACGCCTTACGCGGTTTTGTGACAAGCAATTAAATTTCTGTGCTGTGTGTGCTGTTGCCAGCTCCGTGCAATAAGCTCTTCCAGAGAAGTAACCCTCGGCAGGTAAGATCAGCAGCAAATGTCGATCTGAGAAGTTTATTACAATAAAGCATAATCAATCTAGGTACATGTTCTCATTGCTTGGACAAAGCGTCTCGATCAAGCGTCCTCCCTGTAAGAGTAAGTGGTTCCTACTCCACCACACATACGTTGGGTTAAGTTGGTACAACATAAGTGTGCCTGCCTATACCTCACCTGTCCCCAAACCTCAATAGTCGTGAAGCTTGCAGGCCGTTTGCCAGTAAAATGACGTAGACGTTGCATCCTTCTTTTCTCGCCGCTCTCAATGATTCCAGCGTGACGAAATTAGGTGATAGCAGGTCGTCGTAGTCTTCTACAACGGTCTTAAAAACAAAATATGCATAAAATATAACTTAGCAAAACATCCATATTAAAAAAAATCAGATATCATTTTTTAATTAAGTACTACTTAAACTTTTTATGGCGAACAAAGGCCCCGTTTTGATCAAAACACTGGGGAAGCCGAAATCGGAATTTTCGGTCTACTTTGTCCAGCATGTCTGTGTCGATGTTGGCAATAGCACCACGAATATTGCTCTTCAGCTTTCTCCCAGAGTTTTTGGTCGATCCTTATAAGTATACCAAGATTTTAAGGTATCCCCATAAAAAATAAAGACGGTGCTAAATCAGGGTACAAAAATATGGTGATAGATAAGGTGTCCACCTGAACCCGACGGCTAATTCAAATTACGCAGGAGACCAATCAAACTCCAGTCTGCTTCTGACATTTCTTGACCGAAAAACCAAGATCTATTTTAGCCCGCGATTCGAACCCGGATCCCCACGACCGCCAGCCCGGAAGCTAGCCACTATAAATCAAAGAATACTTTCTTATACGTACCATAACGTAGGGAACAGAGGCTGTTCTTTTAAACAGGGGTCCAGCGAACACATTGAGGTAAACTTCATCGCAGATAATTGCGACGCAGGTAATCTCGTGGTCTTTGTTCAGGATATTCAGAAGGTCGATCAGGAGATAGTCCAACTCTTTGCTCGCGTGAAGCTCTTTTAGTATGGCAAATGATTGGGGTTTTACTCTGGAATCATAGCACACAGGTTCGTGGTACGGTCAGCAACGAAAATCAGTAAACACTTGAGTTTTTTGTAGTGAATGGAAAAAAACGGAGACAGTGTAATATTTTGAAAAAATAAAAATTCTTGACAAGGTAAACCAAAAACTGAAAACAAAGCATTGAACCAGTTTATTTTATAAAGTAAGTTTAAACCGATTTTTGTTTCTGACCGTACAAATTATTAATTAGCTGTCTGTTATTTATGAGTACTTCTGAATAACATAAGCGCAGAATAAATATATATTATTACCGTGTCATAAGTATTCAATAAAAAAAAATACTCACCCGCCAATCAGAGCCCACATTACCAATATTTTTAACATTTTTAAAACAAGGTACGCATATGGCCTTTGCCTGACAACTAACTAAAGAATAAAACTGCTCCTTGTGTCTAAAACCTAATTGGATTCAGTCCCTTCGTGCAGTCTGATTGACATACTCATTATGTATGTAAAACCCAATTACGGAACCCTATTTTGTTTCCTAATAACAAATTCAATTTATTTAACTGTTCACGGACGTTGGGTAGGTTAAGTAGATTTTCTAGGTTCTACCACAGTTCTAGTTGTCGTGTCTATGGTAGTAATGGTGGCAACATTTTGATATCGTCTTTATTTCGTCGTGGTAAGATTGGTTTTTGTAACTGCCGACTTGTGGTTCCATTCCGCAATAGTTTATGTACTGACAATCAAACCTCTGCGCAAATACCTTCTGGATGCCGCTGGAGCTGGCTCGAATCTGCGGACTAAGGATGCTTCCGGAAACTCACACCCGTATTCTTTATCGTGTGGTTAGTGCCTAACCTGGTGTCGGAGTTTTTATGCCGCCCATGGGCCACTGACTGGGCATTACATGCCGTCGAGAAATATCTTTCAGACATGCTGGTTTCTTTTACCGAAGCAAGTGATAATTATTCAATACGCACATGAATCCGAAAAATCAGAGGTGCGTGCCTTGGATCGCGATTGAGACCTTCGACTTGGCAGTCACTCAGTCACACCACTAAGCTATCATAAAGCAAAATTCAAAAAAGCATTAGAACTAAAACTAATTAAAACAAGCCATTAATTATGTATAAAATATTTATTTTACAAAAAACCCTGTATAAAAATATATCTGCACCATTAACAACGTTTTGAACGTTTTATAAAATAGAAAATCTTAATAAGTACTATTACTAAAGAACTAACAATAATATTCTTTTGATCATTTTGAATGTTTTAGAAAAACAAAGCCAAACATTGGCCTTGAATTTGATCGGAATGTCAAGAAAGGGGCGTTAACAGCCTTTAAAAATCATTAACCTCTCTTTAGGCTATACCCCAGTCGGGTATTATCAGCTTACGAATAGGTACATAAAAATTGTATCTGAGCAGGTACTCTTAGAAATTAATATCTGACTAAATTGTTATGCACAGTTGATTTTCGGCCTTATTGCTTGTTCTTTAAGGTTGTTTACAGCTTGGAGGGTGCGTAGGACTGCCAGTACACAACATCGCGCCACCACTCGGGCCGGGTCATTGACCCCGGGTACGTCATCACGCTCGATTGGATGTGTTTATAAGCCTGTAATAATAATAAATATGGGTTAGATCTACATACACAAGATTATTATGATAAAGGCGTACACGAGGTATCACACCGCCAATTTCCAAACTCCAGGCTCGTACTGAAAAATTCCTAATGGAAAAACCCAATAATACTAACTGATTCTAGAATCGCACCCAAGGAAATAATAACATAACGCCTGTAATCCCCGAAGGGTTAGGCAGAAGTGTACCTAATAGTACACCCACATTTCGCCAGTTATGTTTAAGTCCCATGTAACAGGGGCGAGCCTATTGCCATCAACCGAGCGCAAATCCAGACTCCGTGGCTCCGTGGAAAACCCCAATAACTCTTTGTTCGACCTGGGAATTAAACCCAGGCCCTCATGTCTAGCAGTCGCGCTTGCTAGCACTAGACCAACGAGTCAGCCAAGGACTTTACGTATCCTTGAACCAAAAATTCGAAGACATGTGACATCTACCATCCCGCACTTGGCCCGCGTGATAGATTATAGCACACTTTCTCTCACGGAAAGGAGGCCTGTGTGACTGTGCCCCAGCACTGAGAACATTCAATGCCCATTAACCGATTTTGAAATCAACTTAATTTTCACTCTGCTCAGAGTCGCTAATTGTATAATTTTACAGACCGAAATCCACTTAATTTCCTCTCAAATTAAGTCAATATTTGCACCGACTATACTTACTTCACCATCCGCCATGCCGAGCACAGACTTCAGGCAGAAGTCGGGCGGCGCCAGCGAGTCCGCGAGCGCCACCGCGTCGGGCGCCACGTGCGCGCACGCACGCAGCACGCCCTCGCGTAGCAGCGCGCCGGCCGGCCCGGTCAGGTAGCCGCCCTGGGGACCATTCATATGGTGTAAGAGAGGTAGACAGATGTAGAGCAGTCGGGGTTGAATTAATAGGGACTGTGGCGACATCTATGACGCCGCATATTAACTAAACTGATACATCCTACGTTGCTAGATTATGATGCATCCTGAAAGTTGGCAGCGTCGCAAAAATCCGTCAAATATTTCGCTAAATATACATGACATACATATATGTTGCACTAAAATATTGACTAAGTATTGTAACAGTTTTTTAAATGTAAAAAAGCATTCGGAAGATTTCCAAGATTTTTTGGACCTAAAACGAAATATTTAGTTTATCTTTATTAGTTATACTAGCTGTTGCACGCGACTTTCGTCCGCGGGAAATTATTATAAAATATTACTATCCAATAGAATAAAAAAAAAGTTTACAAAATTCGATTCAAATATGAATCGAATTTTGTAAACTTTTTTTTTTGCACGGGTCCCTTTCTAAAATAAAATAACCAAAGTTATTCCTTATAACATCAGCTTTCTACCGAAAGAAGCCCCCTCTAAATCGGTGCAGCCGTTTTGGAGATTAGCCGGAACAGACAAAAAATATATTTTTTTTTGATATAATAATTAAAAAATATTTGGAAGTAATATTTTATAATAATTTAACGCAGACGAAGATCGCGCACAACAGCTAGTATTAAATACGATTTGGTAGAAAAGTTTTCGAATCTAAAATGTTTATTAAAATACGGTGTTCCCTTAACCTTGCACCATATACCACTCACAATAGAGTCTATTGCGATACTTACAATATAAAGTGTGCCCATATGCTTCTCCAGCAGGAAGGCGCCGTACAGAGATACGAGTTTGAGCAGCACGAGACGACACGACACGTCCTCGTACTCTAACGCTGACTTGTAGAAATTATTCAGTACGTAGTTCTGTAACAGACAGATGGTGCTTAAAAAATATAGCCTGTAAGAAAGGTGATAGCGGGCCTTGGTTACGCATGTGTAGTCAGGGCAAATATTTCAGGTGGAAGCGCCGGGGTAGCCCGAGAAATTCAAATTTTCTTACGTTTTTTGAAATTTGCCGGTCAGTGTCAGGTTGTATGCTAAACAAAATATGATTTGTGACTGTAATACGCATGTATTTATAGAATTATAATGGTGAAAAAAAGTTCATTGAATTCCATTGAACGACTTTTACATGAAATAGTCATTCAATGGGGTTAAATAAACTTAAAGGGGTTGGGTTGTATTGATGATTTTAATGATTGTAATTCTGTAAATATTTGTTGCGGTCGCGACTCATATTATTACTTTAGCATAAAGGCGCTCGCGATGTTAAATAATTA